>OX243908.1:22996843-24238629 GCA_945859665.1 Anorthoa munda
TTAAGAGGACGTCTTTGAAGAAAGATGCAACTATTCGTTGGGTGTATTATCCTAGATGTAAAAAGCGTGTTGAAACTAGTTTATTAAATTCTAAGAATCGTATCGGTGAGTTAGTTGTAGCTATGGGTCCTCCTGATATTTTTAATGGTGCTCATGCTGGTAAAGCGTATATTGGTTTTGATGCTTTGAATTTACCTGCTAGTAGCGATGCGAATTATTATTATGAGTATTCTTTGCGTTATAATATTAGTTATAAGGTTCATTTTACTTTTACTACATTAAATCCTGATAATTTTAAAATTTAATGGGTTTTTTATTTATATTGCCCCTGCATAGGTTCACCCACCGCAACGCATGGGTGGCGCGAAGAATTATTAAAATAGCGACTTTTTGTCAAAAAGGAGCGGCCCCCCCGTAAGGGGGGGCCTAGCGGCGACTTTCTTATTGAAAAGGGTATACAATTTTAAATAGCGAGCGTAGCGAGCGCGCGTGACAGAGTGTTTTCTATTTTTAGATCATGACGTCAGCCGCATCTCGCGCCGGTCTAGAACACCCTACCGGCGCGTCCGCTGGGAACGTAGCAGGGGGTCCTTCAGTTTTTCTAAGTCCTGTGGATGGTGTTGATACATGTGGTGTAAGTGCTCAGTTGCAGTCTGGCACTGTTAAGAAGCAGAAGTCTTTGCGTCCTGGCAACTTATTTTTTTTAACGTTTGATTTATTTGAGTACACTAGTGATTGTCGTCAGTGTTTACTTGATTATTTTGAAGATTTATTAACTTACGTTGTTTTGAGGAGTCTCATATTTCTAAGAGAGTAAGTTATCATTTACATTGTTTTTTAGAATTTAATAATCCTGTCTTAATCGATGCTCTGCGTCAGTATATTGTGATATTTGCAAATGGTGCTCGCTTTGATTTGCAACCGTGTAAAAGTAGGAAGAGTTGTATTAAGTACTGTACTAAGGAGGATTCAAATCCTTTGTTTAATTGTAAGCAGTCTGAGTTGCATTTTAATATGAGGGTCCGGCTTTGGGCTAGGCAAACTCCTAGGTTTTGGTTTGATGATCCATTTGTTATTGAGCATCGATTTTGTTATCGCTTTTTACAAAAAGTTTTCTCTGATATTAAAGAACCAGTTGTAAATGTGGTTTTAAGACCTTTGAATGAATGTTATGGTAATTGGACTATGGAAGTGTGTATGTGGTGGAATGATTATTTACGTACTGTTGGTTTTAAACGTAAACAGTTGTATTTGTATGGTCCTTCTAATGTTGGTAAGTCTTCTTATATTGAATGTTTGATAGGGCATGTTAACATGAAGTATGTGTTTTATCCCGGGGTGGGTAAATTTTTTATGCAGGGATTTCGGGAGGATTTTTTGGTGTACAATAAAGTATATTCTATTCTATTCTATTCTATCAGGTATAAAGTTGGGCCCAGAATCGAGCCCTGAGGTACGCCTGCTGTTATATTGTAGCATCTTGAGTAGTCGTCGTTTACTCTTACTCGAAACATTCTATCCTCCAAGTAAGATTTCAGAAGGGAGTACAAATTGTGAGGAAGCTGACTCTTAATCTTAAATAATAGTCCCTGATGCCAAACCTTATCAAAAGCCTGCTGTACGTCCAGAAATACAGAAGAACAATATTGCTTCTTTTCCAATGCTACTCTAACAGAGTTAACCACTCTGTGTACTTGTTCCACAGTTGAGTGGCCGGCTCTGAACCCAAACTGATGTGGCGTTATTAAGTTGTTGTCCACGTGAATTTGCTTTAATCACCTTGAAACTAGCTTTTCAAATAATTTTGAGATTATAGGCAATAGACTTATGGGCCTATAAGACGCTACTTGGTGTGGAGGCTTTCCCGCTTTTGGAATCATCATAATTTCGGATATCTTCCACACTTTTGGGTAATATATTAAAGAGCTGAGAAATGAAGACAATGGCCTTTTTTGGTAGCTGTCGCAATATCTCTGCTGTCACCAAGCAAAATCCTGGCGCTTTCTTAAGCTTCAAATTTCTTATCTCCCTTTGAACCTCTCGAGGTGAGCAGCTAGGCAATGGGAGACTGAGTTGTAGGTCTGAAAATCGTCATTTACCTGATTAAAAAACCTGGCTCCCAGGGTATCAAGAACATAGCTGACAGAAAAAAATCATAGACAAGTAAAGTATTTTTGCTATTTTTATATGCAGCTCGAAATAATTTTTTTTTGCTTACCCTCTTAGTGCTTACCAAAATTTTACTAAACAGGAGCAGTTCATTGCAGCTTATATAATTAATATACTTTACAAAAATAATTACAGCCATCCAGAATGACATTAATTGCTGATTGATTTTGGAATGTTTGCTGGCCATGAGTTGCTGATCAATTGAGTTGCTATTTCTGCTCACAGATTATATTTTTCTGCTCACAAAAATACAAATACACCATTTAAATACACAAGTAACTGGGCGACCGAGCTCTGCTCGGGTGAAAATAGCGAAAACGACGTTTTCTAAAAATTAAACCTAGCTAAATCGATTTATCGCCCCCGAAACCCCCTGCATACTTAATTTCATGAAAAGTGTTAGTGTATATATATATATATACAAGAATTGCTCGATTAAATGTACTATATATTATTAGATACATATCAAAACAAGCGAAGTATTCACATCTGACTCAAAAGCGTGGAAGGCCTTTACAGTACTTACGTGAAGAGAAGAAAGAAGGAAATGAAAATAATACACATGAGTTACGCCTCTATACGATTTTGTAACTCTATGACGCAACCCAGCTCCACTCGCACTCCGAATCGAAATCTTTTCCTTTACGAATAGTGTTTATTATTGACGGGGGACTTTCCGATTGCAACCCTTTGTGTCAAAAAAGGTAGACGGATCATTTTCAGCTGAAGAACCCTTTTTAACTCCACCCCTCGTTAGTGTACCGTGTAACTTTGGCCTGGATTGCAGACTCAACAGTCTTTTAATTACATTTTCTACGGTAAAAGGGATGGCGATGCATTTTCTGTGGCCGTGTGTGAGAAAAATTAATATGGTTTTAATTATTCAAAGGAGCTTTTGGGTTGAATATTGAGGTTTTAGCAGTATTCCTAATATTTTGGGTCGCGGGATATTAAGAATAACTTTAGAATGTTCTGTAGCTGGGGTTTAATGTAAATTATTGTTACGTAGGTTACAAAAGCAATAGAAGTATAGCCGTTTATGTGTAAGTAAAGCATCAAATTATAGTACACTAGGATCTCAGAGGAGCTCTTAGTAAATAATAGGCGTAGTTTACAAATTACATCGGATTTTTACAAAAAAATACCATGTTCACATTAATATAAAAACACACGCGCATATGCTCCTATGATATATGGGGTGCAAAAAAAAAGGAGGGGTCGTAAAAGTTTCGTCTTCTATGCAACCTACTTGTACTCTATTGTGTTCACCACAATCATAATCAAAATCAAATCAAATCAAATCCCAATGGGTCGAAGTGTCCGAGTTATTTCTCGGCCCCTCCACAAGAACCTACTTGTAGGTACATACGTCACAATATACAGCTATCTAACTAAATAAAATAGTTACGCAACTGAAAATCTCATCACATTCAAATTCAATAAAACTGATTAACAAACTTACAGAAAGTTCTCTAAAGCCGAACGAGCGCAAATAAACCAGGATAAAACGCGAATCGTAATCAAATCACGGCAAACTTCCAACTATCTTTTTTCGGCAGTTCCGATTCGACGCTCCACCCGCTCTTTTATCTCCCAATCGCAATTTACCATACTCAACACTACACTATTTTCTAAGACATTTCGAGGAAAATCAGGAGTAGCGGAAATTCAGCAATGCCTCGAATACTCAGTCATAAACCGGAGATCTTCAATATCCGAAGAAAAATCAGCTCTAAACATGTTTCGCTGGAGGTTAATATATGTCTACGTGACGGTAGGTTATTACGAATTCGTGCAAAGATTCGTGCAAAGACGTTTTTGCCTCCACACTGTGCTGTATTCATTTGGCGTCGTAAACGTTGGATTGGATAAAAAAGTTCGCTTTTAGGAAGTCGTAAAATGCTGTGGGAGATGCTTTTATTATTGGGTGAATAGATTTAGTCGATTGATTATGAAGCACTGTAGAGATTTTTTTCTCTAGAGTCTTTTAATTTGTTGACAATCTTTAATGAGACTATTATAGTACCCACCCTGAAATACAAATAAAAGCATTATTTTTCACATTTCTGCATTCAAAAGTAGTTAACAGCCGTTGAAAAATTATCAATTAATATACACACCTTAGTTAGTATTTTATTAGAAAGCGCTGGATGCGAGACGCACGGGATTGATCAATGTGGCGACGACTGGGGGAGGCTTATGTACAGCAGTGGATGTCTTTCGGCTGAAATTATGAAGATGATGATTTTATTTGAGTGATTGATGGAGCATGTAAGGCCAACATAAGCCTTGTATTGCGACTAACGGTCGCCCTAAGCCCCCATTGACGCGCACAGACTGCGGGTGAACGATGCCGGGTGGTAGTGTTGTAGTGTACGTATACATGAAAGCTTTCATACGTAGAGACAGATTTCACCAGATTTATCCATACGTTGGATTCTCGGTCGATCACTTGCCGATAGCCTGAATGTATGAAGAGTGACAAAGCTAAAGATTTTCATTTCACCTCTATTTGCCTCTAATTTTGTCCGACCAGTATTTAGCCATTTGTATAGCTCAGACATTGGCTTTGTGGTGTGTGGTGCAGGTGGTTGTGCGAATTATGGTATAGGCACAGATAATATAATACTGTATATGATACTTTTTATTCCGTAGCACAAGCGGGTGTAGTCGCTGATAAAAGCTACCATGTCATCACTGTAGATCACCGGTAAAGTAGTTATCCGGTAGAAACAAAGGTAGTAACAGTATTTTCCCAGATCTTCTGAATATATTGTTGTATATACATAGATTGTTTAGCTTGTGCGATTGCTTTACAGTCCAACCAAGTAAATTTGCCTAATTGTTACACAAGTATGTTTAATAAACTAAGTGAGATTTGCAAGAAACTTCGGGAACATTCGCAGAATCTTACTGCTACTATGTGGGTGAAGGAACTTTAGCAAATTGCTTGGCTTTGCAGGCTACACACATGCCGAGGCATGGTATACATTAAATATGAAGTGGTTATCCGATTTCTGAATTGAATATTTGTCAAACTCTAATTTAACCTGAAAACCTGTCAAAATTTGGTACTAGAGTAGGATTTACTATATCTGGGTGGGATACTCAACTTCAAAAACCAAAACATCAACAATCAAAATATCAACACAATACAATCGTCAGTTTAATTTTTGAATGAATCAGAATAACATTAGGTTTAAACATAAACGGTTGAAAGTGTCAACACTTCAGATGAGCAACGAACGTGAATAACATACTCGCCCTAAGACTAAGCAATAGTTGTAAATATTAAATTGCCTAAATTATTTTATCCTATTTATTTAACTTTTGGTGTGTAGACTGATCATTTTCTTTTACATACTCACTGATCACATAGTTTTATCAAAACATATCCCATAAAACTTCCTTATCCGGTGGATGCTAGACGCACGGGACCGATTAGTGTGGCGACGCTTGGTGGAGGCCTATGTCCAGCAGTGGACGTCTTTCGGTTGAAATCATGATGAAGATAATGACGATGATCCCTTAAAACTAAACACTTTCATTACACAATACACATATTTATGTAGTCGTTCATTGAATTCTATTATTTCTGCACTTATTATGTCAGTTTCTTGACTATCATCGTATTTTATTCTCATTTTTATTGGCCTAGTTAGAGCAATATTGTCATTCCTTCTGTGTTTTATAAAATACATATTTTTACTTCGCATATCACGTACTGGTGTCAATGACTTATGTAGATATAAAAATGTTAATATCGAAATATCACATCAGCTTTTAGAATATTATTACTTTCAGTAAAACTCTCTTTCATTGAAATTCTTAATCCACTTAGTACAAAACATAATTTACATAACATTGTCCAAAATAAAAAATATTTCAGAGCTACTTAAGGAACAATATATTGTAGTGGCGTCAACCCAACTCTATTTTGCATTTTACAAACCTCGTTTTAAATATTAATACCTAGTGAACGTACATTTTATTAATATAAAAACCTTGCTTGCCTGAATTTAATATCAATTTCTTGAACAGAATTCGAAATCATAAGGTTGAAAATAGATACAAACAGCTAATATCACCAAAATAATCAATTAATATTAGTGTTCTGAACCAAAGCGTTGCGTTCCCTTTTTTGTTATTTTGTTGCAACACTGTGTCAGCTCGCTGTCATCCTTTTTACAATTATTGGATTGAGTTGAAGTGACAGCTACTGGTAATAAAGATTTTGACATGGCTAGACTTAATACGGTGTGGTATTGCTTTGAATTTTGTAATCGATAGATAATCAACCCACCGTTACTCGAAATTACGGTCGCCATTCGCGAGTGGTATTGTGGGTCGCTCTTGCATTTGTTAGTGCTAATATTTCGCGCGCAGCGAAGTATATTTGTGTCAGAAACGTGTCTAGGTATCTGTTGGCTGTTGAAAACCCCGGCTGTCCCTTATTTCCTTATTATATATATATCTTCTTCCTATAACCACCGACCACACGGGACTGACCAGGAGACCACCGCGGGAACAAACGTGAATATTATTTGTAAGTTGTACCTTTCGTGTATCACCTTCCATCCGTCTGACAGGAATCGGCATCTCAACGAACAAATCCCTAGTTTACCGCTGCTGCGTATCACAGTTTCGTGGGTACAGACCTGGTAGGATCCAAGAGTAGCAGCGTTGCTATGGGCCCCAGCGTTGCGTCTTGTCTTTGTGATCCGAAGGCCTGTCATTGAAGTTTATAAACTATGAAAGCATTGAAAATTACTCTAACGAAAAGATAAACTGGATTTAAGCACCAAATTTAATTGTCTTTGTTGACCCCAACCCCATGCATTGACACAGGTCGTGGACATTTTACCAACTATTTTTAAATCTGAGTTTAAATCGCATTTTATATATAGCTACGAATTTACGGTTATCAGATTTTTCTCTTTACTTGTGCTATAAGATATTGATTTTGCACAAATTTTGTGATTCTAGGTCAACGGGAAGTACCCCGTAGGTTTTGATTCCCTTGTAATCGTCAAAACTATGCGGCATAAACAGCCTTATCTTTTAATTGCATTGAGGTAGTAATTTGAGTTTTTCACAGTTTCAAGAGATTTTAGACCTGAGTATTAGATATTACTTGCAACTTAATGCCTTAACGCGTTACAGAGGAAAAGGGACAGACAGACAACGAAGTGATCCTATTAGGATTACTTTTTTCCTTTTGTACAACGGTACCCAAAAATAATAATATTTAGTAGCCTGATAAATAATTATAAAATATCTTATTTTATCAGTAGATACCGTACCTAGACACAAATAATCAAAAATCTGAAAATTTAATTCCTTTTATCAAACATTACCTGTATATTTCGATGTAATCCAGACCGAGTTAACATGAGGGCTAATTATAAAATCGGATTTACGCACACTAACCGCATTTCCAATTATTAATGTTATACGAAAATACGTTATATAATATCACGACTGTATTCCTTGAAGAGACAGGCAGATGTGTATAATAGGGCATGTAATATCGCAAGCTTTTTAATTCCGATATTGATTTCCGATATTAGATCTCAAAGCCGATATTAACATCGTAGTTGCAGAGTCATTTCAGCTGAAAGACGTCCACTGCTGTACATAAGAGTGTCGCCACATTGACCGATCCTGTGCGTCTCTAATCTAACGGTTTCCTGTAACCTAAGCATTAATCAATGCAAATATAATTGTAACAACGGATTCTATGAAACTGTGTATTTACTTGTACTCTTAAAGGTAACATTTTTAGCAACCTCGGGACTGTAAATCTGGAATTCATCAAGGCACATTTCATTTTTATCATGAAATGTAGTTTAAGTAAATATGCGGCCACTGTTAATCACCGTAGTCAACGGACTTTACCGAATTTTCTCGCTCGATACTTCACAAGGACCTAAAATAAGATATTTTCTGATGATGTGAATAACTCTATTCATCAGGTCCAAAATTGGTTCACGGCAAACAATTTGGTACTAAATGAAAAAAAAAACACTAATTGCCGAATCCCTTACATGTTGGACTTTTGATGAACGTTTTCAATAAACTTCTGCATAAATTCAATTTGTCTCGGCCCGAAGGGCTTCGTTTGACTTTGTATAATAAATAAATAGGTATGTTTTGTTAACAGACTCGAGATTTAACCTTATTTAAATAATCCTAAATGTTAAACGTTTTAGCTAGCTGCTTAAAATTTTTCAAAAAGGTTCCAAGCTCTCGAAAAACTTTTCTCATTAATCATTTCAAAGCGTATTCCTAAAATCCCAGTAGCTCTCTAATGAAACGATCCATGTGTCAGTTAACAAGGTCAAAACAGATAATATTTTTCTTCACGCTCTAGTTGGTTACGTAATTCAAAACGCTTTTAAAATTTTGAATATAATTTAATAACAGATATCTAGTTGTTTGTATAAGGGCGCACGAGGAGTTTGTCTATCTGCTATTTATTTAAGATAGACGGAAAATGTTACAATAGTATAATTTTTGTATGCCAGACTGTTACTATCAATACAATAGACAATTCGTCCGCACATTTGTCGCCATATTTTTTATCAGCCTGAATTTTTACCACTACAACGATACGGTACACGTTCTCTGGCCATGTTAGTCCCGCAAACTAGATCAGCGGGGTGACCATAAGCTCTTAGAGTAAGGTTATATTGAGATTGCGTAAGTGACAGATGCATACAAGTCATATACATCTGTCTATTACACACACTCAAAATAACCTTACTCTAAGAGCTTATGGTCACCCCCCTGGGGCCTTACCATGACGTGCCAATGTAATCATGCTTTCGGTGTCAAAACGGGATACGGCTAGTCATCCGGTATGGCTCCGTCTTTTTCATGCTTTAACATGTCATAGTAGTCACCCATTCACTATTGTTGAAGTCGACCTTGTAGTCGCTACTTACCTATTTATTTATATATCGTAATTTATTTCTAGATTTTAGTCCGAGACAATGCTCCACTTTACTAACCTACTTAGTCTTCAACTCAAAAATGTCAACACACCGCAGTTGTGACGTTCACCGCCAAAACAAAACACGAACGTAAACCACTGTATATATTTTGTGATTAAAGCCTGTTACCGCGCGAGCCAAGCCAAACAATAAAATAGGCGTTCCACTTACGCGAGCACAGGCTATATAATAACTGGCTAAATAATAACAGCCGCACGGGTCGACCATCAAGTTTAAGCAACGATTGCCGAGGTCAGTCCGTGGATGGGTGTCATAGTTTCATCCTAGCCTTGGAAAACACGTTAAGCCGTTGGTCCCGCTGTCATTTATAGATCTTTGATAATCGTGATGGGTCCTCAGAAGCCAGGTAATTTGACACTAGTATTTTAACGCGTTCTGTCCAGTTACTGGGTTGTGGAGGTCAGATAGACCGTCATTCTAAGTAAAATACTGGTACTCAGCTGAATCTGTAGACTGGAAGCCGAGCTCAACATAGTTGAGAAAAGGCTAGGCAGATTGGGTGCTGAGGCTCTACAAGTGTCATTCGATTTCAGCGATGGTTTTGGTCAAATGCCCAATACGTAAAAGATTGACCACGTGACATTTCGATAGCGTTTGACATTCCCATACAATTTCGCTATCGCTACCCTTTCGATGTTTGAATGTCCCTTGCCTAGGGCCGCTGATTAAACTTCGGGCTCGCGTATATCTCTTCAAGGCTTAATTCTCTTCCCGGATGGCGATCCACTTTAGTCTTTTTGGAAATATTTTTATTTATTTTTTTGGAAACAAAAAAAAAACCAACAGAGGTATTTATTTTGTTCCACAAAAAAAATTTATGTCTTTTTAAAGAAATTGTTCTACACTATTCACAAGCATAAAATAATAATGTAGTCTTAAATAAAGTGTCACTATTTCTGTGTGTAACACGCTATAGACAAATGCCTCATGTGTAATTATATTACCGTATCTACCAAAGTAACAAAATTAATTCAACTTTGGGAAAGTTAACTAACTAATAACGTGTTTTACTTCAACAAAATTTATCACAAAACAATTTCAAAACACGAAACATAAAGAAGATGAATAACCTTGTTACAATAATTTTCAGTGCTCGTATTTTTGCGCAGCAAAAACCCAAGAAAATACAACAAATAAAGGGAATAGAAAAAGGTTTATTAACATAACAACATGCAAATGAAGTCAGAATACAAGATATAAATCATTTACATTCGTGCGAAATGACTTCACGCAGCTAATATGAACTAAGGAGGCTGATGATGATGTCTGTGAGAACGGGTGGTTCGAAAAAATTTAATAACTTTTTTATCCGCCGGCGAATTGAGTTGTGATTTCGTGTACTTTCCTCAGTACGCGTCCCCCACCGTTAGTCCACTCCGGCGCCGGCTACGCGGACGTAAATCTTGGAGTTTTGGCGTAAAGCCGATGCGTGAGTACGTAAGTGCGTGATACGTAAATCAAATAGTCATAGTCATAGTTTTTTGACATTTTGTTGATTGATGAGGTACCTGGCATAACCGGTCCTTCTAGAAATGGTCGATGTTATGAGTGTAGATGGCAGGAAAACCGAAAAATAAGATACACTTGCTACCATTGTAAGAAACATCAATAAACAGTATAAAAGTATAAAATAAAGTCGCTTTCCTCGTCTGTCTGTTTATCCGCTAACTCCTCCTAATCCTCGCAATGAATTTTGATGCGGTTTTCACTAATAGAAAGGACGATAATGAGAAAAGTTTTTATGTGTAATTGTAGTGCCAACATGTACTAGCTGCTTGGCTTTTGAAAAATACTTTTTCTGAAAGTATTTTTTTATATTTTTTGTTGAAAGGAGTTTTTTGTTTGATTTTTAAGTCATTAAAAATGAACATAACAAAAACGAAACTGATGACCAACTCAGAAATGGAACCCATTGAAATTGAAGGACAACAAATAGATTATGTCAATGCATATTGCTACTTGGGCCAGATCATCTCCCCTAAAGACCAAACAACCAAAGAAATAAATAAGAGGATTGCTAATGGGTGGAAAAGATACTGGTCTCTCAAGGAAATTGTAAAATCTAAAGACCACAATATGGCAACGAAAAGAAAAGTATTCAATGCTTGTAGAATATTTTTTTTATTACATGTAAATTTTAAATGTTTTAACGTTCAAAAGTGCCGCATAATCATCATCATCATCATATCAGCCGAAAGACGTCCACTGCTGGATATAGGCCTACCCCAAGTTTCGCCACATTGACCGGACCCGTGCGTCTCGCAATCAGCGGATCTCCGCAACCTTCACCAGGTCATCGGTCCACCTGGTGGGAGGCCTTCTAACGCAACGTCTTCCGGTTCGCGGTCGCCACTCCAGAACCTTTCTGCCCCATCGGCCATCCATTCTGCGAGCAATGTGCCCTGCCCACTGCGACTTAAGTTTGGCAATTCTTCGGGCTATGTCGTTAACTCTGGTGCTCTTGCGGATTTCTACATTTCTGATTCGATCACGCAAGGAAACTCCGAGCATAGCCCTCTCCATTGCCCTTTGAGTGACTGTAAGCTTTCTGACCTAGTTGACCTAGTTGAAATAAATACATATGACTTTGACTTCTATGCATCACCTACGGCTGCGAAACGTGGCCCCATACAAAATACCATAGAGACAAACTAGGAAAGTGCCAGAGAGGTATGGAACGAAACATGACAGGAACAAGAAGGCAAGATAGAATTAGCAATGTGCAATTAAGAGCAAAAACCAAATTAACCGACATCCTGAAAAAATTAGACCTCCAAAAATGGAGATGGGCTGGCCACATGTTGAGATCTTTACAAGAAAAGTGGAGCCAAAATATAACGAATTGGTATCAAAGAGATGGCAAGAGATGTCGAGGACGACAACAAATGCGCTGGGCAGATGAGCTGAAACCCGTAGGCGCGGGCTTGCGGACGGAAAGTAATGGGTAGCTCGCCGTCCGATAAGGACCAAGCCCGAGTTTACGGCGCGTAGTGTTCCACGCGCGCCTCAAAGAGATTTCAGCAAATAACGGACGGGGTCCGATAGGGCCGATGCTAAATTGTCATAAGGCAGCCAAAGTCTGATTCAGCTTTAAAAAAAATATGTAATTGACGAAGTTTTATTTAAAGTTTTACAAAATTCTTGATTATTTCTAGCGTCCTAAGTGCACTAGTGTAAAGATTAAATAAATGTTTTTATAATATATTTTTGTTTTGTTGTTGAAAAACCATGTCTTTTTATTATTTGACCTAGTAAAAGTAACATGGAGTATTGTTATAAACAAGTATTGTTTATAAGGAAAATCTTAGGTTGAAAAACCCGGTGCCTAGGACACGGTGCATCACCAACGATGTAAGTCAAATACACGTCACAATATTTTTTTTTATTTGTCTATTGGCTCGCGTTTGACCACTATCTCGCCTGATGGTAAGCGATGATGTGATCGACGATGAAGCACGCTCACCTAGAAGTAACCTATTCACTCTTGACTTAAAGTAGATATCAGGAAACGAAGACCACTCCTTAGCTGTGCGCACAATGGAAGTATTCGCAAAACGCTTTGTATGTATGGGTGGGATGTCCACCATGTACCGGTGGCGCATTGCCGTAGGTCTTGTTTTCCGATGATGGAAAGAACTAGGCGGAATCAAATTGTGCAGTTCCATCGCACACTCCCTTAAATGTAAACGATAAAAAACCGACAGGCTGGCAACTTGGCATCGATGTTTAAGGCTCTGGAGCTTTGAGGCGACCAAAACACAAGTGGCGGTTTAATTGTGCAAATTAATTTTGTACTAACCAGCGTTTTGTGCAAGCCAAATATGTGCGGTATACCGTTTTGTGTGTGACGTCATAACGCACATATTTGCTTGTACAAACAAAATTTTGTGCAAATAAGTTTGAGCATGTGGCTGGACCCGGACCCTGGCAAAATGTGTGTTTCCGGTAGGTCATGCTACGGACAGTCACAGGTTTGCTGCTAGTACCTACAAAATAAAATTACCACAAAACAAGCAATATTTCATTCTACGTAATATAAAAATCTGTAGAATCGCGATGAAAAAATATATCTTAATCATTTTATACTTTACGCGTAAAACTTACTGAATATGCCGCAAACTTCGTAGCTAAAATGTTTTTGGATTCCCAAGTATACTGCTGAAATATTTTTTGAAGTACAAATTCCGTTTACCGCTCAACTTTCTGGAACTTTCCACTACTGAGCTGAACAGAAGTTAACTCGTAATCAGCTTGGTAAACATGTAGGAACGCCATTTTATAGTCTTCATTCCGATGTTATTTAAGTTATTGCTTACATGTGAGCATAAGTTATGTAGGATCATGTACACTGATCTACAAGTCATGCCCATGGTCCAATGATCACCTCAGAATATTTATTCATTTATTAAACTTTACATATGTACAAGTACATAGGCGACCATTAGTTAACTTTTAGAATGTAAATCCTACACTGTGTACATCATTATCATCAGCCTTTTGACGTTCCCACGGCTGGGACACAGTCCTCCTCTCTGTGACAGGGATTGGGTTTATCTACCGCGCAGGCTCAGTGCGGTTTGGTGGATTTCACATGTCTTCGAACACTGTGTAAGTTAAAAAAATAAATATTTTTATGGTTATAAATATGACGATATTAAAGAAAAAAACAAAGTAAAAAAATTAATAACTGATTTTGAAAAAGGAATAACATGTCTGAATTTATTCGAAACTAGAATTCAAATTCAATCTGAAATTATTAACGTTCAAAGGGTTTCAGAAAACGGCAATTTCATAGGTAAAGACCTAGAAATTTTTTAAATCAAAATGTATGAATCACATAGATGCATATATGACAGAGTTCAATATTTATTCTAATATTGTTGCTGACAGAATGATTTATTGTCTCCTCACCTCTTACAACGTTATCTAAACTTCTGAAAAACTGCATGATATCACTCAAAACACGAGCTACATAGAATGCCCGAGGGTGATGCAAATTAAGTACCTACCATTTGTTGTTTTCGGTATAAGTGAAATAAAAATATATCTTACGTAGATTCAAGCTGGAAGGTGGCTCGTAACACGAGGTGAGTTTCTGCGTCGTAGCAAATGCATGTGACAGTGGGGTGAGGGATAGGGGCACTGCACATCATCTTTATCATCATTTCAGCCGATATACGTCCACTGCTGAACATAGACCTCTCCCAAGTGTCGGCGCATTGACCGATCCCGTGCGTCACGCATCCAGCGAATTCCTGCAACAGGTCATTCGTCCACTTAGTTAGTGGGTGGCCTTCCAACGCAGCATCTGCCGGTTCGCGATCGCAACTCCAGAAGTTTAGTGAAAACAAAAGAACCCAGAAATCAAAAGAATGAGAAGCCATCAAAAGTCAGCGTTTTTTACATAATTTTGTTCCGAAGATTATTTTAACTTCCCATTGACCTATGAACTTCGAATTTAGTAATAATGTTTATGTATATTTTACAAAATTTTACATTTTCTCTTTGAAATTCTCTCATTTTTCATATTACAACCAACTTGATTTTGCGTTTTGGTACGTAACCTGCACCAAACCAAAACACACTTGGCTGGTATTTGTTGTATGTTAACCAAACTGCAGTAGGTAGCTGTTATAAAACTTCAAAGTATGTACTAAATTAATAGTATGTTAAGATGCCAGCCATTTGCTGGCTCAACGTATTTTACTCTTATTGTTGCTAACGTCAAAGTTGTAACCATCCCTCCATTCTTACTGAAATTTCAGTTGATAGAACATTTTCTACCATAATTTTCTCCGGCTAACTCATAAGTATAATATAACAATATCCAAGCTTAACATGACATCTCCGCAGCGAAAGGTTGGAACAAAAAATTAAATTCGAATTTTAAAAACTTAATTCCCCATAAACATTCAAGCAAAAGCCAGGAAAAAGGAAAAAGAAACGGTTTGTATGTTGAACAAGTGAAATATAAAACTGCGTTTCGGAAACTGGCGTGGTACCAAAACTCTCGTTTTGCAACGATTTGACGTACGAGTCGAGGAGAATTAAACCACACAAGCAAAAAAACCGACTCGCTGGCACCACAAGTTTGTTCAATTTGTTGCTCACATATTTTTAGCTTGATTTTTGCCTGTCGGAACTGTTGCTGAATGATTAGTTTACATTTGCTTTTAGTTTAAGTATTTCTAGGTTGTATTTGGTATGGTAGAAGGATATGTAGGTACCTAAATGTACCTAAATGATCGCGGATAAATTTGAAGAAGAGATACCACGGCCCTGGCACAAGCAATTGAAGGAACACGGGTGGGTTTTAATCAGTAAAAGTCTGACACGCCCGCCCGCTTCACCCAGAGCGGGGGAAGTCATTGGATTATATTCAAAGCAAATAAAAGGTACCTAAATGTAATGTATTATCGGGCGAAATAAGCTCTTTGTATTGTGTGCAATGTCAGTCACTAAATTCAAGGCAGTCAGATCCGGTATGCACCATGTATTTGTACAATTTCGGGCACTAGTCCCCAATATACACAGTAGCAAATGTCAAACGCATTTAGGTTGAATTGGGCCTATTTGATTTAACCGTGGACATATAACGATTAAGTATGTTTAAAGATATTCAGTTTTTGAGAATACCTATTAATTGTTAATTGTGCCCCCAGACAGAAACAATTTAAGTTAAATTTCTTCTTTCTACCTAACACCAATCATTCAGTCATTCAAACGTACCTTTTTTTTTATTCTAACCCGACAAACATTGGTTTCATACATGCCAGTATTCACCGTTTCCGAAAAAAACATTTAAGCAGCTCTTAAAACGGATCCGAATACCGCTTATTAGTATTCAATGTTAACTGAAAACGGTAACTGGAAACAATATTTGTAATTAAAGAGCATTATATTGCAACACGTGGACGCTTATTAAACGCTAATTTTATTTATAATACGAAATACGATCGGAGCTTACTCCATACAAACTGTAACATCTATTTTTATTCTGAGTAATGTTACCTACAACAGAAATCTATCATGACCTGGCTTCTGTAGCTGGTAATATTAATCAGTGTATAAATTCGGTTGTAGGACTTCGGTTTTAATGGAGTAAAATTAACTCTGTGGCAAATTTTAATCTAGCAGTTTTCAGGGGTCCCCCACCCCTGAAAACTACGCTGAGGAAGTACTCATAATAAATAATTTTTACTATGCGATTAAGAATGAAAAAAGTTATGAACATGGATCTGAACATCTGATTTTTTTACGATAGTTTTAGTTTATATTCATGATTACTTTCATACCTTCTAGCAATGAAAAATAACGCTGTACATAATTTAACTATCTAATACACCACGCATCATTATAGGCTCAACATTAAATAAATACATCATCGTTACGATAATTAAGAATTCTGCGAACTCCTATATTTGAATCTCAAAGTTGAAATATTTTTCATTACACTTTTCATCGGAACTTTAAGAATTTTAATTTAGCGATACTCTAAGTATCTTTCCAAAGTAAATAGTCGTGAATTAGAAAACTATTTCGCTTAATGAAAGCAAATAATCTTGTGCGACGACCCGTGGCGTTATCTGAACGCGTTTCAAATTCTCATGTCAACAAGTGACGTTATTTAAATTAGAGTAACAATTTATGTGTCTAGATGAATGTTTATTAAACTGTTACTATCTAAATATCTGACCTTTTAGTTTGTTTCTCATTTTAATCACTGGTCTGGATCTAATGAACGGAAATTAAGTAGACATTAACTCTAAAATGGAAATCTGTGTAGCGATGCGCTCAATATCAACAACTCTTTTTACAGGACCAACGATAAGATCACGAAAAAAAATTGCAAAAGCACCTGTTCACCTGTACTTACTACATACATAATGACATCATGTACATACTGAAATGAAACGTCACAATATGGAACACCTTATAATACGCAAAATAAAGGGTAAAAGACCTAGAGGCCATAGACCCTAACGGTGGTCGGATTGAATATTGGAGCATCAGATCAGATAGCTATCAGTGCCGCACTCCACCAGGCTGCTGATCGAAACAGGTGGCGAAAAACCGTTGACAGTCTGAAACGCAGTCACGATTCTCTACAATGAGAGAGTGATTAGGAAGATGAGAGTCATACTGTTTTTTTACATGGATAAATTAATCATATAATAAAAAAATATTTTGTTCATTAGTAGTTTCAACCTCTGAATGATTGCAAATGAGCTGTTATTAGCCACCCCGTAAAGGAAAAGATCCGATGATATTAATGATGTAGTTCAAAGAGAGAAATCTTAAAAGAGTTAGTAAATATAGTTTTGTATTAACAAAATTGTGTTTACAAATAACAGTAGTCCCGTATATTTCCTAATAATTGTGTTAAGTAAACCAGTAACAAATTTTAGCACATTGAAAACAGATACAATCTGTTATTCTAGCCTCGCTCACTGATTCGCTACAACTACCATAATATGTTGCGAATAAATGAATATCATGAATAACATACTAATAAAAGAGAATTATTATAACTTCAAATTCGTCAACAATAATTATATTATAAGTATATAGTGCACAATGTGGCCAACATTGTATGGCCCAACAACACATGTCGACTAATCAATAATTTGCAAAACCAATACGGCTGGGGCACAACGCCTTACCTACCGTACTCGCATTAATCCCGTTGAATCGAAAAGCGTAAAAATTGGACTGTATACGAAACGCTTTGATACAATAATTGTGCACCAACCATAATAGAGGCGTACGCGGTCACAAAGGGAAATCGGATAAATGTCATAACAAAACGCGGTTAAGTTTTGTACCTAGTGTAACGTTCATGTGGACACGGAATAGGTAGCAAATGGAATCCTATAGTATCTCGTTTACAATTCACTTTGCTTCAAACTTCGTTTGTGTAAGTTATCAACTACAACAGGGATTTACTAGTCTTTTGGGCTTTTAAAACTAGGTAAAATTGTTGGTTTACCTAATTGCTTGTAATGAGAATCTGTAGAAGTACTAATGCAATTAAGGAAATTTTTCCACAGATAGAAAACTACGCTATTGCTGAGCGACACAAGCTATTTTAACCCCTGGTGGAAAAAGATGGGTGTTATAAGTTTGTCGTGTGTTGTGTATCTGCATAACTGTGTGTCTGTCTGTGGTATCGTAGCTCCTAAACGGATGAACCGATTTTTTATTTTTTTGTTTGAAATATGATTTTGTTGAAAGTGTTCTTAACTATGTTTGATTAGAATCGGTTTAAATGTTAAACTACATTTAATATTCGTAGTAAAAGACAAGCCTTAAAATAAAAATTAAATCATCATCATCATATCAGCCGAAAGACGTCCACTGCTGGACATAGGCCTCCCCCAAGCGTCGCCACATTGACCGGTCCGGTGCGTCTCGCAACCAGCGGATCCCCGCAACCTTCACCAGGTTATCGGTCCACCTAGTGGGAGGCCTTCCAGCGCAACGTCAAAAATTAAATATAAAATGTAAAAAAAGCCCCGACACAAAAACCTCTAAAAAGCTAAAAATAAACGTCGTACTCGCATCAGGGAACCACTAAGTTAATAAAATAAACTGCTATAAACGTTGTCTCCGACTTGACTCCGAGGATTAATTTTTTTCTTTGAAAATGCTTTGTTTTTGGAATATGCCACGAGAGCTTAGCCGTGAGAAAAACTTAAATTCCAATAAAATCAGTTCCAATTTCGATACTTCTTCTCAGCGTTTCGGTGGAAAATACAGCTTATATATTGTGTTAATATTTGTTAGATATTATATTATTATCGCTACTAATAAGATACTTATATTGAAATAATCGGCTGAACATAATGACTTTAACGCAGTGTGTTGTTCAACATACGAATCTATTAATCACATCGTTATTCGCATGTCAGCACAAGTTATGCAGGAATAGCCTATGTCATGATGTAAAGATTTAGACAGTCAGCTAGTTTTGTTGCGGATTTCGTGTTCCATTAGTTACAATTTAGCTAGGCACATTACGCGTATAACTGTATCGTTAAATCTGTCTATAAAAGAAGACATAAGAAGTTACAAAATCTGAATTAAGCAATTTGCAGAAATTTGATCATAACGTTTTATGAATCGTTTTTTTACTGTTCGTGTCTGCTTTGCAGAAAAGACCTTAGCATATCTTGTTAAATTATTGCCAAATAATTGCCAAAGGGCGAGTCGGACTCGCGCACGAAGGGTTCCGAACTTCTATCGCAAAAACGCCAAAAAATAACGTTTGTTGTATGGGAGTCCCACTTAAATATTATTTTATTTTGTTTTTAGTATTTGTTGTTATAGCGGCCACAGAAATACATCATCTGTGAAAATTTCAACTGTCTAGCTATCACGGTTCACGAGATACAGCCTGGTGACAGACGGATAGACAGACAGACAGACGGATCGTGGAGTTTTATTAATAGGATCCCGTTTTAACCCTTTGGGTACAGAACCCTAATATGATCTTCTAAGATAGAAGAGACTAGTATACATTACACATGGCAATCCAGTGAGGAGGGTAGTGTTGTTTGAATTATATAAAGCAATCTTGACTACGGTCTGTAATAAATAAGTGATGGGGAATTTATAGGTATTACTCCTTAAAAACAATCTATTTTTGCGGCGTGGACTGTATGGTATAGTTTACTTGTACAATATGTTAGGATAGACAACTGCTCTAGGGAAAGTAGTAAAAAATGGGCGGCAGCTGCCTGGAAGGATGGGATCACATGCACTTACTTGGCGTTGCTGATCTCGTCTCCTGGAGCTGGTTTGCGGTGCTCGATTATCACGGTATTTTTCTTGCGCATGCGGCTGTAGCTGGTTTTGAAGAACACTGAACTAAACTGTCACTTCACGCACGTTCATAGCACCGAAAAAAAATACACTCGCATCTTCTGTTGCATGGCGCGACTGAGACAGCGATATACAAAAGTGCATGAGGGAATGAGATAGAGGATAAGGAGGTACAAGTGCATACGAATATTTTAATGTATGAAACAGTTGCCGAAACACAACAATAAGAAAATACCTTAATAGAATATACTTCAAGGTTATCACTTCCAACTTCCTTTCCTGGTTATCTTTATGCAGACGATTTGCAGCTCTATCGACATTTCTTGCTTGCGGAAGTAGACGTAGCAATCAATGACATGAATCGTGACCTGGAGAGAATTAGTGAATGGGCTAAGTCTTATGGCTTACAGATTAATCCTTCCAAATCCCAGGCCAAGATTATTGGTAGTCGATGTTATCGCGCTGCGCTTGACATTTCTACTTTGACGCCATTGTCCCTTAACGGCTCGACTATTGCTTACACAGAAACGACTAAGAATCTCGGTGTCTTAATTGACAGCAACCTTTCTTGGCGAGCGCAAGTAAATGAAGTTAGTCGTAAGGTGCATTTTTCTTTTTACTCTTTAAAAACTCTTCAAAGTTTCCTACCCTTCAAAACTAAAATTTATTTAGCTCAAACTTTAATTCGGCCGATCATTGATTACGCCGATGCCTGCTACCTGCTACTGAGGAGCTCTTAAATAAGCTTGAGCGCTTGCAAAATCTGTGCATTCGTTTTGTCTTTGGTCTGAGAAAATACGATCATGTCTCTCAGTTTCACAAAGATCTCAAGTGGCTCCCTATCCGTCTTCGCAGGAACACTCGAATATTATGTCTCCTGTACAACATCCTTTTTAACCCTGCATACCCTGGCTACCTGCGTGATCGTTTTTTTTTTACTTGCCCTGCTGATGCTCTGTGCAGATCTCGCCTTAAACTACATCTCAATTTCCCATCCCATAAAACCCATTTCTATTCCCACTCCTTCTCTGTTCATGCAGTACGATTGTGGAACTCACTTCCACCTAAAATCCGGGACTCCCAAAATGTATCTATATTCAAGAACATTACCTCTCCACCACCTTGTAATTTTATATATTAAGTATATGTATGTATTTTTATTTTCTATATTTATTAAGTTAAGGTATATGTGTAATTTATATATGATTAGTTAAGTTATTTTTGTCTATTTTAAGCTTCCTTGTTCTTTCTACACACTGTGTCTTCGTTTATCATCCAAGTTTCCTGTCGCAGGTCTGCTAGAAGAAATTTCTAAATGAAATAAGCAGTACCTTTGTGCTCTTCAATCTGTATTATTTATTTTCTCTGTAAAGTGTTTTTATGTGTACATAAATAAATAAATAATACTTTATCGTACGCCAAAATACAGCTCTTTTAAACAAACACTAGTTCAAATAGTATCTCTCTGATTACTATTTCCTCCATGACACCAAGTAGGTATGGATACGTCCGCCAAGATTCTACGTGACCATACTGTTGCCGGGTACGAGTATATCTATATATCACAAGAAATATAGCAAGGAATACTATCGGAGAACCATTTCTGCGGGACACGGGATTCTTATGACGTCCACTTCACTAGAAATGGAAAAGGAGTGGAAACTTCAAGAATATCTGGTGTCACTCGCTTTTTGTTGGAACTTAGTGGGAATAAAATGTTTGTGACTTGGAAACTAAAGTTTTTACTTATCTGAGAAAGTTATATCTAAATTTTCTTTGGCTTCGTGATTTTTTCGCGTTATTCACTTAATAATCACAGTTACCAACGAGTTTCCTGGTTTTTCTGTTTAATTTACTTATCGCAGCGTTTCACTGGTTCAGTCTTTTTGCAGTTCACAGTAGTGCTATTATTGTATCTCTAGCTCACAATCCTTCGTTCCTGTATGGAGAGTAATTTCTTAGCTTATTTAGAAAAGTAATTAACCTTGAGCAGAGAAATTACAGCTGGTTTTCAAAATATAACTTTATGTTATTCATAGAAAGAACAATTTTGAAACGATAATAAAGAACCAAGCTACGCATTAAAATAAAATCTAAGGTCAAACAATTCTGACCAACCTATGAAGACTACAGAAAACCAATAAAGTACATTTACTTCAATAAATCACACAAAATAACAATAGTTACGAATAATATAAGACTTCCTAGCTGGATTTCACTGGCGGTGACATTTTTCAATTGGAAACTCCACACAGAGGCCCCAGCAGAAAAGAAACGAGTCTGAGGAAAACGGAAGTTTAAAAAAAGAACCCTTACATAGGAAAAACTTCTTACTTATTTACAGAACCACGTGTAAAAGTAAAAGTACCTGAATAGAAAGTTATTATCAATACGTATTGGAAAATTGGTGAACAAGTTAATCAAATAACATCTCAACTGTATTTTGCGAAGAGGTAGTTAGACATTCAGGTAATACTTAAAAAAAAATGTGTATAATTCTATGAAGAAGGGGCGCGATGCAGCAAGCCCAAAAGGAGATGGCATTATAAGCTAGTTTCAATTTTACAAGATTGGTCTATAATCGTATCAGTCTGCGAAAAGTGATGAGATGTTTACCCAGCAGTTGGACGACACAGGTCATACAAAATAATCAAAATTAGGCGCGCTAGGGGCGAGCTTACTGCCATTTTTAGAGTGCAAATACAGATATCGTTAAAATAAATCCGTTCACGTTACGCCGCGTTTACAACACGGTCGGTTAAAATACTGTACTGTTAAATTTAATACTGTACTGTACGGCAGGCTTATTACGTATCTTTAGCAAGAGCAAAACGATAGTGATTTTTGCGCAATAATTGCTCTTCAATACAAGTTACAAGTTTAAGAGTTGTATTAAATAAGTGCATTGGACAAACAGCGAACGATTAGCAAACGATTGTGTAGGCCCTACCATACCTACACTGCAGGTAATTCCGACTTTTATGACATAAAGACGTTTTGCTCTTGCAAAACATACATAATATGACTTCCGTACTGTTACTCCAAAAAGGAGGAGGTTCTCAATTGGGTTGTTAAAAAAAGAAAAAATATCCATTTATTTATGTATTTTAAAACTTTACTTGTCATAAATTATATTTTCGTTGCGAAAAGCTCATAAATATTTTTTTTCAATTAATTATACTCAATCAAATCGATAAAAAGTTTTAAAAGAAAATGTGACAACGAACGCGCCACGATCGCCTCGGTCACGGTCGCCACATTTGTGACGTCAAAATGTTTAAGGAATTTCACAATAGTACTGTGTCAACGGCGTCTACAGGTGAATGGACTACAAATATCCGAAATCTAGTGCAAACAATATTATTTATAACAGTTAATTTTATTTAGTCATGCATGTATGATAAAGGATTAATAAAGGCTAATTTCTATAATATACCTGATGGACGATTTAGAAGTTGTAGCGTAAATAAAGTACCACTACTAATAAATATTACGTGTTATTGGACCGGTGATTGTTAATTACGTTAATATATGGGCTTTTTCTCGTTTTTTAATATATTTAGAAACATACATTTCATATTTGTAATCGTTTTTACATATGGACTACCCATTTATTGGTGTAAAATAATAAATTAAATAAACTAGATTGGTGCGAAACTTAGACTTTGGTTACCTATTAAAAAAACTTCATTACCACTAAATATTATACAAGCCGAAATCTGTGGGGGCTTTTTTTTGTTAATTTACCCATGCATAAAACGTTTAAAATTTTGGTATTTAACATTATTTACATATCTCTTATTAATATTAAACAGTAATTTCTATATATTTATAAACAATGAGATATTAATAACTTGAATATAATTATTAACTCGGTACGTACACTAATGACTAAATCTTCAGTAAGTATTTCTTAAATGCGTTGACTGTGTGTGTGTGTGTGTGCTAAGACTAAAATAATTAAAATTTCTCGATAAAGAAAAATTCAGTTTATGTAATTCAAGAACTTTACTAGAAAAAGCAACATTTTTTTTTTTTCAGTCTTTAATGATCAAATTATGATACTAATACGAATTGGAACAAGATAACGACATAATTAACATATTCTAATTGGAATCTAGTTAGACATAGAACATTTCTTAACACTTTGGTACAGATTGCTAGGTACCTACTTGAATATGTGAATCCCATTTTTTTGGGAATTGCTTGTAATATTCGTACGTAATAGTACGAAGGAAGCACGATAAGTTTTAAGATTCGACATGTTTGATCATGATCATCATCACCCTTTTAAGGTGCCCCGTGCTGGGACACAGGCCTCCTCTCTGTGAGTGGGTTAACATGTTTGATATATTTATCAATATACCTATTGAGACGATTACAGCAAAATTTAATCGGCTAAAAGTCAAAACAATATATCAGCTGTGTGCTACAACAATGAACAGAACAAAACAGAAGAAAACGACGTATCACGCGATCGGGTTTTCGGTACTGGATTAAAAAAAATATTTTCAATTTGATATAACTTTTTAAATATAACAAAATTAAGATCTAAAAATATTTTTGTCATAAAACTTTTTGGCAGGCACATTGTTAAAGGGAATTTGTCTTTACTATAATTTATATACGTGACTGGATTTCTAGGAATTTCGACTAGTTCTGAACTCGGCAAAGGGATTCTTTCTGTATTTATCATCATAATCAATTCAGCCGAAAGTCGTAGAGACGACTACTGGACATAGGCCTCCCCCAAGCGTCACCACACTGATTGGTCTTGTTCGTTTCGCATCCACCAGACTGTTTTCATACTGAAAATGCCTTTTACCTATTCAACTTTTGACAATTGTTCATTGATGTGCTCGTGTTTGACTACTATCTCGCCTTATAGTTTTTATTCAGAGCATCAAAGGTATATAGCTTTTGTGATCACTCACACAGACAATGAAAACACACGGAATAAATCAATCAGAATGAAGGAAACCGCACCAAACGTTTTGGGAATACTTTCATTATGCGTACAGCTAAGGAGTGGAATTCCCTGCCAGAGTCTGTTTTTCCTGATAGCTATAACCTGGGAGTCTTTAAGTCAAGAGTGAATAGGTTTCTTCTAGGTAAGCGTGCTACATCGTCGACCACATCATCGCTTACCGTCAGGTGAGATAGTGGTCAAGCGCGAGCCTATTAATAATAAAAAAAAAGAAAAACCACCCCAATCGAGCCCATTTATCCAAAACCTCTAACCATACAAATACATTACAGGAATGTAGAAAATAGGGTTAATATACTGACAAATTGATTTAATAGAGGGTAAAACGTTATTGCTACTTAAGAACACCTGCTTAAAGGCAAACGGCATTCGTAAAGACCTCCTAAGACTGTTTTCGAACCTTAATAGAATATTTCTTTTATAATGTTATCTTAGGTTTTTGAAGTAAGTAGGTAATGCGTATTTGAAAGGCTCACTCAAGTGATTTTGTGGAATGGAAATATATTCGTATTTGGAGGTTGAGATAAGAATAGAACCAATGCTTTCAGATGTTACGTTAAGTGGAAACTATTTTGTCTGTGTATCAAACTGTTATCATCAAGGTTGTATGTTAACACTGTATCTTCTTTTGTTGTTTTCATTTCTGAAGGGTGTGACTTACAAGTTGTTGGTCGTGGGTTCGAACTCAGGCAGGCGCTTTACTTTGTGTAAATTATTTCATCACCACTGCTCTCAAAACGGTGAAGGTAAACATCGTGTGGAAACCGGCATGTCTTAGAATAAAAAAATCGAAGACATGTGACATCCACCAACCAGCAATGGGCCCGCGTGGTGGTTTCCGGCCCATTCCCTCTCACAGGGAGAAGACCTGCACGCACAACGGACGAAATGGGAGTCTACGTGCGGAAAAGGGCTCCATCTATCCTCTCATATCCTTCACTTCTAAACCACACTGTCTTCAGCTCTTCTCAGGGCAGTGGTCACCTTGAGTTCTTATAATGCCTTGATGAGAAAAACTAGAAAAGTTCGTAGCGTGTGTTAGGTACGACATTGCTACGGGGCTCGTGACGTCAGCACTACGCTTGCTACGGTACGGGTACGGATATAACCGTAGGCGCTACAAATGGCGCTATACCACAGAGTAAGAAGACGGCCTGGCGGCTACTACTAATAGAGGCGGCACTGTCAACGCTTTTAATGCAATGCAAAGTTGTGAATGCTCCTTGACAATTGTGATCGAAAAAGCAAAGGAGTTGCATAATGAAATTTAGTACAACATTAAAACACTCGTTTGGATGATATTAAGCTTACTATGGCACTGGTTGTTTTAATGTTGGCAATAAGCTAACTGTTTCAGAAACTTTTACAGAGGTTTATAGCATGGGTGTAGATAATTGTACTTTATGGTACAAGTTTGTAATGTTGGTGATTACCGCTGAGGCGCCATTGAGACCCGAACCGTCAGGTTAGGGTCTTAAGAGAGCTGAATACGGTAATCATCAATACACACGTGTATCATACGACGTTTTTCAACACCCTTGTGAATAAAATAATACTAAAAAACCTTTTTATTTAGTAAATAATAGATATTTTTCCTAGGAGTTTGCAGGTAGTAAACTTTCCATAACGTTAAGGGCTTCACATTTTATATAGGGCGGTGTTCAACATAAATTATTTTCTTCATAATTAGTTCTTGTAGACATTTTAATTAATTAATAACTGTAATTTCAACGGTGAAAACGACTTGTGAAAAATTTATCGCAATTTGGGGGAACAATTTATCAGTTTTCCTATGCGCATCTAACAATGGCGATCGGCCATAGACTAAAATAATGAGGTTTTTTTTATTTGGCTTTTCGTGGATAGCGTTTTAGCCACGTACAAAATGGGGAATTTCATGTTTTCTTTATTACAGACAACACAAAAGTTATACTTGAGTGAAAGTTTTATTTATTAAACAGGTACAAGTTGAAATTATCTATTTAAATACGAAGTTGCATGAAATAAGCAAGCAATAAGTAAATTAATTTATTTGTACTATTGAACACGATATTTTTTGTATCGAAACTTTTTTAGGAACAAAACAACTCAACCAATAAAATAAAATAAAAAACTCTATAAATCACTTGTGAATAATAACAATGAAAAATTTATCGTTTGATTACAGGTATCATTATGTGCCTGATTGCGGTGAAATTAGAGCCACTTTATGAGCAAGTGTGTTGAAAAATAAGTTTTGCCTCAATGAATTTTATTACAACACTGTACGCTTCTCTCATTAGCTCACTCATAACTTAGAACGTGTTTAATGTAATATTTAATGAACTAATATTAACAAACAGAATTTTTATTTAAAAATGTGTACACATCTTGTCTCAAGGCAAAGATAATGCCAAAAAGTTGGCATTATTACATTATGCTTCGTTCAGTTTAATTGGAATTGAGTGGTATGGTAACTAATTAATAATAATAATAATCATTTATTTCAGATTCATCTTACGATTACATCCATATTTGTTAGTACAATTGCGAGCTTACAAACTAGTGTTAGTAATTATTTATTTATTTATTTATTTATATATACTTTATTGTACACCAAGATAAAAAACAATAATACATATGGAAACCTTAAAATTAAAACAAACATACAACAGGCGGCCTTATCGCGTTCTGCGATCTCTTCCAGGCAACCCAGACAGACAAGATGTGTACACATTTTTAAATAAAAATTCTGTTTGTTAATATTAGTTCATTAAATATTACATTAAACACGTTCTAAGTTATGAGTGAGCTAATGAGAGAAGCGTACAGTGTTGTAATAAAATTCATTGAGGCAAAACTTATTTTTCAACACACTTGCTCATAAAGTGGCTCTAATTTCACCGCAATCAGGCACATAATGATACCTGTAATCAAACGATAAATTTTTCATTGTTATTATTCACAAGTGATTTATAGAGTTTTTTATTTTATTTTATTGGTTGAGTTGTTTTGTTCCTAAAAAAGTTTCGATACAAAAAATATCGTGTTCAATAGTACAAATAAATTAATTTACTTATTGCTTGCTTATTTCATGCAACTTCGTATTTAAATAGATAATTTCAACTTGTACCTGTTTAATAAATAAAACTTTCACTCAAGTATAACTTTTGTGTTGTCTGTAATAAAGAAAACATGAAATTCCCCATTTTGTACGTGGCTAAAACGCTATCCACGAAAAGCCAAATAAAAAAAACCTCATTATTTTAGTCTATGGCCGATCGCCATTGTTAGATGCGCATAGGAAAACTGATAAATTGTTCCCCCAAATTGCGATAAATTTTTCACAAGTCGTTTTCACCGTTGAAATTACAGTTATTAATTAATTAAAATGTCTACAAGAACTAATTATGAAGAAAATAATTTATGTTGAACACCGCCCTATATAAAATGTGAAGCCCTTAACGTTATGGAAAGTTTACTACCTGCAAACTCCTAGGAAAAATATCTATTATTTACTAAATAAAAAGGTTTTTTAGTATTATTTTATTCACAAGGGTGTTGAAAAACGTCGTATGATACACGTGTGTATTGATGATTACCGTATTCAGCTCTCTTAAGACCCTAACCTGACGGTTCGGGTCTCAATGGCGCCTCAGCGGTAATCACCAACATTACAAACTTGTACCATAAAGTACAATTATCTACACCCATGCTATAAACCTCTGTAAAAGTTTCTGAAACAGTTAGCTTATTGCCAACATTAAAACAACCAGTGCCATAGTAAGCTTAATATCATCCAAACGAGTGTTTTAATGTTGTACTAAATTTCATTATGCAACTCCTTTGCTTTTTCGATCACAATTGTCAAGGAGCATTCACAACTTTGCATTGCATTAAAAGCGTTGACAGTGCCGCCTCTATTAGTAGTAGCCGCCAGGCCGTCTTCTTACTCTGTGGTATAGCGCCATTTGTAGCGCCTACGGTTATATCCGTACCCGTACCGTAGCAAGCGTAGTGCTGACGTCACGAGCCCCGTAGCAATGTCGTACCTAACACACGCTACGAACTTTTCTAGTTTTTCTCATCAAGGCATTATAAGAACTCAAGGTGACCACTGCCCTGAGAAGAGCTGAAGACAGTGTGGTTTAGAAGTGAAGGATATGAGAGGATAGATGGAGCCCTTTTCCGCACGTAGACTCCCATTTCGTCCGTTGTGCGTGCAGGTCTTCTCCCTGTGAGAGGGAATGGGCCGGAAACCACCACGCGGGCCCATTGCTGGTTGGTGGATGTCACATGTCTTCGATTTTTTTATTCTAAGACATGCCGGTTTCCACACGATGTTTACCTTCACCGTTTTGAGAGCAGTGGTGATGAAATAATTTACACAAAGTAAAGCGCCTGCCTGAGTTCGAACCCACGACCAACAACTTGTAAGTCACACCCTTCAGAAATGAAAACAACAAAAGAAGATACAGTGTTAACATACAACCTTGATGATAACAGTTTGATACACAGACAAAATAGTTTCCACTTAACGTAACATCTGAAAGCATTGGTTCTATTCTTATCTCAACCTCCAAATACGAATATATTTCCATTCCACAAAATCACTTGAGTGAGCCTTTCAAATACGCATTACCTACTTACTTCAAAAACCTAAGATAACATTATAAAAGAAATATTCTATTAAGGTTCGAAAACAGTCTTAGGAGGTCTTTACGAATGCCGTTTGCCTTTAAGCAGGTGTTCTTAAGTAGCAATAACGTTTTACCCTCTATTAAATCAATTTGTCAGTATATTAACCCTATTTTCTACATTCCTGTAATGTATTTGTATGGTTAGAGGTTTTGGATAAATGGGCTCGATTGGGGTGGTTTTTCTTTTTTTTTATTATTAATAGGCTCGCGCTTGACCACTATCTCACCTGACGGTAAGCGATGATGTGGTCGACGATGTAGCACGCTTACCTAGAAGAAACCTATTCACTCTTGACTTAAAGACTCCCAGGTTATAGCTATCAGGAAAAACAGACTCTGGCAGGGAATTCCACTCCTTAGCTGTACGCATAATGAAAGTATTCCCAAAACGTTTGGTGCGGTTTCCTTCATTCTGATTGATTTATTCCGTGTGTTTTCATTGTCTGTGTGAGTGATCACAAAAGCTATATACCTTTGATGCTCTGAATAAAAACTATAAGGCGAGATAGTAGTCAAACACGAGCACATCAATGAACAATTGTCAAAAGTTGAATAGGTAAAAGGCATTTTCAGTATGAAAACAGTCCGGTGGATGCGAAACGAACAAGACCAATCAGTGTGGTGACGCTTGGGGGAGGCCTATGTCCAGTAGTCGTCTCTACGACTTTCGGCTGAATTGATTATGATGATAAATACAGAAAGAATCCCTTTGCCGAGTTCAGAACTAGTCGAAATTCCTAGAAATCCAGTCACGTATATAAATTATAGTAAAGACAAATTCCCTTTAACAATGTGCCTGCCAAAAATTATGCATTTATGCTATATTTTTTTCCTTTCCAAAAGTTTTTTTTTTTTCTTTTCAAAATTTACTTCTTCATCATCGAAATAATCACCACTACTGAATATAGACCTCATAACCACCAAAATCCTTTATCTCATTCCAACAATCTTCCATCTCCTTCACCTCAAGAATGTGGAACAGTGGAAGTTTGGAGTACAGTAATTAATGCTAAGTGTTCGGTAACACCGCTTGGTCCCGTGCTAAGCACAGTCCGCCCCTTTGGTGTCGTAAAGGGATTAGGCAAGCTTTCTATAGAAGATAATAACAACCTTGTGATCAGTAATCGACCTGCAATGCGTGGTGATTATTGATTGTTATTGTAAGTAGAGGCAAAAAAGTGTAAAGTATTCCCAAAACGTTTAGTGCATACATGGGTGGGATTGGTATTCTGCAGCAATAAATGTTTCTTACTATAAAGGTAACTTACCTAAAGACTCGATATTTTAGCTTTTTATACTTTTTATAGGTCAACGGTGGCTAATGAAGATGGTTTCAGATTTACGTCTCTTGTTGATTATTTCCCAAAAATCATTTTAAATCTTCTTCTATTATTATTAAATACCAATTACTTAAGTCAAGGCTTAATCCAGAAAGAGGAAGCTAATAACAGACGGGATTATATTTTATTTGCTGTAAAGATTATGTTAGAGGTAATTAGAAAGAGTAATCAATCATTTCTTAACGGACAACATCAATCATACTTTCCTTAGTACCTAGCTGGATTATTTCCCGGAACTTATTTAAGGAGTTGTGACACCAAATAATAGAGTGTATCTAATTAGTAAACAATAGTGACCTTTTATAGTTTATTTTATACCTCCTTGCTTTTGCCCGAGACTTAGTCCCCGAGACTTTTCCTACGATACCCGTGCTATTGCCGGGATATAAGTAGGTTCTGACACTCGGAGATAATGTAACTAGAAAGGGGGGACGCCCTAGAAGGACATAAATGGATCTGATTGGTGATGTTCCTCAGATAGACTAGGTGCGCAGTACCGGCGTACTTGTATGACAAGATGTATGAACGTAAATGTACCAAAAAGTGTATGTATAAGGATCCTAGCAGGTGGCGTGGTTGGTGAACGCTTTTTCCCTATGGAAGTAAGCAGAACTACTTCTGCCTACTCCCACGAGAAAGTGGCGTATTTATGTGAAAATAAACAGAGAAATCGGCTTTTTTATTAATATTTATTTTGATGACGTAATTATGACTAATGCTTATTTTAGACTTGAAGCATAGCATGCAATTTTTAAACTCCGCTTATTATATTTAGTGCCTCGACGATCGAGTACTGCTCCGGTGAACATTGAGAAAACATTTTTAGACCCAGCTAGATCAATTTTTCGCTCCTGAAAACCCGCATATTGAAATTTTATCAAAATCCTTAGTGCCTTTTTGGAGGACGTAATTAAATATATAATAGGTATATTTACAAATATTGCTCGTTTAATAGTATAGGATAAAAATACTCGTAGCCCAGTAACCTAATTGTCAATTCTATTTTATTGGTAGAAAGTTAAAATGTAGGTTAAGGCAACGCCAAATTAAAAGCTTGTTTTTTTCAATCATTCTAAGCAAGTTCGCATAATTCTCGTTACTAAGAGTGCTGAAATCCCTCTGATTTCCAAGTATTCATTTATATCGTTGGAGATACGTACTGATAATATAAAAAGAAATACATTTTTATAAGCCAAATGTTACTTATTGGCGAGTTTTCTGGAATTCTGCTACTTAGTGTAAAATCTCTTGAATAGTGAAGAAAATTCGTTGTTGTAGCATCCTTAATATAATAAAATTGTTTTGAATCTAAAAATTGTGTTGTTAGAAGAATTTTGAGCTGTATTTTCTTTTACAGGCCAAGGTCATATAATATTAAATAAACATTTCTCAACCAGTATCGAGATTTTTTTTATTTATTTAGACAACCAAAATAAATTTGGTATATTTTAAGTTTCACTGTTTCGTTACAGTGCCTGGGTGCCTTTCCACGAAATGTGTGAGAGGCGAGGCATTGCGAAGAAGCAAAGTGTTAGCGCATTGATGAAATGAGTGGACTGTATTAAATAGACAAATGGTTTTAATACCTATAATGCCAATGGTGTAGCCACAAGAGGAGTTGGGTTGAGATAGCTGTTCCACTGCAGGCTAACCAGCCTGACGCACGCTGTTATGGACGTATCGGGAGACTGGTCGCGGAGGGTAGCGGGATCCGAGGCACGGTGCGCCGCAGGTAGTTGGGGGCCCAAGTAGTGTGCCAGCCACACACGAAAGGCTGCCCCGCCAACTGTCGAAAAATCCCGGAATGCGCCATCGTGCTGGTTGGCGACCAGATGGGGAGGGCCCGATGGACATTCCGGGGGGGCTCGGGCGTCCCCGCAGTCTCCGGACTAGTGCCCCAATGATGCTGACCTTTCAGTGCATGTTTGAAGGTTAACAGCGTGGAACCTCGTCTCACTTCCAACTCCTCTCCTCCATTCACTCTTATAAAATATTAATGCCAAGGAAAAGGAATAAGAGATTTAAACAGCGGCTGCACCCCCTCCCCCACAAAGTGCACCTCACCAACATTCGAGGTCTGCACTCAAATCTCTCTGCAGTCCACTTCCACCTAGAGACTGAGAAACCAGCGCTGCTTTTCCTTACGGAGACGCAGATAGCGAGTCCGTCAGACGTGTCGTACTTATCTTACCCAGGGTTTACCCTGGAGCACAATTTTAAACCGCGCGCGGGTGTGTGTATGTACGCCCGTGACGACACTTGCTATCGGCGTCTCCGTAACCTTGAGGACTCCCGATTCACACCCCTGTGGGCTCTGGTGGACACAGGTCTGGATAAAATTATCTACGCCTGTGTCTACCGTTTGCACAGCGGAGATCAGGAGACATCCAGGCTCACAGAGTACCTCAGTGAGGCGGCTGATGCGGCACAGCAGCGGTACCCTTCCGCCTAATTAGTGTTACTGGGGGACTTTAATGCCCACCATCAGGAGTGGCTCTTCCCATACCAGTGCACTGACCATGCTGGACGGGAGATGCGCAAGCTTTCGCTAGCGCTAAACCTCACCCAGTGGGTCCAGGGGGCAACGAGGGTACCGGATGTTGATTCGCACACAGCGAATTGCTTGGACCTTCTGCTGACAACAGATCCAGACAGATACTCTGTGTCGATAGCTTCACCTTTGGGTAGTTCCGACCACTGTCTGGTGAAGTCTGTGCCCGTCTATTCCCCGCCCGATCCCAGCCCAAGAGGCACCCGGCGGGTTTGGCGGTACAAGTCAACAGATTGGGATGGTATGCGATCTTTCTTCGCATGCTATCCTTGGCAGCCTACTTGCTTTTCTTCGACAGATCCATCGTCGTGCGCGGACGCCGTGACGGATGTGTTGCGTCAGGGAGTACTACATTCCGTTCTCTGACGTTTCAATGTCAAGCAAAGACCGGCCATGGTTTGACGCCGAATGTAAACGCGCCGATGCGCTTAAACATGGGGCGTACCTGGCTTGGGTCGACGCTCAATCGCGTAAGGCGAGTGACGTGGGTCTGAAGAAGAAGGCCTTCAACAGGGCTGCCAAGTCCTGCAAGAAAGTGTTGCGAAGGGCTCGATTTGACCGCATTGGCCGAATAGGGACCAAACTTGCTTCTTACCCAGCAGGTAGTAAAGCGTTTTGGTCTCTGGCTAAGTCGGTCGAGTCGAACTTCTGCCGCCTCTCACTACCACCGCTACTGAAACCCGACGGGTCGCTGGCCCACTCCGCTGAGGAGAAGGAAAATTTATTTGCCTCTCTTTTTGCGGAATCTTCACGTCTGAATCCTGGTGACGCGCAGCCCCTCCTTCTCCTGATGGATACGAGACGAGTATGTCGGAAATTCGTATCCGTCAAAAGGACGTACGTAGGGTGCTGCGCAACCTCGACGTGAACAAGGCTAGAGGCCCTGACGGAATACCAGCAGTTTTTCTTAGAACCTGTGCGCCTGAACTGTCTCCGATCTTGACACGCCTGTTCCGCCTTTTGTATGAGGCTCGAAAAGTGCCGAATGCTTGGAAGCAGGCTAACGTACAGCCCGTGCCCAAGAAGGGCAGTCGAGCTGACCCGTCCAACTACAGACCCATATCTGTAACCTCCATACTCTGTAAGAGTATGGAACGCGTACTCAATATTAAGCTCCTGGCATACCTAGAAGCAAACGATATCCTAAGTGACCGCCAATACGGCTTCCGCCGAAATCGGTCTACTGGGGATCTTTTAGCGTATGCCATTCACATCTCGACATCTCGAAGGCTTTTGATAGGGTCTGGCACGAAAGCCTTATTGCTAAGCTTCCTTCATTCGGTTTGCCCGGTGGTCTGTGTGATTGGATTGCAGACTTCCTGAGAGATCGGTCCATTCGAGTGGTTATCGATGGCTGCTCGTCGGACCACTTGGATATTAATGCTGGGGTCCCTCAGGGGTCGGTACTTTCAGCAACTTTATTCTTGCTGCACATTAACGGTCTGCTAAACCTTTGGGTATGCAGACGACAGCACTGTTGCTGAGAGATACTTGTCCAGCGCTCGTGCTACCGGGCCTCAGATCCAGTCTCTCCGGGAGGCCATGGTGGAGCGCTTGAACCTGTCTATGCAGGCAGTCTCCGAATGGGGCGATGCCAATCTGGTCAGGTTTAATGCTGCTAAAACCCAGGCATGCCTTTTTTCCGCTAAAAAGAGCCAATTTCACCCGGCTCCAACTTTCCGAGATGTGACTGTGCCAATAGCTGACGATCTTGAGCTTCTTGGCGTTACGTTGACATCGACTCTCAATTTTGGCCCATATATTGAGGCGAAGGCTCAGCTGGCTGGCAAAAAGCTGGGGATCCTTGCAAAGGTGAGAAGGTACTTCACGCCAGAACAGCTGCTCAGCTTATATCAAGCGCAAGTTCGATCATGCATGGAGTACTGTTCTCATCTCTGGGACGGATCTGCCAAATACCAGCTCGATGCACTAGAGTCGATCGAAAAGCGGGCCAAGAGGCTCATCGGCGATGAGGCACTGGTTAAGTCAAAGCTCCAGAGCCTTGAACATCGTCGCCGAGTCGCCGTTTTTATCGATTACATTTCGGGGAGTGTGCGATGGAATTGCATGATCTAATTCCGCCCAGCCCGTTTCATCATCGGACTACCAGACGTACGGCGATGCGCCACAGGTACATGGTGGACATCCCACCCATACGCACTAAACGTTTTGAGAATACTTTTATTATGCGTACAGCTAAGGAGTGGAATTCTCTGCCGGAGTCTGTTTCCCGATAGCTACAATCTAGGGGTCTTTAAGTCAAGAGTGAATAGGTTACTTCTAGGCAAGCGTGCTCCATCGTCGACCACATCATCGCTTACCATCAGGTGAGATGGTGGTCAAGCGCGAGCCTATATCAAAAGAAAAAAAAAAAAAAATGTTATAATTTCAAATCAACTGTCCCGATCAAACAATATTATGGTTTTAAGAGTGAGGTGTCGTCTGTCCCGGTGGAGACCGTGGAAGCGAGTAGTTTGCCGAACCGCGCCGCGTCGCCGCCGCCGCCGCCCGCCGCCGCGCATGTTGGTCACGCAGATGTGTGTGCAGTGTAGACGGCGCGCTCCGGCCGCCCGAAGTGTTGGATACAATTCCCAACAAGTAGCGATGCTGTAAAAATATCACATATTTTTGCTGTTCCACCAGGACTGTACGAGGAGCTAGTGTGTGTGCTAACTTAATAATATCATCATCTTCCTGCGCTTATCCCATACCGTTCTGTGTGTCACGCTATCACTAACTCCCTCTTCTTTTATATCACTCCTCACACAGTCCATTCATCTTTTCTTTGCCTTCCTTTCCCTCTCTATCCATGCACATTAATGAAATTTAATGTTTTAAGAGGTTATCTCTAGAAGTACTAATCCAATAAATTACTATAAACTTATTGATAGAAAGGTTCTTTTGGTTTTTACGGAGCTTTATAGATAAGCTCCGTAAAAATACTAGTTACTAAAAGAAAAGGAACCTTCAAATCGAATCAATTTTGCCTTAGGTAACAATTTAATATCCCTATGCGACCCCCTGCGATCCAACGCGTATCGATACGTTGACCTCATCGCATCGAGACACCATTCTGAAGCTCTTTGTACATAAATCCATAAACAATATCTTCGGCTCCACAAATTAATGACGAAGCGATACTAATTAAATGTCATAATTGGTTAGTAATTACTCCATACGGTGAGCGCTTATTGCATTGCTATCGTCGCAAATCGACCAATAATTAAACGGCCGGCAAATATTGGTATTCATTAGCAATTGATAAACAATCTGTGTAATACTAGAGGCGGAATCGTCGTGGCTTGGGAATAAGGTTATGTTTTACGTGAATATGCTTAGTGATAATCTTGAAATGAAAGCAATGACTGTACTTAAAATTCTGCTTAGGAATTAGGTTAAAACTTTCGTAGGCAGAAACATCCTCTTTAGGGCCGATTTTTCAATAGTCTGATAACTTTTAACTGAGGAATAAAAATGGATGTTTGACAGCTTTGTAAAGAAAATATGTCAAACGGTCATTTTTATTCCTCAGTTAAAAGTATTGAAAAATCGGCCCTTAATATTTTTCATGGGATATAAGTTTTCACAGATTTCTTGATGTTGCTATCAGGAATTAATTTGTAAACGGCATGAACCATATTAATTGAAAAGTGCAGAAATGATTTATGTTTAAATATATATCTTCATTATTTCGACCAAAAAACGTCCACTGCTGAATAAAGATCGCTCCCATCCCATTAAGTCTTTCAATCTTCTTTTAATTTTTTAGTCGTGGTGGCCTAGTGGCTAAGACCTCGCCTATCGTGCTTGAGGTCGTGGGTTCGAATCCGGGCAAGTACCAATGTGACTTTTTCAAAAATTCATATGTACTTTCTAAGTTTATCTTGGATATCACAGGCAACGGTGATGGAAAACATCGTGAGGAAACCTGGACTTATATAGTTAATGTAAGTCTGAAATAGCCAAGTCAGAGGCCTGTGGGGTTCCTAGAGGCGGCTTAATTAACTCTGACACCAGAGGTGGACACACCTCACACGAAAAGAAAAGAGAGAATTTTTTAATTACGTTGTATACACATGGAATTTCTTCCTGTATCGTGGGTGCGTATACAAATATTTAAACACACATACACAAGACACCCAGATCTGGAACAACTATCTGTAGGCCATACAAATATTTGTCCTCTTCCCAATTATGTGGGTATGGCCGTCACTGAAACATTCACTTGTCTGTTAACAGGTTTCATGCTGGATCATCGTCGTCAGCATTTTAATGTTCCCACTGCTGAAACACAGGTCTCCTCTCTATGAGAAAGAATGGGACGTAATCCACCACGCGAACCCAGTGCAGGTTGGTGGATGTCACATGTCTTTGAATTTTTGGTTCTAGGACATGCCAGTTTCCTCATGATGTTTTCCTTCACCGTTTTGAAAACAGTGAAGTAATTTACACAAAGTAAAGTAACTGCCTGGGTTCGAACTTACAACCTACAACTTATAAGTCGCAGCCGTTACCACTGGGCCACCATTGCATTCATTCTGGATGCTTCATCAAAATTAGAACGTAAAAGTTGTGTTATTAGCAAATTTATAAGTTGTAACGTCCTCAAATGAGTAAAAGCACCTCTTATGGGCATTATTTATTCAACATTTCAGTTCGTAGTTAAAGTTATAAGTTTATGGGACATGTTTTCCGATATTTATTATTTATTTATTAATTATTATTTATTTATTTATTACGATATCCACTGGGGTTTCTGCGGGGTTGTAGGGCAGTAGGTTTCTCAAGTGTAGTATTTTTGAAAGGGTGCTAATTAAACAGGCTTCTTTTTAATATCATTATTCGCCCCCAAAAATGTATGTTGCCTTCTAAATTACTAAGTCAGCCACAATTAACGAGCATCTAAATAATACTATGTTAGCCACTAGTTATCTTCTATGTAAACCACTCTAAATACAACTCAGCATGATGGTTATTTTTTAGCATCAAAATTTTTAACATGCATTCTAACAGTAAATTTCTAAAATACTATTAAATGACATCAAAAAATATATTTATTTAGCTTCTAATTTTTTAACTCAGTACGTTTAAAATGTAACTTACGTGTAAAATTTTTAACATGCATTCTAACAGTAAATTTCTAAAATACTATTAAATGACATCAAAAAATATATTTATTTAGCTTCTAATTTTTTAACTCAGTACGTTTAAAATGTAACTCATCCCATATTAATTGATCGTAAAAAAATTGCAAAAACATTTCATCAAATAGTATATTGGCCACTAATATTACCAGAAGCTATTGAGGAGAGACAAAATAAAAGACTATATTTTTTGGTTTTAATATAGAATAGGTGCAAGTTGGATTAGTATTTATGCGACAGAGTCGACGGAGCCCCGCTGCGCGGGGCTCCTATTTCTGTATGCAGGGTTTAAAGTAACCTAACACGAAGGAGATGACGGGAGCTGAGTTCGCTCGCTTTGCTCGCTCACTTCAGCTCCCGTCATCTCCTTCGAACCTAACCTGTCCGTGTCGGGGTGCCCTAAGCTCCCGAGCTCGCTACGCTCGCTCTTGGACTTATTCATTGACCGTCATTTATTATTTTAAATATAATCAACTCGTCGAATCGAGATGTGATCAACTCAACTCGTCGTCACATGAATCGAATGGCGCTCTCTGATTGGTGCAAATGGCCGGTCGCTGTCGTCTCGCGTACTCGCGCCAAATCATGCAGTGGCTATTTTCACGATAAAAGAATATGATGTATTGTTTTACATGCTAAGTTATAATAAATTATGCTTTCTTTCTTTCTTCGATAGAAGCTTGAATTATATTTTTTTGAGGATATTGCGTTGAAGCTGTAAAACGTAAAATGGTGACAAGATATAAAATCCGTGGCCGAGTTAGTAAATTACGTGGCAATGTATAAATAAGAAGGACAAGTCACAATAATTGATGATCTTTACTTGACGCTTTCTGTAGAATATTTAGTTGGCGTTGCAAAAAAGACGAATTAGTTTATTAGAGGCTATGTCATTTTCCCGTTGCTTAGTTATAAAATTAGAAGTTTAATCACGTGTCCAATAAATAATTTTGTGGCTAGACTTATTATTTCCCTTTTTGAAATAACCTGTAAAACTTTGTACCTAATATTTGTAGACAATATTTATTAGATCAGCTCTTCCTTTTCGAACAATGCTCTGAAAGAACAGAAAAAGTATTCCATCTGTTGTCCGTCACCCTTCATTGACTACTACAAATTGCCTGAGCCATTTTGTCTATCTATGTACATTTTATGGTGCAAGTAAATAAACCCGAGAACAAACTTAATGCCTAGTTTCCTTATTTTTAACATAGACACACATCTTGTCAACGTTGTACCTTTCAAAGACCACAGTATTATTCAATAAATGCTATATAACTTTATACCTGAAAGGTACTTTCATCCGAAGCCAGGGTAAACTATCCGGACCTTATCAGAGGGTTGTAAATCAAGCCTTACCTATTACTCGTGGGATCGTAAGTATCAATTGTAGGGGTTTAGTTTGCCTATGTAACTTGAAGAGGTAGGTATACTAAATTTATATTATGAAACCTGATAAAAATCATGTTGAATAACGTTACCCCCTAATATTCAAAGATTGATTTAAATAATAAATACCTTAATTTGAAGACCAAAATACGAGTACATCAAACTTTGAACTTTAAAGTCAGTTTTTTTTAATAGTCTGTAGGCTCGCGCTTGACCACCATCTCACCTGATGGTAAGCGATGATGTGATCGACGGTGAAGGACGTGTGCCTAGGACAAACCTATTCACTCTTGACTTAAATACCACATTTTTTTTTTTTATTGGTAATCATCCAATGACTTCTCCCGCTCTGGGTGAAGCGGGAGGGCGTGTCAGACTTTTACTGACTAAAACCCACCCGTGTTCCTTCAGTTGCTTGTGCCAGGGCCGCGGTAACTCTCTTTCAAATGTATCCGCGACCCAGACAGGCATCGGCTACACCGGACCCCGTCCATTTTGCTGACATCTCTTTGAGGCGCGCGTGGAACACTACGCGCCGTAAACTCGGGCTTGGTCCTTATCGGACGGCGAGCTACCCATTACTTTCCATCCACAAGCCCGCGTCTACGGTGGCCGGGAATCGGCTTGCGACTTCCGACGCCCGGGGCGTCTCCTGCGGTGTGTCCTAGGGGCGTGAGGGCGTCTCCTTTGCGTCTACCTCACGCGTTCCGCCTCCTCCTTTGCGAGCATTACTGTTTCGCAGAAGCAGGAGACAGCTTCCCATGCCCTCTCGCTCCGTACTATGACCTGCACCAGGGTCGGACGCGAGAGGTCGCCACCGCCGATCGCCTCCATGAGGACACGGCGGTGCTCCGCCCAAGCGGGGCAGATCTCCACCGTATGCTCCACCGTGTCCTCCGGGCGGTCCATACAATGGTGACACCCGGGCGTTTCCTCCCGCCTTATCCGGAACAGGAACCTCCCGAAACAGCCATGTCCGGTGAGGACCTGCGTCAGGCGGAAGGTGAGGACGCCGTGGCGCCTCTCAAGCCACTCCTCAAAGAGGGGCCTTACCGCCGCAATTGTGGCGTGCCCAGACTTAAAGACCCCTAGATTGTAGCTATCGGGAAACATAGACTCCGGCAGGGAATTCCACTCCTTAACTGTACGCATAATAAAAGTGTCCTTAAAACGTTTTGTGCGTATGGGTGGGATATCCACCATGTACCGATGACGCATCGCCGTACGTCTGGTAGTCCGATGATGGAACGGGCTGGGCGGAATTATATCATGCAATTCCATCGCACACGCACGGAAATGTATCCGATAAAAAGCCAAACACTCAATGCATCAAAAAAAAGTCTTCTGTTAGCTTCATCATTTTCTCCGAAAAACGTTTATTGCTAGAAATAGGCTTTTCCGAAGTATCGCACATTGACCGGTTCGGATCCCGCGGATACCTTTACTTTAACACAATCTTTTTTATTTATTTATATTAAAAAAAAACATTGCTCCACACTAGGAATTTCATCCTGGATAGTGGGTGCCCTTACAAACATTTAAACTCACATATACAAGACATCAGCGGCAGCGACACCATTGGCAGTGCTCGCAGAACGGATGGCCATAGGAGCCGAAAAGTTCTAGAGTGGCGACCGCGTACCGGAAGACGCAGAGTTGGCAGGCGTCCCTCTAGGTAGAGCGCCGACCTGGTAAAGGCTATGGGAGACTGATCAGTGTGGCGATGCTTGGGGGAGGCCTATGTCCAGCAGTGGACGTCTTTTGGCTGAAATTATGATGATGATGATGATGACACGAGACACCCAGATCCGAAACAACTATATGTAGACCATACAAATATTTGTACCGTGCGCAGTGCAGCAGCCGATCCCTCAACCACTACGCGAACCGTGTCGTCAAGTTGCCATTACTTTCTTTCTTTCTAAATCGTAGAGGAAAAAGCTATAAGACTAATTATCAAAAATAGCAGCAGATAGCATCTCCTAGTATTTTTTTGTTAGAGGCACTTGTGCACGAATTCAGCCTTTCTGCGCGGTCGCCTCGCACATCCACCGCCGCCGCCGCCGTCGGATTTCTGTCATATAGCGGCTAATACCGACCGTGTAATATAAAGCTAGTTAGCCAACATTTCTGGCCGAAAATTGTCAAGATAAATCTTTGTAGTTTTAAGTTTGAAATTATTTAGTACGGTGACGCAATAGCATTGTTGTTACTTTACTGGGAAAACCAGTGGTAGAGTATTTGAAGAAAGAGGTCGTTGCCGAACTAAACATAATAGTTTTTCGTTTCAAGTAGTAGTACGGGATCAACAGCTCTTAGAAGTTTAATCGGTGTGCGGCGGGTGTTTTAGGATGTAGGCCCTGAAATTAAAAGTCGTAAGACTTTTTGTTTTATTCTCGAAAAATTTCTACAGCGATCTGTCTAACAAATTTAATTTGATCTTGTATGAACTTATCGACCTGCACCTAGACAGAGCAAATATTATTACTAGACACTTTACCAGTGTTCGTTAAATCCAATAACAATTTCAAATACCGTTCCTTTACATTATTGAAAGCTCTTGAATGTTCATAAACCCATTAATAATAACGATTTGGAGGCTTCCTCGGCACAAAAGGGTTCACGACCGCATCGTGATCTCTTTGTAATATTAGATGGGTAGGTTTAATTGTGTCATACTTGCATGAAATAGGAACATAGATACTACCATGAAAATCCATGAAGGTAATCTAAACATAACTTTTTACCTGACTGTGAAAATCAGGCGACTATTTTTTCAGTTTTACTGTATTATGACACTAGTTTCTACCAGCGGCTTCGCCCGCACGAAATGTGTTTTCTTATCCCAAGGGAACATCATATCGGGATGAAAAGTATATAGCATATATGCTATTCCAGACTATAATTTGTGGCAAAATGCATCCAGATCCGATCAGCTGTTCTGGCGTGATTGAGTTACAAACATACATCCAAACTTTCGGATTTATATTGTTAGTAAGATTTCTTATTAATATCTTCTTCACCTAGTTTAAACACTTCATAATTATCATTATTTTAACTTAAAGACGTTCACTGCTGGACATACGAAATATCTTAATGATGATATAAAATTTAAAACTTTTGTTAAAAGCACACTGTGTAAACAAGTATTTTACAAATTAGATGATTATATTTATGATAAGAATTCTTGGAAAAATCTACATCAATCAAACTAGTTAATCTATATAATCATAATTATACAATTGTATATCTTTTCCTTCTGTTTTTATTTAAGAAATTGACTCGCACACTGTTCCGTTGTTGTTGAATTAGGTAATTTACCTTTGTTTGCAGTGTTTGTAAGTATGTGAGAACCATGTTCCTAATTATCAAATGAATGAATTTACCTGTTAGTTTATAATATTTTATAACTCTTCTCCATAACAACGGTAGAATCAATTATTATTACTTATAAATTAAAAATTTTGACGTTAAAAATGCCGCCTAATGGCCTACTTGAAATAAAGAAATTTGACTTTCATTTCTTATGTCGTGCAGTCGACATCCCGGAAGGATCGCCAATTTGACCACCTTGTGCGTCTCGCAACCAGCATACTTCATCATGTCAATAATTTAATCATCACTGAACAGAGTGCTCAATATGAACTCAAAAATATAATGCCCACGCACAAAATAAATAAATATGATTGAATTCTACATCTCTAGTATTCACAATATAATAATGGGTTGTTCTCCATGTTTCAAAAATTTATATCATATTTTTTATTCTTTACAAAAGAAGTAAATTGTTTTTAGACTGATATAAAGATAGTTATCTATATTATTTTGGTGACCTACGAATAAATGTCATTTGCAATGTGTCCTTGTGTAAGCGGATTCATCTGTGGAACGAAATGAACACACGATATTGAAAAGAAAAACTTTTTTCTCAAACATGCTTGGAAATGTGATCATTATTTTGACAACCTTCTTCGAGATAAATCGAAATTGCTGTACTGGTCAAATACATGCGCGCAGCGGCTGGCAAAAGTTGTATGAAAATCCATATCTGTCGTGTCTAGCGGCCAAATAAATTCCATAGTAAACTCATATCTGTCGTGTAGTTTAAAAATGGAACGACTCCGAAACATGGCAACCAAGGAGGTAACTTATCAAAGGTTTTATTTAAATTTCGAACTGGCTTGCAAATAGAACGCTATTTATTGAAAAAAAAACAAAGGAACACTTTAACGCGGGAACAATTATTGTTGTTCGTCATTGATTATGACAAAATGAGTTCTAGGTACTACTTACTTTTAATTTCCGCGCATTATTTGAGAAAAGTACTATACAAGCCTACTATAAGTACTATAAGTTATAAGTACTATATAAGTACTATACAACTAGGCATTGATGGACTTACGTATGTGTGCCTCGGCTTCGCCTCGGCCCACATTTACACATTCGTCCATCAATGCCTATTTTGCTGGCCGCTGCAGTAATGTACTATTTCAATACAGTTGTTAAACATGGCGTACTTTCAGAGGCTACAATTATGATTCGAAAATTAAATCTTATGCATAGGCATCTTTCTGTTACGCGGTCGTGACTTTTGTTTACGAGCTCGCTCATTAGTTTTGCAGTTTAGTTTTAAATGTATAAGTCAATTTAAAAAAGTTTAGTAGCAAGGAGTTTTCATACATAGAATAAAATGGAATAGATTTTATACGAGGAAAAATGAATGATTCCGTACGTTTTAGCATTTAATTATTTAATTCTCAAAAGTCTTTTAAATGGTTGTTTAATATATTTAATTACCAGTTTCAATTTAATTATTTTCACATCAACATTTGTCAAAAATCGAATAGGCTGTGTAGGCTGTTTTCGTTGTAAAAAAAATATGTCCAGTTGCAAAAACGTGCGAATATTTTATTTTTTTGTGAATTAACAAATCTAATTCTTTGATTTGTTTTTACTATTTCCCACAACTATATTGAAAAATATCGTGTGATACACGGGCGTGTAGGTTATTGCAAACTCGTGTCATTAAAAACCCTCGCCTTCGGCTCGGGCTTGTTAATGACAGCTCGTTTGCAATAACCTACTTTCCACCCTTGTATCACAATGTACTATTGAATAAAAAAACAAAGGTAGATTGTTGCACCAGCTGTATATTTACAAAAAAAAAACCTTTTATAAATGTTTTGAAGACCTAACGATATTATAAACTAAAACTTTCTTTGAAGTTTAATTTTAGTATTCAATTAGTTCACTGGCTGCCCGGCTGCTCCTAGAATACTAAACAAGTCGGCCTTAACCGTAATCGTATGCCTCAGTGGGGCCTCAGGCTCATTAATCATAACAACTTTAAGCATTGCATAATGCTCTAACATCGTAAGCTGAGCTAAAGCATTAAATCGCCCGTTGTTTGCACAGGTGGTCGATGTTTTTACTTCGTGAGGTTGCCGCAGATTATAAAGTGCGGTTAGGCAAAGCCTGTATTTTTGTACTTAATATTTTAAGCAGAAAAATAAGTGGATAGGTTAATGGAGTACTTATTGTACGATAGGTTTCGATGAACCTATCGGTTCGTGGTATTTTGTCTGAAATATTGAGCGGATATTCTTGATACTGCGTCGTTAGTATGATGAGAATGAGTTTCAGTTTTGTTGAAGATTTCAAGACAGTGATTACAATATGGCGTGGTTTGGCCGATATGTACCTACATTTCATTACTTGTGGACAAATTTCAATACAAACACGAGAGAAATTTCATGAGCGTTTTGAAGTAATGTGTGAACTATTTCTTATGTATCTCAAAAACTTGCAAAAACATAGTTTCCAGGCTCTGTCTCATTTTACGAGGTTAGCGCAACACGTTTTATCTTTCCATTCGCGCCTGTCAACAGTCACTTTACCATTCACTCCCTTTTCTTTCAAAACAAGCCCTATATGTGAGCAAAAAACGTACCTTTCGAGTTAACTTCGTAGCGGTTACAGGACAGTGTCATTTGCTGCAATTCAACCCCACCTCTCCAGTACCCACGTAGTCGTTGCTCGGCGCCTCTCCGTGCCTCGACTCAGGCCATTAGCACGGTTTAATGTGGCCTTTTATTAGTTTAATAAATGTCTATGTTCCAGCCAGCCATGTGTGAAAGCGAATTTTTATTCGAGTTTTTGTTTGTTAGGAATGTCCTTTTAATCACTTTTGCAGATGAAGCGATTATCGATACGTTTATGTAAGCACTTATGCTAAGGAATATCCAGTTTTCAAAGGTTTTAAAAGATAATGGTTTTGGTAATTTTGCGAGCTGAATATTCAAGATCCAGCAGTTCTAAGTAGTTCAGTATAAGAAGATAATATTGGTACTAAACATTAACTACTTATAACCACATTGTTTCCACACACGACCTAACATTTATAAGTGCTTTATTAATATCCAAAACTTAATAATGTTTCTGGTAATATTGTGAGTAATGTTATAAGTTCTTACATCCAAGCTCCTGCTGATCTGATTTTTTCAGTAAGTGAAAAACGTCGAACTAATACTGAATTTTAATATACCTTTTCAATACTACCCATGGAGAAAACATATTTAGGATCGTACGTACTTATTTACATCCAAAAAAAACTTCTGTTTATTTTCATACCCTCATACATAAACATCAATATCGCAGATTCATTCCCAAAAAAACGTCAAAACACAATAGGAACATCCAATTATCAGATAGGGGCTCCAAACCTTTGTCCGGTGTGTGGCTTCCCATTCACATGTGCCTTTCAATTTGTGTCTCCGCCGCATCTTGTCCAAACATATTATCATTTGTATGACTGCTACGAATATTTATTTTTCTGAAATTGATTTTTGGTAAGTGTTGTGTGAAATCATGCTAGTAAACAGTGATAATAGCGCAGTTGCGGTATGTGTTTTTTATTACTTCTCCGTGTTTAGGTAGCTCGTGGTGAAATAATAACAGCCTTACTGGTTGTTATTCAAGGATAAGCAACGCTGAGGTTGGAATGTGGTTGAATATCCATTATATACAGAGACTCCTATATAGGTGCCTCTGAAAGCTCGATAAGCCGTTGGTCCCGGCTATTATTTCTAGATTTTTGACAGCAGTCGTTAAGGGTAGTCAGAAGCCAGAAAAGGATCATGGCCATTTTGGACTTAAAAAAAAAAGGATTTCGTCACAAGATGAGACTGTCACCAAAATGTAGTTCATTGTTAATGTAATTATTAGATATCATCAGTTTATTTTTAAAAGCTGGGCAAGTATAGATATTTTATATATTTATAAATATAACATTGCTTTATCAAAACGCATTATAAAATATTAATTTTAAACACATCTGTAATTATTAACGTTACTATACTTTATAAAAGATAGCTTGATTTCTGCGACATATGTCAAACTGACGTATGCGTTTGTTACGTTATTGTTAGCCTGTCAAGCGCTATTGTTACTGTATTGATACTGATATTTTTAGGTTATCTAACTGACTTACTAAGTAGATATTTTTTGTCAACATCCCTGTTTGTAACATAAGTAAAAAAACAGGTGGAAAACCTCTCAATCAGCCACAGATTAATAATCTACCACCTAACTTCAAAAAACATATTTCTTAATTACTTGACTCTCCCATCTTTTAAAAATATATTGAAGACCGTACTTAGTTACAATTACAGTTACAGTTTGGATGCTAAGCTTCAGTGGGGCCCACATATAGATAAATTGTCAAAGAAGCTAAGCTCCGCAGCATATGCTGTTAGAAAGATTCGTAATTTAACTGACATAGAGACGGCCCGTTTAGTATACTTTAGCTATTTTCATAGTGTAATGTCGTATGGTATTCTGTTGTGGGGAAATGCCGCCGACATCCAGACTATCTTTGTTTTGCAGAAAAGAGCTGTTCGATCAATTTATAAATTAAGCCCGAGACACTCTCTCAGAGAGAAATTTAAGGAGATTAATGTAATGACTGTGCCTTCTCAGTATATTTATGAAAATCTTTTAAATGCCCATAAAAATATAAAATTGTTTAAAAAATACAGTGATATCCATAACATAAATACTAGGAACAAACACAAATTTGTAGTACCTACAACAAGGCTCAAGAAAATAGGTGGCTCGTTTAGATGTCAATGTGTACGCTTTTATAATAAGCTTCCAAGCGACGTACAAGGTCTAAGTGTTAATAAATTCAAATCATTCATTAAACGTAAGTTGTGCCTGAAAGCGTTTTATAAGCTTAAAGATTACCATTTCAGACATCAGTCTACATGGTCTTCACATGATCTAACCAAGATTTTGTCTGGACTTTAAAAGAGACTGTGACCTCTGAGTTTGTTTCGGCCTTTCTTCTCAGAGTATTCAGACAGGAAACGCCGACCTGATCTAGTTTTAAAAAATATGATCGACTTGTGAAAGTGTTTGTACAAACCAACTTACAGAAATAAATCATTTATCATTTATTATAAAAGCAAATGAAACAACCTATGTTTCATCAAGGGACGTTTTGTTAAATTTCTCTCAAGCATGTTAGGAGCGTGGTCATTGTTCTTTGACATCAATCTTGCCAAGGTGTACCGCGGTACCGTGTTACTGGATTATGTTGTGGAGAGTAGATTGGCAGTCACGACCTTAATAAGGCCTCTGCCTCGAATCTTACGGGCAGCGGGGCGGCGGCGGCGGGCAACGCAGACCCGTTCTCAAAACCAGCGGGCAGATCGCGCGGCACTATAGTGGCGTAGTGTTGTGTTCGTGGTTGTGTCGTCGAGATATTTGTTTTTATTCGCGAACGAAATGTCTGAACAACGGCCAACACCATTTTTTGATTCAAATTTATTCCTAACGCTCGATTTATTGTGGGCAAAAGTAGAAGTGAATCCATACTAAAGGGCAAGGAAAAGAAAAAGCGAGTTTCATCGAAATTATGAAGAACAGAGGCAATGTCCTGACAAATTCTATGACTACTACAGAATGAGTGTAGAAACTTTTGACTATACTCTTGAAGCTATCAATGGCGATTTGTTAATTAAACTGGTTAATTAGTCTTCTATTTTTATGTTCCATATCGCTGTCCTCTCAAAAATTGCTCAAATAATTTTCTCTAGCACGTCCGAGTACATTTCCACACGTCACAAAAATAAATTGCACAACACTGCAATTCAGACGCGCGGGCGGTCACCGCTTGGCTGAAGTGCACCTCACGTTGCCCGCTCCCGCGCCGCTGCCGCGCCGCTGTTTTCGAGGACCGGTCCATTGGATTATACGCATTAGATCCAGACAGGCCCGCGCCGCTGCCGCCGCCGCCCCGCTACCCGCAAGATTCGAGGCAGAGGCCTAAGTCACGTGGTCAATCCCGTAACTTTTGGTGTTTTGACAGTCACTGATAGGATGTTCCTAGGTCTAGAGTCTCTGATAACACCAATTCTCTACTACGGTTAGTCGAGTATTCACGTGAACAGAGGGCTGGGCTGTTCTTCAGCCAGAGTGATCTCTGGCTGAAGAACAGCCCAACCCTCTTCCCAGCATTGCCATCCAATGTGACATTGCTGCCAGCGTTCTGGGCACTTTTCACGTTGACAGCGCTGTGGAAGAATTTTTGACGCCCTTTTTATATAGTTCGTAGTTTTTTATTTAAGGGTGTAAATAGGTAGTTTTCGTCTGTATGTCAAATATTGCCTACTTAATATTAATTTGACCACTGTGCTATATTTGAATAATGGTGCTAAGTAGGTACATCTTTTATCCCTCAAGTCTCAAACACATTACGCACACCGATCTTCAAATCAAATACTCAACTACGATTTCTTCACCCCTCTTTCCCAATTAAAAATCTGTAAAACTACTTGCATATTGACTTCTCTAGCACCAGCTGATATTGACAGTTCGACCCGAACCTGTTTGCCATCGTTAATTGAACTCCTCGACATAAGACTAAGGTTCTCTCAAAGCTAAAAGTGCTCTTAGTGGTAAAGTGCTCTTTTTAATTACGGTTAGGTTGATAGCGATCGGCCAGGGAAGTTCAGAACCAAAGTAGAGCATACTGCTTATAGTGGTTGCAAAATACTCTTCTTTGTTTACTTTCAGCGAGGATCAAAGGGAAAGTTGTTGTCTTGTTTAAATTTGATGTAGCTTGCAGCATATTTTGGGTGTAGTTAAGTTGTGCTGGAGTTTACTAGTCTTCATTGCATACATATCAGAAGACCTAGATAAATATTTTGACTTGAGTATACGTAGCCGTATCACTAGCGCTTGTGAATTTTGGAATCGTAAATATTCAAATTGATTATTTCTTTAAATTGATGACTAGATAAATATCATCATTTTCTTGTACAAAATGATGAATGTTACATAAAAGTACCAACACCAAATAGTTGAGAAGCTGATATCGATTCAAAATCAAGTTAGATTAAACATGATAAAATATACATAAAAGTTACGATATATCAAAAATGGATTGACAAGCGTTACTGTTTAACGTTGGCAATACCTTACGTTTGAATTTTCTATAATTGGAAACAATATCACTTTATGTAAAGCCTCTTGTTTTGTGAAAGAAACAAATCCATTCTATAATTCCAAAGACGCAAATAAAACGTTAAACAATAATAAACATAAATGAGTCTCACAAAACTTTTAATGGTACTCACATTAGTTTTTATCAAGAACTTAACTCATCTACACGTAAATAACAAATAAAACTAAGCAAAAACTCCGAAAATGAAGTTCGAGCTAATAAACAAGTTTAATTAAACGTATTATGAACCATTTCATAATATAGACCGGTCCATAACACAGTAATGTACTTCAAAATTATTAGAACGGCTGCCCATTCAGACCTCTTTGTCTTTATTAACTTTAGGTATCAGACGAAATCTAGAAATTCTCTAAAGTATGTGCTTACGTAGGTTTTCAAGAAGCCTGAAGAAATTGAGAGCTTTAACTTGAGTAACAAGCGTGAAAAGATTTCATTTTGAAACACGTCTCATTTTTGTTGAAGGTCACGTATAAATTGGAAAAGACGAGTAGGTTTTAGTTTATTTCAATCATGTAGACGGTAAGTGGTAATAGAAACTAGATTTTAGCCTTAGATTTTACGTGGCAATCATAAAGAACATTGCTTTAAAAACTAAAACGTCGTCTAACTAACACTATATAATAGTTTTAATGAATCATTAGATGGTATTTGTGACCGGACTACTGAATGAAAATTGGCGTATCTTCATGTCTTCGTTTGACATGCCTTTCATGGACTAAGCCGAAACTGAAACTGTATCAACGAAACATTACATTTCTACCGACTTGTTCGAGTATGCGAAAGATGCTACATGAGTAGAATAAAAAATCTTTGTTTGTCGAATGCTATAAACTTTTTAGTCTTCCAGTTGGGCACATTTAGTGACCGAACAGCATTTTTACCCGGCTGCAAGGAAAGGGTTATGTTTTTGCGCGTATCTTGTATGTATGTATGTATTATTTTTTATTACTCTATTGAATATTACACCGTCCGTATTAATCCGTCAAGTAATAAAAAATAACAATAAACAATATTTATTTGTTCAAGACTTAAACCTATTTACAATGATTGTACCTTAAATTAGATGAAGAATGTGCAACTGGGCTTAAACTATGAGGATTCCTGTGCTATAATAAATTAAATAACTTAACTGTGTTTTATGAAAACTTGGACATTGTCTTAAAAATAATATGTAATAAATCTAATAGGAAGGTTATTGTATGTGGGGACTTCAACATAGACATATTGAAAAGAAATAACGTTACCAGAGACTTCGAGTACTTTCTATTGGGGTACAATCTTAATTTGGAACTTCGACAACCAACTAGACTATCCAGTAACAGTTGCATCGATAATTTTGCTTGCAGTTGTCAACTTAAATGTAAATGTGAAATAATAGATCTAGCATTATCCGATCACACTGCACAGGCACTGTCAGTAAAGGTTAATAGAACCTGTAGAATTAATTCTTGGCGCATTATGAAACGTGACCTTTCTTTCGAAAATTTAGCTAGGTTTAAAAACTATCTCCATTCTCTTTCTTTCTCGGATATATACCTCACAGAAAATGCAAACGAAGCATATGATTATTTTCTGGAACACTTCCTTAAGCTATACAATCTATGTTTTCCATACAAGTTAGTCACTATCAAACCAAAGCAAACTATTAAATGGGTATCACGTGGTATACGAGTGTGCAGTAAAAGACAGAGACATCTGTTATGGAAATGCAGACGTGACTCTTCAGAGGAAAATAAAAAGAAGTTCAAAAATTACTCTCTAAAATTCAGAAAAATAATAAAATTAACTCAAAGAGCACAAAATAATCATTTTATAAACACCTCTAGTAATAAATCAAAAGCCTCGTGGAGTATTATAAATAAAAATACACGCAATGTCGAGCCAATATGCAAAATCAAAACCCAAGACACCGTAATTAGTAACCCAGAAGATATTGCTAATGCATTTAACAATTTCTTCATTGATCAGGTACAATCTAATACTTCATCAAAATATGTAACTACGGGTTTAATTAGCAACACACTTTCAATGTTTATGTCTCCAGTGATACCTCAAGATGTAATAAGAATGATACAATCATTAAAAAATACAAATAGCGTTGGATATGATGGCATAGCGACAAGGGTAGTAAAATTCGTATCGAATAATATCGCCTCACACTTATGTCATATTATAAATCTTTGCAGTAGCTCTGGAGTATTCCCAAATGGTCTTAAAACAGTTATTGTAAAACCACTCTACAAAAAACACGATAAAGAAAGTTTAATAAACTACAGACCCATTGCCCTAATTCCTATATTTTCGAAAGTCATCGAAAAGATAATTTATGAGGCAATTAATAACTTTTTAAGTAAATATAATATTTTATGTGATGAGCAGAAAGGATTTAGGAAGAACAAAGGTATAAATATTGCTATTTACGACTTACTTAGTATAGTAATGGGACAGGTTGATAAAAAAGTACCAATTTGCGCAATCCTTACAGACATGACAAAGGCTTTCGATTGTGTCCATCATGCAACCCTGATTGATAAGCTTAACAGGTATGGAATAAGAGGGAACATACTCAGTCTTATTAAATCGTACTTAAGTGACCGTAAACAACATACGGAAATATCTAAAATCTGCACAACCACTAGGTGTGAGAAGAAATACATATCCAAATCAAGAGTTATCAGACATGGTGTGCCTCAGGGCGGAGTTCTTAGCTCACTTTTATTCTTGCTATACATAAATGACTTACCACACCACATTGAACACCCAATGGTCTTATTCGCTGACGACAGCACCGCACTTGTCAAATGTATAGACTGCAATCAATATGAACAGGACATAAATAATACCCTTAGGGACATTGTAAATTGGCTTGAGGGAAATAGCTTAGTAATTAACCTGCAAAAAACTAACGTTATGCATTTTTATCAACGCACATCAGTACCCAAGATAACGATAGAATTTAATGACTGTATTATAGACCAGGTACAAGTTGCAAAATTTTTAGGTATACAGATAGACAGTCAATTGACTTGGAAACCTCAAGCAGAAGAGGTTTGTAAAAAATTGAGCATATCCGCGTATGTTTTATACAATCTGGCAAAAAAGGTCAACATCGCCACAACTGTGGTTGCATACCATGGTATAGTCGCGTCCATTTTAAGATACGGGATAATCTTTTGGGGAAACTGTACTCTACGAGAACAGGTGTTCAAGGCCCAAAAGCGATGCTTAAGGGCAATGCATAATATGAAAGTGACGGATAGTTGCGTTCCTGTGTTTAAGTCCCTCAAACTATTAACTTTCCCGGCTTTGTACATTTTAGAGGTCGCTATTTTCGTTAAATGTAACATTAAACTTTTCAGTGCAGTGTCAAAAGATAGAAAGAGGCCTTTAAGAAGTCAGTATAAATATTTACTACATGTTGAGAGTTGTAATACTGCTTTACAGAAAAAGAGTGTTATTAGTATGGGCCCAATAATATATAATAAAATACCTAACACAATTAAAAATGACACAATAAGAAACTTTAAAAATAAACTGACAGAATTATTAATTGCAAAATGCTACTATTCTGTAAATGAATTTTTAAATGACACTGACATATTATTTTGTACTCAATAACTTGCTATTATATAATTGACATTCTTACCTAATTATGACATTGTACCAATTCATTAATTCTATTCCTATTATATTGAACTTAGACATTTAAATTAATATATTGTTATGTGAATGCACCTTATAATATCATTGCATCTAATTAAATAATGTTTGCAAGCCTAATATATGGTAGATTGTACAAGGATCACCCATGTTTTGATTGTCACATCTTATTTAATGTACCTACAATCTATGCAAATAAACGTTTACTTTACTTTACTTTACTTTATAAGCACCAGTTACCACCGTGTTCAAACTGCCATTACAAATGTGGTGCGGTGCTAAAGTAAGTGTCAAATTACACTTATAATAAATAAATTTATTTAAATTAACTTTACAAACTTTTACAATATATAATATACTATCTTATAAAACTAGAAACAATAATAATGTAGGAGTGTAAATACAAAACAAATTCAACTTAAATCTAGGATATGTGTGTGTGAGGTGTGTGTGTGTGTATGTGTGGTGTGTGTGTATGTATGTGTGGTGTGTGTGTGTGTGTGTGTGTCGCTTATCGATAAATTTTCACATGATACTTTGTAAAAGAGTTTCAATTTTATCATAACTTTTGCATATTGGCCAGTCTAATAAAGATTTCTTACATTCTCGATAACTCATAGGATAAATATTTAAAAGTTAATTTAATTTGATGTAGATGGAAGCGGATTGTCTGGTTAACAGTGGTTTGAAAGATACGAGATCTTTCGAACTACTTGACGGATTTTTATAATTAATACATCTTTAGATAGGTCTTGGCCGCCCAAGTGTTCTTAGATAAGCACCGTTAAAAAAAAAACAGGATCATGGTGGATTTTGGGCGCCATATGGTAGGAGGTTGTAATATTTTTTCAATTCCCGCATTGTCAAGACGAGGGTGCTCAGTAAACGTGGCTTGGTCACCCACGGTGAAGCGAAGAGAGACCCGAGGAGGGGCCACTCGTCAGGGCTTTTGCCGATAAGCCGACGACGTAGCGGCCAACATGTAGGTTGCGGTGTTGCCTGGGCGACATCGCTACTGAGGTGGGCCGCGATGTCGTATGGGGCCTCCCAAACCCACACGATATCGCGGTTGAGGGTTGGAGGCCGCGGCGGGAGAGGAGTGCCGGTATTGTGGTGCGCCGCTCTCCCTACCTTCCGTGGCCTGAACGGGGTCGCCACCGTCTGATGGCGGATGCGGTGGGGCCGCAGGGGAGGAGGAGTGTCGGTATAGCGTTGACCGCTCTACCTACCCCCTACGGCCGAAAAATGGTAGGTGGGCCATTGACCTTGACCCGTCACAAGGGGACCAAGGATGCCATACACGGGGTCGTCTGGCACCCATGTGCTGTATTGGTCCCTGGGGTATTCACGGTGCACAGAGTGTTCTGGTGCGCCGGTGATGGGGGGTACTCCCCGGAGGAGGGTCCGGTGACGGACACGCGCTGTGGCGGGTTCGCGGTGAGTGCTAACGCGTGCCCCTGTTCCCACCATAAGCGGCACAGGAGGACACCGTGGAGTTTTAGTGGGTTGGAGTCCCACATAACTGCGCTATCTCGCCGGGGTAGTGCAGTTTTCAGAGTTTTCAAGCTAAAAAAAAAGGCCTCTGTTGACAGCGCAATTTTGAGGATTCTAATGTATCATCGAAAACGAAAACATAAGGGTATAAATCTTCATTTTTCAGTTTGTGGCATATCTTTTAAATTATTCCAATATTATATTTTACTTAGGATATTCCGTTGGATATCTGTCTGCAACCGCATGATAACGGCGAAAACGAATGTTGAATGACGTCGACAGACGCGGACAGCAACTTTGTTTAATACTATTCAGTGGTTTTAGCCACATCAAAATACACAAGTCTTTTACGAAAAAAATATTTTGTGGGTACTGCAACGATTGAGTTTGCATTGAGCCAAAACTTAAGGTTATACTAGCATGAACTGCTTCTATTTTAACGGGGTTGTCATATTTCGAATAGGTTTGAAGTACTTTAGTATGGATTGATTTTGTTTAGGACGGCATTCTTGTAATTGCTTCAGAGGCAACGTGCGTTTATAATATATCTCTACGATTCTTCAAGAGATAAGATTCCTGGAAGGAATGGAATTCCTTGGGAGTCTGTATTTACCGATAGCTACAACCTTGGGGTCTTTAATTAAAGAGTGAATAGGTTACTTCTAGGCAAGCGTGCTACACCGTTGACCACATCATCGGTTACCATCAAGTGAGGTAGTGGTCAAGCGCGAGCCTATCTATAACAAAAAAATTAAAAAGTAAGTCAGCATAAATAATAACTATTGTTTAGGTACTTGACTCGGCAACAAGTACCAATAAATTTAAACCATTATTAAGCTGTCACATAGACAAACAAATCTTGTAATCTGGTCGTTTTATGACTTACAAGTGGCATTTAATATTAGGTTACGCTTTGGTTTATTCATAATACTTAAGACACTGCAGATTACATAATATAAAAGCATTTTGAAAAAGTTTATTTAAGTCTTTGTTATTTCGTATTATTAAATGCAAACATTTCGTTTGAAATCTATTTATAAACCTCCTAAGGCTGTTATGACAGTCGTAATGAAACCCATCTTTGTGTATTTTCTCGACTTCTGTCTTATCTTCTATCTTTTTTTTTCTTTGTATTCACGTGAAAAATATTTTTATCGCCGTATAAAATCATTTATTGTTTGCTTGCATCAGCATCCAGGGCATTAGTTTACTAGTTCTATTTTAATCTAGTTAGAAAAAAAAAAACTATTTAGTCCGTCACTGAGATTATCAAATAATATTGGATCCGTATTTTTTGTTATATAAATAAATAAAAATTTACAAAGTTAAAGCGCATCAAAGTCACTTTGTCAGTACAAAGTGACTTTGAGTGACTTTCGTGACGTCACACGACATTTCAACGCACTGAATCGTCGTAATTTATTGTTGACGTGGTAAAAGAAAAAATACGTGTCCAATAGTTTTAGGTTATCTAACTGATGGACTAAATAGATATTTTTTGTCTAAATGGATAAGTTGGCACGGGAGCGTGGGGATTGGCTCTAGAAAAGTGAGTGCTCATCAGTGGACGAAGTCGGGCTGCGAATGATGATGATGATGGTTGTTAACTAAGGCGATATATTACTAAGGAGCAAGCCTGAAGCCTACGTTTTAACGATATCAAAAACATTGCCTGAAAAGAGCCAACTTTTCAGGGATTTTGGATTTTATTTTCTATTAAGTAGGTACTTAACCAAACAATTTTTGTTTTCATTATAATCCGTAATAATTCTTTTTTAACATTTTATCCGTAATATATTTTATTAGTTTTTTTTTTGTAATAATCTAACAATTTTAATTCTATATTAATATTTTAATTTATTTTATTTAACTTCGTACATTTCTTTATATACATGCCTGTTAAGTTTATCAGTGGCACAGAATAATATATTTTTTAAATAGTTGTAAGTAAGCACAAGTCTTATTAATTCTGTAAAATATTTTTTTTTATATTATGTGGCAAATGGCGGTCAAGACAATGACTCCAACTAAAAGGTTATCAGTTAGCTAATAAACAACTGCAAAGTTATCGTTTTTCTGCCTTTAGCATTTGCATAATATTTTATTGAGTTCATAAGGGTTATTTCCTTATCACAAAATCGACATAAAGACAGGTTTTTATTTAATGAAAGGACCTGGCTAGATTCGAAATGTGAATTTGCTTCATCTTTATCTGCTGTAAAATCTTCTGTAAAAGGTGGTAGATCGTTTCGACAACTAAGTGAGAAGGCCCCAGAGACCAGGAACAAAAATTTTATATCTTACTGATAACATTTTAGCAAGAAAACATCAAGGATCGACAATTTAACAGAAATTTTTCATAGCTTGTTCATCTCGGGTGCGTCTCATATCTTATAAAGTTATTTGGTATATTTTCATTTCAATAGCGTTCTTAAGATATAATAAACGTGAGTTATACCAACTGTTGATATAATTTCTTTAGATATAACATTTATATACTCTAAAACTTATTTCGTATAACGTTATTGGATATAACGTTTATTTAATCGAAAATCATTAGGCCTATTGTTTAAAATATATAATATTGATACCATATTTATGGTTAACATTCCGATTCAAAGCAATCCGACTCGGATTGGTTATAGTGTAGCGCCGTAAGATTTATACCTCGGAATCCAGGGCCAGTCAATGAATTTTTATGTAAACTTTGGAAATGTGTTTTTAATAGTATATAAAAAATGTTAAAAACAAATAATTGTGCGATCTAAATTTTTTTATTATTATTATTATTATATTTTTTTTGAAATTTTCCTTTTTTTATATTAGTTTAAGGTTATGTTTGGTAAAAGGAGAACTATTACAAACTTGATCTTGGGTCTCAAGGGACTGACTGCAGGTATAAAGATGAGGGGAGAGGAGGGGGCTAGAGAGTACAACAGCAGCTGAAATAATATATATACTAATATTATAAAGAGGTACAGTTTGTGAATTGTGAGTTTGTGACGTTGTAGGGGGTAAACTCTGGATCTACTGAAACGATTTTTAAAATTCTTTTATCAGTAGAAAGCTTCATTATTCCTGAGTGTTATAGGATATAATAGATTTAAAAAAAAATAGAGATCCTTATGAAAATTGCAATAATATAACCCAAAGTAACAAAATGTTGCATATGAAATTCATTCTTTGGCGTGCGCTGAGAAAACTATTGATGATACATAAAAAAAACCGGCCAAGTGCGAGTCGGACTCGTGCACCGAAGGTTCCGAACAAACCTCAGCTTAAAGGTATTATAGACCTGAGTATTTGATATGAATTTCTATTTAATACCTCTACGCGTTCATGAGGACATTGGTAGTATATCTATTATAGGCTCGCGCTTGACCACTATCTCACCTGATGGTAAGCGAAGATGTGGTCTACGATGGAGCACGCTTGCCTAGTAGTAACCTATTCACTCTTGATTTAAAGACCCCTAGATTGTAGCTATCGGGAAACACAGACTCCGGCAGGGAATTCCACTCCTTAGCTGTACGCATAATAAAAGTATTCTCAAAACGTTTAGTGCGTATGGGTGGGATGTCCACCATGTACCGATGGCGCTTCGCCGTACGTCTGGTAGTTCGATGATGAAACGGGCTGGGCGGAATTAGATCATGCAATTCCATCGCACACTCCCCGAAATGTAACCGATAAAAACCGACAAGCTGGCAACTCGGCGACGATGTTCAAGGCTCTGGAGCTTTGACTTAACCAGTGCCTCATCGCTGATGAGCTTCTTGGCCCGCTTTTCAATCGACTCTAGTGCATCAAGCTGATATTTGGTTGATCCGTCCCAGAGATGAGAACAGTACTCCATGCATGATCGAACTTGCGCTTGATACAAACTGAGCAGCTGTTCTGGCGTGAAGTACCTTCTCACCTTTGCAAGGATCCCCAGCTTTTTGGCAGCCAGTTGAGCCTTTGCCTCAATGTACGGGCCAAAATTGAGCGTCGATGTCAACGTAACGCCAAGAAGCTCAAGATGGTCAGTTATTGGCACGGTAACATTTCGGAAAGTTGGAGCCGGGTGAAATTGGCTCTTTTTAGCGGAAAAAAGACACGCCTGAGTTTTAGCAGCATTAAACCTGACCAGATTGGCATCGCCCCATTCGGAGACTGCCTGCAAGGACAGGTTCAAGCGCTCCACCATGGCCTCACGGAGAGACTGGATCTGAGGCCCGGTAGCACGAGCGTTGGACACGTATCTCTCAGCAACTGTGCTGTCGTCTGCATACCCAAAGGTGCCGGGTTTTAGCAGATCGTTAATGTGCAGCAAGAACAAAGTTGCTGAGAGCACCGACCCCTGAGGGACCCCGGCATTAATATCCAAGCGGTCCGACGAGCAGCCATCGATAACCACTCGAATGGACCGATCTCTCAGGAAGTCTGCAATCCAATCACACAGACCACCGGGCAAACCGAATGAAGGAAGCTTACCAATAAGGCTTTCGTGCCAGACCCTATCAAAAGCCTTCGAGATGTCTAGGGAGACGGCAAGCGCTTCCCCGTGCCTCTCAATGGCCTCACTCCAGATGTGAATGGCATACGCTAGAAGATCCCCAGTAGACCGATTTGGGCGGAAGCCGTATTGGCGGTCACTTAGGATATCGTTTGCTTCTAGGTATGCCAGGAGCTTAATATTAAGTACACGTTCAGGATACAGATATGGGTCTGTAGTTGGCCGGGTCAGCTCGACTTCCCTTCTTGGGCACGGGCTATACGTTAGCCTGCTTCCAAGCATTCGGCACTTTTCCAGCCTCATACGAAAGGCGGAATAGGCGTGTAAAGATCGGAGACAGTTCAGGCGCACAGGTTCTAAGAACAATTGCTGGTATTCCGTCAGGGCCGCTAGCTTTGTTCACGTCGAGGTTGCGCAGCACCCTACGGACGTCCTTCTGATGGATACGAATTTCCGACATACTCGTCTCGCATCCATCAGAAGAAGGAGGGGGCCGCGCGTCACCAGGATTTAGACGTGAAGATTCCGCAAAAAGAGAGCCTCTGCAAATAAATTTGCCTTCTCCTCAGCGGAGTGGGCCAGCGACCCGTCGGGTTTCAGCAGTGGTGGTAGTGAGGGACGGCAGAAGTTCGACTCGACTGACTTAGCCAGAGACCAAAACGCTTTACTACCTGATGGGTAAGAAGCAAGTTTGGTCCCTATACGGCCAATGTGGTCGAACCGAGCCCTTCGCAACACCATCTTGCAGGACTTGGCAGCCCTGTTGAAGGCCTTCTTCTTCTGACCCACGTCACCCGCCTTACGCGATCGAGCGTCGACCCAAGCCAGGTACGCCCCATGCTTAAGCGCGTCGGCGCGTTTACATTCGGCGCCAAACCATGGCCGGTCTTCGCTAGACATTGATACGTCAGAGAACGGAATGTAGTACTCCATTCCCTGACGCAACACATCCGTTACAGCGTCCGCGCACGACGATGGATCAGTCGAAGAAAAGCAAGTAGGCTGCCAAGGATAGCATGCGAAGAAAGATCGCATACCATCCCAATCTGCTGAACCGCCAAACCGCCGGGTGCCTCTTGGGCTGGGATCGGGCGGGGAATAGACGGACACAGACTTCACCAGACAGTGGTCAGAACTACCTAAAGGTGAAGCTATCGACACAGAGTATCTGTCTGGATCTGTTGTCAGCAGAAGGTCCAAGCAATTCGCCGTGTGCGAATCAACGTCCGGTACCCTCGTTGCCCCCTGGACCAGCTGGGTGAGGTTTAGCGCTAGCGAAAGCTTACGCATCTCCCGTCCAGCATGGTCAGTGCACTGGTATGGGAAGAGCCACTCCTGGTGGTGGGCATTAAAGTCCCCCAGTAACACTAATTGGGCGGAAGGATACCGCTGCTGTGCCGCGTCAGCAGCCTCACTGAGGTACTCTGTGAGCCTGGTTGTCTCCTGATCTCCGCTATGCGAACGGTAGACACAGGCGTTGATAATTTTATCCAAACCTGTGTCCACTAAAGCCCACAGCGTTGAGAATCTGGAGTCCTCAAGGTTACGGAGACGCCGATAGCAAGTATCGTCACGGGCGTACATACACACACCCGCGCGCGGTTTAAAATTGTGCTCCAGGGTAAACCCTGGGTAAGACAAGTACGACACGTCTGACGGACTCGCTATCTGCGTCTCCGTAAGGAAAAACAGCGCTGGTTTCTCAGTCTCCAGGTGGAAGTGGACTGCAGAGAGATTTGAGTGCAGACCTCGAATGTTGGTGAGGTGCACTTTGTGGGGGAGGGGGTGCAGCCGCTGTTTAACTCCAGTATTATTTTGATTGCGTTTATTGATTATCTTTTGATTGCGTTGGCTTAGAAGTTTGATTTTTTCACAGTTTTAAGGGACAGTAGACTTGACTGTTTGATATAATTTTCAGCTTGATACCTCCACGCGTTCCTGAGAAAAAGTCAACAAAAGAAAAGGGTCTTGACAGACAGACGGACGGACCACAAAGTGATCCTATAAGGGTTCCGTTTTTTCCTTTCGAGGTACGGAATCCTAAAAATATGTATCACATGATTAGGAAGGGTAGAGTAGGTAGGGTTGGGTAGGCAGGGTAGCATTCATAAATCCTACCCTACCTGGTAGGCTGGATATGCAGGGTAGGAAATATGAATGCGGAATATTGATCTGCAAACAACGAGGCAGCGACCAGCTCCAGAATCTTTACAAAAAAAAAAACTTACAGGATGCGGAGCATCTTGTGGGTGCAGGAAAAGTGGATTAAACTGCACTGTTGCTTGCTTAGAATGCAATGGTGACAACTGTACTAATACTTTACCTACAATCTAAATCAACGAGATCGACGACGACGACGACAATAATGAACAATAATGTATATAGTTGAGGATTTTTATTTTTTATTAATCGTTATTTTTTGCGAAAATCTAATAAATTAACATTAAAGTTACTATGCAAATATAATTTATTAAATATAAAATTGAAATCTTTACTATAAACATTTTGTTCCCCCTTCCACCTCTCATTTTCTAGTAAATTGTTGTTAAAAATTGTTGTAATCGAGATCGGACAATTTTTTATTTTTTTATGTGAGCTTTTAATAATGCAGTCAAACACTCGTTATCCATTCAAGTGTCAATTAGCAGACACAATAGAAATTCCATTGTTTTATGACAATTTGGCGCAGATTTTGAGTGGTATATCAAACGATTTTATATACAATGTGATATAAAAATTAGTTACTTTAAAATTATATCAATCGTTTATTATACTAACTGATCATTATATCAATTAAAATTATAGATTCAGTTGATTATCTTGTAAATATTAGAGATTTTGTAATTATATCATATATTACTTACCCGTTCATCTCGTCAGAATTTCTTATAACCCTAATGCGCAGTTCACCTGCTAGCTTAAAAAGAAAACTTTTGACCCTGAAGTGATCAATAAGTTAGCAGAATAAGTTTTGGAATAAGTCAAGCTTCGTTGTTTATTTTTTTTCAAAAATATATAGTTAATATTATTTTTATCTATACCCAAACCGCTGATCGCAGAGACCTAAAACTTGAAGGGTGTATTCTTTGTATGACCTAGGCATCCGAAAAAAAAGGATTATGCGAAATGAATATATAATAAAGGTTGTTATTATTAGTTTTTCGAGACTACCTCCAAATGACGATTTAGGGGGTGTTAATTCATAATCATAATAATCATAAACCATTATGTAATCATTACTAAGTTTTGGGTATCGACCTCATACAGCCTGCCCTAGTGTGCGGCAGTACTAAAGGCACAGCTTTGCTCCTACCACATCATAGTACATTGTGATACAAGGGTGGAAAGTAGGTTATTGCAAACGAGCTGTCATTAACAAGCCCGAGCCGAAGGCGAGGGTTTTTAATGACACGAGTTTGCAATAACCTATACGCCCGTGTATCACACGATATTTTTCAATACGGTTGTGGGAAATAGTAAAACCAAATCAAAGAATTAGATTTGTTAATTCACAAAAAAATAAAATTTTCGCGCGTTTTGCAACTGGACATATTTTTTTTACAACGAAAAAAGCCTACACAACCTATTCGATTTTTGACAAATGTTGATGTGAAAATAATTAAATTGAAACTGGTAATTAAATATATTAAACAACCATTAAAAAGACTTTTGAGAATTAAATGCTAAAACGTCCGGAATCATTCATTTTTCATCGTATAAAATCTATTCCATTTTATTCTATGTATGAAAACTCCTTGCTACTAAACTTTTTTAAATTGACTTATAACTAAAGGCGCGTTTTTGCAACTGGACATTTTTTACAACGAAAACAGTCTATACAGCCTATTTGATTTTAGACAAATGTTGATGTGAAAATAATTAAATTAAAACTGGTAATTAAATATATTAAACAACCATTTAAAAGATTTTTGAGAGTTCAATGCTAAAACGTACGGAATCATTAATTTTTCCTCGTATAAAATCTATCCCATTTTATTCTATGTATGAAAACTCTTTACTACTAAACTTTTTAAATTGACTTATAAATTTAAAACTAAACTGCAAAACTAATGATCGAGCTCGTAAACAAAAGTCACGACCGCGTAATAGAAAGATGCCTGTGCATAAGATTTAATTTTCGAATCATAATTATAGCCTCTGAAAGTACGCCATGTTTAACAACTGTATTGAAAAATAACTTATTTAATTAATTTTAATGACATGGAATAATAAAGGTTAAAATGTGCACGTAACGACACCCAAACCAGAACAAAATAATGTCGTCATAAACCAGAATATTATTTTAGACGAGAGTTGAGCACAATATAAAAGTAGATACTATATCAAAGGTACATATATAGTTTAACCTTTTTGCTAACATGGAGGCAAAGAAAAGTTAATTTATGATAAAAGCTTCTATCCTACATGTTAACTAGCTAAGTAACTTTTATTAGCAGACACAAAGCATATTTTATTACACTAATTAATGTTCACTTGAGTAGGTATGAAAACAGTAGTTTTTTTTTTTTTCATCTTCTTTAATTGCTCATGCATACTGCGCTACCACGGGGAGATAGCGCAGTTATGTGGGACTCCAACCCACTAAAAATCCTCAGTGTCCTCATGTGCCGCTTATGGCGGGAACACGGGCACGCATTAGCGCATTAGCACTCACCGTGAACCCGCTGCGGCTGTCCGTCACCAGATCCTCCTCTGGGGAGTAACCCCCATCACCGGCGCACCAGAACACACTGCGCCGTGTCCACCCCTGGGACCAAACCAGCACATGGGTGCCAGACGACCCCGTGTATGGCACCCTTGGTCCCCGTTGTGACGGGTCATGGTCAATGGCCCCGCCACCTACCATTTGTCGGCCGCAGAGGAAAGGGAGAGTGGTCAACGCTATACCGACACTCCTCCTCCTCTGCGGCCTTACCGCGTCCGCCATCAGACTGTGGCGACCCCGTCCAGGCCGCGGAAGATAGGGAGAGCGGTGCACCGCAATACAGCACTCCTCTCCCGCCGCGGCCTCCAACCATCAGCCGCGATATCGTATGGGTTTGGGAGGCCCAGTTGCGATGTCGCCCAGGCAGCACCGCAACCTACATGTTGGCCGCTATGTCCTACCTACCTACCTAATTTCATACAGCCTAAACTTAATGTCGTTAAACATGCCTCAAGAGTGCAATCAGTGAATATGTACAATAAATTGCCTGTACAATTTAAAAACTCTATGAATCCAAATGAATTCAAGAGAAAATTAAAGTCATTGTTGTTGAAGAAATGTTATTACAGTATAGAAGAGTTTCTCAAAGATAAAAGTAGTTCGAACTAATATGTGATAAAATATTTTTTGTGACTTTGGAGTAATATATCCAGCATTCTATTATGACGTTACATGTTAATTAATTTGATTGACATACACTTTTTGAAATTAATTTTATTGACATACACTTTTTGAAATTAATTTATATTGACATACACTTCTTGAAATTAATTTATATTGATTTTTGGTTGGATTGTTGGGTATAATTATTACTATATTATGACTAATAATGTTGGAACCAATGTGAAATGTAGTATTTGTTTTTTCCTGTCTTTATGATGATTGTTTAATTGTTGTGTTATATCTATTGTTAAAACTACTGTTCGACACAAATGTAAATTTGTTGAAGAATAAATAAATAAATAAATTATGTCGTCGGCTTATCGGCAAAAGCCCTGACGAGCGGCCTCTCCTCGGGTTCCTCTTTGCTTCACCGTGGGTGACCAAGCCACGGTTACTGAGCCCCCCCGCCTCGACAATGCGGGTACCCACCGGGAGGGAAAACAGTCGACCTAGTCTATAATAGGTTAAGCTGGCTTTTCAGAAGTTTATACACTTTCAGAGTTTCATTATGAAATTTTACTACCATTTGCCTCAATTGAACATTTTATTAATGAAAAAGAAACAAAAACTTTCAAGAGATTTGTACTACAGTTAGTATTTAAGTGCCTTTAGCCCTTGCCCTTTAGATTGAGTGGCTTTTCGTTTTTAATAAACATATATTCTTTTTGCATTCGAAATGAAATCAAATTTAGTCACGCTTATTCTAACTAAACTTCAATTAAATATAGAATATTAAGACCATAAACAGGACGTTATGCAAGCGACTCCGTATCAAAAGGTCTTATTCGTAAAGCGTCCTAAGAGCAAATCGTCCTAATCTCAAAATGACCTATTAGCAGAATGACCTACTGTCAAAGTACAGTCATGCTAAGAAATACTATCGATTTTTTGTCATGGTTCACTGTACAATTTAATTCAAAAGTAAAATTGAAACTAAATGAAATTTGGAGTATGCGGAACAGGGTGTAAAGTCCCAAAAACCTCCATAGAAATGGGAGGATCCTACGACCAGGCGGGTTTTGTGTCTGGTCCGGGCAACTGCCCAACGGTTATTGTCGGACTGTTGTATATATGTGTTCAAAACGCGCCGAAAACTTTGCTTGCACGATGCCGGATTTGTGTGACGTCTTGTTATTAGTTCGTAAGTGGTGGCATTGGTGCTGCAACAGAAGAATTAAAGCAATAAGGCGCATTATAAGGGGAATCAAACGTCTGTTACAAAACCTTTCTGATGAAGGCTTTGATGGAACAGAAAACTGTAATGTAGCCCACAGTCGAGAGTGAAGGCGACGCCGACAGGAAAAGTTTACAGCCTCCGTGACTTCATTGTGGCAGTCGGTCGTGGTCCAGACCAGGGTTGGAAGTGACAGCGTTGGACGCCCCTTCTGCGAGGAAGTGATGGTTGCAAAGGAGGCGGCAGAAAGGGAACAAGAGAATACAATCTCCCACCCTATCCGTAGCAGACGCACCGTGCTCCGAAAATCGCAACATAATGGCCGGCTGTCACAAAGTGCGACCTGCGGATGATACACTTGAGGAGTTTTGCGCCACAACTGACCGCGCTGTGTTCCGCACTTACCTCCCGAGACGAACTTCGACCGTTTACGGCCACCTTTTGCCGATCTAACACTTGCGTTAAATCTCACCCAGCTGGTCCAGGGAGCAACGAGGGTGCCGGATGTTGATTCGCACACTGCCAATTGCTTGGACCTTCTGCTGACAACAGATCCAGACCGCTACCTTGTGTCGGTATCTTCACCTTTGGGTAGCTCCAACCATTGTCTGGTGAAGTCTGTATCCGTCTACTCCTCGCCCGATGTTGGTGGTACAGGTCAGCAGATTGGGATGGGATGCGTTCGTTTTTCGCTTCTTATCCTTGGCGGCCCACTTGCTTTTCTTCAACTGATCCCTCGTCGTGTGCGGTCACCGTGACTGATGTGTTGCGTCGGGGAATGGAGTACTATATTCCATTCTCTGACGTAGCAATGTCTATCGTTGACCGGCCATGGTTTGGCGCCGAGTGCAATTGCGCCAACACGCTTAAACATGAAGTGTACCTGAAATGGGTCGACGCTCGGACGCGCAAGGCTAGCGACGTGGGCCAGCGAAAGAGAGCCTTCAATAAGGCTGCCAAGTTCTGCAAGAGTTGCCTGCAAGTTTGCCTCTCCTTTTGCGGAATCTTTACGCCTGGATTCTGGTGACGCCCGGCCCCCTCCTTCTCCTGATGGATGCGAGACGAGTATGTCGGACATTCGCATCCATCAAAAGGACGTCCGTAGGGTTCTGCGCAAACTTGACGTGAACAAAGCTAGTGGCCCTGACGGAATACCGTCAATTGTTCTGAGAACTTGTGCGCCTGAACTGTCTCCGATCTTGACACGCTTGTTTCGCCTTTCATATGAGACTGGAAAAGTGCCGAATGCATGGAAGCAAGCTAACGTTTAGCCTGTGCCCAAGAAGGGCAGTCGGGCTGAACCAGCCAACTACAGACCTATCTCTGTAACGTCCATACTCTGTAAGAGTATGGAACGGGTGCTCAACTCCAAGCTCCTGGCATACCTAGAAGCTAACGACATCCTCAGTGACCGCCAATAATCGGATGGATAATGGCTTCCGCAAAAATCGGTCAACTGGGGATCTTCTAGCGTATGCCATTCTCATCTGGAGTGAGGCCATCGAGAGACACAGGGAAGCGCTTGCCGTCTCCCTCGACATCTCGAAGGCTTTCGACAGGGTCTGGCACGAGAGCCTTATTGGTAAGCTTCCATCATTCAGTCTGCCCGGTGGACTGTGCGATTGGATCGCAGACTTCCTGAGGGACCGGTCTATACGACAGGTTATTGATGGCCGCTCATCTGACCAACTGGATATCAACGCCGGGGTCCCTCAGGGTTCGGTACTCTCAGCAAAATTGTTCTTGTTGCACATAAACGATCTGCTAAAGCCTTTGGGTATGCAGACGACAGCACTGTTGCTGAGAGATACGTGTACTGGGCCTCCGATCCGCTCTCTCCGGGAGGCCATGGTGGGCGCTTGAATCTATCCTTGAAGGCAGTCTCCGAATGGGGCGATGCCAATCTGGTCAGGTTCAATGTTGCTAAGACCCAGGCGTGTTTTTTTTCCGCTAAAAGGAGCCAATTCCACCCGGCTCCTTCTTTCAGTGGTGTGACCGTGCCAATAACGGACTACCTCGAGCTTCTTGGCGTTACGTTGACATCGACCCTCAATTTTGGTCCATTCATTGAGGCAAAAGGTCAACTGGCTGCCAAAAAGTTGGGGATCGTTGCAAAGGTGAGACGGTACTTCACGCCAGAACATTTGCTTGCCAGAACTTGTACCAAGCGCAAGTTCGGTCATGCATGGAGTACTGCTCTCATCTCTGGGACGGATCTGTCAAGTACCAGCTGGATGCACTGGAGTCGATCGAAAAACGGGCCAAGAGACTCATCGGCAATGGGATACTGGTCGAGTCTAGGCTCCAGCCTTGAACATCGGCGCCAGGTTGCCTTTCTTTCGGTTTGTCGGTTTTTCGGTTAGTCTTTCGGTTTTTTATCGGTTAGATTTCGGGGAGTGTGCGATGTAATTGCATGAACTAATTCCTCCTAGCCCGTTCCATCATTGGACTACAAGACGTACGGCGATGCGTCATCGGTACATGGTAGACATCCCACCCATACGCACCAAACGTTTAGGGAATACTTTCATTATGCGTACAGCTAAGGAGTGGAATTCCCTGCCATAGTCTGTATTTCCTGATAGCTACAACCTTGGAGTCTTTAAGTCAAGAGTGAATAGGTTTCTTCTAGGTTAGCGTGCTACATCGTCGACCACATCATCGCTTATCATTAGGTGAGATAGTTGTCAAGCGCGAACCTACAAAATATAATTTAAAAAAAATAATAACAACAAATACTAAAAACAGAATAAAATAAATATTTAAGTGGGACTCCCATACAAAAAACGTGATTCTTTTGCCGTTTTTGCGATAATGGTACGGAACCCTTCGTGCGCGAGTCCGACTCGCACTTGGCCTGTTTTTTTTATTCATTTAACATTTTCTTGAGACAGTTCTCAAAAAAATCTTAAATAAATTATTCCTTTAAAAATCTCATATTTGACTGTACCATTCCCATTCTTTTGTTTTCTATTAGGTAATTTAGAGAATTAAACAATCTGCTCATATGTCGTTTTGCGAATAAGGCGTTTTGATACGGAGTCATGCAAGCAACTGTAGATTTTTAAAAATCAATATGAGAAAAATGATTAACCATTTCAATTAATAAGAGGAACTAAGAGTTATGAAAATTAAGTACCTAGGTATTCTTGAATTCGAAATCTTGTTCGAAGCTGTTCTCTCTAGATAAATACGCCAGCTAAGTTAATACTTAGTTAGTATCGGTACTCGTAGGAAATATTGAGACGGAGTTTGTTTAAGTTACAAGTTTAACTTTTAATCTACATGTTAGACTTGTACCAAAGAAAATTTGGCAGCTTGCTTGTACCGTTTACTGTAGAACATTTTGAGGTAGGTTTAAATTCTTTTTCTTTGTAAAGATAAGCGTCAAAAGTGCAGTAACACTACCAAAACAGCAGCGGCAATTTTTTTTAGGCAGAGGAATTTCAACTTTTCTCGGTTACTAGGTATAATCTATACCAAGCCTTCCCAATCTTTTTTAAATCGTGACTCCCTTTACATAATGTATTCTTTTTGCGACGTCCTTGTATCTTAATAACTGTGTTTTTCTTGGTGCTTGAAAAATGTTGCTTGTTGTAGGAGAAAATGGGCTCGCTTTTAAGAGCATATCTTTTCAAATCAGAGCCAAAGTTTTGAAATAGTTACTGTCCTTTATTCTCAATTGATTTTTAATTGTACTAAGACTTAATTATTTTAACTGCAGAATAGCCAGTTTTGCATAAGATAAAGTACGATGCCGATGTATCAAACGGTACTAAAGGGTCTTTCAACAAGGACGGGTCGATGTTAAAATTAAATAAAACAAGATGTGTGTGAGATATTAATGAAATTTATTTTTTATTTAAAAGGCCCATTTATGCCAATTATGGATGGAATATGACATCGTTCAAATGTCCGCCGCGGCTTCGTATGGTGGCACGAATCCGAGAGGTCCAATTTTTAATGACTCTGCTGCATAGATCGAGCGAGCGCTACAGATCAATGATAAACAATTTCTTTTGGCTTGAATTGAACAATATGGACGTGAACGACATGTGGTTCCAGCAAGATGGCGCTCCTTGCCACACAGCGAACGACACAATCGACATTCTGCATGAACGGTTTGAGGGTAGAGTTATCACTTGAGTTCTCTTTTTCTTGTGGGGTTTTCTGAAGTCGCAGGTCTATGCCAATAAACCACATTCGACCGTTGCCCTGAAAGCCAACATAACGTAGGCCATCGCTCGGATTCAGCCGGATCTATGCAGCAGAGTCATTAAAATTGGACCTCTCGGATTCGTGCCACCATACGAAGCCGCGGCGGACATTTGAACGATGTCATATTCCATCCATAATTGGCATAAATGGGCCTTTTAAATAAAAAATAAATTTCGTTAATATCTTACACACATCTTGTTTTATTCAATTTTAACATCGACCCGTCTTTGTTAAAAGACCCTTTAGTATCTACAGTACCTACTCAAGAGTTGGATAATCTTGGGATAAATTACTGTAAAATTTGTACATTGTGTTTATCGAATAGTTTCTGTAAGTATTTATCGAGTAGTATGTTGCAGTTTCAGGCTCATATCTCATATTTCATAGTTTCAACAGCTGTTCTTTCTTATTGACGACGCCAGTGAGAGAGCACCGCGACGCCCGGAGGCGTCGCGACGCACAGTTTGGGAACCTCTGATCTATTTTTTAATTTCTATACAACATATTAAATCAGTTGTGGATAATTAAACTTCTTCTACAAAAACTAGATATTTGAATTTTGGGAGAGTAGGACTGCACTTTAGACCTTTGACTGTACCTTTTGTTACTGTGGTTGTCGGGATTTCTTTCGGTAATTTAATTCAAGGCATAATTTCTAACACGTATATTACTGCTAAAAAATACTTAACTATTTTGCATTTAAAATAATTGCGTCTGTTTCTTTAAATAATTTTATAGTTTGACAGATAGAGCATCAAAGTACATTGAAAAAAATATTTTGGTCTTGCGAACTTTTATCTTATTTAGCATCAAAATTAGCTTTGTAAAGTATATTTTCTAATAACTAAAGAGTGCTTAATTTTTTACAATACTTTTTCAGTTAAAACCGAACCCGTTTTATAACTTTCAATTTAAGAAAACTTTAGATTTTAGAAAATAGACTGTATTAAATTAATACAAAACTAATTAGCAAGCAGCAAAACTCTGTTTGTTGCTAGTAAGCAAAAAGTTTGCAAGTCCCAATTACTTATTCCATATTCAATCATCACGATCCCGAATTATATAAAGTTCAATAACAATTAAAACCAATCACTAAGTCAGTTGCAGCGACACCCCAAACATTTGACAGTTGAACAGTTAACTAAATTATGCCGCCATATAATTAGGTTCAATCATAAACCATAGGGTATATCAATATTGGCAGTTAGCAGTGGCGTCATTAACTTTGTCAAAGGAGTAATATGTCTCCGTAATTACCTTGAGCGCAAGCTGGTATTATATTATGGAAGGCACACGGTCAATATGGCCATAGTGTGAAATATGGGTCGGGATTTATGACCAACATTTGCTTATAATGTTACAAACATTGCTATTTTAGTGGCATCCTTTCTGTGAGGGGAAGATAGATATCATCTTCAACATTTTAGCCGAAAGACGTTTATTCCGGGTCATTTTCAGTCTCTAGTCTAGTCTAGTCGAAAACTCTAGGATGATAATTATATAGTTCTATATATAATTTGCAATTAATATGTTGTTTTCAGCTCATCTTTCGGCTGAAACGATGATGCTGAAACATCGTTTCAGCCGAAAGATGTCCACTAACCGTGATGTGTCCGTAGCATCAACAGTGGGCCCTATCAGAATATCAGCGCAGCGTTATTTTCTTTTTAATATCGTTGCACATGCTGAGATAGGAACCTTTTTGGTCTCGCATGGGGTTATTTTTTTTTAATTTTTTTTTTCCTGTGCGGGTCACACTAAATATATTTTCTTTCTTTCTTTCACAGCAAGAGGTAAACCTCTCCCACGCGCCGCTACATCTACCGGTCCTGTGCTTCTCGCATTTAGCGTAGGAATTCCCGCAGAACTTACACGGTCACCGGCCGTAGAGTCAGTAGGCTCTAAGTGGACCCTTCTTTTCACTTCTTAAGAACTTTATCGGGACACGATAGACAAAGTTGATGGTAATTAGATAAAGTACTCGTACATGACAAACAAATCACCTAAAAGAGAAAAAACAATTGACAATAGTGACCGACCGCGTACCGGAAAACGCAGCGTTGGAAGGCCTCCCTGTAGGTGGAGCGACAACCTGCAGCTGTACCCAAGTTGACAATCTACAATCGGTAACGCTAGTTACCTAACGTAGTAGAAAACGAATCAATGTATGAGAAAGACACATCTGAAAATTAAGTCACGAGGTTAGACCATAAAAATAGAAGGCGTTAACGATTATAGATAGAGATTCGATACGATTCGTTTGAAACTTGACTAGGGGTCAGGTCAAGGCTGCGGGCGTCCGTTGGATGCGAAACGCACAGAACCGATCAGTGTGGCGGCGACGCTTGGGGGAGGCTTATGCCCAGCAGTGAACGTCTTTCGGCTGAAATGATGATGATGATGATGAGGTACTCCTCATGTTGATGTTTACATGGAAATTATTCTGAAGTAATTTCCTTAACACAAGGTACAGTGATAACAGGTGGATTAAGGCAATAGCCGAGTGGCGTCTAAGGACTGGAAGAATTAGTGTTGGTCGTCCGGCGCCTCGGCGAGATGGGCAGACGATATTGTTTCCATTGCGGTTAGAACCTGGATGACATTGGCAAAGGAGCGTCAAGATTGGCACAAATAAAAGAGGCTGATAATGAAGCTTCCAATAAATAACATGACTTAGGGATGATAAATATTAATTAATAATAAATAAAAATAATAGTAACTAAATAACATAAATATTAATATTTCAAAATAATTAATGGTTTCTATAATAAATAAATGTATATAATTTGTAAATAATTATTTATAATTCTAAAATTAAATTCTGTATTAATAAAACAGTATAACTTACTAATACGTAACCAATAATAAAAATAATCACATTTAATACTTAGTGTTCTTCTTCCTCTCTCCTACTTGATACAAATACAAGTGTCTTTATTATGAGCATAGGCAGGTTAGGTAAAGACGTTGTAATTATTAAAGAACGCTACAATTATCACACATTAATAAATAATTCTAATTTAAATAGTCGACAAAAGAAACAAAAATAAAATACATTTCTATAAAATTAATAATAATAAGTTCTAGTATAAATTGTCAATCAAATTGTCAAAAAAAAAAAGTGTAAATTATAATGTGTCAGTCAGGTATTCGATCACCGTATAATATGATTTTTTTTACATCATATTTAATTTGCAGTAAAGCCTTTTTAAAATCTTCTATGTTGTTTATTTCTTTAATTCGTCTAGGGTTCTTATTATAGATTCTAGGTGCCATTCCTAAAAAACTGTTTACATAAAGAGCAGTGCTATGTGGCTTAGTGCAAATCTCTCTATTGCGTCGTTTAGATCTCAATGTTTCAAACAGATGAAAGTTAGATTTGACAAATACTGCTGTCTCAAAAATGTACAGGGCAATGTTAACAGTTTAAAAATTATGAAATATGAAATGCAGCTATCAGTAGGTTTCAGTTTAAGCACAGCACGCACACATCTTCTTTGGGCCTTAAACGCAATTTCTTTGTCCGTGGAATTTGCCCAATATATTAGGGGTTAAAGTATGAAATTGCCGATTTATACTGAAAAATTTAAATTAGTTTTTTTTAATTTAACATACATAGATAAACTCACGCCTTTTTCCCATGGGGGTAGGCAGAAACTACAGAACGCCACCTGCTACGATCCTTACATACTTCTTTTGCTTCACTCACATTCATACATCTAGTCATACACACACGCCGGTTATTAGTACTGCGCACCTGGCCTTTCTGAAGAACATCACCTATAAGGTCTATGTATGTCTTTCTAGGGCGTCCCCTCCCGGCGTTTCCATTCACGTCTGCCTTGTAAATACCTTTCGTTAGTCGCCTTTCATTCATTCTCTCAACATGACCAAACCATCTTAACATTTACAATTTAACTTTAATTTAACATTTTAATTTAACATATTTATTTAATCTAAATAATTACCATTATTATCTATACATTGCTGCCATCTAATAGGAAGGTCATTTAGGCCTTTGCGATAGAACTCTGCTGATCTAGATTCGACAAACTGTGTGAAAACATTTTGTGCTACCTCATGAGAGGAAACTTTTCATCACGTAGAAAATTGTTCAAATCACGAATAAAATGGTAGTCCGTTGGAGCAAGATCTGCCGAATACGGAGGGTGACGAATGGTTTCTAATTGCTGTGTCTGTAGAATTATAGTGGTTTCTCGTGCTGTATGAGGTCTCGCGTTATCATGGAGCAATAATGGTGAAGATTGATTCATGAGTCGGGGCTGTCTTTACTGGGACTTCTAGTTTTGCTATCATTGTTCGAAGTTCGGAACAGTAGACTTCTGCCGTTATTGCTTGACCAGATCGGAGAAAGCTATAGTGAATAACACCAAGCTGAGACCACCAAACAGTTACCATTACCTTTTTATTGGTAAATTTTGCTTTAGGACACTGTTGCGGCGTTTGACCTGGGGTCAGCTATTGCATTTTTCGCTTATGGTTATCGTAAAGAATCCACTTTTCATCACATGTCACAATTCGATCCAATATTCCTTCATTTCTGGTAAGGTAACGTTAAACCATGCATTATTCAAATCAAAGTTTCCATCATTTAAGCGTATAAACCAAAATCGCACGATGCGTTCATTAGCAGTCCCCTCTCCAAACGCAACATTGATATTGTGAGCTGTTTCTGCAGCGTTAGTTCCGCGTCGGAACTCGTATTCAAAAATCACTCGAAATTACGAAGCATCCATCTTTCTTATCTAAGCTGAATAAAAAAAACAACTGAAAGTCGATAATCGAATGTTGCACATTTTTTAAAAGAAGAACTTCATAGGAACCATGTGAAAAAAGTTTCACTCAAATATCTGAAACCATGAAGGTTCTATGTCAATTCGAAGTACCTATTACAATAAAACGGCAATACCTTTTTTTTTTTTTTTTTTTATCTGTTATAGGCTTGCGCTTGACCACTATCTCACCTGATGGTAAGCGATGATGTGGTCCACGATGGAGCACGCTTGCCTAGAAATAACCTATTCACTCTTGATTTAAAGATCCCTAGATTGTAGCTATCGGGAAACACAGACTCCGGCAGAGAATTCCACTCCTTAGCTGTACGCACAATAAAAGTATTCTCAAAACGCTTAGTGCGTATGGGTGGGATGTCCACCATGTACCGATGGCGCATCGCCGTACGTCTGGTAGTCCGATGATGAAACGGGCTGGGTGGGATTAGATCATGCAATTCCTTCGCACACTCCCCGAAATGTAACCGATAAAAAACCGACAAGCTGGCAACTCGGCGACGATGTTCAAGGCTCTGGAGCTTTGACTTAACCAGTGCCTCATCGCCGATGAGCCTCTTGGCCCGCTTTTCGATCGACTCTAGTGCATCTAGCTGGTATTTGGCAGATCCGTCCCAGAGGTGAGAACAGTACTCCATGCATGATCGAACTTGCGCTTGATACAAGCTGAGCAGCTGTTCTGGGGTGAAGTACCTTCTCACCTTCGCAAGGATCCCCAACTTTTTGGCAGCCAGCTGAACCTTTGCCTCAATGTATGGACCAAAATTGAGAGTCGATGTCAACGTAACGCCAAGAAGCTCAAGATGGTCAGTTATTGGCACGGTCACATCGCGGAAAGTTGGAGCCGGGTGAAATTGGCTCTTTTTAGCGGAAAAAAGACACGCCTGGGTTTTAGCAGCATTAAACTTGACCAGATTGGCATCGCCCCATTCGGAGACTGCCTGCAAGGACAGGTTCAAGCGCTCCACCATGGCCTCCCGGAGAGACTGGATCTGAGGCCCGGTAGCACGAGCGTTGGACAAGTATCTCTCAGCAACAGTGCTGCATACCCAAAGGTGCCGGGTTTTAGCAGATCGTTAATGTGCAGCAAGAATAAAGTTGCTGAGAGAACCGACCCCTGAGGGACCCCGGCATTAATATCCAAGTGGTCCGACGAGCAGCCATCGATAACCACTCGAATGGACCGATCTCTCAGGAAATCTGCAATCCAATCACACAGACCACCGGGCAAACCGAATGAAGAAAGCTTACCAATAAGGCTTTCGTGCCAGACCCTATCAAATGCCTTCGAGATGTCTAGGGAGACGGCAAGCGCTTCCCCGTGCCTCTCGATGGCCTCACTCCAGATGTGAATGGCATACGCTAGAAGATCCCCAGTAGACCGATTTCGGCGGAAGCCGTATTGGCGGTCACTTAGGATTTCGTTTGCTTCTAGGTATGCCAGGAGCTTAGTGTTTAGTACACGCTCCATACTCTTACAGAGTATGGACGTTACAGAGATGGGTCTGTAGTTAGCCGGGTCAGCTCGACTGCCCTTCTTGGGCACGGGCTGTACGTTGGCTTGCTTCCAAGCATTCGGCACTTTTCCAGTCTCATATGAAAGACGGAATAGGCGTGTCAAGATCGGAGACAGTTCAGGCGCACAGGTTCTTAGAACTATAGTTGGTATGCCGTCCGGGCCGCTAGCCTTGTTCACGTCGAGGTTGCGCAGCACTCTACGGACGTCCTTTTGATGGATACGAATGTCAGACATACTCGTCTCGCATCCATCAGGAGAAGGAGGGGGCCGCGCGTTACCAGGATTCAGACGTGAAGATTCCGCAAAAAGAGAGGCAAATAAATTTGCCTTCTCCTCAGCGGAGTGGGCCAGCGACCCGTCGGGTTTCAGCAGTGGTGGTAGTGAGGGACGGCAGAAGTTCGATTCGACCGACTTAGCCAGAGACCAAAACGCTTTACTACCTGCTGGGTAAGAAGCAAGTTTGGTCCCTATTCGGCCGATGTGGTCGAACCGAGCCCTTCGCAACACCATCTTGCAGGACTTGGCAGCCCTGTTGAAGGCTCTCTTCTTCTGACCCACGTCACTCGCCTTACGCGATCGAGCGTCGACCCAAGCCAGGTACGCCCCATGTTTAAGCGCATCGGCGCGCTTACATTCGGCGCCAAACCATGGCCGGTCTTCGCTAGACATTGGTACGTCAGAGAACGGAATGTAGTACTCCATTCCCTGACGCAACACATCCGTCACGGCGTCCGCGCACGACGATGGATCAGTCGAAGAAAAGCAAGTAGGCTGCCAAAGATAGCATGCGAAGAAAGATCGCATACCATCCCAATCTGCTGACTTGTACCGCCAAACCCGCCGGGTGCCTCTTGGGCTGGGATCGGGCGGGGAATAGACGGACACAGACTTCACCAGACAGTGGTCGGAACTTCCCAATGGTGAAGCTATTGACACGGAGTATCTGTCTGGATCTGTTGTCAGCAGAAGGTCCAAGCAATTGGCTGTGTGTGAATCAACATCCGGTACCCTCGTTGCCCCCTGGACCAGCTGGGTGAGGTTTAGCGCTAGCGAAAGCTTACGCATCTCCCGTCCAGCATGATCAGTGTACTGGTATGGGAAGAGCCACTCCTGGTGGTGGGCATTAAAGTCCCCCAGTAACACTAATTGGGCGGAAGGGTACCGCTGCTGTGCCGTATCAGCCGCCACACTGATGTGCTCTGTGAGCCTGGTTGTCTCCTGATCTCCGCTGTGCGAACGGTAGACACAGGCGTAGATAATTTTATCCAGACCTGTGTCCACTAAAGCCCACAGCGTTGAGAATCTGGAGTCCTCAAGGTTACGGAGACGCCGATAGCAAGTATCGTCACGGGCGTACATACACACACCCGCGCGCGGTTTAAAATTGTGCTCCAGGGTAAACCCCGGGTAAGATAAGTATGACGCGTCCGACGGACTCGCTATCTGCGTCTCCGTAAGGAAAAACAGCGCTGGTTTCTCAGCCTCCAGGTGATAGTGGACTGCAGAGAGATTTGAGTGCAGACCTCGAATGTTGGTAAGGTGCACTTTGTGGGGGAGGGGGTGCAGCCGCTGTTTTAGTCTGATATTCATTTTCTTTGACATGATTATAGTAGAGTGAATGGAGGTGAGGAGAAGGAAGTGAGACGAGGTTCTACGCTGCCAACCTACAGACACGCACTGAAAAGACGACATCTTTGGGGCAATAGTCCGGAGACTGCGGGGACGCCCGAGCCCCCCCGGAATGTCCATCGGGCCCTCCCCATCTGGTCGCCAACCAGCACGATGGTGCATTCCGGGAATTTTTGACAGTTGGCGGGGCAGCCTTTCATGTGTGGCTGGCACACTACTTGGGCCCCCAACTACCTGCGGTCGGCCAGCGGCGCACCGTGCCTCGGATCCCGCTACCCTCCGCGACTAGTCTCCCGATACGTCTATAACAGCGCGCGTCAGGCTGGTCTGCCAGCAGTAGAACAGCTGTCTCGACCCAACTCCTCTAGTTGGCTACACCGAGCATCGTAACCGGAACACGGCTAGGCCGCTTGGCGGTACGTCTTTGCCCGGTGGGTGGTCGCAAGCCTTCGGCCGAAACCTACCACCAGTTATTGTCACCTGATTTGCACCACCCGGGGACCACGTGTAGGGAATCAAGGGGTACACTCCTACGGACGTGGGTGACTCGGCCCCCAAAACATACTTAACATACTTATCATACTTTAACCCCTATTATTATTCCAAAACGTAATGCTGATGTGACATAGGCCTTGTAGGCAATTAGAACAACAGACTCATTCACTATTTTTGCTAAATTGTAAAGCGCATATGAGTACTGGTTTAGTTTCTTATAAACTTTTTTGATATATACTGACTTGATCTAAACTGTGTCCAACAGGGTCCTTAATTCTGACTAATATAATTATTTCCCTACCAACTATAAACATTGTTGTACGCAATAGAGAATTTAGAATATGCTCTATTTATATCAGCTGTGCCTAGCTGAGCAGTAGGCGAAGTCTGACTGTGGATAGTGACGACTTTTTGCCTGTTTGGAAATGGTACACTAAAAAGGCGTTGACAACGTCTTTCATTTGCTACCATATAATACTTTCTATGCTAACCAAGTATGGTATAATGTTTAAAAATAAAATGAAAAGCATAATACATAAAACAAGTCATAAAGATTTAACCTATTTAATTACAGGGCGCAGATTAAAAAAAGAGGTTGGATAATCAAAACGTAGCAAACTTAAAAATAAAATATAAGCTCCTTGGAATTATGCTAATGTTATGAAAAGCGTAGTGTAAGAGCGAGCCGTTTATGCATATTCATTTAGAAGTCATTACAAAAGTTTTTTCGTCCGTTCGGCTTTTTGCTCGGGAGTAATAAATAGGATTGGCAACTTTCGTTTTTTTACAGAAAATATATTAAAATACTATAGTGCTTTCTTTTTTAAAACAAATTGAAGTTTAATTACATACTAAGTCAAAGAGAAATAATAATAAATCTCGAGGCGCCACAAACATTGTCAATGGCAGTCATTGGCTTTATTCTTTTTTTGCATTCTTTTTTCAAATGCGGAAATGACATAAAGCCGTCATGACTATCCTGATCTACTTTTTCACCAATGAAAACCGACACACAGTTATTGTTCGGGTTTCTATAGGATTAGGGCTGATATTGACATTCAGCTAAAGTATAAACGATACTACCACAGTTAGAAACCAAGCCACGTGTCTAGGCCCAGGTTGAAGGAAAGCAAGTGGACTGGTTAAAAAGGTTTATTAGGTGATTCACAATTATAGCGACCTAAGTACTTAAATCAAAAGGTATGTCCGAGCGGGGTCGTGTCGGACGAAGCAATGCCGCGACGCTGCCGTGCTCCCGGCCCGCGCGCCGCGTCTCTCGCTGATGACGTCGCAGTGTGTTCGCTGGATGATGTATGATGTATGTGTGTAAACACCACGTACAATCTGATAGCCGTAAGACACGCTCGGATTTGGTACGGGCGAACCATGGATATGGTACGCTGCCGTACCATATCCGACCGTGTGTAGAATGGTCCGCCGGACATTATTATTATTAATTGAGTCCGCCTCGGTCCACTTGTTTGCACATCGGATATGGTCTGCTCCGTACCAAATCCGGACGTGTGTACGGATGTCGGTTGGTTGGATCGTATCAACTATGACCAGCGTTGAAAAATTCCCCGATTTATGGGAGATCTACTGATTTTAACTATTGATTCCCGATATTTTTTACATTCAACTAAAATTCATAAATAAAAAAACCGGCCAAGTGCGAGTCGGACTCGCGCACGAAGGGTTCCGTACCATAATCGCAAGAAAACGGCAAAAAAATCACGTTTGATGTATGGGAGCCCCACTTAAATATTTATTTTATTGTGTTTTTAGTTTTTTTATTGTTATAGCGGCAACACGTATACATCATCTGTGATTTCAACAGTCTAGCTATCACGGTTCATGAGATACAGCCTGGTAACAGACAGACAGACAGACAGACGGACGGACCGCGGAGTCTCAGTAATAGGGTCCCGTTTTTACCCTTTGGGTACGGAACTCTAAAAATGGAAAATAATATTCTATATACGACAACACTAGGATTTGTTAGGCGGAGTTGGTCCGCCGAACCAGGTCCGGTCGTGTGAACGGATTTGGGAGGAGTTAGTTAGACCGTACCATATCCGAGCGTGTATTAAGACCACAGATAATATAATACTAGCATAAAGATGCCTCATCCCATGCAAAGAAACCGTGTCGATGTAACTAGTGTTTTTCATCTGATTATACCAATTATTTTTTGTGAATCGATCGCGTTCGGTTCCGTTCCACGGCGATAGATAGAAACGAACGCGATAGATGTACAAAAAATAATCAGAATAATCAGAATAGAACGTCGGCACGGTTTCTTGGTATGGGATGAGACACCACTGGTTACGACTATGAACCAGAAGGCCAGACTCAGTCAAAGTCACCTGACTTCTGATCAGTTTGTCTTAAATCCAAAAAGCGGGCTATGAAACTGAACCGTCTTAAAATTAAGACATCATGGCATGACATGAAGTTTCCTACAGTGTTGTGAACTTTGAGCTGCATAATAAATTCGTTGAATATTTTCTCGATAGGAAATATTACACAAGCTTCTTCCCGCGGCCTCACCCGCGTGAAATTTGTATTATTATCTTAAGGCAACGTGAAACCGAGATTATAGGGATAAAAAGTAGCCACATACAATTGCTCGTTATTTTGAAGTGCCGCGTCGTATTATATTGCAAAGCCCTTTTCAAAAACATTCTGAAACTACCATTATATGGTTATTACAATTTCTTTTCAATTAATATTTTAGTACTTAGATAAAAAACTAGATAAAGGATTCAGTTATTAATTAATCCGTACAAAAATAAAATAGTATTTTCTGAAAGCAGCTGAATCACTGGATTTTCGAAGAACTAAAAAACAGTTTTAGTTTTTCGAAACCAATTTATTGGTTTAGTAAAGATAATCACACTACATCTTTACTAAACCAATAAATTGCTTTCGAAAAACTAAGCGTAACTATAAGTATAAGCCCGACCCAGTTCTCGAAAATGGCAATGTCACGTTGTATTGGGATCGGTCTATCATCACTGACAGGACTATTGTTGCCAATAAGCCTGACATAGTGGTGATAGACCGGCTAGAGCGTCGCGCAATGATTGTTGATATAGCGGTCCCCCATGACGAGAACCTCGTGAAGGCTGAGAGAGATAAGAAAAACAAATATCTTGATCTGGCTCGCGAGGTTGTCGACATGTGGGATGTGAATACAGCGATCATTGTGCCGATAGTCGTTACGGCCAATGGCATAATAGCCAAGAGCCTCGATGAACATCTGAGGGGGCTCTCGTTGGGCAGCTGGATCAAGGGCTTGATCCAGAAAGCGGTACTCCTGGACACGGCGCGTATCGTTAAGAGGTTCCTCTCTCAGGAGCCCTGACCACCGGTAGCTTGGACCCTGTTCCCGATACCGGTGGGCTACTATTTTTTATATTTTTCTTTTTTGTATGTATTTTATAAAAATATTTAAAAATGTAATTAATAAGAAAAGTGATAAATAAAGGAAATAATCACACTAATATAATAAAGGCAAGAGTTTGTGAGTGTGTGTGTGTGTGTTTGTATGTTTGTTACTTCTACACGTTCAAATGGCTGGACGGATCTGGATGAAGTTTAGCACAGAGATAGATTATAGTCAGGAATAGCACACAGGGTAATTTTTTTTCCCGGGAATATTTGCCCTCGGAACAATATTCGACTTCAAAGAATTAAGCAACTTAAAAATTTTAAAGATTTTTCATAGCTCGGTTTTTGTAACTACTTCTTTCTTTTTTGCGACCCAAATTTTAATATCTCCATTGTTATTAGATTTTTAAATCTCCTTCTGGTTTCGTGTTTTATTAAACACTAGCTGCCTCCGCGGTTTTGCCCGTGTCATCATCATCATCATCATATCAGCCGAAAGACGTCCACTGCTGGACATAGGCCTCCCCCAAGCGTCGCCACATTGACCGGTCCCGTGCGTCTCGCAACCAGCGTATCCCCGCAACCTTCACCAGGTCATCGGTCCACCTAGTGGGAGGCCTTCCAACGCAACGTCTTCCGGTTCGCGGTCGCCACTCCAGAACCTTTCTGCCCCATCGGCCATCCGTTCTGCGAGCAATGTGCCCTGCCCACTGCCACTTGAGTTTGGCAATTCTTCGGGCTATGTCGGTAACCCTGGTTCTCTTGCGGATCTCTACATTTCTGATTCGATCACGCAAGGAAACTCCGAGCATAGCCCTCTCCATTGCCCTGTCATTGAGTGACTGTAAGCTTTCTGATGAGGCCCATTGTAAGCGACCACGTCTCAGAGCCATATGTCATCACTGGCAACACACACTGGTCATAGACTTTCGTCTTGAGACACTGTGGTAAGTTGGACGAGAAGATACCGCGCAACTTCCCGAACGCTGCCCAGCCGAGTCGGATTCGACGGTTGACCTCTTTCTCGAAGTTGGCCCTACCCAATTGGATCGTTTGTCCAAGGTAGACATAGTCGCCCACAACTTCGAGTGTAGAGTCTCCGACCTTGATAGGAGTGGGTGTAACATGGGCATTCAACATCACCTTGGTTTTGTCCATGTTCATCCTAAGACCCACTCTTTCGGAAGCTCTACTGAGATCATCGAGCATTGTACTGAGGTCCTCCATGGTCTCAGCCATAACCACTATATCGTCGGCAAATCGAAGGTGAGTGATGTACTCGCCATTGACGTTGATGCCTAGCCCTCTCCAGTCCAGAACCTTGAAGACATCCTCCAGTGCAGCAGTAAACAGTTTCGGAGATATGACGTCTCCTTGTCTCACACCTCGCTGCAGAAGGACTGGTTCCGAAGTCTGATCCTGAAGTCGAACTGACATGGTGGCGTTTTTGTATAAACACTTCAACACTTCGATGTACCGGTAGTCAATTTGGCACCGTTGGAGAGACTGCAATACAGCCCAAGTCTCGATCGAATCGAAGGCTTTCTCGTAGTCCACAAACGCTAAGCAGAGAGGCAGGTTGTACTCTTCGGTCTTCTGTATAACCTGGCGCAGCGTATGTATGTGGTCTACGGTGCTGAAGCCCTTACGGAATCCGGCTTGTTCGGGAGGCTGGAAATCGTCAAACCTGCGCGCGAGACGATTCGTGATGACTCTTGAAAACAGCTTGTAGACATGGCTAAGAAGTGTGATGGGCCTATAGTTCTTCAGCCGGGCATTGTCGCCCTTCTTGAAGAAGAGTACCACCACACCCCTGCACCATGCCTGTGGCGTTTTGCCCTCGAATATGACGGAATCAAACAGCTTCTGAAGGGTCTTAAGAACCGGTTTTCCACCCGCCTTCAGGAGTTCAGCCGTGATTCCGTCGTCACCCGGTGCCTTGTTGTTCTTAAGCTGTTTCAGAGCCATCCTAATCTCATACAGGCTGACGTCCGGAATGTCTTCGGTATAGTGTCGGGTCAATCTAGCTCTAGGGTCATTCGCTAGATTCGCGACGGGTTTACTGGTTGACGTGTACAGCTGCCCATAGAATCTCTGGATCTCCCTCAGAAGCTCTGGTTTGGCGGAAACGATCCTGCCATCATCGGTCTTCAGTTTCGTGAGCTGGCTCTGCCCAATAGACAGATCTCTTGCAAAGACCTTGGAGCCCTTATTCCGCTCAATCGCCTCTTCAATACGCTCAGTATTAAAGCGGCGGAGGTCGCTTTTCAAGGATTTTGAGATCCGTCTATTTAGCTGCCGGTATTTCAACGCATCGTCTGAAGACTGCAGGATCATCTCACGCCTCTCCTTCATTAGCTTGAGAGTAGGATCAGAGAGCTTTTTGTTCCTATTTGTACGGCGGGTCTTGAAAAACTTAGACCCGACCGTATGGACAGCTTCCACGAACCCGTCATTGTATTCGTCCACTGAGCTCCCTAGGCACTCGAAACGATTCTGGAGTTCGAGCTGAAAGCTCTCGGGGTTTTGGACCTGGATCTGTGCTGGACGGAGCGTGGACTTCATCAGTCGAGACCTTTCAAGCTTGACATGAATGTCCAATGTGCCTCTTACCATGCGGTGATCGCTCCCGGTTTTCACCGAATTGATCACAGAGACATCATTGAACATTTGCTTCTTGGTTGACATGATGAAGTCGATCTCGTTTTTAGTTGCACCATCGGGGCTTTGCCAGGTCCACTTTCTGTGCTCACGCTTTTTGAAGAAGGAGTTCATCATGTAGAGGCCCTCCTTCTCCATAAAACTGGCCAGTAGGTGACTCCGGTGGTTCCGACGTCCAACTCCAAATTGCCCCACTTGCAGCTCATCCTCGTCTCGTTTGCCCAGTTTCGCGTTGAAGTCCCCCATGACAACGGTGAAGTGAGTTTTGAAACCATGCATGGCTGTAGAGATATCCTCATACATGGCCTCTACCTCGTCGTCGGAGTGTGCCGAGGTTGGGGCGTAGACCTGTATGACCTTCAGCGAATATCTTGCGGATATTCTGAGTATAAGGTACGCCACCCTGGTCGACACACTCTCGATCTTCACCACGTTGTTCACAAGGGACTTGTGGACGATAAACCCGACACCACCTTGGGACTGCCGGTCACCCTCTCGGAAATAGAGCAGGTTACCGGATTTGAGGATTATCGAGTCCTCTCCCTCTCTTCGGACTTCAGACAACCCTATAATACTCCATCGTAACCTGCTCAATTCCGCCTCGAGTTCGGTTATCTTCTCGTCGGTCCGGAGTGTTCGCGTGTTATAAGTTGCCAGGTCCAGTCGTCGGTGTTTATTGGGGTAGCCGGGTCCACTCCGGGGATTCTTCGTACCCCTTGCCACGCCATCGCCTCGACTGCTACCGTAGCCGAGGGTAGACGGGCTGCCGGGCACTCGGGGCCGTTTTTTGTGTGTGCTATTCATTTGGTTTGGGGGGGTTTGCCATAATCGCCACGCTTGGCAGGCGGGTTGGCGATCGCAGTTAGTTGTTAAAGTGCACAGAGAACGCTGCTGCCCATTCTCTGGTGTGTCCCTTAGTCGCCTCTTACGACACCCACGGGAAGATATGGGATGGTGAAATTCTTTACGTCCGTCACCACACGGGACAAGTGCCCGTTGCCCGTGTAGTAGTACATAATGCTTTTATAATTAATGTAAATGAATTGCATATTGTTAGTGTTGTTAGTCCTAGATATTTTACTTCATAATGCTGGTCGCCTGGTAGTTACCACACATGATTCTAGCGCCTGAAATACCTCTTATCTTTAAGGTTCTGTTCTCTTGGTAGTTTGAGAGTCATGATTCGAGCCACGGAAATTTTTACTTCACTTAATTTTTCTGTTCTCCTGGTACATTGTTTGTACTTAAGCAAATCGGACGAAATTATAAATGATTCTAAACTATGCCTGCATTGTATACATCTCCCGATATCTTTATAAACATCAATCCATTCATCCTCACAAACTTTCACAAAAAAAATTGTTATGTAGAATAACTTCGTTTGGAAAGCAATCGGCTCTTTGTTATATTTTTTTACAGACGAGTAAGCCTTTTCACTTAAATAAAACTTGTTTTTATTTTCTTAAAATAAACAATGTTTTTCACCTATTTTTTTTCCAGAATTCATTTATCTACACTCTTTGCGCTGTAGCATGGTGCGTGACGTTTTGTTTCACTCTTGAAAGTTGCCGCGATTTACAAATTCATGACTTAGTATTTCAGCTGTACCACATTTCGTAATATATTAAATCATTAATAGCTGTAGTAAATTAAATTAAACCCAACTAGAATGTTATAGTCTACAAACAAAACTCCACTGTCACCCGCATCAAGCTTTTTTTTTTTTTTTTTGTAATCTATAGGCTCGCGTTTGACCACTATATCGCCTGATGTTAAGCGATGATGCGGTCTACGATGAAGCACGCTTACCTAGAAGAAACCTATTCAATCTTGACTTAAAGACCCCAAGGTTGTAGCTATCAGGGAACAAAGACTTCGGAAGGGAGTTCGACTCCTTAGCTGTGCGTCAATGAAAGTATTAGCTAAACGCTTTGTGCGTATGGGAGGGATGTCCACCATGTACCGATGGCGCATGGCCGTACATCTTGTAGTCCGATGATGGAAAGGGCAAATATGCTACAGCGCAAAGAGTGTAGTAATAACTAGAATTAAATATTTTATGTGTATTTTTCAATGGCTTTCTATTAGTATATTATTACTGTTTTTACATTAGTATGTAGTAGGTATAGAATTTGTTGAATGTAAGATACGTACAAATGAATGATATGTTGTAACAAATATTTTAAGTCAATTTTCAAATGAATTACGTTCCTATGTACAGTTATTTCATAGTATTCTTTACTTTTAATTAACTTTAAAACTGTCGCGTTTCTTAATTGAAAAACAATATATCACGGGAATTTAACGCGATGATTTAGATTATTTATTTATCTATTTCAAGTTAAATTCCCGTGATATATTGTTTTTCAAGGATTGGACAGTAACAGGCAGGTATCATAATAATTAATATACGTTTCTATATTTAAATTTGTCTACATAAAATCTACGTAATCCTCTCTGGATTAGATACTACACAAATACCTAGACAAAGTGACATTCTCCATTCTCCAAGTTCTTTTATCCATAGTTATCTCAACCAATGATTTTATATGCAAACACTAACCATGGTTTTAAATTTCGGTAAAGCACGTTTATTAGAGATTCGCAAGAGAACCAGGATTACCGACATCATCACATCACATCATCAGCCTTTTTTAATGTTCCCACTGCTGGTACACAGGCCTCCTCTCATAGAAGGAGTGGGCTATAATCCACCACGCGGGCCCAGTGCGGATTGATAGATGTGACATGTCTTTGAATTTTTGGTTCTAGTACATGCCGTTTTCCTCACGATGCTTTCCTTCACCGCTTTGAGAGCAGTGGTGATGAAATAAATTACACCAAGTAAAACGCCTGCTCGGGTTCGAACCCACGACCTACAACTCGTAAGTCGGGACCGTAACCTCTGGCCATCACTGCTCGCCGTTACCGACATAGCCCGAAGAATTGCCAAACTTAGATAACATTGCTCGTAGAACGGATGACCGATGGGACAGAAAGGTTCTGGAGTGGCAACCGTGAATCGGAAGACGTTGCGTTGGAAGGCCTCACACCAGGTGGAACGATGACCTGGTGAAGGTTGCGGGGATTGTAATAAATATATCGTATATGTAATAAATAAATAATGTATAATAATTTAATAAATCCGCTAAATGTGGCGACGCTTGAGAGACGCCTATGCCCAGCAGTGAACGTCTTTCGGCTGATATGATAACGTTTATTTAGCAATTGTTAGTCTAAAAAAACTGGCCAAGTGCGAGTCGGACTCGCGCACGAAGGGTTCCGTACCATTATCGCAAAAAAACGGCGAAGAAACACGTTTGTTGTATGGGAGCCCCACCTAAATTTTTATTGTTGTTCTAGCGTCAACAGTGGTTTTAGTATTTGTTGTTATAGCGGCAACAGAAATACATCATCTGTGAAAATTTTAACTGTCTAGCTATCACGGTTCATAAGATACAGCCTGGTGACAGACAGACAGACAGACAGGCAGGCAGGCAGGCAGGCAGGTAGGCAGACAGGCAGGCAGACAGACAGACGGACCGCGGAGTCTCAGTAATAGGGTAGAGTAATATTTTACCCTTTGGGTACGGAACCCTAAAAATGGTCAAATAATAACTCACCTACTAACTTAACCATTTGTTAGGCAATAGAGATGTTGCCTGGGTAGAAAAATGATAATTCTATTTAATCCGTCAGTGAGATTATCAAATAATATTGGACCCGTATTTTTTGCTTTACCAAATAAATAAAAATTTAAAAAGATAAAGCGCATCAACGTTCAGGAGGGGGGCTTGTGACGTCACTTTGCCAATATAAGGTGTAGCACACCTTGACGTCGCATGATATTTCAACGCACTGTATCGTCGTAATTTTTTGTTTACGTGGCTAAAGAAAAATACGTGTCCAATATGTTTTATTAATCTACCTAAAGAACCAAAAACTAATTTTCAGTCAACGACTAATATTATTGAAAAAATATTTTTTTCTGGAAACCATTGGTTAGCATATTTAACTATTTGGTTGAGTTAACTACGGATCAAAAAACTGAGCGAATGTCGCCGACGGTGAAATGTCACGTGGTCAATCCCGAACAAATTGGATATTTGTATTTTTTTGTTGTAGATAGGCTTGTGCTTGACCACTAAAATAATAAGATAATCGGTATTTGATAATCGTAAACTCTGATAGAATATTAAAAACAAAAAGGTTTCTTCTAGGCAAGCATGCTTCACTGTAGACCACATCATCGCTTACCATCAGGCGAGATAGTGGTAAAAAAAAACATTGCGTCACTTTTTCTATATCCCGAATCTTTCGATTATAGTTTTAGTACTCGTAAAAAAAGTTGAAAACGTGTGAAAAATATTTGTTATTGCAGAAGGTGCCAAAAAATTATTTGTTGTAAAAATATACTACCATTTTCATGCAGTTTCAAGCTCAGTGGGTTGACTCGAACCTGGTTGATTTTTCAGATATACCTATCTATCTACACACATAGATCCGAATATCGTAATAGTAAAAGCTTTCAGTGCGTTTGGCGTTTGTTTTTATAAAACCTTTGGATTTTAGTACCAAAAATATCATTTGTTTTTTGTTTTCAGATAGTCTGCTGGATGACCGATAAGCTCTTTACCAAATATGTAAGCATTTAAGTCGCCGTCGTATTATGGTTACTAAGCCTTAAAAAAGCCAAACAAACAGATTTTAAAATATTTTATATCAGTTGCCGATGTTCTAATTAAGATTGTTTCTTAAGATTTTTGTTTTTTTATAGATCTCTACCGTCGCTGACCATCAGGCGAGATCCGGGTCTTAGACGGCCAAATCAAGTAAAATATATAAACTTTTTTGACAGGTAACATGATGATTCCTGGGTGAAAAAATACTAATTATATTCAGTCCGTCAATTAGATTATCAAAAAATATTGGAATCGTATATTTTTTTTTATATGTAATTAGATTATTTAGACTGTTTTCGTGATCAAGAATTATATTAATTCAAATTTGTATTCAACTATTTATTTGTGCTTGCAAGTCCGAAATGATTAAATTTGTGCCAGTTTATGGTAAAAACTATAATTAGCGTGATAGCGGATGATGTATTGAGGAAAGCCCTTTTTCCTTCAGCACTGGTCGAGGTCGGACACAATTGGTTTTCTTGAGATATTAAATTAGTTATTATCAATCTACTGAAGTCGAGACTATATTAAATTAATAGATTGAATATACTTGGAATTGAGAAATAAACAGATAGCTGTACTGGACGAGCTGTTTTATTGCAATTTGCTTTACCAAATTAATAAAAAATTATAAAGATAAGCGCATCAAAGTTCAGAAATGGAGGCTCTGCATCGTCATTATTTTTAATTTACGTGACTAAAGAATTATACGTGTCTTATATTTTTTATTAATGTACCTGACGGATAAAAATAGCAGATTGTTTATCTAGGGAGAAAACAACAATTTTAAAGCCAAGATCCTGAGCGCAGCAAAGGATTCAAATTACGTCACTCGAGCTTAAAATATTTGCCTGTCACTTGTTCAATACAATATTCCCGTGCGGTCCAAAATAGAAGAATACTTGCCCGGTTTTAAACCCAAGACTTCAGACACAAGAGGCGAGGTCTTAGCCATTGGGCCACCACGACACACTTTTTTATATACAACTTTTTAGTTAGGCATTATTTATTTTTCTAATTACTTTTAAACATATATGAGGTATATGTTTTGAAATTAAGGGTTTTTACCTCTTAAAACCCTTCATTTTGATATCCCACTCTATGGGTTTGAAAGAAAAAATTAATGGGTCACCCACAATATGACGCCCAAAATCCGCCATGTATGTTTTTTTAACGTCACTTATCTAAGAACACTTGGGCGGTCAAGACCTATCTATCAATTACATAAATCCGTCTAGTGGTTTGAAAGATATGTGGTAATAAAGAATATTATAAAGATACATACAAAAAAAGACGCGCGAAAAACATAACCCTTGCATTCGGGTAAAAACAATACATAAATGCGATTTTGTACAACTACCTATAGTTTACCTACTATAACCATAGTATATTAACGTTTAAAAAAAAAAAAAAAAAAAAATTAAATTTTACTAATGCCCAACGTTGGTCCATAAGATGCTCAAGGGAATCCTGATAACTAGAACAAAAAACTATTTATTATTACTAGATGTCAAGTTCACTGTACCAATTTTCTAATGTAGCCTAGTAAACGTAGATACATACCTACTGGTTCTATTCCCCACTTATTTTGCATAAATTTGTACCTACCTAATATCTTAGTGGACGCCCACGGGAAAAGCCGAGGGGACATCTCCTTAGCTTAGAGAATATACAGCATTTTGTTCTAAAATATAGCAAACGAATTTCTACTGACAGGTCGTAAAAATGTAGAACAACGCGTTAGAAAATGAAGACAAAACTTGCCTACATCTTTAGAAGTAAAAACATTTTTTAAATAAAACAAGCTTGAAATGTTTGGCTCAGGGGGTGACCATAAGCTCCAAGCATAATTTCACGACGATTTTTATTATTTTACACATTCAATATTTTAATATCTTGACATTTTTTTTTAATAATATTACTTTGACATTCTAGAATGATTATTTTGAATTGATTTAATTTATTGAAATTTGCACGACATTTATTTTATATCTTATTACTACTAAATATGACATTCTATTAATTATTTTGATGTGTATTCCTTTTTTATAATATTTGCATGCCATTTTCCAAGGCAAACATGACGTTCTATTATTTTGTATTCTAACATCTCTTCATGCTAACAATTTGTTATGTATGTATGATACTCATGTTTGAGCAAATAAAAATGATTTGATTTGATTCATACAAGTGACCATAAGCTCCAAGCATACAAGTGACCAAAAGCATACAAGTCATATATACATCTGTCCATTACACACACTCAAAATAGCCTTACTCTAAGAGCTTATAGTCACCCCTTGAAGTTCTATAGCCGTCTTCTGGTTTCATCAAACAAGCTCCGTAGTACTTACACTATTTTAACCGGGCACACATACTACGAAACAAGTTAATAAAAAGCTAGTAAAAATGATTGCATGTAACAAAAACATAAAATCAAGGCTGTATGCCGCCAAGGGTTAAGCAGAGCTATATACCCAATGCAGGGGTCACCAAATGGCGGCCCGCGGTCCGGCTCCGGACCGATGACCTATTTTGTGTGGACCTTAAGTAAACAGTATAATATAATTTACTTGTGTTACTGGAGTACGTCATTTAATAATTTCGCTTTGTAAAGACAAATAAAGATGGCATTAAATATTGCTACATCGATTAGACAACGGACGAATAATTTTATCAAAATCTTAATTGATACATAATTAAGTTTACTATTTCAATTTTAACAAGTAAAATACACGTGACGATGTAACAGCCCGGGTCGAGGTGGGGGAAGGCGGCTTTAAACCTTACGGACCGCGGCGGTCATATTATTTAAAAAAACCGGCCAAGTGCTGCGGACTTCGAACATTTAAGGTGCCGTACCAAACAATTGAAGAGGGAATTAAAAGAATAATCAGATTTATCAATATATTGGTATGTGTTGGTAAAATAAACTTAATAATAAATATTATCACTGAATTTCAAGATCATAGGTCAATGGGAAGTAAAAAAATTCTTCAGCACAAAATTTGGCAAAAAAGCTGACTTTGGTGGCTTCTGATTCCTTTGTTTTCCAATATTTTTGAAAACAAAATCTACAGTATTTATCTACTCAATAAGCTCTAAACAACGATACTCCATGGGGTAGGTCATTTTGTTTTTACCCCTTTTATGTATGAGTATGGGAGTCCGTCCCCCTTAAAAACAATTTAAAATATTTTTTGACAAATTCGATTCGATTCAAAAAACGGGTCAACAAGATGCTTATACTGCAAAAAATTAAATTGAAGGCTCCAACCGTTTGGCTTTAAAACCTGTGTGACAGACGACGGCCAGACAGACAGACACGTAAGTGACAGCAATAGGGTTCCGTTTGGACCCGTCGGGTAAGGAACCCTAAAAACTAATCCCAAATGAAAGTTATTGGTGACCCCTGCCCTATATATAGTACAAATACGTTAAGCTAGTTGCGTTTGAGTCTAATGTAATGAGGGCCAGAAAATTCCAGATGGAAAATCCCTATAACCCATGCCTGAACCAAGATTCGAATCAAAGAAATCAATAGCGCTAGCGTCCAATACACCAAAGTAGCAGTAGAGCAAAGAAAATCTTAAAATAATATTACATCATCAATACAAAAAATATAATTAGGTAAATAGGCCACGATGTAATCCAGGCTTAAGTAAAAAACCCTTTGTGTATTTATGTGGGCAGCTAATACTGCCAAACGTTTTAGTTAAAACATTCTCAGTAATTGAATAAAAATGGGTAGTTATTTCTGAGACTTTTTTTGTTTAACCTGTTTAAAAAACCCAAAGGGATTAAAACTAAATCTAGTTTGCAGACGTAAAAGAAAAATAAAAGCCGTAAATAAAACAAATATTAGTTTTGTAACAATTACTTTGAGTAAATATTAAAATTTTCGTGGAAATGAGATTTTTGTTAAATTACTAAATTAATTAGTTACCACCGTCAACTAATTAAAATTACAACTGACTATACATTAGACCACAAAGTGTATCTAATTAATTGAAGTACAAATATTTTGAAATTAATTACCATTTCACACAAATTTTAAACAAAATTATTGTGATTGACACTGAATATTTTTGACTGTGGTTATAAAATGTTTATAAAAATATAGCTGATGAAAATTAAAAAAAATACATAATTCTGTAACATTCTATGAAGGTGCACAGTGAGAAAATTTTCTTTTTAAGACACTGAATATAAACTTATAAAAGAAATACAATACAAGTAAAATTCACTAAACGTAAGGTTGCAAAGAAAAGCAAACTTTGTATAACATTTAAAATCACTGTAATATTACATCTACACTTTCGTAATAGCCTCGCTCCGCTTTGCCTGCGCCTTTGCCACCGCTTTGGCTGGGCCTCGGTTCACTCTGCAGGAACCTTGCTCCGCTACGCCGGAACCTCGCTCCGTTCCGGCTGCAAATTACAAATACATCTATACTAATAATAATATGTGGACTCGGCGATCATTGTGCCGATTGTTATTACGGCCAACGGCCTGATGGCCAATAGCCTCAATTACCATCTGTCGGAGCTGTCATTTCGCGAGTGGATCTAGGGCCTGATACAGAGGGCAGTACTCCTTGATACGGCTCGCATTATGAGTAGATTCCTGTCTCTAGAGCCCTAACCACCGGTAGCTTGGACCCTGTTCCCGATACCGATGGGCCTCTATTTTTTATATTTTTAAATGTTTTTTAAGTTTTCTTTTTTTCAAATATTTAAAAATGTATCAAGTAAGAATGAAAATAAATAAAGGACAAAATAATACTATTAATTAATTAATAATCTATACTAATATTATAAAGAGGAAAGATTTTTTTGTTTGTTTGTTTGTTTGTTTGTTTGTACCGAATAGGCTCCGAAACTACTGGATTGATTTAAAAAATTCTTTCACCAATAGAAAGCTACATTATTCCTGAGTGACATAGGCTATTTTTTTATCCCGAAAGCGGGTCCTGTGGGGTGGCCCACGGGAGCGAAGCCGCGTGGAACAGCTATAATATTATAAAGAGGAAAGATTTTTTTGTTTGTTTGTTTGTTTGTACCGAATAGGTTCCGAAACTACTTGACCGATTTAAAAAATTCTTTCACCAATGGAAAGCTACATTATTCTTGAGTGACATAGCAATTTATTTATCCCGAAAGCGGGTCCTGTGAAGTGTCCACGGGAGCGAAGCCGCGGGCAACAGCTAGTAATTTATAAAGAGAAATGATTTTTTTGTTTGTTTGTACCGAATAGGCTCCGAAACTACTGGACCGATTTAAAATATTCTTTGACCAATAGAAAGCTACATTATTCCTGAGTGACACAGGCAATTTTTTTATCCCGGAAACGGGTCCTGTGGGGTGGTCCACGGGAGCGAATGTTAAATAAAATAACAAAGGCTAACAAACCAAAAACTACAGCATTTCCCATTGTATCATTCTCACTTGTTACTTTGCTTAATACATTGACAACTATATCTTTCTTATTACAGGTTTTTTGTGACTTCAGTAATAAGAATTTTTTGCACAATAATCCGTAAAACCAAACATCAACATCAACTCCATTGCATTCGAAATTCGAGAGAAGACAAATTAAATTAGAACTCATTTAATATGGCCAAACTGAGCTCCCAACGGTTGCCAGTACTTAAATTGCTTTACCACCGACAAAGTTTATCCAAACCAAGTCTTATGCTACTTGCTTCTTGATTACCGTAGCGTAGACCAACTCACCGTGACACACCCTAGAGATTTTTCTACCCGAGCCAAGGCGGAAAATTATTGCTGACTTCCCACAACTTACTCTGTGTTATCTAGAATTAATGTAGACGTCAGCTCGGCAACCTTTGTGGGTAGATGGTAAGTAGGGTGTTGTTGTAGCTGTGTTATAAAAATAAACTTCCGATGGTAAAGTCATTAGAAATGTGTGTTTATAAATATAGGTCCCTATGGTAAGAATAATGCTGGCTTAAATTTGGATTTGAGTGACAAATAAAGACTCATACGCACTTTCGCCTTTTTAGCGGCAGTGTGCAGCAGTGAGTTCGAAGTTTAAATCCTTTTCGTCTGCGAACTATTAAACACTTTTGATTTTAAAATATCGAAAATCTATTTAGCAAGTTCTTTATTCAAATGTTCTTAACAGGATTTGAATAAAAAATCTGGTAATCAGTTGCTGAACAGCTCAGATTTTTAAATTAAGAAAATTCAGGACCCCTATATTTTTTATTAATCGTCTAACAGAATAGGTACTGCAAAGGTTGCATACTGTAATAAACCTTATTGCAGCATGCAGGCTGGCAGTAATTATACATCTGTCTTTTTTTGAAACGTCATGCGAATTTGGAATGGATAAAAAAAAATGAATTTGTCAGGCGACTCGCACTTGGCTGGTTTTTCTTTACTTTATAAGTAAATTCTAATATTAGAAATAACCCTCTTTATCGACTTGTGGATACGTCTATTATTTTACTTTGTTTGCTCCAGTCCTACATTTTATGTATTTACTTAAATGATAGAAATAACTTCGGAACTAGAGCTCAAATTAATTATAACCTGTTTATTTCTTGTCAAATTTAGTTTGCCAGCACATATATTGTGCCGTGATTTAGTAGATTCCTAGAATTTTGCCTATTCATTAATTGCGTCGGTTCTAGAAACTGGAAACTATACAACAAATCAATCAATTTCAGAGAACGTTTGAACTTTATGTCAAAGTTTGAACTAGGTACCTTTAGTTAATAAAATTAACTTCATACAGCATTTTCCTCACACTAGGATTTCCTATGTGGTGTTAGTCATTGTAGGATGTACAGAAATCACAAATATACATGTATGTATGTAGGGCACAAACAGTAGCCAGATACATCAATATTGGTTCAATCTGGGAATCGAAACCGTGACCAGAAGCACGGCAAACAGAAATACATCGCCGTGCCACTCGGAGAGATTGAATAACAAATAAACAGATTATATTATGTTACACTTGTGCTTGAGACGAAGAAAAAAGTTAAGATGCTTTTTTATACTTCACAGTCGAAAGGAAAAAGTGTGAAGAAATGAATTGTACCCAATGGGTTAAGCTCGCTTTTGTACTTAAGTTGTCCATTTGTACTTGTAAATGTTTGTTTTGTGTATATGAAGAAAATAATGTGTGAACGAGTGGCATGAAAAGTTTGGACTATGAATATTCTAGTTTTGTCCCACGGCTTTACTGCTCTGCGGTACTCAGCGGTAGCATCTTATCAGTATTTTTTACAATCTGATATGTAAGAACATATTACTGATACTGATATTGGATGATGACATATGGGGTGGGATAAAATTAAATGATGATTACCAATGAAAAAACTGGCCAAGTGCGAGTCGGACACGTGCACTGAGGGTTCCTTACAAACATCTACATACACCAAAATAATTAAAAGTTCAGAGACAATGGGACCGAACAGCTAACGATAAGATAAACAGAATTGAGGACCAAAATTAACTTTGCCGTTGGCAAACTGTAGTCTCCATAAATCGATATACGTCGCAATCAGTTTACCAACTGATTTTTTTTTGTTTTTAATGTTTTTACAAATTAACGGTTTTCGGATATTTTTCTTTACTTGTGCTATAAGACATTTATAGCACAAGTAAAGAAATTTAATTCTAGGCCAACGGAAACCCCCCCTCCCTTCCTTGTGAGTGTAAAATATGCGTTATTAACTACTGTATCTCTAGATTACATAGTTACATAGTCTCTAGAAGTTTTTTTTTTTCACAGCTGCAAGGGGTTGCAAATTTGAGTATAAGATATTAATTTTAACTCCATACCTCCACTCTTTCCCAAAATAAAAGGTCCTACAAGGATTCCGTTTTTTTCTTTGAGCGGAACGGAACCCTAAAAAGAACTGACCCCGAAAATTGGCGCGTAGGCAAGAGTGTGTTTAATTTTTAAAATAAACGTACACAACGACACATACGCAAGATTTTATTTGTCAATGTTTACGCTACAATTTTTTCTAGTATTTCTTGTGATAACCTTGTTGTGCCCCAGTCACAAAAGGTCTGACTTTGATTGAATCTCATTGATTTGATCTCCTTCGCTGAGTAAACGCACTTAGCGTTTCCGTTCGTTTATTCAACGAGGGTTAGGTCTCGTCGTAAATAAGTATTTTTATTTGATAAAATAAAATTGCGTTCATCACACTTTGACCTCTGATGACCCGTGATAAACATGAACCATATATAATCAGTAATCATCATCCTCCAGCCTTATGCCAATTTATCTGGGATCGTAGCATGACTCCTTCTTTCTTCTCTTTTTTACTTGTATGCTAAAATAGGAGCTGTTTTGCTCTTTTGATATTGGTAGTCTAAACCAACTTATTTTATTTTATTTTGCTGTTTGCTCTGTACAAATAATATTTTTTTCTTTCGATTAGATAATCTTGTCTCAATAGTCACCACATTTTTTTAAAAGTTTTAGCTTGCCCTGTTTTTTGTTTGGGTCAAATTTTGTAATTGTTTTACCCCTTTCCTGTTGACAAATAGACCTGATATTTGATTTATGCCTTTAGTTCTGATAAAAATACATTGGAATATATTCAGTATCATTGTAAATCCAAGATGGCCGCCACCAGAAAATGGCGGAATACATATTTCATACTTCAATCGTGTCTTTGCTTACTAGTGTTAAGAAGAAATATCTAAAACACAATTTCTCGCCTGGAATCAATAAAATTGCGACGATTAGCTTAACATACGATACCACTCAACCACAAATTTACCTCTTACCCACAGAAAGTACCGAGAAACCTATTAAAATAAATCTTCCAAACTGCTAACATTGGAGAATCTAACTCTACCGTGAGATTGAAAAACTATTTCGTAACGTTCGGTAAAAAGGTGAGAAAATACGCTAGAATTTCAGAAGCATAAGCTATAGAGCTTTCAGGAGGTTTCAATTCTAGCAAAGTTTTGGGACAAAGTGTTAAGCTCGGTAGACCGCTAGTAGACTGGTTGGTAGAGCCTGGATGCCAAGCGCTAACAACACATTAGGGTTGTATTGTTTCGGGCCAAATGTCGCCGATTATAAAGCTTGTGTCGTTTTGAATTGTAAATTGAGATTGATTGGTGGTGTTTCAAATGTTTGGTAACAAATTTTTGACATTTCTTTTAAATAATAATGTACAAAATCCTTTTCAACAAAAAAAATTACAGACGAAATAATGAACTGAAAAGAAAAAAAAAAAATCGTTTAGTCTAGCATTTTGAGTTGGTGCCTAACATGTAAATTAATTACCTAAAGCGTAGAATGATTGTAGCTAGGTTGATCTTCATTGACAGTTTGTTTGACGCCGCGCCGCCTCAAATACTAGACTAAAAGATTTTTGCTTTTGAGTTCGTTATTTCGTCGGGTCAATTTTTTGATAAAAAGTTATTTTTCGCTTTTTTGTTGCCTTCATTTCAACAGAATCATCATTGAAAATTCAGTAGGCAAATTATCAATAAATCCTTTTTTCTAACTTTAGGGGTGGATTTTTTTTAATGTAAAAAGTGCCAACCCTCTTTTCATTGCCTCAAATTCTTTCTTTGATCTGTAGAGGAACTTAGCTCGGCCAAAAATAGGTGCTTCAATTAATGAGCAGATCCAAATCGACTTTAGATACATCAAGCCCACTTCTTTCTAATACTCTAAACGTGAAAGTCTGTAAGTTTGGATGCTTATCAATAAATCATAACTCAAAGCATAAGCTAGTAGCCAACTAAATTACTACTAACATAATAATTAAAACATAGAACACAATAATCCTACCATCAACATCAAATCACACACTAATATACTAACCACGAAATATCCACCACTTAACTATACCCCATATCAACTATTACTAACGAAGCTAAACCCCAAATATCACTTACACGCTAAAACTGCTATCCTATAACGGTAATAGCCGTTATCATAACTGCTATAACACTAATAGTTACTGTCTTAAATAACGTTACGATAATTGAATGTTGCACGCGAAAGTCGTGTTAGGGGGTTACCTGATAGAATGGCAAGAAATGTCTTTTGTAGACCCTTCGTGAATTGTATAAAAGTTCGTTGCCCTTTTTTTGCGTAATGTTTTGACTTGGTTTATGTGGTAGTATTGCAGTTGGGGTTTGCGGAGAAATAAACCACACAACTTGATTGATCTGCCGTCTTCGTTGATTGGACTATTCTTTACACACCTATATTAATTACAATGTTTGTTGTAGCGGTTTGAGAAACCTCTCCATCCTTGTGTCTATTATAAAAAAGAATGGAATGTATTTAAAGGATGCTGGTGCGTTGAAAATAAGCGTTAAAATATTCACGGATAAATTCGGGCGATCTAGTACGGGAATGAGGGAAGTAGTACGCCTTACCTTGTCGATGCTAGCCCACGTGTGGCGGCGAGCTGGTGTTCTTCAACTCCAAAATGGCGACAATGACTTTTTGATCATTCAGAATCCACACACTTCACACAAATGTTTTTATATCCGCGATGCGGGTTAATAGACACGGTTCACAAGGTTCTCTGCAATCTAACGAATTAGATGCATCAGTCTCAAGCCATGTGGCTTGGAAAGCTGGCGGTTGAGACACGAAGCCCGGTCACGTTGAAGATTCGGTTCGTTCTGGTGACCTGTCATCAAAGCATACATGAAGGGAAAAGGAATGAGGAAGGAACGAGATAATTAGGATATCGATCGCCCGCGAAATCTGAAATGCGTTTGTCTATGTATTCAGTCATTGATTTATGACATTTACAAGAGATGGCGCTAACAATGTTAATATGAAGAAGAATGGCGAAACTGAAGTGGCAGTGAGCAGGGCACATAGCTCGCATAACGGATGGTTGATGGACTGAAAAGTTCTGGAGTGGCGACCGCGAATCGGAAGAATTCCAATACGCTACATTTGATCTTGATAAAATGCACAGTTCCTGTACGATAAGATTCATGAGTAAAGCGAAAAAAAAACAGTCTTTACTTAAATTGCAAAAGGGTACTTGGAACCTTATTTAAAGGGTAAAATCTACAAGTCCGTGATTATACCTGCCATACTGTATGGATCGGTATGTTGGGCTGTGAAAAACATAGATAAAAAGAGATTGCATGTAGCAGAGATAAAAATATTACAACAATTTATTAGAAACGTTCATACAAAAAACCACTGACTATATACACACAATCAACGCGCGCTTTTTTGTGAGGTAACAGGTTCAGTATCATTCTGCCATTTACATAATGATCCAACAAAAGTCGTTTCGTAACTGTTATTATGTAATTTTGTTTCTTTTCATTTTTATTTTGTAATCTTGTGTCTAAATGTTCATATTTCGAAACGAATTTCTTAGGCAATGTGTTAAATAATAGACAAGGTAATGGAAAAAGACAGTTTTGGCCCTAACAGTTAGTACACAAAAAAATTCAACAACGCACAATAAAACATATTCTATGAATCCAACATTTTTGAGACTTTGATGAAGTACACAGAATTTAAACTGAAGTTTTATTTTAAGGCTACCGTTAATAGCATGAAAATTGAATAAAAATAATAGTATTATTCTTGAATGTAAGCCGTAAGGCCACCGGACATTGAATGTAAATATGCAGAATACGCTTCGAGAGACCGCCATTACAATTTAATTCCGCACTCACTCCTTTTGTTGGTCACTTCCTGTAAAAATATTCGGGCGAAATAAATGTTTCACTTTGGAACCATTTCAACATTTTTTTCTGTTGTTTCTTCTTTCTACAAACTCTAGAATTGTTCAGACTTTATTATCCATCAGTTGTCTATGCCAAAAATACTATAGATATATAAAACAAGACTGAGCTTACCCTCACAAAATTGACTTTTATAATGTACGTTTAATACCTACCTGTCTACATGTTACCTACTTAATGATTTAATGTCCATAATATGTTTTATTAGTTCTAACACAACATAAAATTAATTATCCAATAAAATTAATACCCAGTATAATAAAAACGAACGCTGTTATTCCATTTACAGCAAAATATAAGCTGTAAAGGATAATATTACGCTGATTATCGTAATTATATACGAGTAATTATTTGCTAATTGGATTTGAAAGTTTCAACATTTATTCAAATACTAGCTTCTCCCCGTGGCTTCGCTTCCGTGGCCTAACCCTTGAATATCGTACCTACATCTTTCTAGGATAAACATCCCTTCATGATACTCAGCTTGTAGTTTTTAATCAGTTAAATAATTTCTGAAAACATATCAGCACCACAATGAAATTGCGTAAATATAATTATACTCACGGTTTCTTTCACAACCGAGAGGACTTCTTAACCAATTGCTTCACATATTAAAAATCCGTCTACTGACAGCGTAAAACACGAGTTGATACTTCATGATATGTTGAATTGTAAAACGAAAAAGGTTGCGATCGATTCCACGAATTTATATTTCATGCAATTAGGCTACAGCTCTTCCAGAGATTTACCTTTTACAAACATATAAACAAACACACATTCAATTTTAACTTTATTTTGTTAGGTACTCGAATTTAGGTATTATATTAGTCTTTTCTCGATAATATTGTGGAGCTATTTGCGTGTTTACAAGATTTTAGACCTATATTCTTGGTAGTACCTAATGATACCTACAATTTACAAAATGATTTTCAATAGCAGCATTCTTAGAATTTACTCATAGAATTATAACATGATCCCAGAGGTTGAGAACCGACAGCCCTACCTACGGTTAACAATCTATACTAATATTATAAAGAGGATTTTTTTTTTTGTTTGTTTTGTACCGAATAGGCTCCAAAACTAATGGACCGATTTAAAAAATTCTTTCACCAATAGAAAGCTACATTATTCCTGAATTAGCCTATTTTTTATCCCGAAAACGGGTATTGTGCGGAACAGCTAGTGTTCAATACAAGGTAAAAGTCTTATTTTTTAGAGGGTAAGTAATATTCAGTTACTAACTGGTTAACAGAAAGGCTTCTACATGCCTACATGAGAGACGTGACATTGCGACAGTTTTATAGCAATTTATTATTTCGTTATGCGTACAGCTAAGGAATGAAGTTCCCTGCCTGTGTCTGTATTTCCTGATAGCTATAACCTAAGGGTCTTCAAGTCAATATTGACTAGGTAACTTCTAGGCAAGCATGCTTCACCTTCGACCACATAATCGCTTACCATCTGGTGAGATAGTGGTCAAGCGCGAGCCTATGTGAGAAAATGGTCTATATAAAATTCGAAGAAAATAGTTGGCGTACAAATATGGCATTTCGCAATGGTAGATACTGTACAATTTCCCGACATACTTTCAAATGATTTTTTGGTTTATGAAAGCAAAGACGATACCGAAATTCTTCATCTTTGCTACAGCTGAGCTAGCCTATTTACCGATTAATAAAAATAAAAAAAAAATATTTTAATTAAAAAATTAAAATCTTGGAAACGGCTGGAGCTAGCTCAATTCTAAGAAAAATTTTGCCCCTCTGCCCACCGTCCCTTCAGGCCGGAGCACAAGATAGCATAAACCCCCCCCGTTAATTCTTTACCTTCCCCCCGCAAAAATTGTTTGCTTCAGTCTAAAAATATCAAAATGAAACTTCTATAAAATATCGCGCAAAAAACCCCTCCTGCACCTCCCCCCTCACCCCTCACCCGCTCACACACTCGGAATCCATCGTCTGATTTCGAAACAGCTCGGGGAGTCAGGATTTTTTTCGTTACGGAAATTCTTGATTCGGTCGCCACGCTCAATCGGTCGCCGCGCTCAAAGCCTGCGATAAAAGCTATGCAATAGCTTAAAATTAAAATGGTATTCTACAGATTTTCTAAGAAAATAAGTTGTCGTATTGTAGTGTTGCGCCTGTCAGCTTGAACCTTAGAGAAGCACATGGACTTCCATCAGGATAGTTTATTACTGCAAACCTTACCCAAATATTAGCATTTCATCAAATTCAGTTGACTTACATTTAATTTCGGGTTAACGTTTTGTTAAACAAAAAGAAACGTTCGGCAACAATATAAATATGACATTAATTTACCAGTTATTAACAATATGATGTACGAGTATTATAAAAGTACCTATGTTACTGCTATTCGTGTGTACAATAAGTTACAGCAATTAAGCAATTAAAAGGAAATATGCTTAAAAATAAATAAAAGTTAATTGAGAATGTAATTTATAAATTGTATGAGTTTTTTGATAAAAAGATAATAATTATTTGTAAGTACTTAATTTCTTAAAATACTATTGTATATCCGACTTGGGTAGACTGTTGAAACTAAAAATGTAATGTTTATTAGTAAGAACTTAATGTAAACAGTTATACAAAAAATATATCTTTATCTTTAAAGTGGGATAACAGACGTTACCGTGTAGATTTTGTCTTTGTTTGAAATACAGATAAAAGAGAAGTAGACATAATTAAAAGTTAGGTAAAGATGCTGAAAAAGGCAGCCTAGAACCTATTATGTTATTGCTGATTTCATCTGTCGATACCGGTGCAGCTCGTGGCTAAATAATAACAGCCGCACGGGTCGATCTTCAAGGTTAAGCAACGATTGACAGGGTCAATCTGTGGATGGGTGACCATTTCAACATACCGAGTTTCCTCCGTGCCTCGGAAAGCACGTTAAGCCGTTGGTCCCGACTGTCATTTGAAGATCTTTGACAGTCGTTACGGGTAGTCAGAAGCCTGAGATCTGACACCAGTCTTGCACAGGGGTATCGTGTTACCCAGTTACTGGGTTGTGGAGGTCAGATAGGCAGTCGCTCCATTTAAAACACTGATACTCAACTGATTTCGGTAAGACTGGAAGCCGACCCCAACAATAATTGGGAAAAAGGCTAGGCAGATGAACCGAAGTTACCGTGTTGACGGAGTTAAGCTCATTAATCTGCCGCCAATTTAATCCGAAACTGATCCAGTAATGCGTAGATTGATGAGGGCATAACCCTAGAACCCAGTATTTAATTTTTTCATAGGTACTTATGAGCGAAACCTTGACTTTGTTTTTGACCTCATGGACACCTCTAGTCGTGGTACCCCAGCGTCTAAGACCATACCTCTCGTGCTTGAGATCGTGGATTCAAAGCCCCTTTTTCAATTCATATGTACTTTTTTAGTGTGTTTTGGACATCTTTGACAACGGTGGAGGAAAACATTGTGAAGAAACCTGAACTTATAGTCAATATAAGTTTCAAATCTCCAATCCACCTTCAGCAAGCCTTCAATCAACGATCGTGCCTTCTCAGTATGAGAAGAGACTTTGCTCTGCAGTGAGACAGTTACGAGCTGGCATTGTTATAGATAGCTTGCATCTGGGGAGTACGGAGAGTCGTGACGGACTCCTACCGACTAAAACCCTACAGTTCCCATCACCCATGAGCCGGGGACCCGATATACAAGACCCAGGTGACCCGGCCAATGGCCGCTGCAAACTGTGGCAGGAAACGTTTTCCCCATTCACTCAGTAGAGCGAGCATCTTCCCGCAAGGTCTAACCTTCCGTGGTCTACCTGGAAGCCCCTCAACCGCCTCAGAACCATCATCAGATTCTGACTTAGTGACAATAGGACCATCACGAGGGTATACCCTTTCATACAAAAAAATAATTCTACTATACATGACAGACTTGTACATACATAAAAAATTAGAAACAGCCGAATTGAGAACTTCCTCCTTTTTGGAAAGTCAGAAAAAAAATTGGCAGATATTTTTTGCACTAACGGCCAGAAGACTTTAAGCTAATATCTCCTAGTCTCGTTGTAAAACTCATGAAGAAAGTTTTCAACGTGATTGGTGAGGAGTAGGTTATCTAGGGCGCCACAAAAGATTCCAATGGGTCGAAGTGTCCGAGTTATTTCTTAGCCCTCCCACAAGATAAGATAAGGGCCTTGGCACACGTGTTAGCTAAGTGTCGCTAACTCAAACTAAGTATAGCAATTAGTAACAACTTCGACATTCAAAATCATTCACTACTCTCTACTAAACTATGTTAGTGACATAATTAAATGGCGAGTTCCATGAAACGTTTCATAACAATAGATTCGCATCACAATCAGAGTGTAAATCCGCCCGTAACGACCGCCCCGCACAGCCCTTCAGAAATCTATACTAATATTATACATGCGTTGGTAACTCTTGTTTGTCTGTCTGTTTCTTAGCCAATGAATTTTGGTATACGCAAGGTGTTACAGAAACCATGCAAAACCTCAAAAAGGGTTATTGTACCCATCTTTATGAACAACTTTTACTTTGGTAGTAACCCTACAATCGCGGAATATCAGCTTGTCAGTACATTTAGTTAAAATTGACCATAATTAATTATTGATAATGATATAGCCCCAAACGGTGGTCGTAACAGTTGGAGCAAGACCGTTAACATGTTCAAACGGAGTCACGAATCTCAGCAGTGAGATAATGATTGGGTCATCATAATGATTAGTAAAAGCGCCTTTACAGGAATAGCGTTGTTTCTGTTACACCCCGAAGATATATTGTAGAGAAGCAAATAACACACTTTTCACACCATCTGTTCGACGATGTCCAATTACATATCATGCAATCTCAACGTAAAGTAAAGCATTACCTCCCAAAGAAGGTTAAGTTGTATAAGCACCCAAGTAAAGTGATTTGAATTTGGAACGTCAAATTCCTGTGAAAACTCGTGGAAAAGTGGCCACCATAAGTTAAACTCAAAAAAAAAAGAAAAAACTGGCCAAGTACGAATTGGACTCGTGCACTGGGAGTTCCGTACAAACAGCAACATTCACCAAAATAATTAAATAACATTACTGAAGTTCATAAACTATGAGGGCACCGAACATTGCCCTAACGATAAGATAAACAGAATTGAGGGACAAAATTGAATTTGTCGTTGGAAAACTGTAGTCCCCATACATCGACATAAGTTGCACTCAGTTTACCACCTGCAAATAAGTTTTATTTATTTATTTATTTGATAAGGCACACCAACGACTTATTTACACACAACATTATAATTAAACATTCAGAAAAGATCCTGTGTAAGTAAGTCACTTACAGGCATGCACAACACTTACAGAGTAGGTTACATAAATTGTATTAAGGATCTAAAACAAAAATAAATAAATTAAAATCATAATAAAACAATACAAAATTAAACTTTGATTAAAATTAAAATTGAATAATTATTTACACTAAAATCTAAATTATCAATAGAAATCAAGTAAAAAGTCAAATTGAATTACTACCAAACAATACCATCAATTTCCAATACAATTAAAATACAATATTATCGAATTTTAAACAAATATTGAGACACACACATAATATATTCATTAATCAAAATTACAACTACATTACTCAATTACATCGCATTACAAAAAATAAAAAATCTATCAAATTCAAATAACAAAACATTAACATTATATACCATACGATTTAAAATACAATATAATCAAATAACATCATTGAAATAATTATTGAGACACAAACATTACACATACATTAATTAAAAAGACAATTAGATTATTAAATTATATAAAATCAGTAATAAAAAACTGAAAAAATTTACAGTACAAACTAGTAGTAGGAGTAGGCAGCTGATCACAAGTCAAGTTTAATGATTTTAGTTTTTAGTTTTGTCAGACTATCAAAGAAAACATCAATGCTGGTGTCGATGGAGCACACTCTATCGTATAGAATGACCATTCTGTTAAGGGGAGCATGGAGTCCCAGGTTTGTGCGACTAGTCTTAATAACAAATGTTCTAGTGGTGCGCTTGGACCTGACGTGAGAATAACGAGGCACCTCTAGACTAATTTTGCTAAGTAGACCTGGCGTTGAAGTTAGTCCGTTCACGGTTTTATAGAGCATCAACAAATCATTTAGAACCCTTCGTCGCTTCAATGAGTCTAATTTAAAATGACTTAACCGTTCTGTGTAATCGGCTCTGTAAGGGCATTTGTCGTCTTTAAAACGCAAGCATCGTGTGAATTTTTTTTGGACGCGCTCAAGACGATCTATGTAGACATTATAGGTAGGATTCCAGACGGGAGATGCATATTCTACTAGACTGCGCACATAGGCATTATATAAGACTTTCAAAGCCGCGGTTCCCTTAAATTCCTTGCCAACTCTATTAATAAACCCAACCATTTTCATAGCCTTTTTAATGACATTATTAATATGCGTGGCAAACGATAGATCGCTGCTAAGCACTACCCCTAGATCTCGTATGTTTTTAACCTCTTGTAGTAATGTTCCGTTGAGGGAGTAAGAAGAAGGTAAGGGATGCTTTTTCCGCGTAAATTTAATGTGATTACATTTGATGGCATTCAAACTCATCCCATTTACCACACACCAGTCCTGAACTGAATTTAAGTCAGATTGGAGCAGCTCAATGTCTTCTTGTGTTTTTATTTGACGATAGATTTTTAGGTCATCTGCAAACAAGGAGCATTGGCTATGTTTGATGCAATTGACTATGTCATTTATAAACACAATGAAGAGGACAGGCCCGGTATGTGATCCCTGGGGCACACCGGAGGTTGCAACATACTCCGGTGATTGATAGCCGTTTACCACTACTCTTTGTGTTCGCCCGCATAAGTATGATCCGAACCACTCCAACAGGGGTCCGTGTACGCCAAAAGCATGCAGTTTTAGCAGCAGTATTTCATGATCCACTTTATCGAAAGCACTGCTAAAGTCGGTATACAGAGCATCTACCTGTTGGCCAGAATCAAGGCTCATACAGATCTCATCCACATACGAAACCAAATTGGTGACAGTAGATTTGTTGCTGCAGAAACCATGCTGTTGAGGGGAAAGTTGTGTTTTAACATGGGATGTTAATATAGGGCAAATCATTGACTCAAAAAGTTTTGAGAAAATGGACAAGATTGATATTGGCCTGTAGTTTTTAACATCTGCACAATCACCTTTTTTGAAAATTGGCACTACGTTCGCTTTTTTCCATTCTGCTGGAAATGTTGACGTTTCGAGGGATTTATTAAAAATTAATGTGAGAGGATATGCTAAATTACGGGCACATTTTTTAATAAAAAGCGGAGGCAACCCATCCGGACCAGAACCTTTGGTAACATTAATCCGGTTTAGTGCTTTAAAAACTTCCCTCTCAGTAAAAGCAAGTTTACTGAGTATAAATTGAGGAAATATTTGGGTACTTATAGAGTTTTTATTGTTACTGCTTACGACAGAAAACGTTGACGAGAATTGATTAGCGAAAAGTTGGCATATTTCGTCGCCTGTTGCTGCTACTGTACCGTTAAAAGTCATTTCGGAAGGTATAGAGCCAGACTTAGTATTTTTTGTCTTAATAAAGGACCAAAACGCTTTAGGGTTCGACCGGATGTTATTCTCAACAGAGTAGACGTACTTTTTATAACAACTCTTAATAGCAGACCGTGCTCTCCCGTCGAGCATTCTGTACTCAAGATCATCACGTGGGTTACTGTATTTTTTAAGACGTTGTCTGAGCTTTTCTTTCTCATTGAGAATTCTTACTAAAGCTTTCGAGTACCATGGGGGAAAGTTTGTACTTTTATTCTTGATTTTAGGAATATGGTCATTTATAATTTTTTGAATGGTTTCATAAAGGACCTGTACCATCAGGTCAACATTTACGCACGTTTCCAGTTGTTCCTTCCAGTTTATTTCGCTTAATTTTTTATTGATAAGTTCGTAGTCAGCTGCCTTAAAATTAAATTTAGACAATTTCACATGTTTTAGTGGCACAAACGTTTTTAAAATTAAATCAATTTCTAAAGGGGGGTGGTGACGATCCTCCCTACAGATAGGTGAGGCAGATCTCCTGGCCACTACACTTAGCATATTTGATAACACTAAGTCTAATGATCTACTATTAGTGTTTTTAACAACATTATACTGTGACATATTGTTTAAAGACATAAAATCAATAAGTGAGTACCCCAGGTTATTATTATAATTTGACGGGATAGTAGAAGTCGCATGGGAATGTCTCGGGTCCTGGTTCCAGTCGATGAAGCCGAGATTAAAATCTCCGACCACTATAATTTCTTCGCCAGAAGCTTCACTAACACTCGTTACCGAACTGAGAAACATATCCAGATGCTCCTGAGTCACAGGGGGTGGTAAGTAGATGGCGCAAATGTTTATTTTCTTCCCCTCATTCACCTTCACGCGTACCCAGAGGTCTTCCGCTGAGGTTTCCCACTGACAAACCCGCGCGGAATCATATGCCTTGGAAACAGCAATAAGAACGCCTCCTCCTTCCCTTCCTGCAAGTGCGCTGGATGCTCTATCCCTTCTATAAATATTGTAGCGGGCGTCGAAAAGCTCTCCGTCATTGATGTTATCGTTGAGCCATGTCTCCGACAATACAATTATGTCATAATTGTTGACTTTAACCGCAATGTTAATTTCACCTAATTTTGTTCGCATTCCTCTGAGGTTCTGGTAGTACACAGTGAATTTTAATGATTTACTCACGGGTTCGCGTTCCTGGGTTTTTGGAGTTTAGTTACATTAGAGAGACAGCGTGGAGGGACTTTATCTGGATAGGCCGTGCTCCATCATCCTTACGGACCAATATTCGACCATCGCGGACCCAAACGTACTTGTAGCCTTTCTCGCGCGCCATTTTTCTAGTCTGTGCATGTATGGCTTTATTCAGAGGCGACAAATGTTCGGAAACGAAAACGGGCTGTTTGGTGCCACCGTAACCTAAGTGTGTCGAATTTAGCTTATTGGTAACATGAGCACGGTTAAATTTGGTTACCGATGCTAAAACTTCATCCCGTTTCCTCGTGCTCTTTAGTTTGACGATAATGGAGCGTGGACGGCCACTCTGTAAGTCGAGTTTTTTTACGCGAGTTGCTGATGATACGTCGTCCGCCTCAATACTGCATGAGATAGTTTTCCCAAGTTGATTTAACGCACTCAATAGGTTTTCGGCTTGATTTTCAGGGATTCCATTTATTTCAAGGTTGTCCTGGCGAGAATGTTGTTCTATAATGTTGACTCTTGCAGACAGGTCAGAAACACAAGTTTTTGGCTCATCATTCTCTTTCTTTAATTGATTCATGACGTGCTTGTTCTGGTCCAATTCTGTCTTCATAACATCATAGTCCTTACTCATAAAATCGACGGATGCCTCTAACCCTTGCAAAGATTTTTTCAGTTCGCGAAATTCACTCTCGAAGTAGGATCTGAGTGAGGTCTGTAGATGCACAGTCAACACTGATTCCATTTCCTTGCGAAGTTCAGAAATGGTCGCTTTATCCAGCTTATGGAGTTGAGGAATCGAATCCCTGCTGGTTGAGCTATCTTCTGAGGATTCCTCGCACGGATGGTCGTTGTTGGGCGAGTCGTTAGGTCGTGGTCGCTTAGACCTCACAGAGACATTAGTAATTGCGTCTGTGGTACTACTACTACAAGGGGTGGTCGGGGTTAACACAGGTTCAGAGTCTTGTAAAACCGTCTGCTTAGCAACAGCTGCAGGAGGAGGAGAACGCTGCTTGCGCTGCATTCTATTGTTAATTTTGTTTTCTTGCTGCGCACCGAGCGCCAAACAACACTAGCGTAATGGTCGACGCATGCGTGTCCAAAGTCCAAGCGAACTAAGTGCGCGGTATTACTTTGTCTCGCAAAAGTTGAGTCATAGGTTCACCAAGTAGCGCAGGCGCCGGCGGGGCGGGGTGGCGGAGCGCGCGAGGAGTATCGAGCGCTCGGCGGGTTGAGGTAGGTCCGGGTTCGGGGCCGTTAAATTAAAGTTATGAGATGTTTTTACCTATAACTTTGCACTCCGTGGTTGTATTGAGTCCAGTTTTCACCATTCACAAGTCCACTTCACCAGCAATGCAACAGTATATAATATGTTTGCAAAATAAAACTTTTTACTAATTTTCGAAAAAAAACAAAGGAGCAAAAATAAATAAAAACGATCTTTCTTGTGCGACGGACGGTAGAAAGTTAATAATCCTTCTTTAATGTAGGTACAAATTTATGGTTTTAGGATTTTAACCTTTACTTGTGTTATGAGACATTGCTTCTTGACAAATTTCACGATTCTAGGTCAACGGGAAGTACCTACCCTGTAGATTTTGATTCCCTTGCGAGTGTAAAATATGCGTCATTAACGGCTCTTGATTGCGTTGATCTAGATGTTTGATTTTTTTACAACTGTGAAGGGGAAAATTATTATCGTATACTCAAGTTAGCAAAACTTGAGTATACGATAATAATTTTAATTAGATACCTCCACGCGTTACCGAGATAATGGGACAACAAAGTGGATCCTATGAGGGTTCCGTTTTTTTTTTGAGTTACGGAACCCTTGAAAGGCGCAATTTGCAAAAGAATGTGAAACAGAAGACGATATTTGGTGCTGTGATTTTCAGTGAATTTTATTGCAATATTCGTGTTGAACAGGCGCTTTAGAGATTATAATACATCTACTACCAGAATAATCAAAAGACAGATACGAAAAAGCCTATGACGATTTTGTTCAATGTAAAACATAGTAGGAGTCAAAACTGTGTCGGAATCCGTCCTTTTAGTTTATTGCCAACATTTAGCAGGAACTAGAAAGTCAAGCAGCCTATGGTGCATTTATTCAATAGTCAGATCTGCAATAAGCATCAAACACAATATTCAAATCAATACATACAGCAGCTTTTTATTGTCTCGCAGAAGGTGTTAAAAGTAGAGTATGCTCTTCTTGAATCAAGCCTGTCTTCGTCTTGGGCAGCCTGAACCCCTCACTTCATTCAAGATTCTACATAACTTCAGAGTCCCTAGTTACGCTCAGGGTTCAATATACCGTTCGTGACGTAAGACGCTGCTTTATCCCCTTGGTGCATAATCTACTATTTTATTCCGGAAATACCTAGGTATAATATCCGACATTCACGCGGGCGAAGCCGCTGGCAGAAACTAGTTACCAATAACCGTTCGAACAGTCACAATATTCAAATATTGGACGGTAACCACAATTATCCCGATACGCATACAATACTGGTATTGGACCTAGAACTTTATTGAACGGTTTAATGAATAACACATGAACTAAGATGAAATATTGATGTTAATTCGAGCAAATATAATTATAAAAGCCGGTGAAATTATACGCACGTGAGATTTTACGGCTTTGTCATCATTCAACGGAACCCAACAGACGTGAAAGGTATGACCGATACCGATAAGGTATACCTTGTGACGATAAAACTTATAATTTCAAGTTGATTATAGATCCCACGAGCACCGGTAGTACCAATAGCGTAATCAGCTTATAATAGAAATCACAATGTAGATGTGTTAATGTTACTAGTTTTATGCCAATAAAATTATTAAAATAAATATTTGAATACGCAAAAAAATTATTGCCAATTGTACAATCATAATTTTTCGCCGTAAAAATCTGACCGTAGTCTGTTCTTTGCCGCAAGAACAGACTACGATCATCAGAGTTGTATGGATCACTGCGGAAGCTATTTCAAACAAACGGCGCCTACGCTGTGGCGGGCTTTGGTCCGGATTTCAATTGCAACTACCCTCTAGGGTAAGGAAATCGTGCCCGTGTTCCCGCCATAAGCGGCACAGGAGGATACCGTGGAGTTTAAGTGGGTTAGAGTCCCACATAACTGCACTATCTCCCCGTGGTAGTGCAGTATGCATGAGCTTTTCACCACGCAAAAGGGTAGGGAAATCGATTCAGGGGAATCAAAAGGGGAACATCTTCATAGTGTCCTATCAGAGGACCACAGATGAGGTGCGTTAGTTCCAGGCCGTGGCGAGAACCACAGCTAAGACCAAGACAATTTCCCGAATTAAAAATCATGAGGGCTCAAGGCTGCACGTGACCAGCACTGACCCTTCCCTTCCCATGGCAAGAGTAAAGGAGCTGGCGGGAGCTCATCCCACTGCCGGCCCTAGCATTTCCAAGCTCCTTCTTCCTCATCCTCCTTCTAAGTGATGGCCACAAGCCACATCCGGGCGCAGTTACCGTACCGTACATTTCTTACGTCAAAAAAACTATGTGGACAGGCCTAAGGCTCTTCCCCGGCCCCCCGATGGGTTCCCGCATTGTCGAGGCGGAGGGGCTCAGTAATCGTGGCTTGGTCACCCACGGTGAAGCGAAGGGGAAGGGGGGGGGGGGCGCTCGTCAGGGCTTTTGCCGATAAGCCGACGACGTAACTGCCAACATGTAGGTTGCGGTGCTGCCTGGGCGACATCGCAACTGAGGCGGGCTGAGTTGTCGCATGGAGCTTCCCAAACCCATACGATATCGCGGCTGAGACTTGGAGGCCGCGGCGGGAGAGGAGTGCCGGTATTGTGGTGCGCCGCTCTCCCTACCTTCCGCGGCCTGGCCCGTGTTCCTGCCATAAGCGGCACAGGAGGACACCGTGGAGTTTTACTTAACTGCGCTATCTCCCCGTGGAAGCGCAGTATGCATGAGCATTTTTCAAGCAAAATATAAAAAAGGCCTAAGGCACTCAACATATTACGTTTTGTCGTACTCATATTCAGAAAAGATGTAACTGTGTTTAGGATATAACAAATTAACCCCAAAACAACTTGAAACTCGTACCAAAAATATTAATGTCGCTAAAATTGTAGAACGTCAACCACTAATTTGCGCGCCCATAACCTTATACTCCATATTTCATTTGAGATACGAAGCACATTTAAACGGAATATCTAATTAAGTCTATTAATTACATACACCTAATTAACGTGTCTAACTGTGTCCATATAGATTTTAATTAATTTTATGTATGTCGTGTGTGTTTTAGCTTTCTACTACTTGTTTCTACTGAAATTCTAAATTCTGATGTCTAAATCTATGACAAACAATTTATTATTTTATGTACGTAGAATATCTGATCCTTACATTAAATTAAGTTATAAGACAAAATATTCGTTCGTATCAAAGACGGCAGGATCAGAAATCTTCCTTAAAATTATAGAAGAAACTAACATCACGCCTGAATTCTAAGAAGAGTTCGACAGTATTGAACATATTAATTTTTCAATACTGTCGATTCAGCTGATGAAGAGTCAAAATTGAGATTACATTGGTGTATATCTCCGAAACTGACCATTTTTTTTACTTACTTTGTTTTGTTCATATAAACCTTCAATCATCATCCTTTTACAGATCATAATAAATAGATACCTGTCCCCGTACCCTGACGTGTCAAAACTATTATAGTTCGACTGTAAAAAAGGGACAGATGTACACAAGTCATATACATCTGTCCCTTACGCACACTCAAATTAACCTTGCTCTAAGAGCTTGTGGTCGGGTGTGACAATAAGCTGAACAGTTATTTTATCCTAAGCATATTTTATCAAATAAATGTTCGAAAAGATTCTTTAAATTGACATAAATTCTTTATTTATGAACTGATTGAATTAAAATAAACACAAAATTTTAAGTGAAACTTGACACAATACAGTAGTAAAAATAGGTTAAGCCGTTTCTAAGATTAGCGCGCACAAACACAGAAAAACAGACAAAAACTCTTACAGTCATTGTTTTGGAATCTATTGCGATGATAAAGGTCCCCGATAATAGTTTTTCTCATAAATCTTCCATGTACAGACAGCGATCAGTTACATTTTTATTATATGTATTGATAATATTTAATTTTCTTATAAGTAAAACATACTCTAGTTTTTACCAACCTCCTACAAGATGACTTACCTTAACGTTACCTAGTTCGACGTATGAGGAAAAAAAGCTATTTATAAATGTACTTAAAAGGGAGATTTTCCTTTCCATTGACAGTCGGCTAATCGGCTTGACCTTTAGTTAAAGCTTAGCTATTGGTGGCACGAATATACCTAAGTCTTTTTCAGTCAGTTCAAAAACCTATGCATTAGTACTAAAAAGAGCGTAAAGAACATCAGCGTTCACTTTATGTTCGTTCTTAAAGACCTTAGGCACACAAATAGTCGAAAATGGAGTATGTATATTAGAAACACATGAATAACTCCACTTACATGCCGAATTATTTGAACAGGAGTGAAGCTCACAGCTAACACATATCTCGTTTACAATGGGAATATTTCCCATTGAGCTGAAGCAATGAAGTGTAAGCGGGATAACAAGAATGCCTTCGAGGCTAACAAAGGATTCGTTGTTACCTTAAGCTGGGTGCACAAGGATTGCAGTGTTATCTCCTTATTGAATACCGATTATGGTTATTTTATATGTGTCAGTGCTGCCCGTCTGATGGAGAGAGTGAGAATGAAAAGGCTGTTTGAGTTTAATGGGAGTGTTAAGTTTAAGGAATCTAACCATAGTGTTGTGTTGTATGACCTTAAATAGGTAGTTGGATCAACAATCTTTGGAAGACGGCTAGTAGCAGATGGATGAGAGCAACCAGAATAAAGATGAATAAATGGCATATGCCTATGTCCAGCTGTGGACTGCTGTAAGTTGATAGTAATGCTGAAAATATTTTGGCTGAATCGTCGATAAAGCTCCAGATTTTACGTGTAAAAATTATATAAATAACAAACCGCTTCTAGGATCAATGAAATCAAAATCATTTTGCAGACGTTAGAGAAAGGTACTTATATTCGTAATGCAAAGTTTTTGACAAAACATAGGTACTTAACTATAAAAGCAAATGTTTTCATGATCGAACTTTAAATGAAACAAAACGGAAAATCTCATAACAAGGTACAAGACCTAAATGAAATAAAAATAAATCATTATCATAATAAAGATTACAGGTCGCCGCTTGCGAACTTTTAAAGTGAAATATATTGAAGTTTCGAGCAAACTTCTGCCAACACCGAACCGTTAATAAAGAAATACTCGCTCCGATCAAGGAGGTCGAACTGAAAGTATTCTTCCTGTTTTCAATAAACTTTTAATGGCAAATATGATTGAAACCAAAGTTTTTGAGACCGGCGACGGTTTCTTCCAGTCATTTAATGACTTATGTATTTTCCTAGAAAATTGCTATCGGCTTTTTAATTTATCAAAAAAGTTCGGGTAGATTATTTTTACTTTGACTTTTTGATGGAAGATTATTTCTGAAGATTGTTTTATGTCGCAAACATGAAAATAAGCTAGAGATTTAGGAAGGATATTTTTTAACGAGTCTTATTATTCGACTACCCAGAAAAAGGATTTTGTTAATTTATATTTCAAACTGACAAATTCTCGTAATTCATATGACCACCAACACAGGAGGTCCAAAAGTTTGCCGAATTTTACTTAAAATACATTTTCTTTTTAAGGAAAATATGCCGCGAGCGTTTGGACCTCCCCTCATACGTATCGTACTCATCGACAAGCATCTTATACAACGTTACACTCATACAAAATGTAAATAGCATGTGACACACAAATACCGTAAAATTGCCGTATCTCAAACTCCGTAATTGTGACATTTCCACCTCATTGTCTTCCAACCGTCTCACATACACCGATGTGCACTTACCTTTAACCAAATGACACGCCTCACCTCAGCAGGAGTCACAACGTCGAAGGCAACACCGTTAGCAGCCAATTTCATTTTATTTATATGCAAGTAAAATGCATTTTGGTAGCGAAGCGTATGCTGCCGCCTTCAGTATCGGTGGTGAAAATCTTGCGATAAGGTCCTATGTGAACACATCGATGCTTCTTGGTGTCATATTTTTCAGTAAGTGGCAGTTTTAGCTAGCTTGATATAGTTTATACGGTTGAGTTTTGTGGACTAAGGACCAAAAGTGTTTGAAGTTCCGGAACTAAGGACACTATTGAAACTTTTAAGCTAATCAATACTTAATATTATACATTCGAAAGTAACTCTGTCTGTTTGTTACCTTTTTACGCCCAAACCACTGAACGGATTTCAATTAAATTTGGCAAGGAGATAGATGGCATCCTGGGGAAGGATAAAGATAAGAAAGAAAGTAGGGTAGGGTAGGTAGGTAGCCAGTTGACGGGAGCTAAGCCGCGAGAGATAGCTAGTATTATTATAAGTAAGGTTTATTTCTTTAAGTTTCTAAAAGATAATCTCTAAAAGTACTTAATGATCCGATTTCTGACATTCTTTCATTGATATCTGCCTTAACTTGATAGTTCGTAATGTTAAATTGGAATAAACTTTCTTACAATCCATTTAACTAGTTATCTAGGTACTCTAGAAATGTCTAAGTTTTAAACAAAATAAGTCTTTGGAAATACTGAAATGCCTAAGTTGAGTAATAGGTTGCTGTGTAACAAAGGTAAAATCAAACTTATTTCGCCAATTGACGTCATAAGCTATTATGTAATTCTGAAAGCTGAAAGGCTAAAGTTACTCTTACATCTTACAATCAATTATTGTAAAGACAAATTTATAGAGATGTTGGTTCTACAGATCTATGTATCCATCTAGGGGAGTGACCATAAGCTCTTAGAGTAAGGTTCTTTTGAGATCGCGTAAGTGACAGATGTATGCAAGTCATATACATCTGTCCCTTACACACACACACAATATAACCTTACTCTAAGAGCTTATGGTCACCCCCCAGTTTGCATAATGGCAAGCATTATTATAGCTAAGCATAAAATGGCATTGCCCAGTTACCTGCCAAACGAAATTGAATAAAAAAATAGACCAACTGTTATCAAGTTAGGATCACTTTTTTTATAAAGGTTTGGGTAAGTGCGATTTGCCAGACACACAGACAGTTTTAAAGACACCAACGTTTTCACCTTTAAAATTTAAGAAACACTAGCTTCTGCAAGCGGCTTCGCCCACGAGAAAAGTGTTTTCTTATCCCAAGGGAACATTATACCGGGATGAAAATTTATTTTCTGAGTGAGAAAGTCTGAATCTGAAGTAGTCATAGAATAATAAAGAAAGTACAATAATCTACTAAATTTTGGGTCGCGCGGGTGTGAAACGGGTGCGCATTTTGTTCCCTCAAGGTCGTTGGCGACTAGTGTCGTCTTAAGACACCGGAACAGGTGAAACCCAACAAAAGCTTGTAAATTACCATGTCTGGACACTGCTCCCAATACTGGAAGACTTTCAAGATCTATTTTTAGATTTTTTTTAAATATATTTGCCGAATACGAGTATGTATAGCAAACTATTAAATGAGAATATTACCAAACTTGTTTTATGAGTTCTAATTGGAAATTTCAAGGCCACGAAAAGGTTCAGTTAGGAAACTGTCCCTTTTCACGGCCTTGAAGTTTTCACTGTACATAATATAATGAAATATGTTAATATTGAGGGGCTTATTAGCATATTTCATTATTAACATCGAAAATCTATAAGCAATTAAACTTTATTTTTGAATGGCTTCTCGCAGTTCAATCAAAGTGATTGGCCACTGCTTAACCAGAAGATCCTGTGGAGGCTAAACTAGAGCCTCCAGCCAGGCACAAAAAGCTTAACCTAAGCGACCACGCTAAGGGACCCTTTAAGGGATACGAATCTCGGCTCAGAGCGTCGCTGGGGGGACAACAAGGACTGGATCATGATTAAATGATTCCACCATGCGTTCGGGAAGTACCTTTGTGGAGAAGAACGGTGAAGAAACTCCTTTATAAATAACTACAGCAATTAAATTCAAGAAGCTTGTTTATATAGTTTCAAAAATACAAAAAGCAAGATGATATTTTTTTTTGTTTATGTGGGCAACCCTTCAAAGGCGCCTGGGCTTTTGGGGAAAAGACCAGGGAGTGTGGGTTTAACCTCACTAAAACCACCCCGGTGATCACCATCAGCACGTAGAAGGGGAATCATCCACAGACCTACCTCGCTCACTGCTGAACTTAGGCCTTCCTTTCCTTGTGCCAGGCCCCACGTTCTTGTGTCAGGCTCATCCAGGTTGTACCCGCGATGGCAAAAATGTCGTCTGCCCATCTTGCCGCCTCACGCCCAACATTCTATCTTCCAGTCCGTGGAGGCTACTTGGTAAACACTTCACTCCTATCATCAGCGCATCTTAAGAGTTGTCCTGCCCAGCTCCTTGAAATGCTAACTATTTACTATAATTCGTTGATTATTAATAGTTCGTTGATTTGTTTTATTGCCTCCTTTGTTATAACTATTTTATGCCAAGTATGTTTATTTCGTCATGCGTGTGTGTGTATTAGAAAAAATTAAGGGTCGAAAGACGTCCACTGCAGGACATAGGCCTTTTTTTTTCTTTTTTTTTTTTTTTTTGCGGGGTGGAAAATCCTCATTGGATGTCCTCCACCCTGGGGAGGGCGGAGGGGTCTGTCAGACTCGTACTGACTAAAAACCACCCCGGTGTTCCATCCCACACCTACGCTGGGGGTCGCGGGAACAACGATACTTCCGCAACCCCCGGCTAGTGCCGGCCCGCCTTTGCGGGCCACGACCTCGGGTTGGGACGGGAGTGAGGTGTTGGACTCCCCCCGCGACGTCTAAGAGGGGCGCGCGTGGAACACTACGCGCCACCACCTCGGGTCCTGATGTTTGGGGGGGCGACGGACGTCCCCGAGTCCGTCGCCCCTGGACCCATTTAGGGGGGCTGGAAGAGGGCGTTGTCCGCCCTCCGCCGACGCCCGACGCGTCTGCTGCGGATCGGGTTAGCGGATGAAATCTCCCTCTCCCTCTCCGCAGCCTCCTTCTGCGAAACGACTGTTTCGCAGAAGGATACCACCGCGTCCCAGGACTCCTCACTGCCGACCATAGACTCGACTACGGCCGGCAGCGACAGGTCACTGCCAACTTCAGAGATGAGGACACGGCGTGGCTCCTCCCAAGCGGCACACTCTGTCAGCGTATGCCGCGCCGTGTCCTCCCGGCAGTCGACGCAGTGGTGACACCGGGCGTCCGGCTCCCTGTTTATGCGACACAGGTACTTCCCGAAGCAACCATGCCCCGAGAGCACCTGCGTCACCCGAAACGACAGGGAGACGTGCCTCCTCCCGAGCCAGCGCTCGAGCACTGGCCGGACCGCCTCAATGGTAATGAGGCCGGCGGTAGGGCGTGAAAGCCTGTCCCGCCATTCCGCCACCAGGACCTCGCGAAGCTGAGACTGACGCAACTCCATATGTCGCTGCATCAGCCCTTCGCCCCGCGCCCGCGCTTCCTAGCGCCACCGATACAGTGACGCGAGTACCTTCGCCTCCAGGTCCCAGGGCGGGGATCCGGCCAGTGCACAAGCCACCTCGTAGGAGATCGTGCGATACCCCCTGATGACTCTGACGGCCATCGCTCTCTGCGGCTTTCGCAGGACAGCGATGCTGCCGGCCGTCAGGTCAGCCGCCCAGATCGGGGCCCCGTACAGGGCCATTGATCGCACGATCCCCACGTAGAGCTGCCTACAGGCAGCGCTCGGGCCCCCCAGATTGGGAAGCAGCGTTGACAGCGCCCCAGCCGCGCCCAACAACTTGGGCGCCAGCCGCCGGAAGTGGGAGCCGCAGGACATAGGCCTACCCCAAGCGTCGCACACTGATATTTCCTGTGCGTCTCGCATGCACTGGATTCCTGCAGCCTTAATCAGGTCGTCGGTCCATCTAGAGTTCGCGGTCGCCACTCCAAAACTTTTCGACCGCATCTTCGGAGTTAAGTTCTAAGATGCGGTACGTAAGGTATGAAGGTAATTCGATGACATCTGACATCAATCAATCCACACAAGGCCCGCGTGGTGGATTAAGGCCTTTCTAAAGAGAGGAGGCCTGGTCTCCAGCAGTGGGAACATTAAAAGGCTGATGATGAATAAGGTAAGGTTAGCTAAAAATAGGGATTCATACAAAATCGCGTTTCTTCCTCTGCAATACTAAAATTATACGGCAAACAAAGGAAACGGAGCCGCGGAAATGTAACACAGAATAAATATTTTCTAAATTAATACATTCTCATATCTCACCATCCGATGTACTGAGCACGGTAATGGATTCCCTGAACGCATGTGTTTCCAATTTAAATTTGGTGTAGAACGTCCAATTTATCTGAAACATGTTAACATACATATACGGTTTAATTCGTTTTATTTAATGGGCAATCTGGAAATGAACTCGAACGTTGCATGTGTTATAATTGAATGTATTTTTAATATAAAACTGATGAAAAGGTGGTTGGAAAACTATAGATGTAAGCAATCGGGGATCATTAGTGGCGTGCAAAAGAAGAAACCGTTGTCCATAAGTCGACAATAGGTTTTGATGACCACTGAAGCTTAACCATTATTTTCTTGCATTGATATGACAAGCAAAAATTATTTCATGCCACATAATTTACCTTGTAGTAGACACGCTTCGATCGACAATCTATTGAAAACACGTACTTATGACACGATGTATCTTGCGAAAACACTGCGTTTCAAACAGTAAAACGGTCATAATGGGATTTTCATGAAACATAGCTAAGAACACTCTCGATAAAACCACATTTAAAAAAAAAACTGATCGGTTCATCTGTTTAGGAGCTACGATGCCACAGATAGAATGATACACAAATACACATCATCATCATCTTTCTGTCCATATCGAATATTACTTGTGGTCGGCGCAACACGTTTTCTTCTTCCATACCGCCCTTTCCCTCTCCTTCCATCCACATTTATTACACAAATAGACAAACACACAGGTACACACGTCTAACTTATAACACCCCTCTTTTCCGTCGGGGGTTAAAACAAAGAAACATAAAAGAAGAAAACAAAAGAATACAAGTGATGAATAACGATGTTATCGTTAAAACCAACCACGTTCATTATAAAAAGTTTTCGCGTCGAAACAACATTATAAAATCTTGTATTTTTTATGATATTCAGAATCCATCCAATTTTGAATTACGGCGGCGTTCACAAGGACCACAATTGGAAACATAATTATTAATAACAGTGAAACTGAAAACATATTCAATTCTAATACATATTAACAATTTTTGGCTGAAATAGGTAGGTACGTACCTAACTTAAATATTAATCTTTTGACCTTTTCCAACGTCCAACTATCCTATATATTAGGTCACATGGGTGTGAGGACCCGAACTAAACACTATTTCAGCCTCTGTCAAAACATGAAACGAAGTATAAAATATTTACGATACACCAAAAAGCTTACATATATCCATTTTTTATTGGATCAAACCCACAGAGCACTGAGTCTCTTCAGTGGCCACTATTAAAGAAAAGAAAAAGTATTTCAGTGTTAATGTTGTTTAAGTATTTTTGTAGTTTTCCTATTAGAGATGGTTGTTACAGCAGTGAGTGTCGCTGTTTAGATAGAGATTTGATTTAAGCATTATCGTCACGAAATTGACTCAAGAGACAAAGCGAATGTGCGACCATTAACTGTCTCTTTTGTGTTGCGAATGGACAGTAGAATCTATTATTATTATGTTTTTATTTTAAATTTAAATGACCTAATACAAATAAACGATTAGATTATTGTTCGTAGTGACAAAGATGAACCTGTGAAATGACCAATCAGATTTCTGGAAAAAGACAACAACTAGTTGCACGATCGCGTTGTTTCACATTTTTCTAACCGTATTAGCCAAACTGGGTAAGCCAGTTCTCTCCTTATATGTCGTGGTGGCCCAGTGGCTAAGACCTCGCCTCTCGAGCTTGAGGTCGTGGGTTCGAATCCGGGCAAGTACCAATGTGTCTTTTTCAATTCATATGTACTTTCTAAGTTAATCTTGGACATTGTTGACAACGGTGAAGGAAAACATCGTGAGGAAACCTGGAATTATAATGAGTTTAATATAAGATTGTGCTCCACTGGTGTAATTTCTGCAAGGCGTTCCAGTGCGAGGATAAACTAATAAATAAATAGCAATTCACGGGTTCTGACAATTCTGCTCAATTTCAGCTGTGACAGCCGAAGCTTGTGTTCAGCGCAATTCCGCATCCACTTAGTTTAATAAGTAATAGTGACTCTTTATCGCTGCCAGCGCGTCGTTCCATACTCTTTGACCAAACCGGTCCCTAATGAATGCCAGCGGTATCTTGACAATTTGTCATGACGTCGTCTTTTGATGACTCCGGAGTTAGGCCATGATTTATGGTTGAGAAGTTAAAAAAAGTTTCGATTGTGGCCATTCGAGTTTGAGAGGATTTAGGGCTAAGAAGATAGGAAAATGGGAGGCGAAAATAGGAGGTAATTTACCGGAGTTACGAGACAGATTATGTATTGATATAAATCAGGCAATTAGGGCTTCTTAGAAATACAAACTAAACAATCTAAAAACTCGATTGCTTAAGAAGCGAACTAAAAAGACGAAAACAAGAAGAAAATCATGCTGTGCAATCGGAGGACATTCTGGTTTTGGTCAGCCAGCTCTAAAAAAAAGTTATTAATACTACATATTATGTACAAATTATTGCATAATTAATGTATAAGTTTTATAATTTTAATGATTGCGATTTTATTTATTTATTTGATTAAGAGTTCAAACACAAAGTAAATTGTTCATGGATAAAAATTGAATTTGAATTTGAGTTTGAATTTTGTAGTATAAATAACTTTTATTTTAAACATTTTTGTTAATATTTTTATCCGGATTAGGTATATTTAAGGATATAAGTGTTATATTTTTGAAATCACTTTTTAAAACCCTTTATTTTAATACCCCACACGACGAGGATGGAAATAAAAATGGATCACTACAATATGGCGCCCAAAATTCGCCATTTCTTTTTTCCAATTTTAATGTAGCCAGTGACACTTACAAAGTTAATACGAATAGATTGACGTAAGAATCTTCAAAATCGGTTAACGTATTTGGTCTCTAGAACGCCACTTAGGAACAAACATACATACATAGACTGATAAACACATTACCCTCCTTCGGCAGTCGGGTACAAACACAAAGGCTGGTTAACGGTTTTCTCATACTCAGTCAATAATACTTAGTGTTGACGTGAATTGTTTCTGTAAAGTCTTCGCGTTCCAGCTCACCGTAAAATGAAACTGCAAAAAAAAATACTTTAACTGATGACACACTCAGGATGACATTTAGAATAGAATAGAATAGAAAACATTTATTTGACACAGACACAACAACAATAATCAAAAAGCAACAGAGAAGAATAGTAAAAAAGTACAAACAGACTTTCAGAATCATTGTGCCGGGCGTGCCCACACCGAAAGGGTAACCAACTCAGCATTTGCTGGGTGTCAGACACCCAGCGCTGATTTTCAGTTGGCACCCCGCTAGTGACACACGGACGTGGCTAAATAAAATAGATACTTAAAATTATAACACACACACACACACATTGACATTTAACTTATTGGCAATCAAACTTTTACTATGGGACAAATCCTGATCATGAAAAATGTCAGCTTTCTTCATGATAAGTTAATAAACCGATAAACAATTTTTTTTCATATAACAGTGTTAAGTATTAGGTTAACCCCTCAAAGATTTTTAATAAATCAAAAGTAATTCTGTATATTCTAGTTTTCTATTTGAAACAGTAACAATGCTTCCAAAACCGCAAAACGCCGTCAAAACCGTGAGTACGCAGTTTTTGAGTGACAATAACGTTATTAAATTCTAGCTAAAAACCTGGTTAAAAACCATTTCCTTTCTCTCTAACGCTTTTCTATTCAGATCTAATCTCTGTCATCATTATTTAGACCTTTTTCTTTTTTTTCTCTCTCTCTCTTTCTATAAATTTCATGTCATATTCCGTATGTATATTATACATAGGTTTATGTATAGTATTTTTTATAGTAATATAATTTTGTATATATTTATGTTTTAATCTAATAGCAGTAGGTACACCGCAGACTACCCCATTTTTTATTCTGTTTCTTCAGTCCATCCAAAGGTTGTCTGGTAGATATCGCTGTCAGCGATAAGACCGCCTTTGTACCCGTATAAATAAGTTTTCTTAAAAATGTGTATAATTTTATGGTGTACAATAAAGTATATTCTATTCTATTCTATTCTAAATTCTATTTGAAAGGGTTGAGTTGTGCGCCATTTAACTTGATTTGATTTGATTTTTGATTTAATTTAAAATACTAAAATAAATTGAGTTTATACAATACAAATATATTCATACAGTCTTCAGCAGGTCCAACAATACTTCAAAACAATAATGTTCTGTTAATCACTTGTTTTTGCGCCCTGTGGAACTGAGACGTGAACTGTGATTTTCCTTTTATATATTCCTACCCTCTTACAAATAAACGCGGTATAAAGTTATACCAAGTATAAACCTATGAAAATGTATGGTTATACCTTTGTTATACCTGGTATAACTTTATACCGCGTTTATTTGTAAGAGGGCTAGAAGCTTATCGTATACTTCGCTAAAAATTTATCAAAGAAAATGACTTTGTAGTTGATTTTTCAATCAAAACTTTGAAACTCGTAGTTTCAGCGATTTTGGGCTGTACAGAGTTAATTACAAATTCCGATTTGAAGAAAATCCAAGGTGAACTTAAAATCAAAGCAACGCGCTGAAAACTTGTTTTGTTCGAACGTTGAATTTAATTAAGTTAATACTTATGATTAATTAATTATTTGTAAGTAACTTACGGGGATATTATAATATTCTATTCAGCGATCAATGAATCCTCAACACATTCATGTAATTAATATTCTTATTTATAACATAAAATAAACATGAAAATTTTAATATTTGTTTTCTTTTATAGATAAAAATGCAAAAAAATTGTTTAATCATAATGTAACCAACTTGCATTAATACCAGAAGCAATTTCATGGGATACATACGGCATGTTATTTTTCCACAAAGTCACTATCGAAAATAATATTATTAATAATAATAACATCAGTGAATCAGATGAATCCATCAGCCATATTATATCTGTTTATTCTAGTCTGGCTAATGGCGAGTACTTACACAGACATAACCAAGTGGCCAGGATTATTCACCAGCAACTTGCTTTGAAATACAATCTAGTGAATTCTGAGGTACCGTATTACAAAGTATGTGCCCGACTCAGTTCTCGAAAATGACCATGTCACATTGTACTAGGATCGGTCTATCATCACTGATAGGACTATTGTTGCCAATAAGCCAGATATAGTGGTGATAGACCGATTAGCGCGCCGCACAATGTTAATCGATGTCACCATTATGCATGACGTGAATGCTGAGTAAGAGAAACAAATCAAGTATCTCGACTTAGCACAGTGGAAAGGTTGTCGTCGTTGTCGACATGTGGAATGTGGACTCGGCGATCATTTGCCGATTGTAGTTACGGCCAAACGGTCTGATGGACAAGAGCCTCGATGACCATCGGTCGAAGCTGTCATTGCGCAGTTGGATCAAGGGCCTGATACAGAAGGTAGTACTCCTCGATACGGCTTGCATTCTGAGGAGGTTCCTGTCTCTGGAGCCCTAACCACCGATAGCTTGGACCCTGCTCCCGACACCGGCAGATAATATTAGTATTTCAATTTGCGTTTATACTTTTTATATCAGTATATTATTTTGTATTCATTTAACAATTTTGAAATACAATACGTAATATTATAATGCACTTGACAGTTTTGATAACCAATTTTAATATACTAAAAGGTCGTGACCATAATATCGTGCGAACACGTGCGAAAATTCTCGTTTGTTTTGACATATGACATGACAAATCTATCCGGCAAAACAAATTCACATATTGAATAGTCCTTTCACAATACACAAATTATTTTTTGCTCGAAAAGTGATGGTGGTTGAATGTTCATATTCATCGTAATTTTAGAAAAATTGGTTAGGTAGAATGGTTGGTGAAGTTATGAATTCTATTCATGTTATTTAAACTATCTCGATTGGAAAATATTCAGTGTTTCAGAGGACGGACTGACCACCTAAATGTTACATTTCAAGGTGGTCACGGATGGTTTCAATAACTGCAGTTATCTATATGAGGAGGCTTTAAGTAAAGTTAGGGATCTAGAAGAAGAATTGATTCACGCAAATACTCATATTTTTAAATTACTAAAAGAACGGAAATCAACTCAGGTTGATGAAACTTGCCATTTGTATGATGAACTTATTAAATCGAATTGTAAACCTGATTCAATACCTACAATTGACCTAACCGAAGATTCTTTAATAAATCAGAGAAACTGTTCCAAAGTTAGTCATAACAAACTTAAAAAATATGTAAAATAAAATAAAATAATTAGAAATTGCAACAAGTTTAGGAAGCAACACAAGTTATTTATAAAAAAATATTCCACTCAGGAAAGAACGTGTTGACCTAATAAATAAATTAAATAATTACCAAATCAAATTAGAAGACAGCAAAAATATCTATGAGATTGACACACACCGCTTGCAGACAGAAATCCAGGTTCTTGAGAACCAACTTAGTTCTCTTTACAATAAATATATAAATTCAAAATTACAAATTAAAGAACACATTTTGGCTGCAAATGAGTTAGTGATGTGTCAGTGTAACTGCCAGACAGTCTCAAATCTAATTGCAGTCCAGCCTGATGCTACGGAGGACCCGGTCCAAGCTGAGAGGGTGTCTCAAGACAGTGTCTTCGTACAAGACAGATCTAATGTAGCACAGGATTTGCCTCAAGTAGACCGGCCTGAAAGTACTGGTTTTGCATTTAGTCATAGTAATGAAGGTTTTCATCGGTTATGTTTTCAGATGGTATTGGAAAAGGTTTAGGTAAATTAATAAATGGCAATCAGAGTCATTCCACTTTTAATTATTGCATGCCCGGGTCATCGTACAAGCAAATAATGGAATCTGTGACAAAGAATATATATAAACCAGACACCAATATAACTGTATTTGTAGGTAATAGTATAAAAGTAAAAAAAGATGACATCACTGAGTGTGTAAAAGAGATGTTAAAGTTAAATTGCAATAAAATTATTTTGTGTGCCTTCCCTTACTTGGATAAATTGTCAAATAGACAAAATAATCACATTCACATGCTTAATAAGCATCTGCACTTTCTTGTGAGTCACTATAGTGATAAACTAGTTTTTTTTTTACATCAACATTTTTGTTGGTAAATTAAAGTCGACAGGTGATACTTTGTATCTGCCTCTTAGGGTAAGACATCAAATAGCTCGGCTATTATCATATACAATAAACTCAAACATAAGTAGTATGTCGAAGTATCCAGTTATTATTAATATTAGTACTAATTTAAAGGGGGTCAATACCTTGAGTAACGTTAGCAAAAATGCTATTAATATTTATTCTTTAAACTAGTTGATAGGACAAGGGAGGGTACCAATAACGGAATAGATACGAGTATATCCACCATCAAAAAGGTACCTTCTTGCTCACAAAAATATAATTTCAAAAAAATGTCTGAGCAGAATTCTCTGAAATTATTCCACCAGAATATTCAGGGTTTTTCTTCGAAGGAATTGGAAATCGAACTGTTTTTAGAAAAATCAATGTTCGAAATTATTTGTTTCACGGAGCATTGGCTGAAAGATTATGCAATGCTAATAAATTATGAACATTATATTGTGGGCAGTTGTATTAACAGAAAGATTATGTTGCGTGGGGGTTCACTTATATTAATTAAAAAGGGTATTAAATCAAAACCTCGTAAAGATATAGTAGACCTATCAGTTGAACAAAGTGTTGAACTGTCCTGTGTTGAGCTGGATAAGCATGTCATAGTGTGCGTCTACAGCCCCCCTAATTATAAGAACTACTCTATATTCAAGTCAGTGATGGAAGATGTTTTGGCAAAACTTGCAATGGGTAATAAACTAGTAATTGTCTGTGGTGACTTTAATATTAATATTTTAGAAGATAATTCAGATAGCAGTAGGTTACTAAATCTCTTTAAATCATTAAATTTGTCACATGTGTTTATGGAACCAACCCGAACTACACTGACTTCTGCTACATGTATTGATAATGTTTTTTGTTGCTGCAACTACTTGGACAAGGCCATTATAAATTATCTGCCTTCGGATCATAGTGGGCTACTGGTGACATTTGAGTACATTATGCGAATAAAACAAGTGCAGATTCAATCCAGACCAATAACAGCCGGTAAATTAAATAAATTTAACAGCACTTTAATCTGTAAGTTAAGCGATCAGGTCCTCACAGTGAATGATGGTAATATTTTGTATGATGAATTTTTCTCAGTGGTTCAAAAAGAGTTCAATAACACTTTTAAGAAGAAAACTAAAACTATATGCCCTAAGTTTTTATTCAGTGGCTGGGCGACTACAGGACTTAGAAAAAGTAGGGAAAGACTTTACGAGCTATATGGCCTTAAGCTTTTAATAAGTATGTTGCTACTTACTCAAGAATTTTTAAAAATACATGCAAGGCAGCTAAGGCCTTGTACATTAGCAATAAGGTTAAATTAGGAGAAAATAAAATCAAGACGGTTTGGAAAATTATAAGTAATGAAACGAATAGGAATAAAAGAAATAATACTGATTCCACGCTTGGGACCACACACGGACTTATTAGAGATAACAAAAAAGTTGCGCAAGAATTTGTAAATTTCTTTACCAATATCCCAATTAAAACAACTGAAACCTTAAATTCTTCACCCTCGATTGCTTTTGGATTATTAAACGCGAACGTTTCAGCCTGCACGAATGTATTTAGTTTTTCACATATATATCCCATAACTGTAATAAAAGCTTTTAAGCAAATCAAGATCAAACCGACTGAAGATCTGTGGGGAATGTCCATCAAAGCTTGTACCTCCATTATTCAGACTATAGCGCCATACTTGGCTTTGATTTTCAATTTGTGTGTGGATCAAGGAGTCTTTCCGGATCTAATTAAATATAGTAAAGTTATACCACTTTTTAAATCTGGGGACAGTAAAGACACAAATAATTAGAGACCAGTATCCGTGTTGCCGGTTTTTAACAAGGTATTTGAGAAGATAATGCTAAATCAAATGCTCATTCATTTTAATACGAATAACATCTTGCATGATAAACAGTATGGTTTCACCAGAGGACGTTGTACAACTGACGCTGGTGTCACCCTATTGAAATACATCTTTAATGCATGGGAAGATTCGCAGGATGCCATAGGTATCTTCTGCGACCTGTCGAAGGCGTTTGATTGCGTTAATCATGAAACATTACTTCTGAAACTTGAGCATTACGGGCTAGGTCAATCAGCGTTAAGTTTGGTTAAATCTTATTTGAATGATAGACAGCAATTAGTTCAAATAAACTGTGTGAATTCGTCGGGGTTAAACGTAAAAATGGGGGTACCCCAGGGCTCAATTTTAGGTCCTTTCTTATTTTCTATATACATAAACGATTTACCCCGTTTATTGGAAAACAAACTAAACATGGTGTTATTTGCTGATGACACATCTTTAATTTTTAAAAGAAATAGACGTACTTGTCGGGTTGACGACGTAAATAACGCGCTACGGCAGGTTCAGGATTGGTTCACTGCCAATAATTTAGTTTTAAATGGTAAAAAAACCAAGTGCGTAAAATTTTCCTTGCCGAATGTCAAAAGTACTGATTGTGACATTATATTAAACAAGGAGAAGCTAGAATTCGTCGATAAAACGGTTTTCCTGGGGATCACGCTGGACTCAGGATTGCAATGGGGTCCTCATTTGGAATCCCTTGCAGGGCGGCTGAGTTCGGCAGCGCATGCTGTTGCAAAGATTCGTAGGTTAACCGATGTGGATACCGCGAGACTAGTCTATTTTAGTTATTTTCATAGTATAATGTCTTACGGTATCCTACTATGGGGAAGGGCTGCAGACATTGAGTCAATATTTATTCTGCAAAACGAGCCATCAGAGCAATATATAATCTTCGCCGGCGCGATTCTCTAAGGGAACTGTTTAAGGACATTAACATCATGACGGTTCCTTGTCAATATATTTATGAAAACATCATGTACGTGAGAAATAATTCACATTTTTTTAGTAAAAACGGCGACAGACATAATTACGTTACCAGAAATAGGGACCAATTAGTTCAACCAGGTTTCAGACTGGCTAAAGTAGCCTCATCTTTCATGGGGTACTGTAGAAAATGTTACAATAAAATTCCTCCCCACATTCTTGAACTGAATGAGACGAAGTTTAAAAACTGTTTACAACGCACACTATGTAGGCTGGCATATTATAAGTTGGGAGATTACATCACTGATAAAAATGCTTGGCTCAATGCTAGTTCTGCTCCCCAATCCACATCCACTAGGGCGCAATAACAAGTGATATGCAGAACATTATTGTTTTGAGGTATTGTTGGACCTGCTGAAGACTGTATGAATATATTTGTATTGTATAAACTCAATTTCCTTAGTATTGTATAACTGCACAGCACATGTGTGAGTACTGTGTACCCAACTGTAGATCTACCATTTACTGTACCTATGCGGCGTTCGTTGACTTGTGTGTGCCCTGGCCGTTGAGTGTGTCATGCTCTCTCAAATGTCTCTCTGATGGTGGCGCGTGTGTTGGATCATCCGTTTCCCTTCATGATGGTTGAGCTGGGTGGTGCCAATTCATGCGTCATGTTCGTGAACGGACGCCGTCAGTTGGGATTGGTCATAACTTGACTGCTTCGGATGTTAATGTTTTTCTAGTATCTACTATATAACTGCACAGTACATGTGTGAGTACTTCTAATACTTTATGTCTGTAGGTGGTATGGTGGTGTGTGGTCCTATTCTGGGTGCATTGTCCTTACATATATGAACTAATAACTATATATGTACCTATGTTCCTAAATATTGTAAAAAAACAATATTTTTTTAAAAGAGTTCGTATGGAGTTTCTTGTGCATTCTTCTCCATAACAAGCTACTTTCCGAATGCACGGTAGAATCATTTTTATTTACGTTCAAAAGTGCCGCTTGGTGGCCTAGTTGAAATAAAATATCTTTGTCTTTGTCTTCAATTGTCAAAATCAAAAATCTTTAATGCACTTTTATACGGTTGGTCTAACTGTCACAGTGCTATACATTGATATATAATCCAAGGACCAAGTGTTTTCTAATAGATCATCGGGGTCTGTATTTCAAGACTACGCATACTCCATAGTCGACCACATCATCTTTTACCATTAGGTGAGAATTGAGATAATCAAATCAGATCGAATATGTCATCAAAACAATAATAAAGAGGTTTACACAATTTTGTAGCGTTCGGTAACAGCTACATTAGTTTTGAAACTGTGTTGCAGCCTTTAGCTTTTTAACCATCAGCTCACCTCTTAGATGCTAGAGTTACGAGTTGTAGCGGCAACAGCGCCGCCACTTACGAACAAATGTTTTTTTTTTTTTTATCTATTAATGAAAACTAATGTTCTTAATAATAAATTACTATCTAGCCTTAATAGACTAATAAGCAATTTAACTCTAACTTATTATTATATTGTATAATGTTATGACTAAGAATAGTGTCAATTTGCACTTTTATACAGTTCGGTAGCACTTTCTTAGAGTCTGATACGTTAAAAACACTTAGTTCACGTGTTACATGTATAGCACAATATTGTTTGCTTTTATGTTGTGGTACTCCAGCCTTAATAGTTTTTAGCTCAGAATATGCGTCCTCTTGCCTTATCCTGAACATTCTGTTGCTTATATATGACTCTAGAATATCTGAAAATTCTGGGAGCATGCGTCTGAGTTTGTATATCAGACCCTCATGCCAAACTTTGTCGAAAGCTTGTGCGACATCTAGAAATACGGTGGCGCAGACTTGCTTGTTTTCGAGCGTTTTTTCAATGATGTTTGTTATTCTGTGTACCTGATCTATGGTAGAATGTTTTTCCCTGAAGCCAAATTGATGGTTTGGAATAAGTTCTTTTTCTTCTATAATTGGTTTTAGCCGTTTTAATAAGAGCTTTTCAAATAGTTTTCGATAATACTGGCAGCAGGGAAATGGGTCTATAAGATGATGCTTCATGGGGTGATTTCCCAGGCTTCGCAATCATAATGACTTCAGCAACTTTCCATGGCTCAGGTACATGTTTTAGCATAAATGCAGCGTTAATAAGTCTGGTCAGTTTAACTATGGCTTTGCGCGGGAGGTGTTTTAGAATTTCTCCTGTTATGAGGTCATAACCCGGGGATTTCTTCGAGCTTATGTTGTTTTTAATTTCTCTCACAACTTCTTTAGGAGTTACAAGCCGAATTTTTGGTTTTGTGATACATTTTCACTCTCAGATATTTCTATGAAACTTTCATTGGGTTGAAAAATATCTACTAAGTATTGGGCAAATCTTACCGCTTTTTGTTCATTGCTTATGGCCCATTTTCCACCGCTGTTTCTGATGGGAGGTATTTGCATAATCGGCCTTTTTAGTTTTCTTGTAGCTTTCCAAAGAGAGTAAACCGTTGATTGGTCGTTGGTTAGCTGCACAAGATTGGAGTTCAGAGTTTCATCCTCAAATTGTATAATTTTCCTCTTTAATTGTTTGGTTAGGTTATTAATAGTGTTTTATCCCGCGGGCACCTTATTTGCTGCCAGCGCTTTCTTTGTTTTCTTATCTCTGATAGTAAGTTCACAATATCCTTGGGATATACGATATGCCCCTTATATTTCCGTTTTAAATGTGGAGTGTTGTTCCAAGCACATTGTTGAATGTTAACAACATATTTGCTTACTTCTGAGTCAAGCTGATCCTGATTTTGTAATGGAGTTTTTAGGTCGATTATTTTATCTAGATCAAGCGCAAAGCTGTCCCAGTCTGTAGACTTGTTAACCAGTGTTAGATGGTATTCTCTTAATTGAATTTTTTGACTAAGTCTTAGTATAATCGGGGAGTGATCCGAATTCATCAGAAACTCTTCCTCCAAACTAACATAGTTGGTGGATATGTTTTTACATATGAAAAAGTCTATGAGATCCGGTATTTTCTGATGATCAGTTGGCCAGTATGTTGGTTTGCCAGTGCTCATAACTTCACAATGTGTGTCTCTGACTGCGTTTAAGAGCTGTCTTCCCTTTGTTGTAGTCAGTCGTGACCCCCAATGCGTATGCTTGGCATTAAAATCACCGCCTAGGATGAATCTTTGACCCAAAACTTCAAAGAATTGCAAATATCGCTCTTTTCTTATCATATGTCTTGGAGGACAGTAAACAGCTGCTATGGAAACGTGACAAAATTTAGTTTTGACTGATACTGCCACAGCTTGAATGTCTGGTTCTTCAAATTTACTGTGCTCGTAATGGTTAAGGTTTTCTTTCATTATAACCGCGCTCCCTCCTCTGGCAGAGTTGTCAGGGTGAAGCGAATTATATATCTGGTATCCATTAAATTTAACAAAAGATTGTTTAGTTAAGTGCGTTTCAGAGATTAAACACACGTCTATATTTTCTGTGTCTAGGACTGCCTGTAACTCATTCTGATGTTTAAGGAGTCCATTGGAGTTCCACGCCATTACTTTTAGTGTATTAGTCATTTATGATTATTAAGAGCAGCTGTTTTGGTGCTGGATTCTAACTTCTCTAGTCGTTTGTCAAATGTAGTAATACATTTTAAAATCTGATTTATCTTATCTTCTAGATTTGAGGGATGTGTGCCTTGTTTTGCAGCCTGAGCATAGGAAATACTTTTGGTGGCTTGGACAGGTTTAACATTTGACTGGAAACCTTCTTTCCGTGTGTGTTGGTCAGGATTCCTATTATCTGTCAGGAAAACTGTTGGGCTGTTGGCACAACAAGTTTCTTTTTTATGTTTTTGTTTTTCATCATTTGCATCTCTTTGGCTACTTCACACCCTCTGTAGTTGGCTGGGGGGTAAGCCACAGTGGACGCATTTCGGTTTCTCTTGCGGAGATTTAATACATTCGGCTGTAAGGTGCCAGTGCATTTTACACACCTTGGCTCTTTTTTACAGTATTTATGAGTATGCCCATATGCCTAGCATCTCTTACACTGTGGAATAAGTTTCGGATTTTTGAGAGGGTGTATTTCAATTTTGCACCCTAAAATGTGCTTTGTTGCATAGATTTTATTGACATCTTCGTCATTATGAAAAGAAAGAACGAACATATTGAGCGGTTCTTTACTCTTCCAGCTCAACTTGCGGTCAACTTTTTCTATTTTAAGACCTTGCGATATAAAATCATCTTTGATTCGATCTGGCTGGCAAGAAGAATGTAATTTTTTCACTACAACTCTTATTGGCCTAGCCTGTTTGTTTTCATATGTGTGCCAATGATAGTCTTTCTCTGTCAAAAACCTAGCAATCGCTCTATAAGAGTCATCAGCTTTAGCGTTGATCTTCACACAGTCTCCATTCATCATTTTGGCGGTGAATGATTCAGTTGGTTGGGTTTCAGTCAGTGAGTCGTAAAACATTTGGTAGCTCTTGACTCCGTCTATAATGATTGGCGGTGGTGCACGCACTTTTTTGACTAATGTCTGTTCTTTCTCCAATGATTTTTGTTGGGCGTTCGTTCCGGGTTGTTGTGGGGGAGAAAGGGAAATGTTTAGCTTTCTTTTTTTCCTACTTTTGGCCCTTATCCACTCAGTCTCTTTAGCGAGTTCTTCCTCGTCTGTGCAATACTCGACGTTTCCTTTTTCAGACTGAGCAAATCGTATTTTGCTCTTAGCTTCCAACTCCTTGGGGCCATTATTTCCTTGTTCCTTGCTTGAGCTGGGATTTTCATTTTGGCGGCTTTGTAGTTGATACTGAAGGCTTTGTATTTGGACCTGCAAATCATTAACGAGAAGTGCCAGCTTTTCTCTTTCTGATTTTTCTTGGATGTAACTGTCATACAACAGCTTTTCCAGATCAGTTTTAATTTTTATTTTTGTTGGCGACATTGTAGGGTAAATAGGCACTACACCTTCACAATTAACTGATTGCACTGTTTACACTATAATAAATAAATAACTGGGTCATCGCGGCGACCTTGACCAGCCGATTTCGCAACGCGGCGACGGCTTTATTTTGATGCGCCAGCGAATTACACTTACGTAGCTCAGACGCGCGAATGATAGGTATACGACCGTTCTCGATAGAAGTCAAACAACAACTCCAACAAATTACATGACGTCACACAAATCCTGCATTGCGCGAGCAAAGTTTTCGGTGCGATTTGAACACATACAACAGTCCGACAATAACCGTTGGGCAATTGCCCGGACCAGACACAACACCCGTCTCGTCGGAGGATCCTCCCTTTCTATGGAGGTTTATGGGACTTTACACCCTGTTCCGTATGCCTCCAAAAGTTCCAACATTTATAATAATAAATTTTACACTTACAATGAATGAATTACAATTATTGTAGTTGGACTTAACCTAAAGCTGTTGGTTGTAACAGTATGTTGATAAACTATTGAACAAACATAATATAGTTATTAAACGCAAGCTTATTCATAATATGAAATAAGCCCCTTGTAAAACTCACTCTGTAGAATAATTATAGTAAATAGCTTGTAGCAACGACCATGACAGGTTAATAAAATTACCCCCATAAACGTTAAAGCAGCTTAAGTAACGTGATAACCGTATATCGAAAAAGATTAACCATAATTTTAACAAAATTATTTACTTTAAAATATTGGCAGCGCGGTAAAATCGTGCAACAGTGTTTTTTTTTCATTAAAAATCTTTATTGGAGCAGACGTTATAAATTACAATATTTCAGTAATGATACCTCCCATGTTTTAATTTTAAATAGTTTTAATCAAGTAAAACCGTTTACCGCCGAAGGAGGGTAATGTGTTTATCAGTGTATGTATGTATGTTTGTTCCTATGTGGCGTTCTAGAGACCAAACGCGTTGGCCGATTTTGATGATCCTTACGTCAATTGATTCGTCTTAACCTTGCAAATCTCACTGGCTACATTCAAATTGGCAAATATATAAATGGATTTTGGGCGCCATATTGTGGGGACCCAATTATTTTTTTCTCCGATCCCATCGTGTGGGGTATAAACAAATAATTTTCAGAGGTGATTTCAAAAATATAAAACACTTATATGTTTAAATGTATCTAAAACGAAAAAATGTTAACAAAAAAATTATATATAAAATTATATGCGTCTTTTTAGTTCGCAGTCGGGTTTTTTTTGAATCTTTGAATTAACTTTTTTTAAATACCTTTTCATGGGACATTAATTCACTAAAAGTTGTTGGAAGACTTCCTTCTATCCTGTACATACTAATATTACAAACTAGCTGATCCGGTGAATTTTGTACCACCTAAACATTTTTTATTGCTTTTCCTGTTTTTGTAGGTAGTAGAGAAGATAAAAATAAGGTGCAGTCGTTCTGAAGCGATGCGTTTACCTAAGTACATTCGGCAATTGAGCTCTATTTACATAGAGGAAGAAGATAAATTTGATAGTCTGTATGTTTTGATGTCTGTTGATTACGCTTCAACGCCAGAATAGATTTGAATGAAACTTACAACAAAAAAACCTTGACCTAGGAACAAAACATAACACTAAATACGAGACTAATCCTCTTACATTTACTGCCAAATCAAACACAAAAATACAAAGAAATAGTAATGTCCCAAAAGAATAAGTTTCCCAAACGAAGAAGACAATCTAAAGTACCTAACTAACAGGAAGTTACGAGAACGGCACACACGTTTGAAGTCCCAACATAATATACATAACTATGTACATAAAGGTCGTAAGGGTCGGACCACAGAGCATCAAGACGCCTCAGCGGCCAAAGCTTAAGATGGCATTGATAAAACTGTTCATGGAAAATAAGTGTGTCACCTCTTACCTACTTATAGAAAATGAAGGCCTGTGACAATTCTGACTGTAGTGACCGGCAGGCTTATTACGTAACTTTTGCAAGAGCAAAACGATAGCAATTTTTGCGCAATAATTGCTCTTCAATACAAAAGTTTTAGAGTTGTTGGCGGTTTTTTTTTTAAATAAGTGCATTTGACAAACAGCGACACGGAAATTCCGACTTTTATGACATAAATCTTTTGATCACTATCGTTTTGCTCTTGCATAATATACGTAATAAGCCTACGGTTCTATTGTGGGTCAATCCATAGGCTCGTACACGCACTAAATAACCCCACTTCAACAACTCTTTACTGGCCAATTGCTCTCGTAATAAGACGTGGTGCGCACGAGATTGAGTCTGTCTGTGTGGGGGAGTGGGGATGACTAAGCGCAAGGGCGAGTGAGATAGATACACAGATACACTACGCTGACTATGGCTATGACAGCCGATAATTGTGCACATCTCAGTTTCACGGCCATAAAGATTACTATTATTTGCAACTAGCTTCTACCAGCGGTTTCACCCGCGCGAAAGTTGGAAATTATACCAAGCCAACTTACTCTCAGAATAAAAGTATTGTATATCCTAATCCAGGATATGGTGTACCCAAACGTCATGTTTCATCCAAATCCGTTTAGACGTGAAAAGGTAGGTAACAAACAGACAGACTTACTTTCGCTTTTATAATATTAGTTTCTGCCAGTGGCTTCACTTACGTGGAGGTCGAAAATTATCCCGAGGGAACATATTCCGGGGATATAAACATAATCTATCTTTGTACCAAATTTCATCCAGATTCGTCCAGCCGTTTGAGCGTGAAGCAGTAACAAACACACTCACAAATTTTTGCCTTATAATATTAGTGTGAAATGCGATTAGTATGGGTGGAGGGCATGTCTTGTCACTGCCGGAGCGGCGTTCCGTTGTCTAAAGGCCGCACGCGGACCACAACTTCTTAAGTCCACAACTTAAGGACATTGTTCAGTAAATAAGACAAACTAAGCTAACATGTAAAAGTGATTTGAATTATGTGATTATTTCGTTTTGAATAATGTCTCGACAATTAGATGATGTGGGACTGTTGTCTTGAACTTGACTGTACTCTACCGACTGCCTGTTATAAACTTAATTTTAAGTAAATACTAAGATTATTTACTTGTAGTGCCCTGCGAGAGGAAATGGTACGAGTAGGTAGGAACTTTAATTAAAATAATATGCCAATAACCTGAATTTTTTACGGGAAAAACCGAATACGATAGGAAACCAAATTACATGCAAGATTGGAATAAGAGATGGTCAGAGGTCGGAACGGCCAGAAAATACATTTTCTGATCATAGCATTCTCGAAGCAAACTTACGTCAGTTTAAAAAAAAACACCTGCTTTAAAATATATTTTTAGAGTTGCTTGCCCTTGTTTGTCTATTAAAATCGAACCGACAATTATCAAAACAATAACATCTTGTACTTTCACTCATAAGGCAAACATAAGTTCTTTTTTGGCGAATCTCTATAAATGTTGTGCCTTAAACTAAATATTTTTCAGTCAATCAAACAGTCCCAAAGATGTGGCGACACTTGAGCGACGTCTATGTCCAGCAGTGGACCTCTTTCGGCTGAAATGATGATGATGATGAAACAGTCCCGCAGCAATTTATTAAGAACTACCCTCATTTAAACAACTCTTATCAACTACCAATTCATTCCACAAACGCGCCTATATATATTATCCATAGTTCTCCTACCTTTCAGAAACTAAGGCGGTTTCCACAAAGCACCGCGCACCGCCACGGTAGGCGGTGAAGCGGATATCATGTCGCATTGGCCTTTAATAAATCCGTTGAAGCCGAACGCACGTACAACGTCCGACTGCGCGGGTGACGCGGTGCTCTCCTCTCCGAATCCGCGGCGGTGCGCGGTGCCGTGTGTAAACCGCCTAAGGCATGGCGGAGCATAACTTGTCGGAACAAGTTGCCTTTCTTAATTTAAACTAGCTTTTCTCTCAGACTTAGTTTAGACGCTTATTCAGGCGGAACAGTTATTAATGCTATCTTTTAGAAGTAGTTAGTTAGTACTTTCTTAGTTTAGTTCTCGAATAAATTTGGGACAGGAATTTTGAGTAATTAGTTTGTTGTTTCACCGTTCTATTTACTGCCCTTATTCTGATTTATTAGAGATCGATGTCGGCTCAACATATTTTCTATTGCCGTACTTTTCTACCCTTTTTAACCTAGCCATAATATCTCTTACATCCCTCCCCACATTCACGTTCAAAACTTTCCTCACGGTTTTTTGTCCTCTTTGAAAACAGTAGTAATCTCAAACCGTCAGAACGCTGTGATTCTATTTTTATTGGAGTCACTATTAAAACATTTTGTTTTTACCCGACTGCGCGATGCAAAGAAGGAATTATGTGAAAATGGTGACTACGTTACCTAAATGTTTTACACCTAAAGCAAAGTCGACGAAAAACTAATATTTTAATTAATTAACCTAATTTAGTAGCAACAACTGTTTTATGTTTTACAAGAACTGGCTCTCTAAAAATACAACTAAAACTTATACCCATATTTTTCGTGTAAAGGGTACAGAATACTGAACCAATCTCTTACCGTCAACGGTTCGTAGCCTCTACGATCCGAAACCGATATGATGTTTTCTTTCCATTCCCAGATGTTTCGATACTGAAACCCAATACGTGCCCTTGGAGGCTTGGATTTAAAAAGACATTAACGTCGTGGCGTTGAGAGCTTCAAGCCTCTTCTGTTGTGTACGGGAATTCGGAATTATATCACTAGAAAATTCTCAGTATTTTTTTGATAACGGAAATATGATTTGCCGGAAGGCCTCCCTGCCCTGGGCTTGGTTTCTATTAATAATAAGCGAATGGAAAATAAGAATATGTTTTAATGATGTTTTCTATTTGTTGCGCTGTTTTGAAAAAAAACATTGCCCAAAACATTTCATATTATTCTTCAAGTTTCTGAAAATTTCTCTTAGTTGCTTAACTAGTATTTTGCCAATATATTTCTAATTCATATAACTTTGTTTGTTAGAAACTCTTTAATACGTGGTACCGCTAATAACTTGGTTAGCTTACCACAACATTTTAAATGTCCCAATTTATGTGAAAATGTTTACAATAACTGTCACAAAATGTTATTTCAAAATACGAAAGTTTAGGTTACTAAACTTAAGAAACGGTTACTTAGATAATTCTAGAAATCCAATAATTATAATTTTTTTACATAGCAATCAAATATCTAAAATTGATGGCTTTTTGTCTGATTCTAAAATACCTACTGCGTACTGTTTTTTTTTAACAAAAGTAAGCGTTTCTTTTTTATCCGAGTATTTTTCGGTCGTACCCAGCAAAAGGGTTAAATCTCACTCAATTTGTTAGGATCAATGCCAAAAAATCTATCCACCTGAATATATTTGAGAGCTTGAAAATGATAGAGGAGCTCGCGTTCGTTTTATAAAACAATTTAATTTTCGATTCGCCGTCGACACGGCCCTTTTACACCATTTGTGTTAAATGAAAAACGGTGCGATGGAAATTATAATTACTGGAGGAGACAGTAGGTACTCTCAACAGTGTAAATAACTTACAATTGTGCAAAATTCAAAAGCATTTGTTAGTCAAATAGCGATTACAACTTTGAGGAAATAGCTATTTAGTAAGTTTGGCTTTGAAAATATTATGTACGAAAGCTAACGCCGTAAATGTTTCTGTGAATACTCTAGGAGAAAATTGGTTAACATTACATCATTGCAATTTCAAGATCTATTATGAGTAAAAATCGCGGGAATATCGATCGAATCCAATTGCTACAAAAATACAGGTGCCAACATGCTTTTTTACCTTTTAATTAAAAACATAAAGTAGTAACAGTAAAAAAAAAGTATTATCAACTTTTTAAGAGCACGCATAATGGAGATCTTGAAGTTGGTAAATACATTACGATGGAAACATCGAATTTACATGAAAGTTTTCGCATTCAATATAGCTTTTAAATGAAGCATTGAAAGTCATATTGACAAAAGTGTCACAGACCTCCTAGTCTAAAGGTACGCGTACACCGCGCGACCGCGACAAACGACCGAAGTAGGAGACGCGCAATAACACTTGTTGTTAGGGTACGGCCAGAGTGCCCGCTCTATTCGAGCGTCGGGCGTGGTGGGGCGTGCAGGGTTCATATTAAACACGTGCTACTCGTAGTGGCCGTCCTGAGTGTCGGCCGAGCGCAGCGTGGGCAGCAGCGGGCTAGCTTGCGTCAAGCGGGGCGTCGCGTGCAAGTTCAAATCAGTTTGTGTTTTGCAGCGGTGATACGAGCGTTCTTGAAGGATGTTGTTTGAAGAAATCATTTCAGAAATACAAAATAAACCTGAAATATGGTAATCTTCGCATTCTTTATATAAGAACAGAATAGTTAAAGCAAGAGTGTGGAGGGAATTGTTCCAAATTGTTTTCTTTGCTTCACAATGTTACTTGGTGTCTTGACTTACAATTAAATTTCAGCCACTAATTTCATTCACAATAATATCTTACGATGCAGACGCCATGATCGACACAAACGACCGCCACCACAAACGCTGAGCGTGCACTGAGGCCACTTAAAGGACTCGCTTTCGACCGCTATTCCTCGCCCCGCCCGACGCCCGGGCACTCTGGCTGTACCCTTAAGGCTTTGTAAAGGCGTGAGAACGCGCGCGAGACCGCGACGCACGAGCATGACGCGCGACATAAGACCGCTAGCGGGTCTCGCTCACGGATGAGCGGTGTCGCGCTTCGCGCTCGAAATGCACAAACTTTTTATCATTTAACAATTAAATAATCATTTTTTTAATTGATTTCCATATTGAAAACGATATTTTTGGCCTCTAGTTGTATATACTTTGTTGATAGCTAATCTTTGTTTATTTTTATAATAATAATATAATATCATATCGTCATATTCTTCTTCCACGAATAGTAATTTGATAAATTGGCTTTCCATTGAATTGTAAAAAAAAAACTTTCAAGACTGATTTTAACTGGTAAAATCGTGGCAAGTTTGTGTGCAACACATGTCTCGGTCTTGCGTCACGGTCGCGTACTGAACTCGCACCTTAAAGGAGCAACGAAGATTATGCTTGTGACTGTACAAGACAATACCTCGCAGACCCTAAATTACTTTCCACAAAGAACGTTCGACTGCTATCAAGTAGTTTTCTAAACACCGTTTAATTATTTCTAATGGCTATTACACTATATCAAAGTAAAATACGCCGAAATGTTCGGAAAATTCGCAACAATGGAATTTCGGCAATTTCCCATTTAATAGAATTCATGTTGGCAGCAATCGTGTCGGAATTTGCCGAAGGCACAAATTTTGTTGTTGTCTTCTGGGTTTAGTTTCTGGATGTTTAACGTTAGAACTGTTTTTGGACCTTTGTCTTTAAAGATTTAGTAGTGGAAGCTTCATCAAGTAAGTAGGACACTTATTTTAGCAAAATCCGGTAAGTCTTACTATTCTCTGTCTTCTTATTGTCTTTACTATTTGTTATACGATTTTGATTTGAATGCTATATGACTTAAAGTTTATCAGCGTTGTAATATTTTTAGTGCCATTGCTACTAATAGCTTATCTATATATATAAAAATCAATCCCTATTTCCCTTGGTCACGGCATCACGCGTGAACGGCTGGACCGATTTCACTAATTCTTTTTTTGTTGTTTGTTATTGCTAGGAGAAGGTTCTTATGAAAAAAATAATTGGTACTTAGGTAGGGTAGATATGTAGGTAGGGTAGGGTAGGTAGGGTATAGTGTAGGTAGGGTATAGTGTAGGTAGGGTAGGGTAGGTAGGGTATAGTGTAGGTAGGGTATAGTGTAGGTAGGGTAGGGTAGGTAGGGTAGGGTTGGTAGGGTTGGTAGGGTAGGTAGGGTAGGGTAGGTAGAGTAGGGTAGGTAGGGTAGGGTTGGTAGGGTTGGTAGGGTAGGTAGGGTAGGGTAGGTAGGGTAGGGCAAAACAAAGTTTGCCGGGTCAGCTAGTTTTATTATAGTTTCAAGTAGATCTGGTCTCGTAGTTCGTGTATAAGGCTGAGACGAACAAGGTGCGAGTTCAAATACTGGGAAAAAAAAAAAAAAAAAAAGATAGGGTAGGTAGGGTAGGGTTGGTAGGGTTGGTAGGGTAGGTAGGGTAGGTAGAGTACGTAGGGTAGGTAGGGTATATTAATGTTTGGTGTTTTTATGGCAAAACAAAGTTTGCCGGGTCAGCTAGTTTTATTATAGTTTCAAGTAGATCTGGTCTCGTAGTTCGTGTATAAGGCTGAGACGAACAAGGTGCGAGTTCAAATCCTGCGTCGAGGATATATTTTTTTGCTTTTAATTTGGAATCTATTCAATAAGTATTTCTTGCATTATTATAAATAACTATACATGGGACTCATTCTTCAATTTTATAAATCTAAATTGGTAATATTTTCGCCTAACTTGTAAGTGTATAATAATAATTGAGAAGTTGAAAGACAATTATGAAGTATTTCATTGTAAAACGGTAGTCAAATGTCACACAATTAATAAACAGGTCTCTTTTACGATCATAACCATATTTAAAACTAAAAATACTTATAAAATATATATAAATTAGGTAAAACATCAAATAAGTGAGAAGTTGAAAGACAATTATGAAGTATTTCATTGTAAAACGGTAGTCAAATGTCACACAATTAATAAGCAGGTCTCTTTTACGATCATAACCATATTTAAAACTAAAAATACTTATAAATATATATAAATTAGGTAAAACATCAAAGTATTTAGTGCTGATTTTATATTTCTTATATTTTATAAGTAGGTAAGACAATTAATGTAATATTTCTAAACATATAACATGATGATTCACCACATTAAACACTTTGTAAAATATATACCAGATTAATATTATCTTATACCTTTAAAAAATAAAAAATAGGTATTTTACGGGCACTATTAAAACGAAAAAACTGTTTTTTTGTCAGTTTAACAAATTCAATTTAAAAAAATTCAAGCTAATCATAACTAGTTTATTATTCTAACTTCTTTTATACGTCTTACCTTATAATATATGAAAAGTAATTATTTTTGTAAATAAGTAATTATTTAATATTCATAATATTAATCTCTCTATCTATATATATAAAAGAGAAAGTATGTATGTATGATCCTTATAGACTCCGAAACGGCTGAACCGATTTCAATGAAATTTTCAGACAATCTTTAGATTGACCCATCGGATAATCCTGTAGCTTGGTTCCCATCGGAGTAATTTTTTTTTGAACTTGAACGCGGACGAAACCGCGGGCAGAAGCTAGTATTGGATAAAATCATTATCAAAATCATTACTGTTTTTCATTTCTGTGGTTATTTGTATTTAAATAGTTAATTTAAATTAACTATTTTCATTTCATCATCATCTTCCTGCCCTTATCCTGTGTTACTTGGGGTCGGCGCAACACGTTTTCTTCTCCCATACCGTTCTGTCCTCTGTCACGCTATCACTGACTCCCTTTTATTTTATATCACTCCTCACACAGTCCCTCCATTTTCTTTGGCCTTCCTCTTCCTCTCCGTCCATCCACATTTATATTCATAACTCTTTTAGTAGCATGCGTTTCATCCCTCCTCATCACATGACCATACCAGGACAAACAGTTTCCTTTCAACTTTCCTGCCACTGGCGCCACTTTCAAACTGCCTCTAATATACTCATTTCAAACTTTATCCAATCACGTCACGCCGCACATCCATCTCAACATTCTCATCTCTGCTACATGCAAGTTCCTTTCATCCACCTTTTTCACAGCCCAATATTCTGATCCATACAGTATGACAGGTCTAAATTTAATTAAATTAACTACTTTCATTTAATATTATAAATAATATTTTGAATCCAAAAAACATAATTGAATATTTTAAACATAAAGCAAAAAGAAGTAGAAGGTTAGTTCTGAACTCGCAATCATGTTGACGTAGGTTCACTGGTGCAACCACTAGACCGAATCGACTTAACATATCTTGTTGAAATTAACAAATACATCATAGTGACAAAACAGTATTCAAACGCCTACTCTACTGTTACTACTCTTACCCTACCCTAATGTAACGTGTTAAAGATCAAATTGGCATAACTCTATTCTATAATATTTGCCTACCTTAGACAAGTCGTTCTAGTTCGATAAGCTCATACATATCGCTTCATCACTTATCAACAGCTAATTGCAGAAGGTTCAAATTCGTCTAACTTTAAGCTGGTCAGCTAACGGCAGGGTGAGTCAGGTAACAGCTATTACCGACTGTACATAATGGTCATCTTCTATATTAAAGTACCTATGACGCGCCAAGTGATGCGAGAATCGATTAACCGAATAACAGGGTGAAATGTATACATCTGCGAACCCCTTTAGAGCATAATGGCGTGATGTTATGTTATGAAAACTATAAACAGACATACGATTGCAGCAATATCAAGAGATTTGCCGTAATTTATTGAAGAGTTCTATTGTATCTCTCCGAAGTTCTTCAACAATCGTGTTTTTTTTTATCGGTCCACAATTGAAGGTGACATCGGGGACCATACACAAAAAAGCGTGTTAAAAACAAACACAGCCGGATATAGAACCGCCTCCTTTTTGAAAATTTGTTTAGAAATGGGCACTTATGAACACGAAATACTGATTTACACAAACATAAAATTATCAACTTTCCATCTACAACCAAATAAACTACACAAACATAGCGCAGTAAAAAACTAAGTTTGCTCATCTAATGATAAGATCGGACTGAGATTCACTGAGAGTTAAGTTCGTCGCCTCACCACGACAAAGGAAAATGATTGGGGTCTTAATTAGTTCGCGACCTCGATCCGTGAAGAATGTTTTTAATAGGATTTCAAGCAAATCTGGACGAGGCTACAAGACTCTGCCCTATGTAATTGCTAATTTTACGTAATAACTAGGGTTGCTAACCGTACTCGAATATAAAGTATTGTAATATTTTTTGCTTAGCTGTACTTTCTTTACTTATGCTAAGATACTCTAATTATTTGACTACGATTTTGGATTTAATTGAATGAATTCCTCTCATTTCACTGAGAAAGATTTTATCTTTTCGTGAAGCGGAAAGATAAAATCATTGAATTTGATGTGAAAAAAAAGGCCCATTTTGACAGCTATTATAATACTTAATAATAATTAAACTTGATGCTTGCGAATGATACTCGTTGTCATAGTGTATCGGTAACATAGTATTAAACTGGGATTATGAATTTGATTTTTCAATTTCTTACGTAGAAAGTTATCACGGCATGTACAATGAGAGACATCAACGGACTTCTTAGATTGTGACGACTATAATGATACAATTATTTTCAAAACAATGAAAAATTCTAATATTTCACAAAGTAATCTGTTTTAAAAGCCGGCCAAGTGCGAGTCGGACTCGCGCACGAAGGGTTCCGTACCATTATCGCAAAAAACGGCAAAAAAATCACGTTTGTTGTATGGGAGCCCTACTTAAATATTTATTTTATTCTATTTTTATCATTTTTTGTTATAGCGGCAACAGAAATATATCATCTGTGAAAATTTCAACTGTGTAGCTATCACGGTTCATGAGATACAGCCTGGTGACAGACAGACAGACAGACAGACGGACCGCGAAGTCTCAGTAATATAGTCCCGTTTTTACCCTTTGGGTACGGAACCCTAAAAATTACAATAACTTGTACTCTTTTAAAGCCTGTACTCCTCATTTACCCTCTCTTATTACCCTATTTCTTCTAAAAAAAATTGGTAACCCAAGTAGTAACACTTCGTGAAGCTTTTTGGTATGAACTGGATGGTAATTTAATGAGGCACATCTTTTGTTTTGATAGTTAGGTTGCCTAATTTTCCGCTCTAAGAAGCGCTATTCAAGCCACGGTGGGTTGCGGTTTGACGCGGGTGTTTACACTTATTTTTTTATTTTTTCTTGGACCGGTTTTTAAGGTGCCGTACCCAAAGGGTAAAAACGGGACCCTATTACTAAGACTCCGCGATCCGTCTGTCTGTCTGTCCGTCTGTCACCAGGCTGTATCTCATGAACCGTGATAGCTAAATGTGTGTAGTATGTGTGAAACAATGTTAAATGTAAAATCTCAATGTACCATATACTGAGAAATAAATATTAACTTTACTTTTACTTTTTTCACAGATAATGTATTTCTGTTGCCGCTATAACAACAAATACTAAAAACAGAATAAAATAAATATTTAAGTGGGGCTGCCATAAAACAAACGTGATTTTTTTGCCATTTTTTGCGATAATGGTACGGAACGCTTCGTGCGCGAGTCCGACTCGCACTTGGCCGGTTTTTTATAGTTTACGGCAGCTAGTCAGAATGATTATCTGGGCCCTAGGTCATCTAACTTCATTAAAGTACAGGTTAACTTTTAATTCATTAGTAATATTTCAGGGGATAAAAAACAAAATGTATATGATCCACTTTTACTATGCGACCAACCCTAAAAATGAGAAAAAAAATCTATATTCCTTAAATTTGATTATTATTTTCTTATTTCATTATTGATCACATAGTGAAACTCGTTAATTCATGAGTTTAAACTAAACATTTGTCAAAAAGTCACTGACTGACTACCAAAGAGACATATCGTTTTGAACTCGATGCGACTGCCACGTCGTACTCGTTAACAAACCAAGAGCACACTGACTGAACCGCAGCGGAGTGCTTATGGAGTGCGAGAAACTCCTTAGAGTAGCTGTCAAAGCACTCAAGCGTGAGGTAGGTCTCAATTTCTGAATCGGACAAAGGGTATTGTTACATTCCTATACTTATACCACAGTATATATATGGACCAGTACGGAAACTACCTACAAACGCTCAAAAAGACACACTCACATAAACATGCGCATCTTCTATGATAAGTTCGAAAAACATTTGACCTTCATTTCACCCAAATTTTTTCGACTATTTCGTTTTCTTTTTATTTCATCGAAGTCACGTCTGCCACAGTCACAGTTAACCTATTATCAATTCGTAGTTCAGTATTTTTCGTTAGTCCGACGTTTCACTTGGCCGAAAAACTTTTTACCGAAGTAACACTTAGCCGAAATAACATTGGTCCGAAATATATATTTTTAAACGCATTTCAAAATACTAAGTGAGAGAGAAACAGTGGGCGAATACAAATGTTTAAAACAACGACGTGAAAAAAAAATTGTCGACGGAGCCCCGCTCCGCGGGGCTCCTTTTTCTGCAGGGTCTAAAGTAACCTAACATGAAGGAGATGACGGGAGCTGTATTCGCTCGCTTTGCTCGCTCACTTTAGCTACCGTCATCCTCTTCGAACCTAACCTATCCGTGTCGGGGTGCCCTAAATTCCCGAGCTCGCTTCGCTCGTTCTTGGACAAATTCTTAGAAATAAATAAGTAATACAAATGTCTAATTCATGACAGTTAATAATAAATCATTTGCATGAAAATTCGAAATAAATACGTAAACACAGACAAGACTGCGTGACGTCGATTTTGCAGCGATTCTTTTCTGTCACAAATTTTTTTAGCACAACATATTGACTTTTTATGACACTATTTTAATTTTAATTTGAAAATGCTACCAAATAACCGGCTATATATATGTGACTAAATAATATTCCCTATGACGTTGTTTCGGTTTGGTGTAAATATGGCAAATGAAAAAAGTTCAAAAGAGATTTCGGCCAACAGTAAAAAGTTATTTTGTAAATCGGCGAAATGTAGTTCGGTAAAATAATATATATGCCACATGGATACTTCGATGATCTGAAAATATGTCAAATAATCATCACATCATCAACCTATTAATGTTCCCACTGCTGGGACACAGGCCTCCTCTCTGTGAGAGGGGATGGGCCGTAATCCACCATGTCTTCAAATTTTTGGTTCTACGACATGCCGCTTTCCTCACGATGTTTTCCTTCACCGTTTTTGAGAGCAGTGGTGATGAATTAATTTACACAAAGTAAAGCGCCTACCTGGGTTCGAACCCACGACCTACAACTTGTAAGTCGCGGCCGATACCACTGGGCCACCACTGCTCTTACTATCAAATAATGCATATAGCAAAAAAGAAGTCGGTCAATAGTTTTCGGTAAAATGAAATTCGAACAAAAAAAAAACGGAATGGTGATCGGTTCCCAGCACGCACTACTGACAGCACCGCGTCATCCGCTTAGGGGTCTTATGTTGTGCTTAAACGGATCCCACTTACAGTGCTTAACACCCGTCTTCTGAATTGACAATTTGATTTTAACAACACTACTTTACTGCTAAAGTTTGACTAGGCTAGAGTAGAATTTGACAAGTAACTCAACATATAGAAACCAGGGGTTAATACCAACTCTATTGTGTAATTTATGTCTAACAGATGAGGTACCCTGTCTATTAACCTCTTCCCTGTCCAATGAGTCATATATGATTCACGTGATTGTTTAACTATTGTGTCTGCTATGGACAGTGAACCTCTTAATATTAGGATCACAAATCAAGCGTGTGTTATGTGTTTCTATTACGGCTATGTGCCAACGACTCGCCATGTGCCAATTACCAGTACCTACAATCCTGCCTCGCTGATTAACGTCACTAAGTCTATTCTAAATCCTCTTGACCTTGAACTGGCTTAGCTTAATATCAACTTTTAATAGAATGAGAAGCCAATTTATGCTGGATTTGTTACCATTCCATGCGGCTTACGGTACCTAACAAGTTTTACTTTCTCATACACGCACGCTTTTCCAATAAAACCTATTTAAAAAACAAAAACAATTCACCACCAAATCACGATTTCACAGGCACGTAACTGGAAAAAATCTGAAAATACACAAATGTTACACCCACAAAAAGTTACGTATGCAATTTAAAAGAAGCCATTATACGTAGGAATTTATTTAGTCATGAAGTTTCACGGATTCTGGTCACGTTCCTGGGTACAATTCATTTTTATGATGTCGGGGCATCAGCTGGGGGGCAAGCGATATGAGTGAGCTACGATTGTTTGCCCGTTCCGTTAGCCCGCAGCAAACACTGGCTTTGGAATAGGCATTGGCAGAACTATAGGTGGATTGGATACATTTTCTGATGCGTTATTGGAAAATGAATCTGAAAAATCTGTTTTGGAACTTGTAAATTATTTTTCTTTCAACTACGTAGTAATGTTATCACTAATCACTACAAAACCGATCACAAAGGACGTATTTTTTGCTTAGAATCAAAACTGTGCAGAAATGTTATATAAAATCTCATGATTGCACAGTTTTTTATTAATGCACTGTTTTTTATTTTTTATTTAGATGTAAATTTACCACACAGGTTTAATGTCTTCCATTAAGTTTAATATAAAATGTATGCATTAGATCAAAAAGATACTGGCTGAAAATAAAAATCGGCAGAATAAAACAGACTTGGTGAAATAATTATTAAGATTCACAAATAAACCAAACAAATACTAGAATAAATGTTCCAAGTAAAAGAGCAAATTTCATTTCACATTAACTTGAGTTTTAATTTTGAGTAGATATATTTTATCACGGTATGTAGATTGGTAGTTGAAAGAAAAGTAAATTACGCACCTTGCAAAAGTGAGTAATTAGTGCACTCGTGTTAATTTACCTACATAACACTCGTGCATTACTTCACGCTCGATGCAACAATCTACTATTATTAAAAGCTATAACGCAAAGGAAAAAGGAAAGAAAGGAGGAAGAGGAGGAAGGAAAGGGTTTTTTCAAAATCAGCCCCAATAATGGATCAAATAAAAGTTCGAAGTATGTATGTGAAAGTTGCGGACCGCGGCAAATATTACAATCACACAATTCATGGAAAGAAAGAAAATATCAACTGAGTAACATATGGTAATTTTATTAACATATATACAAATGAATATTCTAAAAAAAAACCTTTATACAAAGGGGAGAGGGAAAAGGGCTCATTGCGCATCAAAAATTCGTCCACATCGATGTCAACGGGAAGCGTGCCCAGAACGCTGGCAGCATATTGCCACGTTGAATGGCGAGTTCAACGGAGTTAGATTTGGAACAGAAACAGATATATTGTTGATTTAATACCTACCTATTTGTTTATTTATCTCTGATTTTGGTCTCGAAAGGAACCCAGCCCATAACAGGGCAATGTCGTCTGTAAAACAATTAAAAACACGTGAGTGAATTCGTACACACGAAATCTTTCTCACGAGTAAATACACAAGAAAGTTATTATAATAACAATCATTCCGCCTAGACTTTTCGTAACTTACTACTACTACGCTGCTACTTACTTCGTAGCTTGATTCTCATCATCAACATCATCATCAGCCTGTTAATTTTCCCACCGCTGGGACACAGGCCTCTTCTCTGTGTGAGAGCTCTCTCACAGACTGACACACACACTCACAGACAGGGGACTGCTCTCAAAAAACGGTGAAGAAAATCATCATGAGGAAAACCGGCATGTCCTAGAACCAAAAATTTTAAGACATGTTACATACACCAACCCGTACTGGGCCCGCGTGGTGGATTACGGCCCATTCCTTCCCCTATTATAATCGAATGCGGCTGAATAGCAGTCTTTCCCACGGAACGACAGCTTATCTGACCTCCACTGGATATTGTGTTTGACTCCACTGACTATCGGCTTCTAACAAACCCCAACGACAGTTAAATTTAGTAATGACAGGCGGGACCAACGGCTCAACGTGATTTTCGATACGTAACGGATGTCCACCCATTCACAGAACGACTTCAGCAAACGTTTCTTACAGCGTATAAGCGCCGATGTTTTTTCGCAACTTTTGGATACTCCTCCAAAACGACTTGGATGTTTAAAAAAATATTTACACAGAAAAATTGATGGCTGGCATTTCTTAATAACTGAAATAGCATATGTAAATCAAATAATATTTTGAAAACAAAACTGTTCAAAAGGAGGTTCAATATTGATATTTTGGCATCGGGCGCACGGCCAGTACTGCGCTAACATTGGGGCGTATATATCGTCTTAACCATGAATATCGACCCGTGCTGCTATTATTCATTAGCACCGAAGTCCTAAAGTTATAATTATAACATCAGTCTATATTACAGTGAGTCTTATTCTCAGAAGAAACGATCATTGATCACAGCTCCCACTCAATGCGGGTTTTCAAAAGTTATACCATCTCAATAAATTGCTACTCATGAAAGTGCATTACTCCATTTTTCCCTTTAATTTTACCTTTAATAAAAATCACTAATATCACTCACTCCTCTTAGATAAAGATTTCTTCCGTCTCCGTTAAGTAAAAAGTTCCGCAGCAAACAGCCTGATTTATTTATGAGAAACCTTCACAGATGTTTGTATGTATTTCTCCTTTTCTATAATAGAATATGAATCATATTATTTTGCGATTATACCGTGAGCAACTGATCGGATAAAAACACTATGTTCCCGAGCGGGAGGTTATCAAAACGATATTTATTTGGGCGATATGTTTATGTTTGATAAAATGATAACATTAGTACTGGGAGCGTGAATAAGGGACTATTGTTTTCACTTTCGTGTTGAATCGATAAGGATTGAATTTAATCATCGCGTTTGGGTAACATAAGGTAGGTTTTGTTTATTTTCAATTTAGTTATTACCCGACTGCCAAAGGAGGATAATGTGTTTATCAGTCTATGTATGTATGTTTGTTCCTAAGTGGGGTTTCGAGACCAAATGTGTTGACGAATTAATAGGTGATTTCAAAAATAAAACACTTACATGTTTAAACGTACATAATCCGAAAAAAAATGTTAACTAAAAGTTATAAATAAAAAAAATTAATCAAAAAAATCAAAAAAACCCAACTGCTTAAGAAGCGAACTAAATAGACGTAAACAAGTAGAAAATCATGCTGTGCTGTCGGAGGATACATCTGGTTTTTTATTTAGTATTTAATTCAGGTCGACGATTTGTCAGATACATTGATTTAAAACACTGCTCCATTCTTCAGGTTTTCCAATAATATTTTTTTTATTACATTAAATACCAGCTGCTGCCCGCGGTTCCGCTCTCTTGAAATTAATACTTCTACGCAATATCTTTATAAATTAGAGCCTTTTAAGTTACTTATTTAAACTTCATGTACAATGGAGATACATAGGCGGACTTCATGCAGCAAGGAATTCTCTACCAGTCAACATGTTATTCTGATCTATTTTACTGTAAAGTTTCATCAAAATCGGACCAGTAGTTTTTGCATGAAAGGGTAACAAAATCTACAAAAAAAAACTCATTTTTAATAATATTAAATATGATAGGAGGATATCAGTTTTGTCACTCAAATTTAACCATGAGTACCAATAAATTCCTTCGAAACCTTTACCTACAAAGGACCTGGATAAGCAAACACGAAGTTAGCAAAGAGCTTATAGCCTTGCAAAACGCCAGCAATTTAAACCAGATAAAATTATTTGCTAACTATACTGAAAATTCACCGCCTCAAAGTTAGCACTATTTGTCGCTAGACCAGTGTAGTGAGGCGAAACAAATGAGCCCGATTCCTGAAACTCACTGTGTTTGAGTATGTTAGTATGTAACACTTGTAAAACAAACGGTACATGAACATGACAGCTCGCAGCAAGGGTACAAAGGAGCACACATGTTCAGCAAAGTGCGACGGGGTGGAAGTACCTACATTATTTAGGAACAGAATCGGTAGTAAATAATCTAGCTGTCGATTTCTTAGTTAATGAATGAGAAGGGTCTTATTGAGCCGGTGGACTACATTTCTAGGACATTTACTTGAAAAATCTGTTAGAAAAGCCTAGATTTTTCTGCACGAGAAGTCTACCTTATCCCAATTTATTTAGGGTCATCACAAAATGTCTTTCGTCTATAGAGATCTAATTGCCGTCATTTCATTAATCTACTCTTTTATTACCGACTTGAAAACAAGGAGATAATCAATTCGACACGTATGTATGTAATATTGTTGGATCTGCACAATATTCACATAATATTAGTTATTCTATGTGGGCTTCTGAACGTGTTTGTTTGTATGTATGTATGTTTGTCCACACATTGCTCCAAAACTACTTATCAGATTGTGATCATTGATCTTTCTTTTTGTGTTCGATTGGTTATCTCTCAACATTAGAGAATAGTGCATGTTACATCAAAATCGTTCCAGTTTTCAAGCACGAATGTATAAATTGAGTAATTATGGGTATTTTGTCAATCCTTTAAGTAGCGTACAAAAAAAAATTGCTTATTTTTTGTGATGGTGTACTAAAACTAAAAAGAGAGAAACAAAACACTTTTTTTTTAAACTTTCGTGTCTTTGGTACCTCTTGTTTTTATCATTTTTCGACATCGACTTCCAAAACGATAGTTATTTTGCACTTTAAAAGCAAAACACTTTTTAGTGTTTTGCTTTTGAAGTCGGTTTATTTTTTTGTGAAAAAGCTTTTACATTGCATCTTTCGCACATCTATCCACGGTTTCAAAAATTTTCCTAACATGTCTTCTTAGGGCCAAATTTTGAATTGAGTATTTGAGGTTAAGAACGTGTCAAATCCTACTTCAATGCCAAATTTTGACAGGCTAAAGTACAGTTTGACAAATACTCAACTCGTTTTTAACCTCAAATACTAAGTTCAGAAATCGGCCCTCATGTTTCTTCTATACAATGATTTCCTTCTATTTTCAATCATCTCAATAGGCAGCTCCTTTCTAGCAATTTATGATTTATTTATCCTCGCACTAGAACGCCTTGCAGCAATTGCACCAAAGGAGCATAAACTTATACTAACTATAATTCCAAATTCCTCACGATGTTTTCCTTCAACGTTGACAGCGATGTCCAAGATAAAATTATCATATCTCACACAATTTATCTGACTTTTCCTTGGTGCATCTGATTGACCGCGAGACCGCACGCTCGGAATACACAGTTTGGTAAATCTGTTTAATCACGTGTCAATTACAAACAGGGACGTGTTGTTGTTGCAGTGTATAATACAAAATAACTTTGCCATAATTTTCCGGATGATATGCAAAACAATATTTTAGCCGAACGTAAATGTTAAAACCAAAGCCTAAACCATAACAACTTCATTCGGTTTAGAAGTTGAAATAGCTGCAATTTAGTCACTAATATCACATATAGGTGCGACCACAATACTTTAGATGTAGGGCCCGCAATGCGGATTACACGTTGTCGATTCGTGTCAACGCAACTCAATAATTCATCAGATCGAAATGGTTCTGAACACGACAAATATAATTTAGATCGATGGCTATACTGTGGGTACTTCGTTATGTTATTAACTATGTACAGACGCTGGCGTGAGTTAGTTAGGTATATGAATCTGCCAATGTGGTCTCGAGTAGGAAAATGGAATGGTCTAGGTGATTCCGCATTGAAATGATGATTGACGTAAACTGAGGGCACAGTTTCTATTTTATTACATAATAAGTATTAATTTTAATAAGGAATGCCTAAATGAGCTTCATTGTATTTATACAAAAATAATAATACACATCCTCTAAATCTATACTATGTGTCCGGGCTTGTAGTTGTAAAACTTTATGGCCGCTATATATACGTAATTTTATAGATAAAATCCCCACATAAGGCGTTTAGTGGGGCTTAAACTATTTTAATGCATTTAATAATACTTATCCTTTAAATCTATACAATGTGTCCGGGCTTGTAGTTGTAAAACTTTAAGGCCGCTATATATACGTAATTTTATCGATAAAAACCCCACATAAGGCGTTTAGTGGGGCTTAAACTATTTTAATGCATTTCCTAAAATTCTAGAAAAAATTATAAGGTAAAAATGTGCAGGGGTTCTTTATAGGCAACCATTAAATTAAAACTGATTGACCTAGAGCTGCGATTCTTATATCAGTGAGTAGAAAAACTCCAAGACTAACAAAAAAACCTATGAAAGACATGTGTTAATCCCTAACAATTTTGCAGAATTTTAAGAAATGCAATAGAAACGTGTGAAATCATGTTTAAAAATAGGCTTTTGTGGCTCAACACACAAATATCTCACCTTTTGTGTATTAGTTAAATATTTTTGGATTCTCTATATTATAAGGCTGTAAAAATAATATTAAATATGCCCTTCTACGAGACCTAGGTTCATAGTAACGGTTGTTAGACTATACAATGGATATCGTAATAAATAAGTCAGATACTAAAATTGCCCTATCTTAGAGGGTTTAGTGATTGCAACCCTTATGTGAGGTGTTTTTAGCCATAAAATTTGGTGTATATATATACATATTACAGCCTTAAAGTTTTATTACTACAAGACCGGACATAATATTGTATAGGACCAGTAAAAATTTACCACAGACCGCCCTAAGTCATACCAAATTCTAAAAAGTTTCCCCTATTCGCAAAAAGAAGAAGAAAAAGTGCCTAAACGCGGTAAATCTCAGAAAGTAAAACGAAATCAAATCATAACTACTCTATAAGTTCAAAATAAGTGTGAAGATGTTGGCAATCCGTTAGGCTGGGAACGTGCTAGGCAGCAAAAAGGTTCCCCAAAAAGTTCCGCGCACTAGACTTGAATCCGTAATACGGAAGATTATAAAAAGGTTATTATCGATTTAGGACAAACTCGGCATTAAAATGGATGAATTCTGCTGAAAGCAATGAATAGAATCAGCTTTATTACATGTTTTTGACGAGGTTTTTATCACTGACTCAGGCGTCGCCTATACATTTAAAACAGATCCGTGCGTAACTGGCTAAACTGGAAAGACAGTATAGATAAGTGATGTTCTATCAAAGAAAGTGTTTTAATAGCAATTGGAAAAGTCAACAATACAGGATGAGTGGGCGTGGGTGGCTTAATCCAAAACTATGAGGAATAGCGAAAAACACTTAAGGGAACACACACAAACACTAGGTCGATTTTGATGAAAACTAAAACCATCATTGGATTTTTGAAAAATCAATTTTCCTATCCAGGAATTGAACACGTTGAATTTGAAAAAATTATTAAGGAATTTAAAAGGCAATTTTTTTACAAAATATTTATTGTTCCTACGTTTAGTGTTAAACATTAAGTGTTGAAATGGTAGCCATTATTTTTAACACATTACCGGATGTGACAACTCAAGTATTAGGCTGGCCGCATACGTACGTTTTCCGCATTCGATTTCCGAATACGGAATACAGTTTCTGAATTCCGTGAACCTAGCGCAGACGTTAGATTTTTCCTGTTTAGAATTTACACGAACGTGCGGGCTGGCATTCGATACGTACGTACAGAAAGTGTTCCGTTAAATAAAACGGACATGTGCGGCAGTCAATGTATTTTATTAGCGTACGGTGCATTCGGGTTTCCGAATACGGAAAACGAATTCGGAAATCGAACGCGGAAAACGTACCTATACGGCCCGCCTTATACTTCATTCAGCATTACAATAAGTTTGTAGCTGTTTAAAATACTCGCCCAAGATTTTTTCATGTCAACAATAGTACGAGTCTTCGTAGGTTTCCTACAAAAAATTGAAATTACTGCCGAGAATTTTATCCTTATTAGCACTATCGGATGGTGTAATAATGCAGCGTGTGTTTTTCAAAAACCAACAGGTTCGATGCCTGGCTAGGAATATTGTTATTTCACAAATCTAATGATGCATTTTTAGTTTTCATCAAAATCGGTCTCGCGACTCCTTTGAGTGACTTTCGCTATTCCTCATAGTTTCAGATTTGGTCATTTACGCCCACCTGAAAAACTCATTCTCTATAAACAATTCGGATTGTTGTATAAACAATCCCTTATACAGAATGATTTTTTTTAGGGCGTTATCGAAATGTTACGTGATCAATCCCTTACATTTTGGCATTTCAACCATCACCATCGCTGTTAGAGTTAGAATGACACATTCACACCGCATTCGCATCTGTAGTACTATTGTGTATTGTACTACTACAATACCTATGAAGGTCACATGGTGTTTACGAACCTTTTAGCATACAAGCTGGCAGAAAGTAATTCTGGCTGCTTTTGAAGCGTCGTTTGAAATTAGAATACGATTTAAAAAGAATAGAACTGTCAGGCGGCAGGCAGGCCTTAGGTGCGTTACCATGTAATGAAAAAGCGAAATTTTAATTGTATAGGAATGAAGCCCAATATGCACAAATAATACTATTGTTTACTCCGATCCCTTCACAGTACAGAGTCTAAGCAACTGTAACGTATTTAACCTAAGTCACTAAATGTAAAATAGAGGTTTAGGCCTTGGGTTATGTTAAATTATGTGCACAATAGAATGCACCTCGAACTAAGACGGTAAAGTAGTATTGTAAGGTGTTACCCATTAAATGGGTTGTGGAGTCAGACAGTTGGTCGCTCCATAATAAATACTAGTAAATAGTATTCAGCTGCTGTTGGTTCGACCGAAAACCAAATCAAATATATTTATTTGGGAAAAGGCTAGTAGATGTGGGTAATGGGAGTCTTAGTCCAGAATAGGGGGTAGATCTAACCTATACTAGGAGGAATCAAAAAGTAGTGAGAACGACATACTCCTTGGTAAGAAAAAAAAGAAATACTGTCAGGCATAGCTCAGATACATATTTGTAATATTAATAAAGAAAAAAAATCTTCGATTCTCTTTTAAATTTTTCTGAATGTAGTTATTTGTTTGGTTCGTGTCGGAACGTGTTCTCGAAAATGAGAAATGGAGAAAAACGAAGTGCGAACCGTTATTAAATACCTCTGTTTAAAAAAATTAACGACGCAAGAGATTCATTGTGATTTGGAGGCAACATTAGGAGAGTCTGCTCCGCCGTATTCCACTGTCGCAAGATGGGCTTCTCAATTTCGAGTAGGGAGAACGAGCACGGAAGACGAACATCGTTGCGACCGTCCATCGACGTCAGTCACCCAAGAAAATGTTGCGAAAGTCGAGAAAATTGTATTGAGCGATCGATGAGTTACCATCCGATACTTAATTCAAGAAACGGGCATTTCATATGGAAGTATTCAATCCATTTTCAAAATCAAAATCTCCGCAAGATGGGTGCCGAGAATGTTAACCGACAGTCAGAAACAAAATTGACTTGACATTTCGAAGATATTGTTGGACAAGTTTCAAGAAGATTCTGTAAACTTTTTGTCTCGTTTCGTAACAAGTCCATTGTAACATGGGTCCATCATTTTGATCCTGAGACAAAACAACAATCTTCGCAATGGAAACGGCCATCATCACCGACAGAAGTTTCGTGTCGTGGCATCGGCTGGCAAGGTTATGGCCTCAATATTTTGGGACTCAGAAGGGATATTGTTGATTGGTTACCTGGAGCGTGGAAACACTATTACAGGCCAATATTATGCAGCTTTAATTCCCAAGTTGAGGAATGCCATCAAAGAGAAAAGCAGAGGGAAACTTCGAAGGGTCGTGCTATTTCATCTTTTCCAGATCTGTGACGGAACCTTCGACTGCGAGGAAAAGAGCAATGAGATCAACCGTCCTGGCACCTCGGTACTTGTACACTATTATACCCCCGGTTTCTATATTCAGAATTCAAAGTTGAGGACTTTTCAAATTCTAGTTTGCATGACAGCTTGTCAAAGTTTAGCAAGAAAGTTGAGTATGTATTATGGAGTTTTCTTATTTGGAAGTCGGTAGTATTTTTTTGTAAAAAAGTTTCTTTATATTTTACTTTTAGTTATACCTACCTAATAGTATCTATAATGCCAGAATAGATTACCCGAATATCATGAAACAGAACAAAACCGGTGAAATGGGAGTGTACCAAGGTGAATTGTACACATCTGCGTACCTCTTTAGAGCGTACTGGCGTGGTGTTATGTTATGAAATGGTATAAGCAATAAACAGACATGCGATTGTAGTAATCCCGAGAGATTTGCAGTTATTTATTGTAGAGTTCTGTTGTATATGTCGGCAGTACACTAGCGAAAAATGTACCGGACAACTGATATTCATGTGGCGGCAAAGATTAGTTATGCCCTGAAAACAGGACTACTGAACAACCTTATTAGGTTTCCGTACCTTAAAAGGTAAAAAAGGAACCCTTATAAGATCACTCTCTTTTGCATATGTCTGTGCGTGTGTCACCAACGATTTGCTCAGGAACGGGTGGACCTAGCAATTTGAATATTATAATACTGAGGTTTATAGTCTCTATTAGATGTATAAAATTCAGCCAAGTGCTTGTCGGGCAACGCGCAGTAATAGGGTTCCGTAGTTGCATAAAAATACGAACTAATAAGAGGGTTTTTTTTGTTACACGATCATTAAAACGGTTTTAGCGGCTCACAACGTCTTTAAAACGGCCCATGGTTGGAGTTATAAAATCCAACTACACAAGCTAAGTTAGAAAAAATATTATCTATTTGAAAATATTACCACCGCGGGTAGAGGCAAGCGTTTGTAATAAAGATTTATAATCAGTGTCACTTAATAAATTGAGTACTACAGTATTGCCGTTACGGAGATAGTCTTCATTAAAATCTTCAAATATTTACAAATCGAAAACAAATATTTTAGTATGGGTATTTTCAAACAACTTACTCAACTACAAAAAACTAAAATCAAATTATTCAGTGATAGGAACAAACAACCAACGTAAATAATAAACGTAATAATCTATAAGAATGACGTCAATTGCGAAAGGAGCCAATACGAGCGCGCTAGAGCCACGGGGAATGGAATGGTTCGTTCCTGGATCCTCGCACGCACTCTCCTTGTTTATTTCTCTTTCGGAATTAGAAAAATTTCGAGTATATTCACTTTCATTATGCCCATTATCCTAATCTGTAGGTCATGTCAACCCGTGTGCCAAGTTTCGTCCAAATCCGTTCAGCTGTTAAGACTTGCTTGATTAACAAACATCCAAACATTCAGTCTTTAACATTAATAATATTGGGTTATTGTAAGAAATAGGACTCTTTTTTCTATAACCGACGTAGCAATTTAACGCCTAGCATACTTCGAATACAGGACCTCCTTCAAGTAGTTAGAATCACAATGGAATACAAGTGTCCATTGTCCGTGGAAGCCGTGGAAGTAGGGTGGGCGAAGTGAGTGATTAAGTTGCTCAACTAATTATACATAACTAACGTTTATATAACTCGCGACTCCATCTTAGTTATTTCTCCCCTTTACGGGGCCATTGGCCTAGTTTCCTAATTACACCCCTTCCTGTTCAGCTCAAAAGCTAAGTATACCCGTACTAATCAGTCAATCACCCTTCAATCTAAAAATGAACTGTTTTAATTATCCTTTACTTACAGAAAACCACCTCTGAACTTTTCAGATTTATTCATGCTCGAAAAACAAACGGTTTCTCATTATACTCGAGAAGCCCTTCAATGTAATGAGACCGAAGCGAAGAAAACTTTCCAATTTAACTGTCCATAAGGTTTAATAACATTATAGCAAACAAAGTTCTAGTTTAATTATCTTTTATGTGCTTACAACAAACACGCAACATCAATGAATATAAGAAAAGTTCTGCGTGTTTCGTGTTGGTAGCGATAAATCAAATCTGTCGTAAGGAGGTAACACCTCGATTCGTTCCATTACCTGTTTTTTATGACTAATTGGAGTTAAAGTTGTTCAAAGTTCGCTACAAACCGCACGGGCGGGCGTCCGCATTACGAGTTGAACTAACCACAGTGAACTGCGAATTTATTCACAGCGTGCTCTGTCCTGACGAATGAAAGAAATACACTTTTTGCTCAGACGCCGGCCGGGAACACTGCCATTTGGTAAAGTTTGGCGCATTAATTTTATAGTTGGAACAAAAAACAAGCTTCTCACTCGTGATTCTAGTAATTGAGAGAAGTGTAAAACTTGACTGGACTGTAATGTATCACTGGCAGAGATTTTGTGACTGTTATCGTCTGGTCGCTTCAGTTTTATGTACTTGGTCGATTCTAAGTGTTCATTTGCCATAGTTATCGTGGCTCATAAAGCAACAGAGTAGATATTTGTTGGAAGAATAGTTGGAGTAGCCAAGAGAAACTTGTCGCGATAAAATAGAACGTTGTACTCGTTTAGAGCGGTGCTCTCAGAAGTTGGAATGAAGAATCGATTACTTGAGTGAATTCTTGAAGTGGAAGTGTACGTATGCTGCTACTGCGGTTCGTTGTGGGTACGGGGAAAATAAACATTGTTCATTTAGGTTTCGTTTGTTCATATTCTTTGTTTCTATCTCTATGCTGAGGCCTTAGACAAGTAAAATTCTGCCATCAAAAGCGTGGCAATAGTGATTATCAAAAAGGCAAAATTGTATAGGATTGACAAGGGATATAGAAAAATCACGTATCGACGATCCCTTACTTTTTGACATTTCTAGAAGTTTTTATTTATTTATTTATATATCTATTTATTTATTTATCTATTAATTAAATCAGGACCTCCAAAGAAAGATGTATACAAAAATACAATGAATCATCAATATGAAGTAATGAAAAGTGCACTCCCTCAATAATAGGAGGCCTGTGTCCCAGTAGTAGGAATATTAATAGGCTAATGATGTGATGTGTGATGTGTGACAGCATGCATTTTAGATTATCGACTAAAATATGAACTCTTTTTACAAGATAATAGTAAAACTTACAAAAAGAAAAAACAAATCAAAACATGACAAACCTACGTATAAAAAAAGACTCTCCTTATCTATAATTAACTTTAGGATTTACCAACATTATGGCAAACCAGGATTACCTGGGGTGAACTATGCAATTCTTCCGCAAATGCCTTCAAATGGGAACAAACAGCCATAACAAGTGATCACGCGTTAACAGCACTTTAAAAACAATAAACTGGAACTTTTCGAATATCCTTTATGCCTCGCGTTTCACGGAACATAGCCTGCATTGGCTCCCAAACTTTTCCTGGCATTACCCCTCTGAGTGAACATATTTATCATAAAAATTACGCCACTTCGCACTGGGAACTACATTTTCGCGGGAAGGGTTCTGATATAAAGGTGGAATCGTTATGCAAATTTATTTTAGATCTTTGAGCTATCCACGTGAATGTGGAATATACGAATTGGGTATTCCGGTAGTGCGGTTTTATAAATCTAGGCGTTTTTGTGATTGGTGTGCCGTGCGAACATGTTACGTCTCGCTACAGAATTTAGGTGGTCTTGTTGCAATAAAGTGCAGACGATCACGATGAAATTGAAAATTTCTACTCCGCTATAGTTGTGGGAATAAAGAAAACTGGATACGAAATTACTTTAACAATTTTATTGAGATCTATAAAACGTAGAAATGAGGGTCTCTGTCACAAAATCTATAAAAATGTTAATTTATACGCTCGCTTCCCGAAGGTATCGTAAAGGGGATAGGATTCTATCAGGTGGTTGGGCAGCATCATCCGTTGCATACTGATAAGTGATAACATTTGATTACAGGCCTCAATTTGGCGGTAATGGCTCACGGGGTTAGGCGATAGAATGGCCGTCAAATTCTTTCTAACCCTTTGTAAATAGACTGATACTTATGTTAACTAGTCTTTTTTTTGCTCGATTGTTCTGTACTACTTATGGGCAAACGCCTCACTCTACTCCAAACCCTTTTAATAAGTCGGCGCTTCCTGCTTCCAGTTCTGCTGAAATCTGTATATTTCGTCCCGCTATGAATAAAATCACATCAATAGAAGTAAAAGGAATGAGTTAACTCGCAAAGCTTAATTACAAGAAAATCGCCTGAAAATCGCCACTCGTAATTTTAGCAAAAAAACAACTGCACTAGTTGTTTTTTCTCTAAAATTACGAGTGGTTGAAGAAAAACACATTTCAATAATTTTTTGTCCTGTACATATTTTGTGGTGTAAAATAAAGTATATAATAAATAATTAGTTTCGGGAACTCCTTTGAAAGTAAACATAATATAAAATATTTTATTCAGTAAGTAATAAAAATATTTCTACCTCACCATAATAGTTATTTATGCTACAAGTGCGGAAGGTAGGTGATTCCCGATGAGTGGCATTTTTATTCACGAGCGAGCAAAGCGAGTGAGTGGATAAATCGACACGAGTCGGAAATCATCTTACGTACGTGTATCATACAACATTTTACTATGCATTGTGCGAGGAAATAAAAAAATACATCTGCACCAAGCAAAAATTAATAAAATGGCGGGCTTATTCGAGCGCGCTCAGCAAAACCACAGATTAACTAAAAGTTCCTCGGGTATATCTACAGCGCATGTGCAAATAGCTGTCACGTCGTAACGCAAAAAGGCACGAGTAAAATAAACGTTCTCCCAAACATATTTAATGGATATTTAAAATTAATAATTTGTTGACCAAAATCTAAATCTAGAGTAATTAAAAACGCGTTTATTAGTTTTATTTTACCTTTTATATGAATGATAATCTGTACTTAACTAATTTTTAAACTTTTCTCAAATAATAAAAACTCTATGCGACGGGCTGACGTTGGAGTTAAAAATTAAAAAAAAACTGAAAAGTAAAAAGCACTAGTGAAAAAAAGTGACACTTTCCGCTCAGTTTGGCTGCTTGGAAAACGCACTTTTCGAGGGCATGCATTGTAAAATAAATTATCTACTCTATAGAGTCTGAAAAAATCATCTCCTTCTTTGCTGAACTGAAACTCTAAACTATTATTTCTTTAATTTATGTTTCACTAGCTTTGGCCCGCGGCTTCGTCTTTATAGCATTTTACTTCACACAGCCAATTTTGTTATATCGCGCTATAACATTGAAGGTGTGTGGGCCACCTCACTTTGGTTCACCATACAAACTTCCACCTATGGAAAGGGTTTCCATCCCTTTAAGAATGTTTTACGGGATAAAAACTTTCCAATACCTTTTCCAGGGCCACAAACTATCTATGCTTTTCATCTAATTCGGTTCAGGGGTTTAAGCGTGAAAGGTAACAGACAGACAGAGTTAAATATTTAGATAACAGACAAACAGACTGGAATATTTAGATATAACTTCCACTGAATTTATATTTCATTTGTGTGTGGGCAAATAACCGTTGATATAATAATTGCTAAAAATAAACCGCATAAATAATTATTTTGTTTCAACAAAATTAAATTCAACTAACTAACATAAATTCAAACAACAAAAACTACTAACCCACATTTTATTGAGCATTTTCTTTGTTTTTAAGAAAGATAAAATAAACAATCGCGTACTGGCATGAATGAACCTTGACTTTATATTTTTTTCTTCAAAAGACTGGCCATAAATTGTCCAAAATGGCTTTTAAGTTCCATTTATAAAATCCTTCTTCCGCGCAGGCAGTTGGCAGCTTGCCCCGAAGGCTGGTAGCCTTGCAGTCATTGCTAATCCTTCTTTCGAGGTGTAAGCCAAAATTCTAGACACGCTTTTCGTTGACGAAGCATACAACACAAATCACCGGTAAGTAATATGGACAGATTCTATTCCCACAGTGTTTAGAACTCTTTAACGACCAGAACTATTTTGAACTGAATATTTAAAAGGAAAGTTTTTTTTGGTTCCAGAGTAGCTAGCGTCGTCACGAAAACTGTGTCTTTGGCATTTTATCTTCTTTTTTCAGGAGTGTCAACTTTAGCAAACCATAGTTTGATAACCATATTCATGGTGATTAACGAATTTCAAGAATCAATGACAGATGATAAAATTTCATTTTCAAGTTTTTAGGGTTCCGTACCCAGAGGGTATAAACGGGACCCTATTACTAAGACTCCGCGGTCCATCTGTCTGTCTGTCTATCTGTCTGTCGGTCTGTCCGTCTGTCACTAGGCTGTATCTCATGTACCGTGATAGCTAGACAGTTGAAATTTTCATAGATGATGTATTTCTGTTGCCGCTATAACAACAAATACTAAAATCATATTAAAATAAATATTTAAGTGGGGCTCCCTTACAACAAACCTGATTTTTATACAGTTTTTTGCGATATGGTACGGAACCATTCGTGCGCGAGTCCGACTCGCACTTGGCCGGTTTTCCTTTTGTTTTTTCAACACCTACTTGGTCTATAATGGAAAATTCACTTATCTACAGTTGCAATAGAATTTACTTCATTCGGGAGCCTACGTTGCTGATATATTCATACTTCATTGAAAAGAGCATAACAACATAGCTCCAACATCGAAAATAATCAATATTCACCGAATCTAAAATATTTTATTCAGCGGCACAAATCTGACTAATCAAGTGTCAGAACATGAAGTTTAGTATAGAAAAATGTAAGCGTAACAGCTGAATATGTCAATCAAGTCACGAGTTCGGTGAAACAAAATACATATCAATTGAAGTCTCTTCACTCCCAATTAGGTTAGTTTGGAACATGTTCAAACTGCTATATATATGTCTACATAGTTTTAGGGGAAAGGGAGATGTAGTGTATTTCTGTAGCGTGTCCTATTGTAAAATTCCTTTTTGTATGGACTCTTAAAGACACTTCTTCTGACCTCTGAATTTGTTTCGGTGTTTCTTGTTAGAGTAGTCAGTAAGGTTACACCGGTCTCATCTAGAGGTTAAATTGATAAAAAGACGATTGAGTTGTAAAAGGATTATTTTAACTTACCTATTTGTAAAATAAATATCATATGTGTAAACAGATACGGTATGAAAATAACATGTTTTTGCGTCGGTCGGCTTCACACTTTAAGATAGTTGGCCTTTCCCCTAAATTCTAAGTAATTTCCTCACTTGACTCAATCAAATTGAAATTAAATTAAGTATTTCTTGGCATTTGTCGAGGGGGTTTTCTTCTGTTTTCAAACTGAGTTGATTGGATTGTAGGAATTTCCCAACAAAAATACTTAAAATATGGGCTTTTATATTAGTAGGAAAAAAAAAATCCCTCAAAAATTTCCGTGTTTATTTTTTCCAGTATACGCCATATTTTTTTATCAAATTAGACAAGTACTCGTAATGAGAATTATCTATACTTTAGGTTAAAATGAAATCCTGTAATTAACAGGATTGAATGTTGATTTCGACGTCGCTTGAAAAGAGAAAAAGGTGGTGTAAAAGGTTGAAGGGATTCGGTGATTAAGGCGAGCTCGGAAATGTTGATTACCTTTTGACGTTAGCGAATCAACCCCGATGTGTTTCTTAGTGACTGATTTTGATCGTGTTCCGGTAATAGTTTGAATTAAAATTTCCATAAAGATCGCTTTTGCCTGCGGCTTCGCTCGTGTAGTGTTTTATTATCATAAGGAAACAATATATCGTGATAAAAAGTATAATATGCCAAACTATAATCTATCTCTATGCCAAATTTCATGCAAATCCGTTCAGCCGTTCTGGCGTGATTGAGTAACTAACAAACATCCGATTTGTTCCGGTCTGATCCCCTCGATCTGATCCCCTGGGGGATCAGTTTTTTTTTATAATATTTTCTATTCCGGTCTGATCCACCGTGCAGGGTATCACAAATAAATTTCAATATTTTATACCGGTCGGATCCCCTAGTTATCTATTAACAGAGTTTTGGACAGTCAGCTACAAAATATAGGTATAGGGTTTAAAATTGTTATATAAATAATTATGTTCGTAATTCTAATTGTAATGAAAACGTGTATTGAGGAACAACGACTCTACATTTTCGTCTTAGCCAAGTCACCGCAGCCGGTTTGAACCTTTTACTGTTTTATCCAAGCAGCAAAATTATGATTTTTCCTAAATAATTTGCAAATAATGTTATAAAATTACCATGTTATTGTGTTAAAAGTTAATAAATTCATATCGTTAAAAACTTTGAAAGGCGAAAGTGGCCTCATAAAGTGTACTCATACTGTGTAAATGTGTCTTAGGTAAGTGCATTTTTGTTAAAGTTTATGTATAATAAAGATCTTTGCAAATGAAAATGATATGAATAATGTTTACCTGCAAAAATATAGATGTGCATTGTGCTACATTGGTACCGGATTGGCGAATGTTTAGTGCGTATGGATGGGATGTCCACCATGTACCGATGACGCATCGCCGTGCGTCTGGTTGTCCGATGATGGAACGGGCTGGGTGGAATTAAAATATGCAATTCCATCGCACACTCCCCGAAATGTAACCGATAAAATAATATTAGTAAGACTAGCGACCCAACCCGGCTTCGCCCGTGACAATTTATACACAAAAACCTTCCTCGTTTCTCACTCTTTCTATTGTTGTAAACCGCATGAAAATCCGTTATTGAGTTTATCGCGTACAGATGCGGCGGCGGACTTTATTTTATATTAAGTAGTGATGCGGAAGTGTTTCTATTCCGACTAAAACTGTGTTAAGACACAATTCATCAGTAGTCCACCTCTAGAAACGATTAGTATTCCTGGAATAGTAAATTTTAATGTGCTATTTGATACGCTGATCACTCTTTGTCTTCACTGAATAATTGAATAAGTAATAATTGGGTGGCGTTGGCTATAATTGATTATCTAACCAGTTTAATTGAAAGCCTTCTTCAATCTCTTCTGCGGAACAAGATGGTTGCTCGTTTCTCGGTAATTATAATGCATAAAATACCAATGAAATAATACTTGGATTAAATGTTGAGCTAAGGCTTCCAAATTATTGGTTTTGAGTTTTTTTTGCTGATGAGTTTTCTAGAAAAAAATCTACATTGTAAGTCTATACGTGTACTTTAATGTTCGTAGACATCTGAATGTCTTAAAATATTTGACACGGTTGGCGCAGTGGTTGAGCGATCGGCTGCTGCGCTGCCTGTAACGGGTTCTATTCTTGAACGGAAAAAAAAAATCCGTTCAAGAATAGAACTTCTTCTATGGCCTACAGATCCATATGGATGGCATACAGGTTCCGGATCAGTCTGTTTGTGTATGTGAGTTAAAATGTTTGTAAATGCACCCACGATACAGGAGAAATTCCTAGCATGAGGTAAAGTTTTTTTTAAGATGAACAGTAATTATAAAATAACACAACCGAACAAAAATAATTTTTCTTTTTTCCACATCTCAGACAAATATTTTCTTTTATTCCACCAACGAAATGTTTTTCTTGGACCTTTGAAAACTGCCTTCAATTAGACGTCGCAAAACTTAGCGGACTCATCAGCAATTTCTTCAAATTGGTCGCTGGCAGGAGTCCAGGCGATTAACAACTTAGTGCAAGCTGTTTAATTTCATGCCTGGATGCCCTCGTTTTATGTCGTAACTACCTTGGCTCCGCCTCCACTGAGTTTGGGGACGACCCGGCGGTGGCTGTTTCGGGTAGCGGCACTGGCAACACTTTTTATACAAACCAAGCGAGTTACCGTACAGAAGTCTGGCGCTTAGCGCACTTTCAGGTGCCACGAAATATGTATATATTTAGTGGCACTGAAAGTCCGAGCCATGGTCCGCCTGCTTTATAGCAGGGGTTACCAAATGGCGGACCACGGTTCGGATCCGGACCGCCGACCTATTTTGTGTAGACCTTTGAAACAGTACAATATGATATACTCGTGTCACTTGAGTACGTAATTTAATCATTAATCCCACGCTTTGTCTTTACTGCCGTCCATTAGCCAACGTAGACTTACCGAGGAACACGTAGACAAGATTTAATGACAATAGCCTGCACCAACTTTACTCCTAGCTTTAATCAGACGCATAGGTCAAGGTAAAAATGTCATTTTACACAATAAAAATTGTGGTACTTACTTCTGCTGATTACATTGTATATGTCGCAGCCATCTGGTTAAATTAGCCAACTAATTAGATTCCTAGGCCGTTCATTAAACGCTGGCATTCCATTAAATGGCTGAAGGACAACTAGCCAAGTAATTGAGCGCAACATTTAACCAGATGGCTGAATGTCATGTAGTTATTAAGTTAAATTGGATATTGATGAATTTGAATGATGATTAGGTTAAATAGTTACATATATATCGCGAAAAATTGCAAAAGACGTAGTATTAAATTGATTGGCACCTACATGTTTTCATACAATTTTGACAGGATCATTCTTTAATTTCACTTAAATTAATTAATTAATATCCTTTTTTTAATTTCTTTTTGCACACATAAACGAAAAATGACATTGATGGTTTGCACTGTTGACGGCCATATTTTTTTTAAATTTTGGCGACTACTAGCGCCGCAGTGTAAAAACACTGAACTAAATTTGAATCACTTGGCTAATTCTTGGTCGGTCATCTCCAAAGGGCTGACTTTCAATACGCCAAGTTGTTAAACGTTGAATGATTCTAGTCAAATTACCTATAAATATTATTCAAATGGATGTCGGCGTCCAATTAGCTGGCTAATTTAACCTGATGGCTGCGACATACATACGTGGCGATTACAGACCGCGACGGTCACATTGTTTTTAAAAAACGGACCCTGAATGAAAGTAATTGTTGATCTCTGATTTATAGCATTGTCGTCTATCTACATATCATGTAGTTTTGGAGGAGCTTGTAGCTAAGTAATACCAGCCGCAGGATTCCATCATCAAAGTTAAGCATACCGAGACTCCTTCTTGCCTTGGAAATCACTTTTAGCCCCGCCAGTAATTTTAGTCATCTTTCGCATTCGTTACAGATCACAAGCCAGCACATCTGACAATCAGTTTGGCCATGGGATATCATGCATTTGTAAAATACAGGTATGCGTTCAGTAAACTGGTTAGACTGGAGGCCCAACGTATATATTTAGAAAATGCTTGGCAGACTTACTTTGTTTTTGCCGTCTCTAGATGATGCTGGCACGATGTTTCCAAGCTCTGCGGCCCTCCCCCTCCCCCTGGTATCGCTTGACAATGAACGTGAAACAAGCTGGGATCGATTCGGCGAAGTTTGTATCATATGTGGAGCAGTTACCTCTGCGGCAGACTGCGTGGATGTCTATTGTTAATAGTTTGCCTTGAGTCGGATGAATATTTTAAGTGTTTGATTTGGATGGTGAGTGAACTTCTTGTAGGTATACGTGTTTAGAAATAAGACTATAGTGTGTATGGTGTACAATCAACGTTGATATTTTGAGCAGGTTAGTATCTACTCACTAGAAATTTCATGTTCTTATCTGTATTCACAGGTAAGTAGTAGTAGTAGGGACTCTCGTTTCTGTACTTAGACTACCATTCGGTCCGTTGTGCGTGGGGGTACTGGCTAACATAGCCTGCCTAGCTCCGTCCAAGAGCGCAGAAGCTTCATGGGGGCTTCACAGGCTTCACGGAGCGAGGTCACACACTTCCGAGAATTTCTTCACGTTGAGATCCACGGCCTCGCATTCCAGGATTACGTGGGCGGCTGATTCTTTGGCGTTAAAACAGCCCCTGCAAAGTGGGCGGTCTGTGGCGCCTGTGTAGAAAAGATTTTTGTTAAGGAGGGTGTGGTGTGGATTCACAGGTAAGTAAATGACATAAATATGCCTACAGCAGGCAATCAACGATAATCCAAAATTAATAATAATGAATAATAAGTTTATTCAAATCAATAAAAGCATGTTAACATAAATCAATTGAATCATTTGAGGGTTAAAATTAGTTAACAAAACAGGTGTTGCAACCAGCGCCCTTGCTAAGTTATAAAATAAATCGTGTTAATGGCAGTTGTACAAGCCTATGCACAATAATTTTATCTTTTAATAAATTGCAGGTAGGGCAGTTGAGTTAAAGTTAACAAACAAAGTTTACAAATAAAATTAGAAATAAAAAATAATAATAACCCATCACACTTCTTAGCCATGTCTACAAGCTGTTTTCAAGAGTCATCACGAATCGTCTCGCGCGCAGGTTTGACGATTTCCAGCCTCCCGAACAAGCCGGATTCCGTAAGGGCCTCAGCACCGTAGACCACATACATACGCTGCGCCAGGTTATACAGAAGACCGAAAAGTACAACCTGCCTCTCTGCTTAGCGTTTGTGGACTACGAGAAAGCCTTCGATTCGATCGAGACTTGGGCTGTATTGCAGTCTCTCCAACGGTGCCAAATTGACTACCGGTACGTCGAAGTGTTGAAGTGTTTATACAAAAACGCCACCATGTCAGTTCGACTTCAGGATCAGACTTCGGAACCAGTCCTTCTGCAGCGAGGTGTGAGGCAAGGAGACGTCATATCTCCGAAACTGTTTACTGCTGCACTGGAGGATGTCTTCAAGGTTCTGGACTGGAGAGGGCTAGGCATCAACGTCAATGGCGAGTACATCACTCACCTTCGGTTTGCCGACGATATAGTGGTTATGGCTGAGACCATGGAGGACCTCAGTACAATGCTCGATGATCTCAGTAGAGCTTCCGAAAGAGTGGGTCTTAGGATGAACATGGACAAAACCAAGGTGATGTTGAATGCCCATGTTACACCCACTCCTATCAAGGTCGGAGACTCTACACTCGAAGTTGTGGGCGACTATGTCTACCTTGGACAAACGATCCAATTGGGTAGGGCCAACTTCGAGAAAGAGGTCAACCGTCGAATCCGACTCGGCTGGGCAGCGTTCGGGAAGTTGCGCGGTATCTTCTCGTCCAACTTACCACAGTGTCTCAAGACGAAAGTCTATGATCAGTGTGTGTTGCCAGTGATGACATATGGCTCTGAGACGTGGTCGCTTACAATGGGCCTCATCAGAAAGCTTACAGTCACTCAAAGGGCAATGGAGAGGGCTATGCTCGGAGTTTCCTTGCGTGATCGAATCAGAAATGTAGAGATCCGCAAGAGAACCAGGGTTACCGACATAGCCCGAAGAATTGCCAAACTCAATGGCAGTGGGCAGGGCACATTGCTCGCAGAACGGATGGCCGATGGGGCAGAAAGGTTCTGGAGTGGCGACCGCGAACCGGAAGACGTTGCGTTGGAAGGCCTCCCACTAGGTGGACCGATGACCTGGTGAAGGTTGCGGGGATCCGCTGGTGGCGAGACGCACGGGACCGGTCAATGTGGCGACGCTTGGGGGAGGCCTATGTCCAGCAGTGGACGTCTTTCGGCTGATATGATGATGATGATGAATAAAATGCTGTTTGAATTGTTGGAACTATCACCCATGTTCCAATAGTTCCACTCGACTTAACCTCGATTCGGCCACCTTCAATATAAAGACAGTTATAACGTGTTATTTTATCGACGTTTACGTCTTCAATTCGAGAGTGTTTTTCCGTTGTCATGGCGACGAAGTTGAGTGGTAGAAGTTGCCTTAAAAGGTTTTAGAATATAAATGTTAGTCTGGCGTTAAATTCATGACTCTACACGTTACCTAACAGCTGTTAACCGGCAAAAATGAACAGTCAATGACACAACATATTTCTCACAATGACACCTACACATTTTTAAAACGGCAACATCCCCAGCGACGTACAGGGCGTTTGTAATAAACGTAAAATAATGGAACACGATCAAATTCCTCTTTTGTCGCGTCAATCGCGCTATGTTCCGATAATTAAAATCTATTGCTTTTGCAGACCGTTTGATTGAGCCGTAACAGTAAACAGTACCCTGCACCGGTTAGCTGAATTTAGGCATGTCCTAGTTTAATTCATATCGCCAATATTCGTACATCGATCACATTTGACAAATGAACCTTTGCAATTTAATGTTACTTTCTTCAATACTAGTTCAGGTCTAGAAATTAATCTAGCTTTTAATCATGTTATGTTACTTTTGGTTGCTGCAGTGTTTTAGATAGAAATTGATTTGTTTACATGCAGACATAAAAGCTATCATATTCCGCGTGCTGAGTTTCAATAGGAATTGCGATACATGATATTTTATTTGAAAATATGGCTCCGGGGTTTTTTAAATGATTCCATGAAAACAAATTCGTAAATCTGGATATTGATCCTATAACATCCTGAATTCATAAAATATGCACATGAAAATACAGCTCAATCAAGTATCCCGAAAGCGTCGAGGCGCGCTGTCGTAGCACGAGCCTTGCTACGCCGTAGCATATCTCGTAGCGAAATGAGCTACGCCAGGCTCTACGCAAATTTTTAGCTTTTATAAAGCGAATATCGACTTGAGTATTTACAATTAAACAAGAAACTTGTATATTTCCTCTATTTATACTAGAAACTTGTTATATTTTCTCCGATCGTATTTAGTACTTTCACCGTAATTATGTGTATTACGATAGTAACTATGCTGTGTAAAAATTACATATAGATATCTAGGGCAAATATATTCCTAATTAAATTATGCACAAAATTCTAGATAAAATTCACTAATGGTCATTAGTTTTCGCGAGATGAGGCTATAGACGCAATACAGTAAATATATATCGAGGTAAATATTAAATAATATTACACTCCCCTATTCTCGGTTCGACAAACAAACGAATAAACATGCTATATTTCCAGCAATATAAATTTTTATCTGAACGCATATTGGATTATCGAGAGCCCGTTAAACCCATATTAATACACCCGGTATGCATTGCAGAGTTTTTTATCGACCCGAAGTTTAGCGGAGCTGTATCATGTCCATTTTAATGCAGGGTTGGTTTGTGGGATTAATATACCTAAAGGTTGTGGCCCTCTTTGTCATGCGGCTTTTATCCATATCAGGTTAAGTTGGTTATAGTACATTACTGCAGCGGCCAGCAAAATAGGCATTGATGGACGAACGTGTAAATGTGGGCCGAGGCGAAGCCGAGGCACACATACGTAAGTCCATCAATGCATCTTATTTTTTGTTCGATCCAGAGTTTAGCAGAGTCGTATCGGTGTCCATTGCAATGCAGGGTTGGTTTGTGAGATTAATATACCTGTAGGCTGTGTAGGATGTTAACTTTAGAGCAATTGCGTCCTTTATCGTTTGCTTCATGGTGCAGAAAATGCGGATTTTGGTGTTTCTGACGTATTGGCTTGCAATATTAGCTTAGGTATGTTGTACATAGCTTGAGAACTTTTGTGTTCCTAAAAGCATTTTTGTGGACTTTTCGCGTGACCAGAAGGCTGGCCTTTTCTTCAGCCAGAGAATCAGCATTGCCATTCAACGTGGCAATGCTGCCAGCGTGCTGGGCACGTTTCCCATTGACATCGATGTGGACGAATTTTTTGATGCGCTATGAGCCCTTTTCCCTCTCCCCTTTGTATGTAAATTTGTTTTGTTATTATTTATAAGATTAGAAATGTTCAGTTGTACATATTATTTGAATTATAATTAAATATTCTCTTTTTATGGACTGATTATTTTATATTGTTTACAATTTCTATGAAAATATGTTAAATACACGTTAAGATACTCGATAAAGGTCCTCTATACCAAAAAAATAGCTCTGTATTTTTCAGAATGCAAGTCAAATGGGAAATAAAAGTCTATTGCCATAAATATTACCGTTCTTAATGACAAACAAAACTGCTTCTATATTTCGAAACATAGTTTTATATGACGACTAGCTGTTGCCCGCGACTTCGTCTGCGTAACATTAGTACTTCGAACAGCATTTTCTTTATATCGCGCAATAATATTGTAGGTGTGTGGGCCGCCTTACTTGAGAATTTATTAGTTCACCATACAAACTGCCACTCACTTTCCATCCCCTTAAGAATGATTGCCGGGATAAAAACTATCCTATGTCCTTCCCTCAAACTATCTCCATGCAAAATTTTATCTAGGTCGGTGCAGCTGTTTAAGCGTGAGAAGGTAACAGACAAACATACAGAGTTACTTTCGCATTTATATTATTAGTTAGGATAACATACTAATATAGATTTAAGTTCTTGCAACTAACCTTTGGCTTTACTGTTTTCTGAGCAAATAAAGACTTTAACTTAATTAATTTAAAAAACAAACAATGTAAAAAGAAAATGTCACCGACAAGTTGATAAGGCAAGTTATGCTAATCGCAGGTAACAAACAACTAAAGTTAAAGTAATAAACCCCTTTTGAAATTAATTAAGATGACGGTCCTGTTACACATTTCCAAAGTTAACTTTGTCAAAGAGAAGGTTAATTAAACTTTATTTAACACAATTACTTTATTTCTATTAAAATCTTTAACTTGTCGCTTGAGGCAGAGTATGGCAGCTTTATGTTAGTGGCATAACATCACGACTTTATTTTCTGAAGGATTAGGCAGAGGTGTAGGTACCCTATAATAGAGCCGCATGCCACATTTAGGCCTAATTTTTAAATAGTCTGATAACTTTTAACTGATGTATAAAAATGGTGGTTTGACAGCTTTTGTATAGAAAATATGTCAAACGACCATTTTTATTCCTCATTTAAGTTGGAATCCCTTGTAGTAGGGGAATACCCTATTACTATCAATCGGGCGCAAATCCAAACCCTGGGCAGCTATTGAAAAAATATAAAGAAAGAAATAAAGAAAGAAAGAAAGACAGAAAGAAACAAAGAAAGAAATTAATATTCATTTGTGGCCCGCACAGGAGACACGATATAAGCAAGTTACATAAGCACCTACGCGAAGTCTCAGCTTAATCAGATGCCAGGAAGTGCTTGAAAAATAGATTACTAGTTGCCAGACGGACATACAAAATCAAGGTAATATAAAACTTGTAACAATAAGCTTTACTAACAGCTAGCTTCTGCCAGCGGCTTCGCCCGCGTGAAAATCGAAAATCATTCCGAGGGAACATTTATTCCCGATATAAAGTATCCTATGTGCTATTACAGACTATAGTCTATCCCTGTGCCAAATTTCATCCAGATCCGTCCAGTAGTTTGAGCGTGAAGAAGTAACAAACATACACACTCACAGACTTTCGCCTTTATAATATTAGTGTGAAGTGTGATTAGTGTGATGTGATGTGAATAAACATGTAGATAAAATTATAACTTCCTCTCTGCAATTCCATGAACTAAACCACGGGGTTCCAGCGCTAACAAAGAATAATTGGTTCAAATAAATGTCACTAGAAGGCGCGATATGCATCGATTTGTTATTAAATTGTGTGTAAAATTAACATTTTCTAGAATTTATCACACAAGTTTTATGTTCTTGTTTAATCAACTGTCCTAAGCACAAAAATATGGATTATTGGGCTATTAATCCACATGTCGAAGATTATTTGAACGGATCTTTTAAAATTGATTGCAATAGATGGCGCGTTTTCAAATTTCTGAGGCATGCCACTCGATTTTTTTAATTTGTATTGTAATACATTTTGGTACAATAAAACTGTCAAAAGGTGCAAAAAATATTATAAAACAAATCGTCAATGTTTTTAAAGAAATAATAGTCACGAATCGAGAAAACCCTTTTACTTGTCAGTCGCTGCTAACACCATCTATAGCCGTGGAACGGAACCGAACGAGATCCAAGTACTTACTAAAATAATCATCTTAATCAGACGAATAACGCTAGTTACGTGCACGGTTTCTTTGTATGGGATGAGGCATCTGTATGCTAGTATTATATTATCTGTGACTAAACTAAGACTGAAAAAGTCAAGCTGGAATTAAACTAAAAAGACCAACAAACAGAAAACGAGAGAAAAGAATTGTTCAATTAACAACTTGTGACTCAATCACGGCTGCAAGGTGGGTAAGTTAATATTGCTGACCAGCACCGAGCTTTTATTCTGGCGAGCAAGATATAAGCTTACAGCGGTTTTAATAGTTGCGGGAAAGAATTACATGCATTCTGCATATCATTGTTTATGCAATTCAAAATAGGAGAAGAAAACGAGGTGCACTGATCCCAAGTAACATGGAAGGAGGGCAGGAAGATAACGTTGGTGAGTTTTAACGGAAGCCTTATGCATATGGGTGGACTTTGTTTATGGCAGATTTGCTCTAAGCAATATAGGCTGTGACACTACATTTGACAGTAGGCTCATAAGCATCGTAACCACAAATATAAATCTAACTATAATGTGATTTTTTATTTCGTGGACTAAACTGACATTTGGGGGGTTGTCACTTTATCGTTACATTAAAATAGTGCCGTACCCTAACTATCCTGAGTGATCGAAGTTAATCGAAAATCGAAGTAGATCGAAAATGAAACTATTTCACGGCATAAAAAAATAATTTGTTTAGAAACTTAGCGGCCCATATTTAGTTTCTACTCATTTATGTCAGACTTAATTTTGTCGATTGCATTTATTTTATAGTTGATTTCATATTTAAAACAAAAAAAGTTCATGTACTATATGTATGAATACTGTTATATTTAAATATATTACGTATATACTCATAAAACATTTATTTAAACCAATTTGTAAAAATAAATTCAGGAGTCATGTCACATCGATTCGATGAATCACTTATGATTGAGCCTTACCTACAACACTATGCTCCGCGCTTGCAACATTTAATATATTCAATCAATAGGTCAATAGCACCTGTCAGTTTAGTCCACGAAATTAAAAATCACAGTATAGATGAAGTATATGTATGTTTGTGTATGTACTTTATATGTCAAAAAACAAAAAAAAATTACGATCAATGATCAATTATCGTAATTTGAGCTTTTCATTTAGCATTACCGGCACCGGAAATCCACCGAAATCTAGAAAAATGCCTCTTTATGCCATATTGAGCTGTACAGACTGTATACAAAATGTTGGCCGAGGCATTGGAAATGTTTTCTTTCATTGGTAAGTAAATTTGTTTATAAATTGTGTGTGAAAAGGTGGCACGCTTGGTTTACATACAGATGGAGGGACTTGCGTTATTTAGTTAGATTTATATATGTGATCGTAACAGTCAATTATCATAAAACATTTGGGAAAATAATTTGACAATTATTCTTATTCGTAAAGCATGCGCTTGTTCAGAGATTCCTGTGATCTCTAAATCATCATTCGACCTTCTCCTGGAGAGAAATAAAGGAAGTGTTTATTCAGCACGGCACACACAGCAACAGAAAATCACGAGTAACAGAATAAGTAAGACCAAAAATAATACAAATATAAACAAAACAAATAAACTTTTCAGGCATTCTGTCTACAAGCAATATACAATTGTAACTGTAAAAATCCAACCCGCTTCACGCTTACAACTTGCACTTCTTACCAAATTAAACAGTGTATCGCCTCCAGGCGTACGCTGCGCTGTAGCAATACGTGACCGGTCCGGTTTCCCGCGACACCGGACGCGTGTTCCGATGCTCAGTAGTTTTTTCATGTAGGTGTGTTGGTCCGGTAGGTATTCTGTTTTTTATGGAGCGGGGTTATGGAGTGTGAGAGTGAAAAATGTGGTAAGATTTTTCTGTTTAGCTGTGTAAAACACGGTTTATGACTTTGCTTTGTAGGATTTGAGATTTTTGGGTAGTGCGAATTATTTGTAATCGAATTCAAAAAGGAGGAGGTTTTCAATTCGACTGCATTTTTTTGTGTTACCTCAGAATGTTTTACTAGGTGGACCGATTTTAGTTAAGATCTGATGAAGAACATCGGAGATAAACAACAGAACTCTTCAATAAATTACGAAAAATCTCTCAGTATAGCTGCGATCGCATGTCTATTTTTTACACCATTTCATAACAAACCATCACCCGGTACGCTTTAAAGGGGTACGCAGATGTGTACAGTTCTTCCTGGTACACTCTCATTCCACCGGTTTTGTTCAACTTGCTTGTTATTCGGGTAATCTATTCTGGCATTAAAGATACCTTACTATAGAACTTACCCATTATGTACCACAACTAAAAGTGAAAATTATTAACTTTTTTCCTAAAAAACACAACCGACTTCCAAATAAAAACAATACAAAGTGACTTCAAAAAAAAATTTCAATTTCGGCAGTCGGTGTTCCTGTTTGAATTTCTTCGTTTTTTGCCACCGACTGCTCAAATTGAAGCTATTTTTCACTTTGTAGTGTTTTTATTAGGAAGTCGGTTGTATTTTAGGTAAAATGTTTTTTTTGTAAATTATGTTGTGCGACATTGGATGGACGAAGTCAGAGAGAAATGCCAAAGAAAATATAGATGAGTCAGTGATAGCGTGACGGGGGACAGGACGGTATAGAATAAGAAAACTTGTTGTGCCGACCCCAAGTAACATGGGATTAGGGCACGAAAATGATGGTGTAATAATTTTCTGTGCATTAATGTAATCTGATATGCAAGTATTGTTTGATAGCAATTATGGTGTTTTGAGATTATAGTATTTTGAGAATATGACATTCAGAGACGGAGTGGTTGTGGAGTGTGAGAGTGAAAAATCTAGAAAACAAATTATAGTAAATGGTAACTGGCTTTTTAGGATTCGATTTTTTTTAATACTATTATTAAGGGTTTAGCATAAGCATGTGACAATTAAACAATTTCTTTCTTCTTCTTTTTTGTATATGTGTTAAATATGAAACGTGGAAACATTTTACATGGAATGTTTTATACATAAATTGCCTGTTAGCGTGTACGTATTGTTTGATAGGTTTCCACGTGTATCGTGTAACCAATTATTACTCGTCCTCTATTTCACGAAACTTACACCCTTAGCTGATAAAACGAGAAACTTTGTCTATTACTTACTTCGCGGCATAAAGGCACGATGTTATATGCCACCAATATATTGTACATTCTGCCTATATATACACGCTGAAATTTTAATGGTTGTTTTGCGCAGCGAAACTATTTCGTCTTGGTATAAAATCGATTTAAAAAATAAATAAACATTAGAATCAAGATGTGGCAGATTAACAATTGTAAAAAACAAAACTCGAAAGCGACGTCAAGCCATTTGTAACCCGCGATAGTTTACCAGCGAACCAGTAGAAACGCGAGACGGGCGGGCCGACGACGACGACGGGCCGCGTGGTCATTTACTTCTTGGCAATTACTATTGGTTCTCACGATTTCGAGTTGATGTATATTTTTTAGATTGTTTTAATACAAAAAAATATATATTTGTTAAGTATAACTCTATGCTTCGATAGCACTACTGATGGCAAATCGTTCTGCTGCTGAAAAACAACCAATCAAATTTCAGCCTGTTTAACGCATGTAAGTAGATTCTTGTATTTAGCATTTATTTATTTATTATTATTATATATTATAAGGGAGCAGTGGTGGCCCAGCGGTAACGGCCGCGACTTACAAGTTGTAGGTCGTGGGTTCGAACGCACGCAGGCGCTCTCACAGAGAGGAGGCCTGTGTCCCAGCAGTGGGAACATTAATAGGCTGATGATGATTTATTATATACTTTACTGTGCATCATAAGTTACATTTATAAAGGAAAATTAAAACTAAAAACACATAAAATGGGCGGCCTTATCGCATTCCGCGATCTCTGATTTATTTTATAGAGAATGGCACAGTAAAATTCTTATAAAAAGAAAAATTTACCGACGAAATAACGAACTAAAAAGCAAAAAACTAAAATACCTTTTGGTCTATCATTTTGAGGTGGCGCCTAAAATGCAAATTAATTACATAAAGCGCAGAATGATTGTAGCTAGCTTGATCATCGTTCTTTGTTTGGCGCCGCCTCAAAATGCTAGACTGAAAGTTTATTTATATTTTTTGCTTCTCAGTTCGTTATTTCGTCAGTACGTATATTACTTTGTTAACAACGTTTTTTTCTTCTCTTTTCAGTTTACTTAATTTTAACGGAATCGGTTCACAATTGGAAATTCAGTGGGAGAATCATCAATAAATATATATTTGTTTTTAAGTGGGACCTCTTGCCATTAAAAAAGTCTTTTTGAAATCAGGCCACTCTATGAAAAGTTATGAGTGCTCATACATAAAAAAAAACATGTCGAATTGAGACCCTCCTCCTTTTTTTTCGTCGGTTAAAACATACAAACCACCAGGCAAATAATCAACCAGATTAAAATCATTGGTTCATATTACAAAAACAGTTCTTACTAAATTGAACTGATTAAGCGCATCAAATGAAAATCATACTTATTTCCATGTGATTAAATATTATCATATAATCATGTAAATTGCAATGAAAAGTAACTACAGATATAATTTTATATTAGTTAATTGATATTAACCGTTGATGCTCAAAGAGTTTAATGAAATATAATCAGTCCAATTGAAATAATACTTACTAACGTACTTATTTTAAATTATAGTTGATAGTTATTGATTACAAAATAAAAGATTGAATGAAAAATACTCGCTAAACGATTTATAAAGAAGTGTCACGTAACAACAGTCCCGGGACTTAACGAACCTCGTCAAATACTTTTTTGGCAAGAGACAGCAGTAGTTTACGAAATCGACATCCAATTATCGACAGTGGCCCAGTCGTAGAGTGGTCAGAACATTCCATAGCAAAAACCAGAGTCTAAAATCGATAGCGGACCGAATTTGATTGAATCCGCACCAACATAAGATGAGATAAGTTCCATTCAGAAGTTTGCAATACGGATTCAGATCCACGCTCGCGTAAACAAAGATCAAAGTGAAATACTCAGACAAATAGATTTTATCTATGACATGAATCAGCCAGATAATGTTCTGCTTTTGTTTGTAACACGTAAATATATGTGGTGAAAGGTTTTACACGCTCACTTTTTCCGTTGAGTCGCTTGTATTTATTCGTTCCAATTTTTATCCCGGACGGATCGGCTATTAGTCATTATGTACCAATACTCTTTGTTTTGTTCGATGATTGGAAGCGCAAAAATACGGTCGGACAAGTACAAATACATTGTGTGCGAGTTTGGACAATTTTATGCACGATCTGCTCTGTGATTGGGTAATGAAAGGATATGGGACCGTATTTGGTGATCGTTTTCCGGTCAACTTATGGCATTAAGGAAACTGGGTTGGTCCCATTTGGAACAGAATTTTACAAAGTAGCATGTTTGTTTTTACTTCACTGTTATTCTTGGGTTTTATACCTTAGATAACGTTTTGATCCGGGTGGTTATGGAACAGTAATATAAAAAATGTAAGAGTATTCCCAAATAAATGGATTGGGCAAATCATTTTATACGCATCTGGTCAAAAGGGAAGGCTCTGGGAAAAGAAAGAAACAAAGAAAGAAAAAGTGTTTATTTGTCACAAAACGACATACAATATTAGGATATACTTAAGCTAAACCCTTAAAATAGTATTAGTAGTACTTAAATTAAGTTAGTAAAGACGAGAAATAAATCAAACAATGATAACAAACAATTATAAACACAAAAGAAATAGGGTGAAAAATATGTAGGCAGATGCATGTCGTGATTGTGTCAATAAGGCTTAAACTCAGCATAATGCTGTACCGTGGGGGACCCACAGCACGGCGCTGATTTTCAGTGGTCGCCTAGGACGTGACGTACGGAAACCAAATCGGTTGTGTATGTTAAAATACATACAAAGAACAAACAATTAATACAGTAAAAAATAAATAAAAATAAACTACCCAAAATTATAATGTGACCAAAACCATAAGCATAATTAACCAGAACCAGAAAAGGCGAGGCGATGGCAAAGTAATTACAGGAAAGTGGAGTAATGTATGCAAAGCTATAATTCCCCAGCTAATTGAACCAACTGCTTCACAGCCCGCAAATCACATTATCAATCTTTTCAGACTCCGCCCCACATCAACATGCAACGTTAACTCCGAGTGGGCCCCGAAACATACGTAATCCTTAGCTCACAAAATTGTAATCAACCTGCACTTGACGGACGAAAAAATAAAACCCATTTTATATCCATCTCTAAATCCGAAACATTTTACAGTAAAAATCGTGTTGTGAAGTGGAAAGAGAATTTAATTTAGCGCTAGCGGGAGCCAAACACGTCAATACAACAGCTAGAACTAGCACAAGACTGGCCTCAAATGCAAACGTCGGCCCGGAATTAAATTTAATGATTTACAGCCAGCCGTTGGGGAGCGTGCGCCGCTCGAAACTCGATTACAGGGGTTGTCAAAGCAAACAGAGACGGGTGACCTTCTAAATTAATTGCGTGATTCGATGGATGTGACGCGGGTAAAACTTGCGTTGATTGAGTGGTCATTGGCACGTTTGTGTGTCGCCCTCGCTACAGTGTGGACTCCGAATTGCGCTTTTGGTGAGCTCGGAATGCTTGATTGGTAAATAATTGTTTGGAGAGACTCGATTACATATTTGATAGGGATGGAGTTAATGCTTTAGACAAACAAATTATACCCTTGTCACTGAATTTAGTGCGAACGGTATGGGTATTAGAACACCATTGAAATGACATTATAGTAACCTTTGCCAAAGTACATCAAACAAGAACAAGATTCCGGTTAGCATAAAAGCTTTATGAAATGTAAAATGATGGTGCGTTTTTTTTAAATTTAACCTAAAGAAGTATCTCAATTTCAATTACTGAAATCGCCATTAGGGGTTTATTAAATTAAATTAAATTAAAATTCATTTATTTCAGAACCAGTCCATATCATACCAAGTGAAATTAAAATATTAGATGCATTAATAATAATTAAAATTAGGAAACATTACAAAAGTCATTAAAAAACATTATAAATTACAATTAGAAACACATTACAAAGTCATTAAAATACATAAAAAAATAAAAAAAACACAATAATAAAAAATATTAAATACTCTATTTTATCTAATTCTAAATTTAGGTTTGGATCCAGAGTGCTCAACATGCAGCCTGGTCCAGTACCGCACTATTGGGCAATCCAGACCCAGATCCATCCTCCATGCAAACAGCTGCAGGTAGCTGTTGGAACTGCCTCGTATGCGTCGCATCAGAGACTCAACTCTCTTACGCATAATCGCCGCAAAACCATCTATATTTGCCTCCGCAAACATACCCGACGCGCTACAGTAGCGAGGCAGCTTCATCAGCGTCCTGAAGGCATTATTGTATAGCACGCGCAGGCTGTCGTACGATTTTTTCGTATGCTTGACCCATAGGCTGCACGTGTAAAACGATTGGCAAAATGCCCTAAACAATGTCGCTTTTACTTCCGCAGTACAGCGCGCGAACCTACGAGCCAGCATATTAGCCCTAACAGACAAAGCCCTGCGCTCCCTATCTATATCAGTATCATCTACAAGTGTCTCGGTGACCCAGTGGCCCAGATACTTGAACTGCGAGACTCTTTTAAGGACACTGCCATTCAGCATGACCTGTGGGACAGTGTCATAAGTTTTTGAACCCGCCTTAAACACCATGAGCTCGCTTTTAATGGTGTTATATCTGAGCCCATGGGCACCCGCATACCGTTCGCAGATCAAAATCAATTTTCGAAGGGCACTGATCGATGGACTCAGCAGCACCATATCGTCCGCGTAGCTGATATTGTTGACAAGAATACCATCAATCGAACAGCCCACACCAGCGCCACTGAGTTCACGGATCAGACGGTCAATATACAAGTTGAAGAGAGTCGGCGAGGTTAACCCGCCTTGCCTTACACCACACTCCAACCTATACTCAACCGATAGTGACCCCGACCACCGCACAAAATTGCTCTGGTTGCCATACCAGTACTTTAAGAGACTTGTATACTCAGGAGGTAGATCCGTATCCTCCGACAACTTTTGCCACAACCTGTCGTATGCAACAAGATCAAATGCCTTAGATAAATCTAAGAAGCAGGCATAGACAGGTGTGCTTCTGTCAGTATAGTATCGGACGGTATGCTTGAGATTCAGTATGGCCATTTCTGTTGACAAACCAGGGCGAAAGCCAAACTGTGCATCATGTAGCTGTAGGTGTTGTCTTAACTGAATATCAATAACACCGTCCAACACTTTAGCAATGACTGTCGCGAGTGATATAGGCCTGTAGTTACTTAATTTTGAGGCGTCTCCTGTTTTGCTCTTTGTTATTGGGACAACTATAGTTTTCATCATTGCCTCAGGAAGGTATGAATGCCTTAAACAGAATGTAAATAACATAGCGAGCACCCTTGGCAGATGAACACCCGCATGCTGTAAGTGTTCTATACTGAGCGAGTCATGGCCCGGGGATTTTCCTCGCTTCATGTCTCTGATCACATTGGCAACCTGTTTCGCAGTGATCCGAGCAAACGGTTTCACCAGACTAGTACCTCCCCCCTCTGTAGTGGTCGTCGCGGCTACCATTGGAGAAAGTACCCTAAAATGCTCCTTGAATAAGTTGGCAATTTGATCGGCGTCACTAACCCCTTCCACACTAATTGGAACACTCGGCCTCGGATTCAATTTGTTGGTCTCCTTCCAAAACTTGCTAAAGTTTTTTGTGGCATGCTGTGATGCCAGACTGTCCATTTTTAACTGAGTTTTATTGTCCCTACACCACTTGAGCTGATGTTTAAACCAACTTCGCGAGTTTCGCATTTGGTCATAAGTCTGACCGGACGTATTTTTGCCCTGGGCGACCCACTCATGAAACCGAAGCCTAGCCTCCTCATATGCCTTTTTGCAATGCTTGTTCCAGCCTGGCACATGTCTTTTCTTTTTATTTGTAAATATTCTACTTCTAGAGCACGCCGCCGCAGCGTCTCTAAGCACATTCACTACATTACGATACAATTTATCAATTACTTGTCTGTGGTCTACTTTATTACACATTACATCTGCGCAGTTATGTAATTTACATGGAAAGTTGATATCACGCAGCTTAGTTGAACAAATGTACAAATATTTATTGAGCTGGTCTTTATCTCTTTCGCCCCATATAGCCTTATCCGGCAATGAGCCTCTCACCTGTACTTTTGGTACCAAAATATTAAGGTCACATAACAGTTCAACAGCGAAATGATCGGAACATGACATCTCATACCTTATACTTGTGCTCAGAACAGTTTCTTTTGCGACTTCAGTAGTGATGACATGGTCCAACCATGACGTAGTCCCGTAAGCATTACTAAGGAATGTATATGTACCTGAATCTAATCCCAACCATTCTATGTCTGCACACGTCCACCGTTGCTCAGCACAGAACTTCAAAAGCTCATTGCCAAATAAGGCGCCTGGGTTAGCGTTGAAATCCCCTAGTATATACACTGTGTCCGTACCACTAGTCTCTATAATAGCACTAACCTCGCCGAGGCAACTCACAAAAATTTCAAAATTGTCAAGACTATCCGTTGGCATATAAACCGACATCACTAATAATTCGCGATCATCAAACACTACCTTCACGGCCACTATACGCTCACTCTCACAGTCAACGACCGAAACCGATTGAAACACACTTTTACGCCACAGAAGAGCCACTCCACCATATGGCCTGCCCTTCAGCATACCCGACGAAGTATCTACTGAAGATTTCCCGGTGTACGCAAAATCTTGGTCAATTTCTCCTAGGTATGGAATGTCGTCCGGTAGTAGCCATGTCTCCTGTAATGCTAAAAAGTCTGCCGTGTGACATAGCGTCCTGACGTACTCAATTGAGTTCTTAACAGAATAACAGTTAAAACTCACGAACTTAGTTCTGTTTATTCTCTTTCCTGTGTTGTGATCCATTATTCTTATTTTTAAATTCAATAAATTTTCTAACAGTTATGCCCTCAGGCCATAAAGTGTCATCTAGAAAAAGTGAGAGCTTTACACTAGGCACCTGCATTTTATACGAACTGTACTTCCTCTGCACTTTCGCTTTTATCTTCTGCAAGGTGACATGAACTCGGGTTTTTTCCAATATGTAGTCAACAATGTCCGTCTCTGATGTGCATCTGTCAACGTTATTGATAAACAAAGGTACCTGTATAGCAGCAGCTTTGAAATTTTCACTGCCTGTATTTCGGGCTTTACCTTCCAGTGTATTAAAACGATTTTTTAATCTCTTTTGCTGTACCAAAACCCACTGCTCCTTCGGTTTCTCAACACTCCATTGTTTTTCCGTATTTATTACACTCGCAAAAGAATCATGTAAACAAGTATTCACACTCGTACTACAATCCACCCGACACATTGGCGCTGATGACTCAAGCGACGACAGCGGCTGCGACGGCGGCGGCGGCACATTCATGTTCGAGGTCGCGGTACGTGCGCACTCTTTCATTTGCGCTCGAACTTGCGGGCCGGGCGTTGCAGGGGAGCGCATGCGCGCGGGCACAGGGGATCCTGGCACCACCGCTCGCGCCGCAGCGACACAAGTAGCGCCCGGCAATGACTCATTTCGCTCAGAGTGTCTTTGAGTTGTACTTTGTACCGCTTCCGAAACTGGGGGTAGACCGGCCGGTCCGCTATCCAAAAAATAACTATTTGATATATTAGTACCTCCGCCTCTCTTTTTATTAACATAACGGTCAAAGTTATTGTTTACCAAAGATGCATTACTCAAATTAATAAGTTCATTTTTAATTTCGTTAAACTCTTCTTTCGTAACATACGATTCCTTAATCGTTCTTAATTCATTTTGGATGACCAACATATCCTTTAAGAGCTTTGTCGGATCAACATGGTCAAAATGAACTGGAGGTAGCTTCTGTAAGTCCCTCGCAACAAAAACTGGAATTAAATCCGGATCAGTCTCTTTAAAAAGGCTTACAACGTCAAATAAATCTCTTTTCGAGCGTCCATCCTTTCTTCTATTTATCCTTTTCTTCGAGGTAGGCACTGATTCGAATAGCAAGCTCTTTGCACTTTCGATCTCCTCCGAAGAAAAACTCGACACACACAAATTCACCAAACTTTCTTCGTTCATAGTGTCTATTTTATATTGAATAAAGGCTAATAACTCACTAACCACTAAATTGCACTGATTGCATTTTACAATATTATTAGACGTCATCTTTGTGCGATGAGTCACTGACTCGACTGTACGTTCGCTCGCTAGCGCTTACGGACGCGATATGATTTATGTACGAGTTTAAAAATCACAAGAATTACTTATAGTTTACCTTAATGGTCCAAGAGGAACAGATCCTAAATGCAAATATTTAAAAAAGTACTTATACAAGTATAAAAGTTATACTAAGCCCATAATAAAAGGACTGTTTGCCCGTGTATTACGAAGCAGGCTGCCAGTCCAAAGGTCTCGACCAGGGTAAACGCGCTGTGACTAGGGGTTAAGCGGGCGCGATAGCGGATAAGGTATATAAGGTGGCCACCGACCATCGCTAGTTATTGTAGCGGGCAGTAGAGGCTATAATCGAATTTAAATTAAAGTTTAATATTTTGTAATTTAAGTTGATTTTAAAATGTTCATTAACTTAAAGTCATCCAAAGGGAGGATGAAGAGGGCTATGCTCCCAGTATCCATGCGTGATCGCATCAGAAATGAGGATATCCGCAGGAGAACCAAAGTTACCGACATAGCCCGAAGAATTGCAAAGCTTATACAATGTGCCCTGCCCACTGTGAAATGGCAGTAGGCAGGCCACATTGCTCGTAGAACAGATGCCCGATGGGGCCAGAAAGTTCTGGAATGGCGACCGCGAACCGGAAGACGATGTGTTGGAAGGCCTCCCACTACGTGGACCGATGACCTGATTAAGGTTGTGGTAAGGCGCTGGATGCAAGACGCACGGGATCGGTCAATGTGGCGACGCCTGGGGGAGGCCTATGTCCAGCAGTGGACCTCATTCGGCTGAAATGATGATGATGATGATGACGATTAACTTTAAAAGGCCCTTAAACATATGGATTGCAATGGAATTTGCCCGTTGTACCGTATGTACCATTAACCTGCACCATCAAAGGTGCAGAGGAGAATAATTAGTTTCGTTTGCACCATTAATATGAATACAACTACTAACTTCACCATACTTTTGCCGTGTGCACTTTTGACCTGCACCATCGAATTAGTTTCGTTTGCGCCATTAATATTAATACATTATACTTTCCTACTTTAATGGCGACCGCGAACCGGCAGACGATATGTTGGAAGGCCTCCCACTATGTGGACCGATGACCTGGTTTAGGTTGCGGAAAGGCGCTGGATGCGAGACGGACGGGATCGGTCAATGTGGCGACGCCTGGGGGAGGCCTATGTCCAGCAGTGGACCTCATTCGGCTGAAATGATGATGATGATGATGACGATTAACTTTAAAAGGCCCTTAAACATATGGTTTGCAATAGAATTTGCCCGTTGTACCGTATGCACCATTGACCAGCACCATCAATGGTGCAGAGGAGAATAATTAGTTTCATTTGCACCATTAATATGAATACATCTACTTCACCATACTTTTGCAATGTGCACTTTTGACCTGCGCCATCTAATTATAGTTTTGTTTGCACCATTAATATAAATACAACTACTTCACCATACTTTTGCCGTGCGCACCTTGACCTGCACCATCGAATTAGTTTCGTTTGCGCCATTAATATTAATGCATTATACTTTCCTAGTGAACGTTGTCTGATGACAGTTTGATACTCCAAAATTTGATAATTTACAAATATAGTCATGTTTCTTCAGGGTAAAACAATAGACGATCGCTCGCTAGAGAGGTCGCTCCTGCTTGTCGAACTAGGTGCCTGCCATTGTCACTTCAGAACGGACGCAAAAGTTGATTTTATATGTTATATTCCACTTTAGCACCCGCGCAATCTACTCACCCTGTCCGAAGCCAAAGAGTTCTCGGTATACGGGTCCTGCCGAAGGACTCCATTATAAATTTATTTGAATGGATCCGCCGGGACAGGCCGGACCAAGAATAAAATTGTAATTAATATGTTACAACTTTGTTTCCAACTTAATTTTCGTCGTTAACTATTTAACGTGTCCCTACTTATTTATTTCTTTTAATAAAATGTCCATGTGAAAGTTCTTTTTGTTTTCTGGATAGAGTTTGTAATATTGTTTGCCTTCGGTTGTCCAATTTTATTCATCGGATTTATCATGGCTAACATTATAAATATACTAGGTTGGTATTTAAAAAAATAAGGTTGTTCATTCGTCCTGTTGCCAAGGTTCAACTAATCTTTGCCGCCGCATAAATATCTGTTGTTCGATAAATTTTCCTTGCTAGTGTCGTGGCCGAATTTATGAAAAACCTAGACATGTTACACCATTTTTTTTTTTTTTTTTTTAATAAGGCAGTTGCTTTCTTTGTCAAATATAGTTGATGCATTTTTAGTAGGGACAAGACCAAAAACTTGTGAAAATCCTAGACTTGGTAAACTATACAATCATTTTCAGTAATGTTCAATTTTTTTCTTTTTACAAGCTTTTATTTAACTTGCAATGCATGTATGTATGTAAGTGTGTTCGGGTCAAATCTTGCAACTGAATTTTAAAGCAGTTTACCTCCACCGATTATGATGAAATTTTGCATACACGTTAAGTTTGTATGACAATGTATGGTTAGCTAAGTGACGTCATTCTAAATCCAATATGGTTGACGGCCCAAGATGACGGACTAGTTATTTTTTGTGCACTTCCATGATATGGGTATCAAATGAAAGGGTTTTCTGGGAATAATACGGAAAAAGCTTGTTATGCTTGTTTTGATTTTTGTTTTTTTTTTTGCGGAAATATATATTTTAATGGATAATTATTTCATCTATGTTTTCATTATTAAACAGTTCATTGGTATTTTACATACGTATTTCAATTTCCACAGCATCAAAGCTTCTGTGGTGGCTCTTCTGCTCTCAATTTGTAATTCGTAAAGTAAAAGTTGAGAAAAGAAACATCCTTTGTAGGATTGTCTGAAGAACTTTCTTAGCATTTGTTTCAAGTACTTCTATCGAGTTCGTTCACCCCAAATGAATGGAAAGAAAAATACATTTGTGATATTAATCATTCACTATTTTTCTCATGAGTAACATCCAGGACATCCTGAACATTGTCGTAAAACAATTATATTATTTTTGTTTATAAAACAAACGACTCTCTTGAGTAATGATTATCAAGAATTATAACTAGAGCCCCTAGATAAAGTGGTTCATGAATTGATAATTTTATGTTAAGAACATAATATATCTACTCAACTTTAATTATTTACTTTCTTGCTAAACTTTGACAAGCTGTCATGCAAACTAGAATTTGAAAAGTCCTCAACTTTGAATTCTGAATTTAGAAACTGGGGGTATAATAGTGTACACGTACGGACATTACCCACATCTACTATTACACATTTTATTTATTTGAAGTTTCTTGCGAACACCACACCACACATAATAACATGCACACCACTCTGTTTTATCCAATACTTGTAAATACTATCCTATGTATTCTTTTCGCCAGGTTTATTTACACAATACACTTATTTATTTACACTATTTCATAACAAGTTTCTATTGACAGCCGACCATAGATTAATAGATTTCTTCCATATTTAATAAGTTACTTACTCTTTGGTCCGCGCTTCGTTTGTCTATGATATCGACAAATAGTCTATAATAGGTCTACCTACATTTAATATGTTTTATTTATATACTTACACATATTTTGACCCATTTTCTGTGTTTATTATATTTCTTTTGTTATTTATATATACTATTTTATTTTTTTATTGTATTTTCCGTTTCCGTAAGTGTGTCCGTGGCATGAACAGAGGGCCCTATCAGAATATCAGCGCAGGGTTATTTCCTTTTTTGGATATCGCTGCACATGCTGAGATAGGAGCCTTTTTGGTCTCGCACGGGGTTTTTTATTTTGACTATTGTGTAATTTTTATGCTTATTTCTCGTGTCTCCTGTGCGGGTCACAAATAAATATTTTTCTTTCTTTCTTTCTTTCTTTCTTTCTTTACTAGCCTTTTCCCAAATAAATATATTGGAGTCTGTCGGTCGAATTAACCAACAGCAGCTGAATACTACTTACTAGTATTTATTACGGAGCGACCAACTGTTTGACTCCACAGCCCATTTAATGGGAAACACCTTACAATACTACCTACCGTCTTAGTCCGAGGTGCACTTAATTGTGCACATAATTTAACATAACCCAAGGCCTAAACCTCTAGTTTACATTTAGTGACTTAGGTTACATACGTTACAGTAGCTTAGACTCTGTACTGTGAAGGGATCGGAGTAAACAATAGTCTTATTTGCACCTATACAATTAAAATAGCTTTTACATTAAATGTTAACGCACCTAAGGCCTATCTGCCGCCGGACAGTTCTATTCTTTTTAAATCCAATTCTAAATTCAAACGACCCTTTAATAGCAGCCAGAAGTACTTTCTGTCAGTCTGTATGTTAAAAGGTTCGTAACAGCGTGCAACCTTCAAAGGTATCATGCTGGAGAGACGAAGTTTCATCCTACCAGCGATGGCGAAGGTCGAAATTTGATAACTTGACCTTTCGGTAGCGCTTGGCACTCCCATAAATTTATGACTTTATTCCAATCACTATGGTGATGCTATCGTTGATAGAATCATCACTATTGTCGAGAGCCTCAGTACTGTCTTTCACCCAGTTACTCACGGAAGTCACATAACTGTTTTAAATGTATAGGCGACGCCTGAGTCAGTGATAAAAGCCTCGTCAAAAGCATGTAATAAAGCTGATTCTATTCATTGCTTTCAGCAGCGTTCATCCATTTTAATGCCGAGTTTGTCCTAAATCGATAATAACCATTTATAATCTTCCGTATTACGGATTCAAGTCTAGTGCGCGGAACTTTTTGGGGAACCTTTTTGCTAGGCAGCACGTTCCCAGCCTAACATTTTGCCAACATTATCACACTTATTTTGGACTTATAGAGTAGTGATGATTTGATTTCGTTTTACTTTCTGAGATTTACCGCGTTTAGGCGCTTTTTCTTCTTCTTTTTACGAATAGGGAAAACTTTTTAGACTTTGGTATGACTTGGGGCTGTCTGTGGTAAATTTTTACTGGTCCTATACATATAGTATAGGACCAGTAAAAATTTCAAATCCAAACTTGTAGTAATAAAACTTTAATGCCGTAAAATACACCTAATTTTATCGATAAAAACACCCCACATAAGGGGTGCATACGATCACAAGGTCACCCCCTTAAAGATGGAGTAATTTTAGCATCTGACTTACTTATTACCATATCCAAATAGTAAAAAAAACATAACTTTGAACCAAGATCTCGTAGAAGCGTACATTTAATGTTATTTTTAACAACTATGGTCTTATAACATAGATAATCTAAAAAAATATTTGACTAATACACAAAAGGTAAGATATTTTTGTTTTGAGCCACAAAAGCCAATTTTTTAACAAAATTTCACGCGTTTTTATTGCATTTCTTAAAATTCTGCAAAACTGTTAGGGATTAACACATGTGTTTTATCGGTTTTTTGTTAGTCTTGGAGTTTTTCTATTCACTGGCATAAGAATTAGTGTAATTATATCCTTGTAAAGGATATATATTATTATTTTACTATAAAATACACTGAAGCTCATTTAGGCATTCCTTATTATAGGTAATGCTTATTATGCAATAAAACAGAAACTGTGCCCTCAAGTTACGTCAATCATCATTTCAATGCGGAATCTCCCAGATCATTCCATTTTCCTACTCGAGACCACATTGGCAGATTCATATACCTAACTAACTCACGCCAGCGTCTGTACATAGTTAATAATATAACGAAGTACCCACAGTATAGCCATCGATCTAAATTATATTTGTCGTGTTCAGAACCATTTCGATCTGATGAATTATTGAGTTGCGTTGACACGAATCGACAACATGTAATCCGCATTGCGGGCCCTACATCTAAAGGATTGTGGTCGCACCTATATGTGATATTAGCGACTAAATTGCAGCTATTCCAACTTCTAAACCGAATGAAATTGTTATGGTTTAGGCTTTGATTATAACATTTTCGTTCGGCTAAAATATTGTTTTGCATATTATTATCATCCGAATAATTATGTCAAAGTTATTGTGTATTATGTACTACAACAACAACACGTCCCTGTTTTGTAATTGACACGTGATTAAACAGATTTACCAAACTGAATTTTCCGAGCGTGCGGTCTCGCGGTCACCGGAATAGCTGCACTAATAACTTTGATAATGACGTTGAAACGTTGGTGTTTACATGTAAAACTAAGTCGCAAAAGGTTTGTTTTTGTATCTGTCCCTTATTATTTAACATAAACAAGAGTAATTTTATATCTCTCGGTAAAATATGAAATATTTCGTGAAAGCTGGTCCATAAACGACGCAGTAATTAGATGTAAAAAGACAGAGCGAATTAATTCAACACCAAGAGTAATTGTGTATTCCGACGACTAAGAACAAAATAAAGTTACAGTGATAAATATGCAAATAAAACAGAGGCAAAGCTGGATAATCCACAGGATGAATATAAATCGTGTCATCGTTAATTGAAGTCAGACATTCTGCGCGGAGGACCATCGTGAATAACAATGTTTTTTCTTGCTGATGCTCTGAAGGAAATGCGTTTTGGATACGACTGTTTTAGTAGGTACTTATGTGTGTGTAAGGCTTTTAGTTTTAACACTTCTCAACCAGATGCACCAAGGAAAAGTCGAATGAATTGTGTGAGAGATGATAAATTTATCTTGGACATTTCTGACAACGGTGAAGGAAAACGTCTTAAAGAAACTTGGATTTATATTTACTATAAATTTGTGTTTGATTGGTGTAATTGCTACAAGGCGTTCCAGTACGAGGATAAATATATCATAAATGACTAGAAAGGAGCTGTCTATTGAGATTATTGAAAATAGAAGGAAATCAATGTATAGAAGAAGCATAAGGACGGATTTCTGAATTAAGTATTTGAGGTTAAGAACGAGTTGAGTATTTGTCAAACTGTACTTTAGCCTGAAAACCTGTCAAAATTTGGCACTAAAGTTCCCTACTTTAAAGCCGAATTTTGACCACAAATACTCAATACAAAAATCAGCCCTAAGAAGACACGTTGTGAAAATGTATGAAACCGTGGATAGATGTGCGAAAGATGCAATGGCATTTTTTTTCACAAATAGTAAACCGACATTAAAAGCAAAACGTGCAAAATAACTTTCGTTTTGGAAGTCGTTGTCTTTGGTACCTCTTGTTTTTATCATTTTTTGACACCGTCTTCCAAAACGAAAGTTATTTTGCACGTTTTAGTGTTTTGCTTTTGAAAACAGTTTTTTTTTTGTAAAAATGTTTTTATTTCTCTATATTTAGTTTTAGTACACCATCACTAAACTAAGCAATATCCTTATAAAAGTCCATAGTACAAAGTCAAAGTCAAATATATTTATTTCAACTAGGCCACCAAGCGGCACTTTTGATCGTTACACAATAAAAATTTACAAATAATAAAAATTGATTCTACCGTGTAAAAACGTTGTAATTTATTATTAATAATGATTACTATTGTACTATGTGTATGAATAATACTACAAAAATAACACTGTACGTTAAGAGGTCTGAACAACTTATAAATATGGGCAAAGATTCTCTATTCAGCCGTTACAAGGATTAAAATGATGATTACTTACAATTGGGTTTTTTAATTATACCTCCTGATAATTTTATCGTATTTGTTGAATTGCTCGAGCAAAAGTTTCGCGAATATTTCGATCTTGAAATAAATAATATCTAAGTTAGTAGTCTTTAAGTGAAGAGTGAATAGGTTTCTTCTAGGCAAGCGTGCTTCATCGTCGACCACATCATCGCTTACCATCAGATGAGATAGTGGTCAAGCGCAAGCCTATAAAAAATAAAAAGTAAATATTGTAAATGTTGGCAACGAAATAATTAAACGTATTAAAGATTGTAAATTTGATATGCCTTGTGAGTGTTTCCCGTTAGATTACTTGAAAAAACTTTGTTGGATTCAAAATTTATCACACCATTAAAAGAAAGAATAAATTATTAAAAAACAAAAATTATAAAAAGAAAATTATTAGAGTTTGTAAAGTATTCTATCATACATAAGAAATAATAAAACTATTTAAAAAATGTTTTGTTTTTGTTTTCACCTATTGTGACAACCCTACCAAAATAGGTAACTATTTTGCACGTTCTTAGGAAGCTTTGTCTCTGTTCAGTTTATCTACTCATGTGGTTCTACCGTGCGATTGTACGGTACCTAAAGGATTGACAAAATACCCATATTAACTCAATTTACACATTCGTGCTGTTTGTATGCTCCATATCTTTATAACTGATTGACCGATTTTGATGAAACATGCACTTTTCTCCAAGTTGAATTTCATAAGTGTATGTATACTTATGAAATTTACACACGTGTTTAGAAGCCCACATAGAATACGAAACAAACGAAACTTATGTGAATATTTTGCATTTCCAACAATATTACATACATACGGTCGAATTGATTATCTCCTTTCTTTGAAGTCGGTTATAAAGTAGATTAATGCAATGACGGCAATTAGATATCTGTAGACGAAATACATGTTGTACTGACCCTAAATAAATTAGGATAAGGGAGACTTCTAGTGCAGAAAAATTCAGGCTTTTCTAACAGATTTTTCAAGTAAATGTCTTAGAAATGTAGTCCAACGACTCAATAAGACCCTTCTCATTCATTAACTAAGAAATTGACAGCTAGATTATTTACTACCAATTCTGTTCCTTAATAATGTAGGTACTTCTACCCCGTCGCACTTTGCTAAACTTGTGTACTCCTTTGTACCCTTGCTGCGAGCTGTCATGTCCATGTACCGTTCGTTTTACAAGTGTTGCATACTCACATACTCAAACACAGTGAGTTTCAGGAATTGGGCTTGTTTGATTCGCCTGACTACACTGGTCTAGCGACAAATAATGCTAACTTTGAGTCGCTGAATTTTCGGTAGAGTTAGCAAATAATTTGCATCATCATCATCATATTAGCCGAAAGACGTCCACTGCTGGACACAGGCCCTCAAACGTCGCCACATTGATCGGTCCCGTACGTCTCGCATCCAGCGGATCCCCGCAACCTTCACCAGGTCTTCGGTCCACCTGATGGGAGGCCTTCCAACGCAACGTCTACCGGTTCGCGGTCGCCACTCCAGAACCTTTTTGCCCCATCGGCCATCCGTTCTGCGAGCAATGTGACCTGCCCACTACCACTTAAGTTTGTAAATTCTTCGGGGTATGTCGGTAACCCTGGTAAATAATTTTATCTGGTTTAAATTGCTGGCCTTATGCAAGGCTATAAGCTCTTTGCTAACTTCGTGTTTGCTTATCCAGATAAAATCTACTATTAGAAAACCTGAAGAATGGAGCAGTGTTTTAAATCAATGTATCTGACAAATCATCGACCTGAATTGAATACTAAATAACTTAATTGAAAATAAACAACACTTACCTTATGTAACCTAAACGCGATGACTAAATTGAATCCTTATCAATTCAACACGAAAGCGAAAATAATAGTCCCTTATTCACGCTCCCAGTACTAATGTTATCATTTTATCAAACATAAACCTATCGCCCAAATAAATATCGTTTTGATAACCTCCCACTCGGTAACATAGTATTTTTATCCGATCAGTTGCCCCCGGTATAATCGTAAAATAATATGATTCATATTCTATTATAGAAAAGGAGAAATACAGACAAACGTCTGCGAAGGTTTCTCATAAATAAATCAGGCTGTTTGCTGCGGAACTTTTTACTTAACGGAGACGGAAGAAATCTTTATCTAAGAGGAGTGAGTGATATTAGTGATTTGTTTTAAAGGTGAAGAAAAATTGTGATTTTTATCTTGGTGTACAATAAAGTATATATAAATAAATATAAATAAATAAATAAAAATGGAGGAATGCACTTTCGTGAGTAGTTATTATTGAGATGGTATAACTTTTGAAAACTCGCACTCAGGGGGAACAGTGATCAATGATCGTTTCTTCTGTGAATAAGAAGAGGCCCTTACTCTGCAATGATTGTAAAATATACTGATGGTATAATTATAACTTTAGGACTTCGGTGCTAATGAATTATAGCAGCACGGGTCGATCGTCATGGTTAAGGGCCGTCTACCGCTTTAGTGCCGTAAAATGGTTACTTTCTAAAGCATCCTATTTAGTAACGGCTAGGTTTGTTATTATAATAACTTTCTTTTTTATTTACTCGTGAGAAAGATATCGTGTGTACGAATTCACTCACATGTTTTTGATTGTTTTGACACGTGACCTTGCCCTGTTACGAGCTGGGTTCCTTTCTAGACCAAAATCAGAGATAAATAAACAAAAAGGTATGTATTAAATCAACAATATATCTGTTTCTGTTCCAAATCTAACTCCGTTGAACTTGCCATTCAACATGGCAATGCTGCCAGCGTTCTGGGCACGTTTCCCGTTGACATCGATGTGGACGAATTTTTGATTTGCAATGAGCCCTTTTTCCTCTCCCCTTTGTATAAAGGTTTTTTTTAGAATATTCAATTTATATATATTAATAAAATTACCATATATAACACTGATTATAATTTCTTTCTTGCGTGATTATAATTGTGTGATTATAATATTTGCCGCGGTCTGCAACTTTCACATCATGCATCGAACTTCTATTTGACCCATTATTGGAGCTGATTTTGAAAAAACCCTTTCCTTTCCTTTGCGTTAAATAAATTAACTTATTAGTTACACTACAAGCTTTTCAGATTCATTTTCCAATAACGCATCAGTAAATGTATCCAGTCCACCTATAGTTCTGCCAATGCCTATTCCAAAGCCAGTGTTTGCTGCGTGCAAACGGAACGGGTAAACAATCGTAGCTCACTCATATCGCTTGCCCCCCAGCTGATGCCCCGACATCATAAAAATGAATTGTACCCAGGAACGTGACCAGAATCCGTGAAACTTCATGACTAAATAAATTCCTACGTATAATGGCTTCTTTTAAATTACATACGTAACTTTTTGTGGGTGTAACATTTGTGTTTATTCCAGTTTTTTTTCCGGTTACGTGCTTGTATAATCGTGATTTGGTGGTGAATTGGTATTTTAAATAGGTTTTATTGGAATAGCGTGCGTGTATGAGAAAGTAACACTTGTTATGTACCGTAGGCCGCACGGCAGAGTGTCAAATCCAGCATAAATTGGTTTCTCATTCTATTAAAACTTGATATTAAACTAAGCCAGCTCAAGATCAAGAGGCTCTAGACTAGACTTAGTGACGTTCATCAGCGAGGCAGGATTGTAGGTACTGGTGATAGCCACATGGCGAGTCGTTGGCACATATCAATAATAGAAACATTTAACACATGCTTGATTTGTGATCCTAATATTAACAGGTTCACTGTCCTTAGCAGACACAATAGTTAAACAATCACGTGAATCATATATGACTCATTGGACAGGGAAGATGTTCATAGACACGGTACCTCATCTGTTAGATATAAATTACACAACAGAGTTGTAACTCACCCCCGGTTTCTATAGGTTGAGTCACTTGTCAAATTCTACTCTAGCCTAGTCAAACTTTAACATTAAAATAGAGTGTTGTTAAAATCAAATGGTCAATTCAGAAGTCGGGTGTTAAACACTGAGTGGGGTTCGTATTATAAGTATAGGAATGTAACAATACCCTTTGTCCGATCCTGAAATTGAGACCTACCTCACGCTTGAGTACTTTGACAACTACTTAAGGAGTTTCTCGCACTCCATAAGCACTCTGCTGCGGTTCGGTCAGTGTACTCTTGGTTTGTTAACGAGTACGACGTGGTAGTCGCATCGAGTTCAAAACGCAATGTCTCTTTGGTAGTCAATCAGAGACTTTTTGACAAATGTTTAGTTTAAACTCATGAATCTAAACTCGTTAGAGTTTCACTATGTGATCAATAACGAAGTAAAAAAAAATAATCAGATGTAAGGGATATATATTTTTCTCATTTTTAGGGCTGCTCCCGTAGTAAAAGTGGATCACATACATTTTGTTTTTTTAGCTTCCGAAAGATTACCAATCTATACTAATATTATAAAGAGGAAAGATTTTTTTGTTTGTATGTTTGTTTGTACCGAATAGGCTCCGAAACTACCACCACTAGAAAGCTACATTATTCCTGAGTGACATAGGCTATTTTTTTGTCCCGATAAGGGGTCCTGTGGGGTGGCCCACGGGTTAGCTGACCAGCTTAAAGTTAGACGAATTTAAACCTTCTGCAATTAGCAGTAGATAAGTGTTATTCGATACGTTTGAGCTTATCGAACTAGAACGACTTTTCTAATGTAGGCAAATATAGTAGAATACAGTTATGCCAATTTGATCTTTAACACGTAACGTTAGGGTAGGTAAGCGTTTGAATACTGTTTTGTCACTATGATGGATTTGTTACTTTCAATAGTATTTGTTATGTCGATTTGGTCTAGTGGTTGCATCAGTGAACCTACGTCAACATGATTGCGAATTCTGTTTATTTTTTTTAATTTATATTTAGGCTCGTTTGACCACTATCTCGCCTGATGGTAAGCGATGATGTGGTCGACGGTGAAGCAGGCTTGCCTAGAAGTAACCAATTCACTCTTGACTTAAAGACCCCAAGGTTGTAGCTATCAGGAAACAAAGACTCCGGCAGGGAATTCCACTCCTTAGCTGTGCGTACAATGAAATTCAAAACTAACCTTCCACTTATTTTTTCTTTATGTTTACAATATTCAATTATGTTTTTTGGATTCAAAATATTATTTTATTGAATGAAAAAAGTTAATTTAATTTAACTATTTAAATACAAATAACAACAGAAATGAAAAGCAATAATGATTATGATAATGATTTTATTCAATATTAATATTAAATTATTACTAACAAAAATAATTGCTAACCTAAAAAAATAATTATGTTTCATAATATATTTAAAGGTAAGATATATAAAAGAAATTAGAATACTAAACTACTCATGATAAGCTTGAAATTTTTAAATTAAAGTTGTTAAATTGTCAAAAAACAGGTAATTCGTTTCAATAGTGCCCATAAAATACCTATATTTATTTTAAAAAAACCGGCCAAGTGCGAGTCGGACTCGCACACGAAGGGTTCCGTACCATTATAGCAAAACACTGCAAAAAAATCACGTTTGTTGTATGGGAGCCCCCCTTAATTTATTTTATTTTAATTTAATAATTTTTTTTTTTTGAAAAGAATATACAACGAAACATTCTGTGAATATTTCAAGCGTCTACCTGTTGCCAATATTAATATCGAGCAAAAAACGGCAAAAATATCACGTTTGTTGTATGGGAGGCCCCCTTGAATATTTATTTTATACTGCTTTTAGTATTTGTTTTTATAGCGGCAATAGAAATGCATCATCTGTGAAAATTACAACTGTCTAGCTATCACGGTTCATGAGATACATCCTGGAGACAGACGGACAAACAGACAGACAAACAGACAGACAGACAGACAGACGCAGACCCGTTTTTACCCTTTGGGTACGGAACCCTAAAAAGGTAATTAATCTGGTATATATTTTACAAAGTGTTTAATGTAGTGAATCAACATGTTATATGTTTAGAAATATGTAATATTTCTATTTTAAAATTAAATAATCACCACATTAACTGTCTTACCAACTTATAAAATATAAGTGAAAATGGCACTAAATACTTTGATGTTTTACCTACTTTATAGATTTTTTATAAGTATTTTTAGTTTTAAATATGGTTATGATGGTAAAAAAGACCTGCTTATTAATTGTGTGACATTTGACTACCAGTTTTACAATGAAATGCTTCATATTTGTCTTTCAACTACCCACTTATTATTAAACACTTACAATTTAGGCGAAAATATTACCAATTTAGATTTTTTTATTTGAATAATGAGTCCGTGTATAGTTATTTACAATACTTATTAAATAGATTTGAAAGCAAAAAAATATATCCTTGACGCAGGATTTGAACTAGCATCTTGTTCGTCTCAGCCTTATACATGAACCACGAGTCTTCTTGAAAATAATAATAAAATAAGCTATTAGTAGCAATGACACTAATTATATTACAATATTCTGACAAACTTTAAGTTATACAGCATAAAAATCAAAATCGCATAACAAATAGTAAAGACACTAAGAAAACAGAGAATAGTAAGACTTACCTACCGGTTTTTGCTAAATAAGTGTCCTACTTACTTGATGAAACTTCCACTAAATCTTTAAAGACAAAGGTCCAAAAACAGTTCTAACGTTAAAAATCCAGAAACTAAACCCAGAAGACAATAGCGAAAATTGTGCCTTCGGCAAATTCCGACACGATTGCTGCCAACATGAATTCTATTAAATGGGAAATTGCCGAAATTCCATTGTTACGAATTTGCCGAACATTTCGGCGTATTTTACTTTGATATAGTGTAATAGCCATTAGAAATAATTAAACGGTGTTTAGAAAACTACTTGATAGCAGTCAAACGTTCTTTGTGGAAAGTAATTTAGGTTCGGCGAGGTATTGTCTTGTACAGTCACAAGCATTATCTTCATTGCTCCTTTAAGGAGCGAGTTCAGTGCGCGACCACGACGCGAGACCGAGACATGTGTCCCACACAAACTCGCCTCGATTTTACCAGTTAAAATCAGTTATATTGTGGAAAATTATTATTTTACATTGCAATGGAAAGCCAATTTATCAAATTAATATTGGAGGAAGAAGAATACGACGATATGATATTATATCTAAATATATAAAAATAAACAAAAATTGGCTATCAACGAAGTATATACACCTAGAGGTAAAATATCGTTTTCCATATGGAAATCAATCAAAAAATGGTTATTTAATTGTTAAATGATAAAAAGTTCGTGTATTTCGAGGGCGACGCGCGACACCACTCGTCCGTCAGCGAGACCGGCTACGCGTCATGCTCGTGCGTCGCGGTCTCGCGCGCGTTCTCACGCCCGTACAAAGCCTAAGGACAAGTGGAATCACGCGTCTCCTGCCTCGGTCGCGTGTTGTGGTCGCGCGGTGTACGAGGATATGTACATATGTATATATGTACCTTTAGACTAGGAGGTCTGTGACACTTTTGTCGAAATTACTTTGAATGCTTCATTTAAAAGCTATGTTGAATGCGAAAAGTTTCATGTAAATTCGGTGTTTCCATCGTAATGTATTTACCAACTTCAATCTCCATTGTGCTTGTTCTTCAAAAGTAGATAATATTTTATTTTTACTATATTACTACATTTGGTTTTTAATTAAAAGGTTAAAAAAGCACCTGTATTTTTGTGGCAATTGGATTCGATCGATATTCTCGCAATTTTTACTCATAATAGATCTTGAAATTGCAATGATGTAATGTTAACCAATTTTCTCCTACAGTATTGACAGAAATTTTACGGCGTTAGCTTTCGTACATAATATTTTCAAAGCCAACTTATTAATTAGCTATTTTCTCAAAGTTATAATCGTTATTTCTCCAACAAATGCTTTTGAATTTTTCACAATTGTAAGATATTTACGCTGTTGAGAGTACCTACTGTCTCCTCCAGTAATTATAATTTCCATCGTACCGTTTTTCATTTAACACAAATGGGATAAAAGGGCCGTGTCTACGGAGAATCGAAAATTAAATTGTTTTATAAAACGAACGCGAGCACCTCTATCATTTTCAAGCTCTCAAATATATTCAGGTGGATAGATTTTTTGGCATTGATCCTAACAAATTGAATGATATTTAACCCTTTAGCTGGGTACGACCGAAAAATACTCGGTTAAAAAAGAAACGCTTAATTTTGTTAAAAAAAACAGTACGCAGTAGGTATTTTAGAATCAGACAAAAATCCATCAATTTTAGATTCTTGATTACAATGTAAAAAAGGTATAATTATTGAAATCCCAGAATTAAATACGTAACCTTTTCTTACGTTTAGTAACCTACAACATATTTTGACATAAAATTTTGTGACAGTTATTATAAACATTTTATTTTTATTTATTTATTTGGTTCACCAACAATTGCATACACTGGTATAAGCAAATTAACAGAAGCCAAACATCAGAATAAAGTGTAACAATCACTTACAGGTAAACACAGCATGCACACAAAACGTTGTCGTATCTTACAAGATAAATATAAATAAAAGACTACACTATCCAACTTGCACTAAATTAAACTTAATAAATAAATTAGACTAAATCAAAACAAATAAAAAAAGTTAAACTAAATAAAACTAGGAATTACAAAAATTTTAATAGGTAATGTGAGAGTGGGATAATGCAGGGCTAGGAAACTCAATATTCGGGCAGAAACATATAAAAAAAAACTTTTTGCAAAAAAATACTACCGACTTCCAAATAAGAAAACTACAAAGTGAAAAATAACTTTATTTTTGGAAAGCGGTGTCTTTGGTAGGTACCAATTATTTGCGTTATGGACCGGTGTACTTCCAAAAATAAAGTTATTTTTCACTTTCTAGTTTTCTTATTTGGAAGTCGGTATTATATTTTTACAAAAAAGATTTTTTATTTTTCACTTTTTAGTTGTACCTACCTAATAGGCAAGTAGTTAAGTAAGGTACCTATAATGCCAGAATAGGTTACGCGAATATCATGAAACTGAACATAACCGGTGAAATGAGAGTGTACCAAGATGAACTGTACACATCTGCTTACCCCCTTAGAGCGTATTGGCGTGATGTTATGTTATGAAATGGTATAAACAATATACTGACATGCGATTACAGCAATCCCGAGAGATTTGCCGTTATTTATTGAAGAGTTCTGTTGTATATCTCCGATGTTCTTCATTAGATCTTCACCAAATTAAAATAGGACCAATTTCGGCACATAGAAAAAAAGTCGATTTTCAAAATCGGTCCACAATCGACGGAGATATCGGTGAAAATAGATTAAAAAAAAAACTACTTAATGTCGAACATAGAACCTCCTCTTTTTTGGTAAGTCGGTTAAAAACTGGCTTTCAATTTGCATTTTTATGTAAATAGGGACACTAAAAATGTTGTGGTAAGCAAACCATGTTATTAGCAGTAGTTATCGCAGAGTTTCTAACAAACAAAATTAACAGAATCCGAAATATATTGGCAAAATACTAGTTATGCAAAGAGGAGAAATTTTCAGAAACTTGAAGAATAACATGAAATGTTTTTTTTCAAAACAACGCAACAAATAGAAAACGTCATTAAAAAACATTTTTGTTTTACATTCGCTTATTATTAATAGAAACCAAGCCCAGGGCAGTGAGGCCGTACGGCAAAACATATTTCCGTTATAAAAAAAAAAATACTAAGAATTTTCTAGTAATATAATTTCGAATTCCCGTACACAACAGAAGAGGCTTGAAGCTCTCAACGCCACGACGTTAATGTCTTTTTAAATCCAAGCCTCCAAGGGCACGTATTGGGTTTCAGTATCGAAACATCTGGGAATGGAAAGAAAACATCATATCGGTTTCGAATCGTAGAAGCTACGAACCGTTGACGGTAAGAGATTGGTTCATTATTCTGTACCCTTTACACGAAAAAAATGGGTATAAGTTTTAGTTGTATTTTTAGAGAGCCAGTTCTTGTAAAACATAAAATGGCTGTTGCTACTAAATTAGATTAATAAATTAAAATAATATAATTTTTTCGTCGAGTTTGCTTTATGTATAAAACATTTGGGTAACGGAGTCACCATTTTCATATAATTATGATAACTTTTGCTTGTGTTAAAAGTATTTAAACCATCTTCTAATCAAGTTTAATAACAAATTACCGTCCTTTGCGTCGCCCAGTCGGGTAAAAACAAAACATTTTAATAGTGACTCCAATAACTCTAAAACCACAGCGTTCTTAAAACGGATTTTATGTTCTTATCTTGAGATTACTATGTTGTTATCGAAGAAGACAAATGTCGTGAGGAAAGTTTAAAATGTGAATATGAATGGCAGGAAGGATGTAAGAGGCTAGGTGTGTGCTAATATGGAAAAGCATGGAAAAAGAAAAACATTAAAAAAAACACCAAATAAATCAGAATAAGGGCAATAACTAGAACGATGAAACAACAAACTAATTACAATTCCTGAACCAGATTTGTTCGAGAACTAAACTAAGAAAGAACTAACTACTTCTAAAAGATAGCATTAATAACTGTTCCGCCTGAATAAGCGTCTAAACTAACTCTGAGAGAAAAGCTAGTTAAAATTAAGAAAAGCAACTTGTTCCGACAAGTTATGCTCCGCCATGCCTTAGTTTCTGGAAGGTAGGAGAATTATGGATAATATATATAGGCGCGTATGTGGAATGAATTGGTGGTGCAATAAGGGGTGTTTAAATGAGGGTAGTTCTTAATAAATTGCTGCGGGGCTGTTTCATCATCATTATCTTTTCAGCTGAAAGAGGTCCACTGCTGGATATAGACCACCCTCAAGTGTCGCCATATCTTTGGGACTGTTTGATTGACTGAATAAATATTTAGTTAGTACAACTTGCGACCCACGGATGCCCCTCAAGTTAAAGGGGAAAATTTACAAGTCCGTGATTAGACCTGTCGTACTGTATGGATCAGAATGTTGGGCTGTGAAAAAGATGGATGAAAAGAGATTGTATGTAGCAGAAATGAGAATGGATAAAATGAGAAATGAGTATATTGGAGGAAGTTTGAAAGTGGCGCCAATGACAGAAAAGTTGAAAGGAAACCGTTTTTCCTGGTATGGTCATTTGATGAGGAGGGATGAAACGCATGCTACTAAAAGAGTTATTAATATAAATGTGGATGGATGGAGAGGGAGGGGACGGCCAAAGAAAAGATGGATGGACTGTGTGAGGAGTGATATGAAAGAAAAAGGAGTCAGTGATAGCGTGACGGGGGACAGGACGGTATAGAGGAAGAAAACGTGTTGCGCCGACCCCAAGTAACATGGGATAAGGGGTCTGCGTGAACTTGGCAGATCATTTTCCAGCAGAGCATAAAAAAATGTGAGTTCTAGTCGCATGCAGCATAGTTCTAGAGTTCTTGATACTTTTTGGAAATAGTTCTGGCCTTTTTCCCAGAAAAAAAGTCACATGAAAATATGATCTGCTAACTTCCGGCAGCAGATCATTTTTTCCAAAACTATAATTTTATAAGTGATTTAGGTGCACAAAGGTGACTTCTATAGTTCCTGATACCTCTTAGAAATAGTTCTGCAGAATAACACACAAAAAAAAATTAACAAACATATTAAACTCATACCAGAAATAAACTAATATGTTTTTAAAAACTGGCGTTACTTATATGAAACGACAACAGCCCTTTATTCTTTTGGCCTAAATAATAAGATAAGAACTCGAAGTAATAACAACTGCATCATAAAGCTATCACTTCAACTTAAGGATCAGCAGAGCATGGTTGAAGATCAAAATTAATAAAAATCGAGACATTTTTCACCGTGCGTAATAAAAAATATTTAAAAAATGTATCAGAGGCACTGAGGGCCGGGAACTCCTCGGTTTCTACTTAATCTGTATATGCGCAATATAAAAATATGCTAAATCTCTTCTTTTCGAATCGATGGCACATTTAATTAGATTGTCTGGGCCCAGTAGGCGGCCACGCTTATTGCAGCGTCAGAAGCACTGTACAGGTCTTCCAGGGTGCAAGTGAAAGGACAGACAGGACACTCCAACAAGTGGGACATAGTCTGTACAGGGGCACCACACTCACACCAGGTGTTGGACGAATCAATAATCCCCCATTTTGCCAAATTATATTTGCAGCGACCTACTTGTGTACGTAGCCGATTCAATGCCTTCCATACAGGCCACTGCAACTCATGACCAAGCGGTAGATGTTCCTTGGGCTCAACAAAGTCATGGGGTGGTGGACACTTCTCCAGCCACAACTTTCTCCTCTCCTCAGGCGGCCTGTCCTGGATTGCCTGTGTAGTTCGCAGGAAACTCCTACGACTTTTCAGTCTACCCGGAGTTGTTGAATAGTCGTAGAGGGGATGCCGGGTATCGGATTCCTGGTACTTTTTTTCCATCGCGCATGCGACATCCCTTCGTACGGCAGGTGGTGCTATGCCTGCTAGCGGGTAGAGCTTATTAAGTGGCGTTGCTTTTAAGCAGCCCGATATTATCCGACACGTCTCATTAAGGGCAATGTCTACTTGCTTGGCGTGAGTGGATCGGTGCCACACTGGGCACGCAAACTCGCCAGCAGAGAAGCATAGAGACATACCAGTTGTGCGGAGAACATCGGGTGCCGCTCCCCAGTTGGTGGAAATAAGGCGACGGAGCAGGCTATTACGGTTCCCGACCTTCTGCTTTGTTACGTAGCAGTGTGACTTATATGTTAAGGCCCTATCCAACGTCACACCCAGGTATTTGGGGTTCGAGCAGTGTTCAACCTCAGTTCCTCGCCACGAGATGGCGAGTGTCCGATTTGCATGCAAATTGCGAAGATGGAATGCGCACGACTGTGTCTTGGATGGGTTGGGCCGCAAAGCATTGCGGTCATAGTAAATAAAGCCAGAACTCTCACTCAAGTATCAGCAGAGCATGGTTGAATATCGAGATTAATAAAAATCAAGACAATTTTCATCGTTTCTAATAAAAAAGCCAATAACAAAACAGAGGTACTGAGGGCCGGGAACTCCTGGGTTTCTACTTAATCTGTATATGCGCAATATAAAAATATGCTAAATAAAGCCAGAACTCTCACTCAAGTATCAGCAGAGCATGGTTGAAGGTTAGGTTAGCTATGATTAAGGATTTTTTCAGTGTTCGTTATAAAAATCAAAAAAAAAATATAAGAGCTAGTGAGGGCCGGGAACTCCTCGTTTTTTACTACAACTATATATACATTTTATAAAAATATGATACCGAAAGCCAGAACTCTCACTCAAGTATCAGCAGAGCATGGTTGAAGATCGAGACAATTAAAATTTTAGGAAATTTATCAGTGTTTTTATAAAAAAAACACAAAAATATTCCAGAGGTACAGAGTGCCGGGAACTCTTAGTTTTCTAATACACCGCTATCAAGACTAGATGCACAAATGCATCATAAAGATAGCACTTCAACTCTAGTATCAGCAGAGCATGGTTCAAGATCGAGATTAATAAAAATCAAGACATTTTTCACCATTCGTAAAAAAAAAAAACAAAAAAAAAACCAGAGGCACTGAGGGCCGGGAACTCCTTGGTTTCTACTTAATCTGTATATGCGCAATATAAAAATATGCTAAATAAAGCCAGAAATCTCACTCAAGTATCAGCAGAGCATGGTTGAAGATTAAGGTTAGCTATAATCAAGAATGTTTTCAGTATTCGTTATAAAATCCGAAATAAATATATTAGAGGTAGTGAGGGCCGGGAACTCCTCGTTTTTTACTACAACTATATACACATTTTATAAAAATATGCTACAGAAAGCCAGAACTCTCACTCAAGTATCAGCAGAGCATGGTTGAAGATTGAGACAATTAAAATTTTAGGAAATTTATCAGTGTTTTTATAAATAAAACACATAAAATTTCCAGAGGTACAGAGTGCCGGGAACTCTAAGTTTTCTAATACATCTCTATCAAGATAAGACGCACAAATGCATCATAAAGCTAGCACTTCAACTCTAGTATCAGCAGAGCATGGTTCAAGATAGAGATAAATAAAAATCAAGACATGTTTCATTGTTCGTAAAGAAAAACCAAAAAACAAACCAGAGGTACTGAGGGCCGGGAACTCCTTGGTTTCTACTTTATCTGTATATGCAATTTATAAAAGAATGCTAAATAAAGCCAGAACTCTCACTCAAGTATCAGCAGAGCATGGTTGAAGATTTAGGTTAGCTATAATCAAGAATGTTTTTAGTGTTCGTTATAAAATCCTAAATAAATATATTAGAGGTAGTGAGGGCCGGGAACTCCTCGGTTTCTACTTAATCTGTATATGCGCAATATAAAAATATGCTAAATAAAGCCAGAACTCTCACTCAAGTATCAGCAGAGCATGGTTGAATATCGAGATTAATAAAAATCAAGACAATTTTCATCGTTTCTAATAAAAAAGCCAATAACAAAACAGAGGTACTGAGGGCCGGGAACTCCTGGGTTTCTACTTAATCTGTATATGCGCAATATAAAAATATGCTAAATAAAGCCAGAACTCTCACTCAAGTATCAGCAGAGCATGGTTGAAGGTTAGGTTAGCTATGATTAAGGATTTTTTCAGTGTTCGTTATAAAAATCAAAAAAAAAATATAAGAGCTAGTGAGGGCCGGGAACTCCTCGTTTTTTACTACAACTATATATACATTTTATAAAAATATGATACCGAAAGCCAGAACTCTCACTCAAGTATCAGCAGAGCATGGTTGAAGATCGAGACAATTAAAATTTTAGGAAATTTATCAGTGTTTTTATAAAAAAAACACAAAAATATTCCAGAGGTACAGAGTGCCGGGAACTCTTAGTTTTCTAATACACCGCTATCAAGACTAGATGCACAAATGCATCATAAAGATAGCACTTCAACTCTAGTATCAGCAGAGCATGGTTCAAGATCGAGATTAATAAAAATCAAGACATTTTACACCATTCGTAAAAAAAAAAAACAAAAAAAAAACCAGAGGCACTGAGGGCCGGGAACTCCTTGGTTTCTACTTAATCTGTATATGCGCAATATAAAAATATGCTAAATAAAGCCAGAAATCTCACTCAAGTATCAGCAGAGCATGGTTGAAGATTAAGGTTAGCTATAATCAAGAATGTTTTCAGTATTCGTTATAAAATCCGAAATAAATATATTAGAGGTAGTGAGGGCCAGGAACTCCTCGTTTTTTACTACAACTATATACACATTTTATAAAAATATGCTACAGAAAGCCAGAACTCTCACTCAAGTATCAGCAGAGCATGGTTGAAGATTGAGACAATTAAAATTTTAGGAAATTTATCAGTGTTTTTATAAATAAAACACATAAAATTTCCAGAGGTACAGAGTGCCGGGAACTCTAAGTTTTCTAATACATCTCTATCAAGATAAGACGCACAAATGCATCATAAAGCTAGCACTTCAACTCTAGTATCAGCAGAGCATGGTTCAAGATAGAGATAAATAAAAATCAAGACATGTTTCATTGTTCGTAAAGAAAAACCAAAAAACAAACCAGAGGTACTGAGGGCCGGGAACTCCTTGGTTTCTACTTTATCTGTATATGCAATTTATAAAAGAATGCTAAATAAAGCCAGAACTCTCACTCAAGTATCAGCAGAGCATGGTTGAAGATTTAGGTTAGCTATAATCAAGAATGTTTTTAGTGTTCGTTATAAAATCCTAAATAAATATATTAGAGGTAGTGAGGGCCGGGAACTCCTCGTTTTTTATTACAACTATATACACATTTTATAAAAATATGCTACAGAAAGCCAGAACTCTCACTCAAGTAATAGCAGAGCATGGTTGAAGATCGAGACAATTAAAATTTTAGGAAATTTATCAGAGTTTTTATAAAAAAGTCACAAAAAACTTCCAGAGGTACAGAGGGCCGGGCACTCTTAGGTTTCTAATACATCTCTATCAAGCCGAGATGTGCAATTGCATCATAAAGCTATCACTTCAACTTAAGGATCAGCAGAGCATGGTTGAAGATCGAGATTAATAAAATTGAGACATTTTTACAGTCCGTAATAAAAAAAAAAAGAAATGTATCAGAGGTACTGAGTGCCGAGAACTCCTCGGTTTCTACTTTATCTTTATATGCACTTTATAAAAATATGCTACTGAAAGCCAGAACTCTCACTCAAGTATCAGCAGAGCATGGTTGAAGGTTAAGGTTAGCTATGATTAAGGATTTTTTCAGTATCCCTTGCAGGGCGGCTGAGTTCGGCAGCGTATGCTGTTGCAAAGATTCGTAGGTTAACCGATGTGGATACCGCGAGACTAGTCTATTTTAGTTATTTTCATAGTATAATGTCTTACGGTATCCTACTATGGGGAAGGGCTGCAGACATTGAGTCAATTTTTATTCAGCAAAAACGAGCCGTCAGAGCAATATATAATCTTCGCCGGCGCGATTCTCTAAGGGAACTGTTTAAGGACATTAACATCATGACAGTTCCTTGTTTTTTTTGAGTTTCCGGCCCTCACTACCTCTAATATATTTATTTAGGATTTTTATAACGAACACTGAAAACATTCTTGATTATAGCTAACCTAACCTTCAACCATGCTCTGCTGATACTTGAGTGAGAGTTCTGGCTTTATTTAGCATATTTTTATATTGCGCATATACAGATTAAGTAGAAACTAGGGAGTTCCCGGCCCTCAGTACCTCTGTTTTGTTTTTGGCTTTTTTATTAGAAACGATGAAAATTGTCTTGATTTTTATTAATCTCGGTATTCAACCATGCTCTGCTGATGCTTGAGTGAGAGTTCTGGCTTTATTTAGCATATTTTTATATTGCACATATACAGATTAAGTAGAAACCGAGGAGTTCCCGGCCCTCAATTCCTCTGATATTTTTTTTATTAGAAACGATGAAAATTGTCTTGATTTTTATTAATCTCGATCTTCAACCATGCTCTGCTGATCCTTAAGTTAAAGTGATAGCTTTATGATGCAGTTGTACATCTAGCCTTGATAGAAATGTATTAGAAAACTAAGAGTGCCCGGCCCTCTGTACCTCTGGACATTTTTGTTGAATTTTTATAATGAACACCGATAAATTTCTTAAATTTTTATTATCTCAATCTTCAACCATGCTCTGCTGATACTTGTGTGAGAGTTCTGGCTTTCTGTAGCATATTTTTATAAAATGTGTATATAGTTGTAGTAAAAAACGAGGAGTTCTCGGCCCTCACTACCTCTAATGTATTTATTTAGGATTTTATAACGAACACTGAAAACATTCTTGATTATAGCTAACCTAAATCTTCAACCATGCTCTGCTGATACTTGAGTGAGAGTTCTGGCATTATTTAGCATATTTTTATAAAGTGTATATAAAGATAAAGTAGAAAACTTAGAGTTTCCGGCACTTTGTACCTCTGTTATGTTTTTGGCTTTTTTATTAGAAACGATGAAAATTGTCTTGATTTTTATTAATCTCGATATTCAACCATGCTCTGCTGATACTTGAGTGAGAGTTCTGGCTTTATTTAGCATATTTTTATATTGCACATATACAGATTAAGTACAAACCGAGGAGTTCCCGGCCCTCAATTCCTCTGATATTTTTTTTTGTTTTTTTTATTAGAAACGATGAAAATTGTCTTGATTTTTATTAATCTCGATCTTCAACCATGCTCTGCTGATCCTTAAGTTGAAGTGATAGCTTTATGATGCAGTTGTACATCTAGCCTTGATAGAAATGTATTAGAAAACTAAGAGCGCCCGGCCCTCTGTACCTCTGGACATTTTTGTTGTTTTTTTTATAATGAACACCGATAAATTTCTTAAATTTTTATTATCTCAATCTTCAACCATGCTCTGCTGATACTTGAGTGAGAGTTCTGGCTTTCTTTAGCATGGTTTTATAAACTGTATATATAGTTGTAGTAAAAAACGAGGAGTTCCTGGCCCTCACTACCTCTTTTATTTTTTATTTTTTTTATAACGAACACTGAAAAAATCCTTAATCATAGCTAACCTTAACCTTCAAGCATGCTCTGCTGATACTTGAGTGAGAGTTCTGGCTTTCAGTAGCATATTTTTATAAAGTGTATATAAAGATAAAGTAGAAAACTTAGAGTTTCCGGCACTTTGTACCTCTGTTTTGTTTTTGGCTTTTTTATTAGAAACGATGAAAATTGTCTTGATTTTTATTAATCTCGATATTCAACCATGCTCTGCTGATACTTGAGTGAGAGTTCTGGCTTTATTTAGCATATTTTTATATTGCACATATACAGATTAAGTACAAACCGAGGAGTTCCCGGCCCTCAATTCCTCTGATATTTTTTTTTGTTTTTTTTATTAGAAACGATGAAAATTGTCTTGATTTTTATTAATCTCGATCTTCAACCATGCTCTGCTGATCCTTAAGTTGAAGTGATAGCTTTATGATGCAGTTGTACATCTAGCCTTGATAGAAATGTATTAGAAAACTAAGAGTGCCCGGCCCTCTGTACCTCTGGACATTTTTGTTGATTTTTTTATAATGAACACCGATAAATTTCTTAAATTTTTATTATCTCAATCTTCAACCATGCTCTGCTGATACTTGTGTGAGAGTTCTGGCTTTCTGTAGCATATTTTTATAAAATGTGTATATAGTTGTAGTAAAAAACGAGGAGTTCTCGGCCCTCACTACCTCTAATATATTTATTTAGGATTTTATAACGAACACTGAAAACATTCTTGATTATAGCTAACCTAAATCTTCAACCATGCTCTGCTAATACTTGAGTGAGAGTTCTGGCTTTATTTAGCATTCTTTTATAAATTGCATATACAGGTTAAGTAGAAACCGAGGAGTGCCCGGCCCTCAGTACCTCTGTTTTGTTATTGGCTTTTTTATTAGAAACGATGAAAATTGTCTTGATTTTTATTAATCTCGATATTCAACCATGCTCTGCTGATACTTGAGTGAGAGTTCTGGCTTTATTTAGCATATTTTTATATTGCGCATATACAGATTAAGTAGAAACCGAGGAGTTCCCGGCCCTCAGTGCCTCTGATACATTTTTTTAATATTTTTTATTACGCACGGTGAAAAATGTCTCGATTTTTATTAATCTTGATCTTCAACCATGCTCTGCTGATCCTTAAGTTGAAGTGATAGCTTTATGATGCAGTTGTTATTACTTCGAGTTCTTATCTTATTATTTAGGCCAAAAGAATAAAGGGCTGTTGTCGTTTCATATAAGTAACGCCAGTTTTTAAAAACATATTAGTTTATTTCTGGTATGAGTTTAATATGTTTGTTAATTTTTTTTTGTGTGTTATTCTGCAGAACTATTTCTAAGAGGTATCAGGAACTATAGAAGTCACCTTTGTGCACCTAAATCACTTATAAAATTATAGTTTTGGAAAAAATGATCTGCTGCCGGAAGTTAGCAGATCATATTTTCATGTGACTTTTTTTCTGGGAAAAAGGCCAGAACTATTTCCAAAAAGTATCAAGAACTCTAGAACTATGCTGCATGCGACTAGAACTCACATTTTTTTATGCTCTGCTGGAAAATGATCTGCTAAGTTCACCAGCATGGATAAGGGTAGGAAGATGATGATGATGAAGGCACAAAGTTTATAGAGAGATTTTCCATAAAAGAACTTATGATTGATCTATTGGTGAAAGTACAGGATTTTATTGTTTTGCATAATTGTCGGTTCGATTTTAAAAGACAAACATGGGCAAGCAACTTTAAAAATATACTTTAATGCAGTTTTTTTTTTTTTAAACATACGAAAGTTTGCTTCGAGTAATACTATGATCACAAAATGTTTTTTCTGTTCGTCTTTTATTGGAATCCTGCATGTAATTCGGGTTAACGTCGTATTCGATTTTCCACGTATAAAATTTAATATACTATTTTAATTAAAGTTCCGAACTACTCGTATCATTTCCTCTCGCAGGGCACTGCAAGTAAATAATCTTAGTATTTACTTAAAATTAAGTTTATAAAAGGCAGTCGGTAGTGTACTGCCAAGTTCAAGACAACAGCCCCACATCATCTAATTGTAGAGACATTATTCAAAATGAAATAATCACATTATTCAAATCACTTTTACCTGTTAGCTCAAATAGTTTATCTTATTTACTGAACAATGTCCTTAAGTTGTGGACTTAAGTAGTTGTGGTCCACGTGCAACCTTTAGACCACGGAACGCCGCACCGCTCCAGCAGTAACAAGAAATGCCCTCCACCCATACTAATCACACTTCACACTAATGTTATAAAGGCGTAAGTTTGTGAATGTGTTTGTTAATTCTTCACGCTCAAACGGCTGATCGAATCTGGATGACATTTGGTACAGAGTTAGATTATAGTCAGAAATAGTACATAGGATACGTTATATCCCCGGAATATGTTCTCTCGGGATAATTTTCAACTAACACGTTGGTAAACCCGCTGGTAGAAGCTAGTATTATAAAAGTGAAAATAAGTCTGTCTGTTTGTTACCTACCGTTTCACTTCTTAACGGCTAAATGGATTTGGATGTAACTTGACACTTGGATACACCATATTATCCTGGATTAGGATATAGAATACTGTTATTCCGAGAGTAAGTTGGCTTGGGATAATTTCCAACTTTCGTGCGGGTGAAACCGCTGGTAGAAGCTAGTTGCAAATAATAGTAATATTCATGGCCGTGAAACTGGACTGTGCACAATTATCGCCTTTCATAGCCATAGTCAGCGTAGTGTATCTATCTCACTCGCACTTGCGCTTAGTCATCCCCACTCCCCCACACAGACAGACACAATCTCGTAAGCATCACATCATTATTACCAGAGCCGTTGGCCAGTGTAGAGTTGTTGAAATGTGGTTATTTAGTGCAGGTACAAAACTTGTGGATTGCTCCACAATAGAACCGGTCACTACAGTCAGAATTGTCACAGGCCATCATTTTCTATAAGTAGGTAAGATGTGACACTCATTGACACGCTCAGTTTGTATGAAAAGTTTTGACAATGTTATCTCTTGCTTTGGCCGCTGAGTCATCTTGGTGCTCTGTGGTCGACCCTTACGACCTTTATGTAGATAGTTATGTATGTTATGTTGGGACTTCAAACGTGTGTGCCGTTCTCGTAACTTCCTGTTAGTTAGGTACTTTAGATTGTCTTCTTCGTTTGGGAAACTTATTCTTTTGGGACATTACTCTTTCTTTGTATTTTTGTGTTTGATTTGGCAGTAGATCTAAGCGGATTAGTCTCGTATTTAGTTTTATGTTTTGTTCCTAGGTCAATTTCGAAATAACTTGGTATTTTTTTGTTGTAGTATTCATTTATAACACATTTGCTCGTAAAGGGTCACTTATTTCACCAATTTCAATATCGTGTTGTATCTCATTACGTACTTGTGCGTTATTGTAATTTAAAACGCACGAGTTTCTTTTTAATAAGGTAAAACGCACGGTTTATCAAGATGCTCCGTCTAAAACGAACGGTACTTTTTTAAATTTTAGCAAAGAGTTTTTATGGCAGAAAAATGGTCAACATTTTATGAATAAAATTTACTTTAGGAGATAAAATATGATAAATAAACATTTAATTCTTTAATTTAGTTAATTTAAAACAAAAAAAAAAATTACAACCATTTATCTGTAACAAAACACAAAAATATTAATTTAATTTATTAGTAATACTGGCTGTTTTTGTGCCTTTGCCTTAAAAAAAAGCGCTGATGCGAGCGCATAGCTAATTTGTGAACAAGTAAAAATTATTCCGTATTGTTTTATTTGAAAATGTCGTCAAGTAACGATGAATTTATTAATTCGACACCGCCAGAAGTCTCAGAGACAGCCAAAAGGGCTACTCTAAGCCTCTTGCCCAAAAAATCGCCCGATAGATATTTACAAGCGTATCAAAATTTCATCTAATGGAAAACAAGCAATGGTGCAAATAAATTTTCAGAAAGTGTGCTTTTACCCTACTTCATGGAAATTTCTCAAAAATATAAGTCATGATCATTGTGGTGCTACTATTCAATGCTAAAAATCACTGTGAAAACAAAACATGGTATTGATATCAAGTCATACTCCAACCTGCTGGCATTTCTAAAAAGACGCTCAATTGGCCATGTGAGTAAAAAGTCAAAAGTATTTTCGGCTGAGAATGTCAAGAAGTTCCTAAAAGAAGCTCCGGATTGCCGTTATTTGGCAACAAAGCGCACCCTTAGTATTAAAGTGACCTAACATAAAAAATGCAATTTGTTGGCAGTGACCAAAAAAGTCTTTAAAAAATAATACTAAAGTGAGTGTGATGTATAAGCTGCTCCTTTCTTACTCTAATTTGGGCTTTATCCGCCACAGGGTTTTAATATACTTTTTAAGGTCAGTTTATAGCAAAATCAGAAGTTACAGGTGTTTGAATTCGGTCACTTTAATACTAAGGGTGCGAAAGGTCAGTTGAAACTAAATTATTGTTATTAACTTCTTTCACTTTCGTATTTCTTAACAATATAGGTGTTTTGTACGCTGTTTTTATCTCTTTTCAGGTTGTATTAATAATCGGCATAAATGGTGCATGTAGACGTCAAGAGTTGGCAAACATCACAACTAATGATGTCGAGAACCAGGTTCGGATCCAGGTCAAAAACACAAAAAATAAAATTCCAAGATCGTTCAAAATACAGGGGCCTTTTCACGTCATAGTGAAAAAATACGAAGCGCTTCGTTCAACAAAAGCGATGTCAAACAGATTTTTTCAAAATTACCAAAAATTGAAAATGCACTAGCCAACCCATTGGCATAAATAAATTTGTAGCAATGCTGAAACAAATTGGCATTTTCTTAAATTTGGATGATCCACATGAACACATGACACAGGGCACAGTTTCAGAAGGTCCTCGGCTACATTGTTCGCCGATTCATGTGCGAACTTATTGACACCAAAACGCCACGAAGGGTGGCGGTCGAACAGTGTAGCCGAGGGCTACATAGATGACTCGATGAGAAATAAAGAATAAATTAGCTCCCGCATTACAAAGAATATAAATTTGGAGCCGTGTTGACTCTCGACCATCTACGAGCACACACGCATAAATTCCACCATCGTGGCCACCGCCGCAGCCGCCTCCGTCGCCGCAACCGATTGCAGAACTATAATATGTGGTCTCGTTTCTCCTATTTTCACTCAAGAGAGTGAGAGAGAGACTGGTGAAATTGTAACTAATAATAATAACTTGACAACATTAAAAATGCCAACTGGCAACGTAATAATCAATTTTACAAATTGTTTAAATTTTTCTAACTGCTTTAACAAGTGATTAAAGATTTATTCGTTTAAGAAAGTCCGAGTTTTATTTATTTCGTCGCAAATATGTTATAAAACGTCGTATGACATACATACGCTTTGATAATTACAGCCTCTGCTTTCTTGTAGCAATATCGCTTCGGCTGTAATTTTCAACTTACCGCACTTATATCATAATGTACAATTAAAACGCATTTTTGCCAGCGACTATTAGCCGCGTGCTAGTCGGGAATCTAATCTCAGGAAAAAAGGTGTCCTAATACACGTTATGAATAACTTGTTTGCTACGTTTCATTCAAATCCATTCAGCCGTTGAAGAGTAATCAACAAACATACAGACTATCAAAATCTTATTCCTCTATACACCGTGGCATTTAAGTCGTCTTACAAAAGCAGCCCACTTCTTCTGCCCATATATATGAAAAACTTTATCCATGGAAATGGAAATCAAAAAAAAATCTTAAAAAAAGAATGCATCTCCCATACAAATTTTGATCAGCTGACGACAACTTTGTAAGGAAAATCCAAAAAAAAATAGGTTTTGTCTATGACTTCCATAGAAGAAGTTGTTCATATACAAGTGGGCTGCTTTTGTAAGACAACTAAAATGCCACGGTGTATAAAAATAACTCAATTGCCGAATGTACTTATGAAAGCGCATAACTTCAGAATGAGTGCACCTATTTGACGTATTTAGGTGGGATGAAGTTCACCAGGTCACCTAGTTTGCAATATTAGTATGACAAGATAGTAGGAAGTCTTCCAAAAACTTTAAGTGAATTCATGCTCTATTACTAGGTATTATGGATGGAGAGGAAGAGGAAGGCCAAAGAAAAGATAAATGGACTGTGTGAGAAGTGATATGAAAGAAAAGGGAGTCAGTAATAGCGTAACAGGGGACAGAACGGTATGGAAGAAGAAAACGTGTTGCGCCGACCCCAAGTAACATGGGAATTAATTATTTTTGAAATCACCTCTTAAAACCCTAGTGTCAATTAGCAGTCACAATAGAAATCCCATTGTTTTATGGCAAAGTGGCGCGATGGACACTCAAGGAGTAATTTTGACACCCCACACGATGGGTCAGGAGGAAAAAAAATATTGGGCCCCCACAATATGGCGCCCAAAATCCGCAATTTACCTTTATTCCTATTTGAATGTAGATACTTGCAAGGTTAATACAAACCGGTTGACATAAGAATCATCGGCCAACGTATTTGGTCTCTAGAAGGCCACATAGGAACAAATATAAACGGTTTTGCTTGATTAATACTATTTAAAATTAAAACATGGAAGGTATCATTACTGAAATATTGTCATTTATAACGTCTGCTCCAATAAATATTTTTAATTAAAAAAAACACTGCTGCGCGATTTTACCGCGCTGCCAATATTTTAAAGTAAATAATTTTGTTAAAATTATGGTTAATCTTTTCCGATATACGGTTATCACGTTACTTAAGCTACTTTAACGTTTATGGGGGAAATTTTATTAACCTGTCATGGTCGTTGCTACAAGCTATTTACTATAATTATTCTACAGAGTGAGTTTTACAAGGGACTTATTTTTAACCGACTTCCCAAAAAAGACCAATTCGACTGTATATTTTTTTTTTATGTGTGTTACCTCAGAACTTTTTACTGATTGAACCGATTTCGATGATTCATTTTTTATTGAATACTTAAATAACTAAAACTACAAACCTATACACTTTAACCAAAAACTACTCACTAACTAAAACAAAAAATATACTTAACTAAAATATGGCGTCGAAAAACTCCTCCACATCGTTCCCCACTGGTAATGTACCCAAAAGGCTGGCAGCATTGCCACGTTGTATGGCAATGCTTATTCTCTGACCAAGGTAAAAGCCAGCCCTTGGGTCACGCGAAGTGTCAACTAGGCGTTTGGAAAGATCTTTAAACAAAGCGTGAGCACTCGGACCCCACGGACCAAGAGTTTCAACCCCAAACGGGTCGAAAATATAACTACCGATTAGGTTATTATATTTCCGCCGCTTGAGGTTCTCTGCAGCCGCAGCGGCAGCGCCAGCACAGCACGATGAACTCGGAAGATGGGATGGCGCAAGAGTATCAACACAAGTAGCGTCCCACACTAAAGGCCTACCCATCTTCCATGGAAACAAAGACATCCCGTCCGGTCTTTTGCCATCGTCGCGTGCCAGGCCATGGGGTTCTAAAACAGCCGGAACGCCGACGGTGACGAGAGCACGTCGGATGATGTCGTTTAAGTTTCCGTGCCGAGCGAAGCGACCCGCACTTCGGCTGCATGAAAGTCCGTGGTGACCGAGGCTGTTGACAACTTCGCCGCAGTGGCAACGATGTGGAGAACAGCAGGGAGCGCCAAGACGTAGGGAAGCAGCGAGGCGGAAAGTAGTGTCGTCAAACAAGGTGCCTATGTTCGACGACGGTAGTGCGTGAAGCCAGAGGCCCGACTCCCACTCACCCACAGCCAGCAGGCGAGCACGCTCGGCAGGAGTGGCAGAAGTGGCAATTAGGTGCTCCAGAACTGCTCTGCAGAGCGGCTCATCCCACCGTCTCTGGGAAGAGACGAGAGTAGTCGGGCAAGCGAGTCTCCAAGCACCAATAGCCTCGGTGAAGCACGGCACATCAAAATTAATCAGTATGGGAGCTAGGATATTCCTGATTAATTTCTCAGTACCGTGGACCGAGGATATAAAAGCCGGTAAACTAATACTTGAAATTTTGCGGACGCCGAGGCCTCCCATACGGATGGGAAGAGTAGCTTGAGCCCAAGCTCGGTCGTCCATGGCCACATTTAAAATTAAAGTTAATGTATGACGGATAATTTGGTCCATTTTTTCTAAAAGAGGAAGGTGCTTCCATAGATGGGAAGCACGAAGGAAATATGATAATTTTGGGCCAAAACAACAAAAGCGAATTATGGTGATGGCCGAATGCATGTTAATTTGGAGCAATCTTTGCGAAATGTTGTTGAAATTTTGAATTTTTTCCTCAATAAAATCGGGAAAGGAATCATCGAAGATTGGGGACCCAAGGAGACGAAGAGAGCTTTTTTCAATAATTTTGATTCCGGGGGCTATTTCATTGAATTTTGAAAGTGTCACATGTCTGTCGATACTGTCAGATAAAAATAACTCACATTTGGAAAAATTTAGATCCAGTCCTATAGAATGTAGTTGGTTTTTTAATAATTGCAAGTCATCTAAAACTGTGTCTACATCGCCTCCTAGGGTTCCATCATCGAGATACCAAACGTTAAATTTTGAATTTAGCTGTCGAATAATTGGGTGAATAGCCAGACTGAAGATCACTGGCCCGAGAGGGTCACCTTGTTGACAGCCAACAGCGGATTCCAGAAGGTGTTCCCGAAAAAGTAATTTAGTTGGATGCCTATAACATTGCCAGAGAAAACTAAAAATTTGAGGTATTTCTTTTTTAGCTTCTGTCAGCAAGGTGTCCCTATTAAGTGAATTAAAAGTAGTAGTAGTAGTATTTTGTAGTTTTAGTTATTTAAGTATTTTATACACTGTGTATACTTTTATCTATGTAAATAAATATCTCTTTTTTATTTAAAAGGTTGTCATGTGGTCCCATTTAAATTTCATCAAGATCTGATAAAGAACTTCGGACATGCACATCAGGACTCTTCAATAAATGACGGCAAATCACTCGGGATAGCGGCAATCGCATGTATGTTTATTGTTTCCAGATCAAATATTTTATTGTTTCCAATAAAATATTTGATCTGGGGGGTGACCATAAGCTCTTAGATCAAGGTTATTTTTATTTGTATACATCTGTCCCTTTTTCATAGTCGAACCATGATAATTTTGACACGTCATGGTATGGGAGCAGATTTGACGATCTCACCTAATGGTAAACGATGATGTAGTCGACTGTCGACTATGGAGCATGCTCAGTCTTGAAATAAAGACCCCGAGGCTCTATCAAAAAATACTTGCTCCTTGGATAAGCAATTAAAGGCACTGTGATAGTTAGACCAACCGTTGTATAAAAGTGCATTAAAGATTTTTGAACTGCACTTTTTGTCAATTGAGAAATGTAACATTTAGGTGGTCAGTCCGTCCTCTGAAACACTGAATATTTTTCAATCGAGATAGTCTAAATAACATGAATAGAATTCATAACTTCACCAACCATTCTACCTAACCAATATTTCTAAAATTACGATGAAAATGAAAATTCGGCCGCCATCACTTTTCGAGCAAAAAATAATTTGTGTATTGTGAAAGGACCATTCAATATGTGAATTTGTTTCGCCGGATGGATCTGTCATGTCATATGTCAAAACAAACGAGAATTTTCGCACGAGTTCCCACGATATTATGGTCACGACCTTTTAGTATATTTAAATTGGTTTTAAAAACTGTCAAGTGCATTATAACATTACGTATTGTATTTGAAAATTGTTACATGAATACAAAATAATATATTGATATAAAAAATTTAAACGCACATTGAAATTCTAATATTATTTCCTATATTCATCTTACTTCTTATTACATTAGATTTTTAAATATTTCTTAAAAGCATAAAAAAAAGCATTTAAAAATATAAAAAATAAAGGCCCACCGGTATCGGGAACAGGGTCCAAGCTACCGGCGGGCAGGCTACCTCCTAACAATGCGAGCCGTGTCCAGCAGTACTGCTTTCTGGATCAGGCCCTTGACCCAGCCGCCTAAAGAGAGCCTCCTAAGGTGTTGGTCGAGGCTCGTGGCTATTAAGCCATTGGCTGACACGACTATCGGTACAATGATCGCTGTGTCCACATCCTACATGTCAACAACCTCGTGAGCCAAGTCAAGATACTTGATTTGCTTATCTTTCTCGGCTTTTACGAGGATCCCGTCATGCGGGACGGTAATGTTAACAATCATTGCACGAGTCTCTATTCGGTCCACCACCAGTATATCAGGCTTCTAATATTATTAATAACATTATTTTTTATACTGACTTTGTGGCAAAATAACACGCTGTATGTGTGCCATGAAATTGCTTCTGGAATTATTGCATGGTTGGTTACATAATGATTTAACAATATTTTTTGCAGTTTTATCTATAAAAAAGAAAAATATTAAAATTGACATATTTTTTGTACTCGTATGTTATAAATAAGAATATAAAATACATGAAAATGTTGAGGATTCATTGATCACTTAATTGAATATTATAATATCCCCGTAAGCTACTTACAAATAATTAATTAATCGTAGGTATTAATTTAATTAAATTCAACATTCGAACAAAACAATTTTTCAGCGCGTTGCTTTGATTTTAAGTTCACCTTGAATTTTCTTCAAATTGGAATTTGTAATTAATTCTGAACAGCACAAAATCGCTAAAATCTGTTTAGGTTTCTTGGAAGGAACTACGGGTTTCAAAGTTTTGATTGAAACTCAACTACAAAGTCGTTTTCTTTGATTTTTTTTTTGCGAAGTTTAAGATAAGCTTCTAGGAATATCTAAAAGGAAAATCAAAATTCACGTCTCAGTTCCACTAGGGCGAAAAAGCAAGTAACAACCAGAGCATTATTGTTTTGAAGTATTATTGGACCTGCTGGAGACTGTATGAATATATTTGTATTGTATAAACTCCTCTTTCTTTTAGTATTATATACACGTGTGAGTACTGTGTACCAACTGTAAACCTACCATTTACTGTACCAACATGTCGTTCATTGACTTGTGCGTGCCCTGGCATTTGAGAGTGTGTCTTGCTCTCTCTAATGTATCTCTGATCATTCGGTTCCTTTCATGATGGTTGAGCTGAGTGGTGTCAGTCTATGCGTCATGTTCGTGGACGGGCGCCATCAGTCGGGATTGGACATAAATCAGCTGCATCGGCCTGTTTTTTTATTGTATTTTTGAATTGTTTGTTTAACAAACAGCGTCGGTTACGATGGCATTACGATACAATAATAATGAAAGCAGTATTTGTTGTCCTTTATCTTAAATCATAAATCTGTGTATTAGCGAAGGTACTTTTCCAGATGCCCTTAAAAAGTCTATAATAAAGCCATTGTTCAAAAAGCTAGATAGATAATTAATGGAATACTACAGGCCGCTTTCATTGATACCAATATTTTCAAAAATAATTGAAAACTATATTTATAAAGAACTAAATTTATATTTGGACAAAAATAATATTCTTTGTAACGAACAAAAAGGATTTAGAAAAAATTAAACAATTAACATGGCAATTTATGACTTTTTATATACTGTAATGTCAAATATTTACGGATACAAATACATCAGTGTGTGCGATATTTTGCGACGTAATCAAACGCTTAGGTCATCCAAGCGTTTGATTACGTGCAACATGATATTTTACTGAAAAAGCTTATGGTTTAAGAGGAAATGTCCTTGAACTTTTAAAACCTTACCTAAACGATAGAAAACAAGTAACAGAAATAAGCAAAATAAATATAGGCACAAAAAGAAAAGAAATGTTTTAATCGGAGGAACATAATGTTATCTATGGAGTTCCACAAGGAAGTATACTAGGACAACCACTTTTTACACTTTATATAAATGACTTCCCTATGGCAATCAAACATCCGATGACACTGTTTGCGGATGAAAGTACGATAACAATCCCCTGTAATCAAAGAGATTCATATAAAGAGGACATAAACAATACACTGAAAGAAACTATAGAATGGTTAGATAATAATAATTTAAATAAGACTATGATTATGCATTTTAGCCAGTGCGCATTGACTTTTCCCAATCTTGACATAACTTACAATAATATGACAATTGACGCAGTAAATACAATTAAGTTTCTAGGATTGACTATAGATAGGAATTTAAATTTGGAAGGCGCACATAGAGGCCCTGACCAAAAGAATTAGCAGTAGTGCGTACGCCTTGTACATTCTTTCACGGACAGACCACGTACTACGGGACAGATTCAATTCTCAGGTATGGGGTTATCTTTTGGGGTAATTCAACTAATAAAGAAGCTGCATATAAAGCGCAAAAGAGATGCCTCAGAGCCATGTTTTATTTAAAAACCACCCATAGTTGTAAGCCCTACTTCATACGGTGTGAAATATTAACATTGGCATCCCTGTATATACTGGAAACAGTAATGTTTGTAAGGCATAACAGTCACTTATTGCCACAAATGGTGGATAAATTTCCTATAAACAGGCGTAATTCAAGTCAAGTCTGTCTATATAGAAGTAGAACAGCACTTATGCGCAGAAGTGTTTTCTGCATGGCTCCTACTATTTATAATAAGTTATCCAAAAGTTGGAGGGAGCTTAATAACGTTCAATTAAAGAAACAATTAAAAACGTTTCTAAGTAAAAAGGCTTACTATACTGTTAGCGAATTTCTGGCAGAATTATTTATTTGAACATAGATTTTTATTGATTTTGACATTTGATGATTATTCATAGTTTTGTCATGGGTATCAGAGAGTTTGTATAGTAACCTAGAGGTAACATATTTAAGACGCAATTTCAACATCGGTATTCACTTTCACACTAACAGATAACGTCATAAGCAAAAAGAGATACATATACTTTTGTCTATGCCATCTTTTCTGCCAGTGTGACCGGGGATGCTATAGATACTTATCTATAGACATATATCAGAACTAGATCTGTGCCACTGTCATATCGATATTATCGAGTTTAGTTTAGGAGGATTTTCTACAAATTTGGTCAAATATCTGTAAGAATCGTCCCTGACTGCGGCTAATTTTATCTACGTTTTTTTAGGGAATCTTTATAATTATTAAAAAAGTGTATAATAATGTGTGTGTGTGTGTTGTGTGTATATAATAATGTTTATTCATACCTTGTGCAAAAATGAGGTACATCATGAGATCAAAGTGACAGTTTTTGGTACACTCGTACGACTATATGTACAAACAGGTACTGATCAATATACTGATATATAATAAGCTAGTTCTTGTGCAAGACTGAAAATAAAGTTTAATTTATTTTATTACTTTTATACTTATACATACTCGTCTGTATGTATAAGTATAAAAGTAACAAAATAAATAATAATAAAATGGTTCACATATAATTATTTAATTTTAAAAATTAAAGTGCGAAAATAAACATGATTCATCAACCTTTATCCATAGGTCGAGGGATAGCGATAGCGATTCAATAAAATGCAGTGAACACAAGCGAGAATATGGTGAAGGTGACCAGTTAGCATGTTTTATATTCTTGATCCACTTATTTCTTAAATAAGTACTCTTAGGAAACCTGTGCACAATCAATATTAGATTAATTATAACAAATAGCAAATAAACTTTAAGAAATACATTAAAGTAAGTAAAATAAAAAATACAGTATCGATAAATATTTCTTGTGACTTTTGTCACATCTCTAACATCAGAACGTAAGTACATAAACTGTCATAGCTCTATTAGCAAACGCATAAAAGTTAATTATTTCACTACATAGAATGGTTTAAATGATACTATACGTGCTCGACGTATTTAGAACTAAGATTCCTTTATTCCAGACAGCCTATGAAATGTATTCCCTGCACAATAATTTCAGTATGCTAGTCGATAACTCACCTGTGCAAAGATATCCTTTGATTATTTTCTGTTAATACACTCATTCTACTCTTGCAACTGATAGCCACACACAACATGGTTCATGCAGATAATTAAACAACAAAATTCTTCCTGATATAAACGAAACAAAGGTGTGAAAACAGCGAAACACTTTAATTAGAGTTGCTAACCGATGGGTTACAACAGTGACTAAAAAGTTATCTCTTTGACGTTCAGGATGGTTGCGTTTGTCTATGTTTGTCTCTTGTTTTTCATAGAGTTTTTCTATAAGCAAGAACGAAAGAATTGACAGTTTCTTTTTCGTCGTAAATACGTTATCTCTAGTTACTATACAAACTCTCTGATGGGTATATACATTTTTATTTGCCATTTATTTGATATTTTACACAGAACTGGCTTAAAATTTTATTTGACAATTATTTGATATTTTTACATAGATTTGACATACATTTTTATTTGATATTTTACATAGTTTTTGTATTACTTTTAATTGACATTTAGTAATTATTGTGTTTAAATTTATTTTTGTAATTGCTCAAGACATTAGATTTAATGGACCATCTTGAGCTTCTTGGCGATACGTTGACATCGACTCTCTATTTTGGGCCATACATAGAGGCAGAGTCTCAGCTGGCTGCCAAAAAGTTGGGGATCCTTGCGAAGGTGAGAAGGTACTTCACGTTGGAACAGCTGCTCAACTTGTATCAAGCGCAAGTTCAAACTTGCATGGAGTACTGTTCTCATCTCTGGGACGGATCTGCCAAATACCAGCTTGATGCACTAGAGTCGATTGAAAAGCGAGCCAAGAGACTCATCGGCAATGAGGCAGCCCAGCCCGTTCCATCATCGGACTACCACACCTACGGCGGTGCGTCATCGGTACATGGTGGACATCCCACCTATACGCACAAAACGTTTTGGGGACACTTTTATTATGCGTACAGCTAAGGAGTGGAATTCCCTGCCGGAGTCTGTGTTTCCCGATAGCTACAATCTAGGGGTCTTTAAGTCAAGAGTGAATGGGTTTTTTCCAGGCAAGTGTTCTTCACCGTCGACCACATCATCGCTTACCAACAGGTGAGATAGTGGTCAAGCGCATGCCTATAGAAAATAAAATATTGATATTTTACAAAGATTTGACATACTTTTTTAAATGACATTTGATTCATATTTTGACATTATTATTATTTGTTTTAATTATTTTTATTGTAGTTATTTTTAAATTATTGTGTTTAAATTCATTTTGTGTTTTCATTTTCAAACTGTTCATGATATTACCTTTTAAAATATTTGCATGTCATATTAGCTGGCAAACATGTCCAAAATGTGATCCAGCATGCACATATTATTTATTCTTGCATATATACACGTGTTTTAGCAAATAGTCATTTTAGATCATTCTCACATATATGTATTTTCCAACAAGCATGATGTAACCAAATAATTGTAATTGAAACAAATGGAATAGAGTGTCCGTTGAGTTTCTTGCACATTCTTCTCCATAGAGACCTACTGATGCTTGCGGATTTGCTACTAGATTCATATTCTGTTTGTCAATTTAAAAGTACCTATAAGGTGTATTTTATAGTTAAGGTATATTTGTAATTTTTTAAATGACATTTGATTCATATTTTGACATTATTATTATTTGTTTTAATTATTTTTATTGTAGATATTTTTAAATTATTGTGTTTAAATTCATTTTGTGTTTTCATTTTCAAACTGTTCATGATATTAACTTTTAAAATATTTGCATGTCATATTAGCTGGCAAACATGTCCAAAATGTGATCCAGCATGCACATATTATTTATTCTTGCATATATACACGTGTTTTAGCAAATAGTCATTTTAGATCATTCTCACATATATGTATTTTCCAACAAGCATGATGTAACCAAATAATTGTAATTGAAACAAATGGAATAGAGTGTCCGTTGAGTTTCTTGCACATTCTTCTCCATAGAGACCTACTGATGCTTGCGGATTTGCTACTAGATTCATATTCTGTTTGTCAATTTAAAAGTACCTATAAGGTGTATTTTATAGTTAAGGTATATTTGTAATTTATACATAATTAGTTAAGTTTTAATAGTCTACTTTAAGTTTCCTTATGTCTTTCTACACACTGTGTCTTCGTCTATCATCCAACTTTCCTGTCGCAGGCCTGATGGAAGAAATTTCTATTGAAATAAGCAGTACCTTTGTGCTATACTATCTGTATTCCTTCTTTTCTCTGTTATGTGTTTTGTGTGTACATAAATAAATAAATAAGGTTTAGTTGAAATAAAAATATTTTGATGTTGAGTTTATCACTAGTCGTTTTTGGAAAATTAACATAATACATAAAATAACAGTGGCAGTGGGCAGTGGTGGCCCAGTGGTATCGGCCACGACTTACAAGTTGTAGGTCGTGGGTTCGAGCCCAGGCAGGCGCTTTGCGTAAATTATTTTATCACCACTGCTCTCAAAACGGTGAAGTAAAACATCGTGAGGAAACCGGCATGTCCTAGAACCAAACATTCGAAGACATGTGACATCCACCACCAACCCGCACTGGGCCCGCGTGGTGGATTACGGCCCATTCCCTCTCACAGAGAGGAGGCCTGTGTCCCAGCAGTGGGAACATTAATAGGCTGATGATGTGTGTGTGTGTGATAAAATAACATCACGCCCGTATTTCCCGAAAGGTTAGGCAGAGGTGCACGTAAATAGTACACCAACATTTCACAAGTTATGTTTAAGTCCCATGTAATAGACTGACTTGTAATTTTAATGTAATCTTGTTTTTTATATTGATTTAAATTTTAGTTTTAATTTTAATTTTGGTACTGATTTTTATTTTCATAATGATTTTGATTTTAGTTTTAAATGTGTGTGTTGATTGTTATTTTAATTTTAATGGTATTTTGATTTTAATTATGGTTTTAATTTTAGTTTTAATTATATTATTTTGAAATTATGTGATCTTGATTTTAATTTTAATCTGGATTTTGGTCGAAAGCATAATCATGTGTGCATGCTTAAAGTTGGATGAGTATAAAAATCCATCAAATTGTAAGTAAGCGCCCAATGTCAGCTGTAGCGATTGCGATCACTAGACCAACGAGGCAGCTAAATTGTTTTTTTGTTTAAATATGTGACGGATATTAAAATGGCGGCACAACTCGACTCTTTGACATATAATTTAATAACGTGATTGTCACTCAAAAACTGTGTATGCACGGTTTTGACGGCAATTTTAAAGGTTTTTGAAGCATTATTACTGTTCCAATTAGAAAACTAGAATATACAGAATTACTTTTGATTTATTAGAAATCTTTGAGGTGTTTACCTAATATTTAACTCTAAAATATGAATAAGAATCTGTTGTTAGGTATACTTACTTATCATTAAGAAAGTTGACATTTTTCATGATCAGGATTTGCCCATAATAAAAGTTGTGATTGCCAATGAGTTTGATGTCATCCTGAGTGTGTCATCTGGTTAAGTTATTTTTTTTTTTGTAATTTCATTTTGCGGTGAGCTGGAACGCGAAGACTTTACAATTCACGTCACCACTAAGTATTATTGACTAAGTTTGAGTAAACCGTTTACCAGCCTTTCTGTTTTTAGCCGACTGTCGAAGGAGGGTAATGTGTTTGTTCATATGTGGCGTTCTAGAGACCAAATGCGTTAACCGATTTTGTTGATTCTTACGTCAATCTATTCGTCTTAACTTTGCAAGTGTCGCTGGCTAAATTCAAATTTGAAAATAAAAATATGGCGAATTTTGGGCGCCATATTGTGGGGACCCATTTTTTCCATCCTCGTCATGTGGGGTATTAAAATACAAGGTTTTAAGCGGTGATTTCGTGAGGTGAAAGAGTTTTAAAGTTATAAAAAAAAAGTTATTAATACATATTGTAGTAGCGAGCTGGCTGACCAAAACCAAATATTGTTTATGTCTATTTAGTTCGCTTCTTAAGCAATCGATTTTTATGATTTTCTGAATTACCTGTTTTTATTTCTAAGAAGCCCTAATTTTCTGATTCATATCAATACATAATCTGTCTCGTAACGCCGGTAAATTACCTCCTATTTTCGTCTCCCATTTTCCTATCTTCTTAGCCCTAAATCCTCGCAAACTCGAATGGCCACAATCGAAACTTTTTAAACTTCTCAACCATAAATCATGGCCTAACTCCGGAGTCATCAAAAGACGACGTCATGACAAATTGTCAAGATACCGCTGGCATTCATTAGGGACCGGTTTGGTCATAGAGTAAGGAACGACGCGCTGGCAGCAATAAAGAGCCACTATTACTTATTAAACTAAGTGGACGCGCAATTGCGCTGAACACAAGCTTCGGTTGTCATAGCTGTAATCAGAATTGTCAGCACCCGTAAATTGCTATAAGGAGAGAACTTGGCTTTCCCTCCCTCCTTCCGTCTGGCTAATACGGTTAGAAAAATGTGAGACAAAGCGATCGTGCAACCAGTTGTTGTCTTTTTCTAGAAATCCGATTGGTCATTTCACAGGTTCATCTTTGTCACTATGACCAATAGTCTAATCGTTTATTTTAATAAGGTAATTTAAATTTAAAGTAAAAACATAATAATAATAAATTCTACTGTCCATACTCCATTCGCAACACAAAAGAGACAGTTATTGGTCGCACATTTGCTTTGTCTCTTGAGTCAATTTCGTGACGATAATGCTTAAATCAAATCTCTATCTAAACAGTGACACTCACGTTAACAACCATCTCTAATAAAAAACTACAAAAATACTTAAACAACATTAACAGTGAAATACTTTTTCTTTTCTTTAATAGTGGCCGCTGAAGAGACTCAGTGCTCTGTGGGTTTGGTCTAATAAAAAATGGAGATATGTCAGCTTTTTGGTGTATCGTAAATATTTTATACTTCGTATCATGTTTCGACAGAGGCTGAAATAGTGTTTAGTTCGGGTCCTCACACCCGTGTGACTTAATATAGAGGATAGTTGGACGTTGGAAAAGGTCAAAAGATTAATATTTAAGTTAGGTACCTACCTATTTCAGCCAAAAATTGTTAATATGTATTCGAATATTTTCAGTTTCACTGTTATTAATAATTATGTTTCCAATTGTGGTCCTTGTGAACGCCGCCGTAATTTAAAATTGGATGGATTCTGAATATCATGAAAAAAACAAGATTTTATAATGTTGTTTCGACGCGAAAACTTTTTATAATGAACGTGGTTGGTTTTCATAACATCGTTATTCATCACTTGTATTCTTTTGTTTTCTTCTTTTATGCTTCTTTGTTTTAACCCCCGACGGAAAAGAGGGGTGTTATAAGTTAGACGTGTGTACCTGTGTGTTTGTGTATTTGTGTAATAAATGTGGATGGATGGATAGGGGACAGGGCGGTATGGAAGAAGAAAACGTGTTGGGCCGACCACAAGTAATATGCGATATGGACAGAAAGATGATGATGATGTGTATTTGTGTATCTGTCTGTGGCATCGTAGTTCCTAAACGGATGAACCGACTTGTATATTTTTTTTTGGATAGTCGTTTTAGCGAGAGTGTTCTTAGCTATGTTTCATGAAAAGCCCATTATTGCCGTTTTACTGTTTGAAGCGCAGTGTTTTCGCAAGATACATCGTGTCATAAGTACGTTTTCAATAGATTGTCGATCGAAGCGTGTCTACTACAAGGTAAATTATGTAGCATGAAATAAATTTGGCTTGTCATATCAATGCAAGAAAATAAAGGTACAAATTCAGTGGTCATCAAAACTTATTGTCGACTTATGGACAACGGCTTCTTCTTTTGCACGCCACTGATGATCCCCGATTGCTTACATCTATAGTTTTCCAACCACCTTTTCATCCGTTTTATATTAAAAATACATTCAATTATAACACATGCAACGTTCGAGTTCATTTCCAGATTTCCTAATAAATAAAACGAATTAAACCGTGTATGTATGTAAACATGTTTCAGATAAATTGGACTTTCTACACCAAATTTAAATTGGAAACACATGCGTTCAGGGAATCCATTACCGTGCTCAGTACATCGGATGGTGAGATATGAGATTGTATTAATTTAGAAGATATTTATTCTGTGTTACATTTTCGCGGCTCCGTTTCCATTGTTCGCCGTATAATTTAAGTATTTCTGAGGAAGAAACGTGATTTTGTAGTACTTTGCATTGCATTGCAAGCCCTACAATATTATCATTTTTTTTAACAGCACTTGTCTAAAAACAGTTGGGCGGCTAAGACCTATCTAACGATGTCTTATTTATAAAAATCCGTGAAGATGTTTGAAAGATACGAGGTAATAAAAAATATTACATACATACAAATATACATACAAGAAAAAAAAAAGGAAGGGTAAAAAGGAGTTTCTTGATCGTCATTCTCCACGTAGGTACTTTCCGAACGGATGGAGGAATCACTTAATCATGATCCAGCCCTTGTTGTCCCCCCAGCGAAGCCCTGAATCGAGGTTTGTATCGCTTAGGGGGTAGCCCTAAGTGCCCTTAGTGCCTGGCTGGAGGCTCTAGTTTAGTCTCCACAGGATCGTCCGGTTAAGCAGTAGCCAATCATTGTGATTGAACTGCGAGAAGCCACTCAAAAATGAAAAGTGTTTATAATGAAATATCCTAATAAGTCCCTCAATCTAAACGTATTTCATTATATTATGTACGGTGAAAACTTCAAGGCCGTGAAAAGGGACAGTTTCCTAACTGAACCTTTTCGTGGCCTTAAAATATCCAATTAGAACTCATAAAACAAGTTTGGCGATATTCTCATTTATTAGTTTGCTATACATACTTGGAAAATGTATTATAAAAAATGTCTAAATCATGATCGGTGAGCTTGCTTACGAGTATTCGCAAGATAATTGTTTAGTCTAAGTTTTAGTTAGCAGTTTAGTTCGTAGCTTACATCCGAATCTGTAGCACGCCTCAATATAAAGCATAAGTAATTAATCAATTATTTTTATTTAGAAAAAAAAAGTCATTTGAGGTGCTCCCAATCCAAACTAGCTTGTTTAAAAAAATATAGGCTAGGTATTTTTTTTATGACTACCTCGTATACTGAAAACTCAATAATTTTAGTTAGATTTCAGGACAATTGTTAGTTATTGACCTATAGTGGTTTTCCTTACTGTACATTTAATTTCATTTCGTTGATAAAAAACTACACGGTCGCTGAGTTCCGGCTACTTTTTATCCAGAAAAATGCACTGTTCCTGTGGAATACGAGTACTTGACAGAAGCAAAGCTTCGGGAAAAATCTACTATATTTGTTACAGTAAGATATCACAGTGACGTCATTCAGCCTACAAAAAAGGACAACTAAAAGGCCGCGAGCTAAAAGATTCATCGTGTGACCGGAACGGGATGTCTCGGAATGACATTTACTGGCCAAATTGAGGATGTCCTTCGAAAAGGTCATGTCCGTAGCACTCTTTAAGTGGCTTTGCATGTGAAGTTTTATGAAACTATAGGCAAGATGAGTAGGTAAGTGTCATGGTGTGTGGGTGTTTATGGGGGATGACTTAAAGAGTTTTTCTGTTAATGTACCTGCAGGTTGATCATCATTTTAGCCAAAAGACGTCCACTGCTGAACAATGCCTGCTCCAAGTGTCGCCGCAACGGCCGTTTCTGTGTGTCTCGCAAACAGCGGATTCCCGCAGCATTAACCAGTGGAACGCGTCCACAAATTTACATACCTCGGGAGTGTCGTGTCAGAGACTGGGGTAGTGAAGAGGACATCGCTTCACGGATCGCCAAAGCCCGAGTTAACTTCGCGCAGCTGAGACCTGTTTGGCAATCGCGGAAACTGACCCGAAGGATTAAACTCAAAATCTTCGGGTCCTATGTCAAATCTGTGCTGCTCTACGGTTGCGAAACGTGGAAGGTCACAAAGAACATCTCACGCCGAATACAAGTCTTCGTCAACCGCTGTCTCCGTCGCATTCTCGGAATTTACTGGCCCGAGACCATTTCCAACGTAGAGCTGTTGGAGAAATGCCACGAGAGCCCGATCGACCGCCAGATCAAGCGTCGCAAGTGGAGATGGATTGGCTACACGCTCCGAAGGGGTCCCGATCACATACCCAAGCAAGCTTTGGACTGGAATCCCCAAGGGAAAAGAAAGCGTGGCCGTCCCCGTTAGACCTGGCGTCGCACCGTGTTGGCAGAAGCGACGAGCTTCGGAATGACATGGAGCGAGGTGAAGCGTGAAACTCAAGATCGATCGCAATGGAGGACATCTGTGGACGCCCTCTACCCCATCTAGGGGTAATAGGACATTAAGTAAGTTAACCACCCCCCCTAGCAAAGTTACAAACGCTTCGTATCGAATCTCTTTCTACAATCGTTAACGCCTTCTATTTGTATGGTCTGACCACGTGACTTAACGTTCATATGTGTCATTCCCAAAGATTGATTAGTTTTATAATCATTTTCTATTAGTGTTTTCGATTGTAGATTGTCAACTTGGCTACAGGTGCAGGACACCATTTCATATAGTACGAGGCCTTCCGATCACTCCATGTTATTTTTCTTAAATTTAATGTTATTTAAAGGTGAAATCGTTGGTGTTCGTAAAAGTGACTATGTGTCTGTCAAATCTCAACTTGGAAATGTTATTTTATGGTTAGCTATGATAAAGCTTGCCTATGCAAAGTGGATGGATACATAGATCTGGAGAACCACTATGACTTATTGATCTACAGAACCTACACGTCTATGAATTTGTTTTTGTAATAATTGATTCTAAGATGATTTAAGAGTAACTTTAGCCTTTCAGCTTTCAGAATGACATAATAGGTTATAGGTCAATTGGCAAAGTTTGATTTTAGCTTTGTTACAGAGCAACCTATTTTAGGCGCTTCAGTATTTTCAAAGACTTATTTTGTTCAAAACTTAGACGTTTCTAGAGTAGATAACTAGTTAAATAGGTTGTTAGAAAGTTTATTCCAATTTATCATTACGAACTATCAAGTGAAAGCACAAAATGGCGAACATCCCACTCATATGCACTAACCGTTTTGGGAATATTTTAATTGTGCCTACAGCTAAAGAATTCCCTACCGGAATCTATATTTCCTGACAACAACAACCTGGGGGTCTTCAAGTCAAGAGTGAATAGGTTACATTAAGGCAAGCATACTTCATTGTCAACTACATTATCGCTTACCATCAAGTGAGATAGTGGTCAAACGCGGGCCTATCAATAATAATAATTTAAAAAAAATGGTTAATATTAGTTTCGATTATTCGATGTTGTGATATTAATATTATGTGGTTCAATCAACAAATGTTGATAACTTCAATTGTATGATATGATCTTTTGATTAGGCGCGTTCGCTTTCAATTAGATTTATTTAATTTAAATCATAGTTAGTCAGTTAGTTAGTTTTCTAAAAACGTTGCCCCACACTAGGAATTTCTTCCTGTATCGTGGGTGCGTTTACAAACATATAAACTCACATACACAAACACCCAGAGCCGGAACAACTATCTGTAGGTCATACAAATATTTGTCCCGTGCGGGAATCGAACCCGCGACACGCAGCGCAGCAGTCAATCGCTCAACCACTGCGCCCAAAATCTGTGTTTCAATTATTATAAACCATTAGTTAAGTACGGCATTTAGCACTTGTCAGTGCAATTATTTTCATGTTTTCCATAAAAGATATGCCTTTCCTTTTTGCCGAGGTACAAGAGCTGTGCATATTCTAGTAAAAAGTAAATAGCCTGTAGCAATAGCGTAGCTTTCAATCAATGAAATAATTTTCGAAATCGGATCAGTAAGTATTTTTAGAGGTTATCTATTAGAAATATAAGGAATAACCCTCTTTATAATAATACTGGCTCTCTTTCGCGGCTAAGTCCCATCAACTGGCTACCTACCTAACCTACCTACCTATCTTACCTACCTACCTACCCTACCGAACCCTACCCTACTTAAATACCCTACTCTACCTACTTACGCAATTAATTACCCATCCTACCAACCAACCTACCTACCCTACATACCTACCCTACCTATTTTTTTTTAAACTAATAGTAGCCTATGTCCTTCCCCAGGATGCCATCTATCTCCTTGCCAAATTTCATTGAAATCCGTTCAGTGGTTTAGGCATGATATGGTAACAGACAGACAGAGTTACTTTCGCCTTTATAATATTAAGTATGGATTAGCTTAAAAGTGTAGATACTGTCTTTAGTTCCGGAACGTCAAATACTTTTGGTCCTTAGTCCACAAAACTCAACCGTATAAACTATTTCAAGCTAGCGAAAACTGATATTAACTGAAAAATATAACACCAAGAAGCATCGATGTGTTCACATAGGACCTTATCGCAAGATTTTCAATACTCCACCGATACTGAAGGCGGCAGCATACGCTTCGCTACCAAAATGCATTTTATACTTGCATATAAATAAAATGAAATTGGCTGCTAACGGTGTTGTCTTCGACGTTGTGACTCCTGCTAAGGCGAGGTGTGTCATCTGGTAAAAGGTAAGTGCACATCGGTGTATGTGAGACGGTTGGTAGACGATGAGGTGGAAATGACACAATTACGGAGTCTGAGATCCGGTAATTTGGGACGTATTTGTGTGTCACATGCTGTTTACATTTTGAATGAGTGTACGGACGTATAAGATGCCTGTCTATGAGTACGATACGCACGAGGTGAGGTCCAAAAGTTCGCGGCATATTCTCCTTAAAAAGAAAAAAAAATCGGCAATCTTTTGGACCTCCTGTGTTGGTAGTCATATGAATTACGTGAATTTGTCAGTTTGAAATTTAAATTAGCAAAATCCTTTTTCTGGGTAGTCGAATAATAAGACTCGTTAAAAAACGTCCTTCCTAAATCTCTGGCATTTTTTCATGTTTGCGTCATAAAGCAATCTTCAGAAATAATCCTCCATCAAAAAGTCGAAGTAAAAATAATCTTCCCGAACTTTTTTGATAAATTAAAAAGCCGATAGCAATTTTCTAGGAAAATACATAAGTCATTAAATGACTGGAAGAAACCGTCGCCGGTCTCAAAAACTTTGGTTTCAATCATATTTGCCATTAAAAGTTTATTGAAAACAGGAAGAATACTTTCAGTTCGACCTCCTTGATCGGAGCGAGTATTTCTTTATTAACGGTTCAGTGTTGGCAGAAGTTTGCTCGAAACTTCAACATATTTCACTTTAAAAGTTCGCAAGCGGCGACCTGTAATCTTTATTATGATAATGATTTATTTTTATTTCATTTAGGTCTTGTTACTTGTTATGAGATTTTTCGTTTTGTTTCATTTAAAGTTCGATCATGAAAACATTTGCTTTTATAGTTGAATACCTATGTTTTGTCAAGAACTTTGCATTACCAATATTAATTACCTTTCTGTTACGTCTGCAAAATGATTTTGATTTCATTGTTCCTAGAAGCGGTGTTACACGCAAAATCTGGAGCTTTACCGACGATTCAACCAAAATATAGTCAAAGTCAAATATATTTAAAAATGTACAAGTTATAAAAATTGATTCTACCGTGCATTCGGGAAAGTAACTTGTTATGGAGAAGAACGCACAAGAAACTCTATACATACTCATTTTAAAAACATATGTGTTTTACAATGTTAACTTATGTACATACATGAATAAATTCATATATGAGTGAGGACGATGCACCCAAAAATAGCACTACACACTATACTACGTACAGGTATACTCGTAAAGTAATAAAAGCATTAACAGGTAAATTCATTAATTGCATAAATAGGAACATGGTTCTCACATACTTACAAATATTGCAAACATAGGTAAAATACCTAATTCAACAACAACGGAACAGTGTGTGAGTCAAATTCTGAAAAAAAAAAATAGAATACAATAACTATGAGTAGGAATATAAATTAGCAAATTTGATTTTGTCCACACTAAAGACTGCCCTATGGAGCGAAACCAGCATGTTGCCAAGCATTCTTATCTTGAATATAATCATCTAATTTGTAATATGCTTGTTTACAAAGCGTGCTTTTAACTAAAGTTTTAAATTTAATTTTAATATATCACAAGGTATTTTGTTATAGAATTTAACACAGTACCCCAGAAAGATGAGTGTACTTTAGCTAGTCTATAAGATGGTTGATCTAACTTATCTTTATTTCTCGTATTACAATTGTGTCTATCACTGACTTTACTACTATATATAACTTACAGCAGTCCACAACTGGACATAGGCATCTACAATGGCATGCCATTCATTCATCTTGATTCTGATTCGCTTCAAGGTCAGACAACACAACACCATGTGTAGATTCCTTATATTTAACACCACCATTAAACACAAACAGCCTTTTCATTCACACACTCTCCACCAGATGGGCAGCATCGACACATAAAAAGCAACGATAAACGGTATTCAATAAGGAGATAACACTGCAATCCTTGTGCACCCAGCTTAAGGTAACAACGAATCCTTTGTTAGCCTCGAAGGCATTCGTGTTATCCCGCTTACACTTCATTGCTTCAGCTCAATGGGAAATATTCCCATTGTAGATATGTGTGAGCTGTGAGCTTACTCCTGTTCAAATAATTCGGCATGTAAGTGGAGTTAGTCATGTGTTTCTAATGTACATACTCAATTTTGGATTATTTGTTTTAGGTCTTTAAGAACGAAAATGAAGTGAACGCTGATGTTCTTGACGCCCTTTTTAGTACGAATGCATCGGTTTTTGAACCGGCTGAAAAAGACTTCGGTACATTCGTGCCAGCAGTAGCTAAGCTTTAACTAAAGGTCAAGCCGATTAGCCGACTGTCTATGGAAAGAAAAAGCTCCCTTTTACGTACATTTATAAAAAGCTTTTTCTTTCTTCATACCTCGAACTAGGTAACGTTAAGGTAAGTTATTGTGTAGGAGGTTGGTAAAAACTAGAGTATGTTTTACTTATATAGAAATTAAATACCGTTGGTCCACGCACCGTTGGTCTCGTGGTCGTAAGTGCGGCTGAGTCAGGACTTCATTCAATTTTAGATGCCTGTGTCGCGCAAAGAGTTGTTGAGTTTTATTTTATCTGGAATTTCAGAAGCAGCCCGGTGTCTGAATATATCTCCGTTTGATGGCAATAGACTTGCCTTCATTAATTCACTACATAGGATAAACTTAACTGGATAAAAATGAGTATAATGCAGCTGCAGGTTCAATTCTGTCGAATTCTTCTGAGAATTCAGGCGTGATGTTCTTACATAATTTTAAGCAAAGATTTCTAATTCTGCCGTCTTTGATACGAACGAATAATTTATCTTATAACTTAACCTTATGTAAGGATCAGATAATTCTACGTACATAAAAAACTCAATTGTTTTTCATAGATTTAGGCATCATATATAATTTCAGAAGAAACAAGTAGTAGAAAGCTGAAACACATACTACAAATAAAATTAATTAAAATCTGTATGATCACAGTTAGACACGTTAATTAGGTGTATGTAATTAATAGACTTAATTATATATTCCGTTTAAATGTGCTTTGTATGTCGAATGATATATAGGTTATGGGCGCCCAAATTAGTGGTTGACGTGTTACAATTTTAGCGACATTAATATTAAATTTGGTACGAGTTTCAAGTTGTTTTGGGGTTAATTTGTTATATCCTAAACACAGTTACATCTTTTCTGAATATGAGTACGACCGAACGTAAAAAGTTGAGGACCTTAGGCCTGTCCACATAGATTTTTTAACCTAAGAAATCTACGATATGGTAACTGCGCCTGGATGTGGCTTGAGGAGCCACAGTAGATGGAGGATGAGGAAGAAGGAGCTTGGAAACGCTAGGGTCGGCAGTGGGATAAGCCACCGCCAACTCCTTTACTCTTGCCATAGGAGGGGAACGGTCAGTGCTGATCCCGTGCAGCCCTTAGCCCTTATGATTTTTAAGTCGGGACTTTATCTTGGTCTAGCTGCGGTTCTCGCCACAACCTGACCGGTGCCCGCACTAGAGCCTGCAGCATTGGCCGCAGGTCCAGGGGCAAGCGGAGTTATAGGTGCATCCCGCTTATTGACGACACCCTTGCTGGGTATCATCCAGTGGCTCCCATCCACCATGGAGCCCGCACCGGGGAACATCGCACTAATTCAAGTTTCAAGTTAGGACTACCATCGAGATAGGTCCGCAAGGCTGGCTTACAGTGCAACATCGGGTGCTCACCGCCAGCGTGACCTTCGTCCAACGCTTCAACCTGTTATGAGTACGTCACTAGTACTATGGTGCATCACTAGTCGATAGATGATAACTCTATGGTCGAAGAGAATGGCGTAAGGCGTTGGTTGTCTAACAACACAGTCGTCCAAGGATAACATTAGCAGACTTGACACACCTCGCCTGCGGCCCTCTGACAGGACACTATGACCATTTCCATACCCTTGGCTAGAGGGTAGAGCTACCGTTCGCTTGGAATCCAGACCAAAGCCCGCCGCGCCGTAAGCGCTGTTTTTTAGGGTTCCGTAGCCAAATGGCAAAAACGGAACCCTTATGGATTTGTCATGTCTGTCTGTCCGTCCGTATGTCACAGCAACTTTTTTCCGAAACTATAAGAACTATGCTGTTGAAACTTGGTAAGTAGATGTATTCTGTGGACCGCATTAGAATTTTTCACATAAAAATAGAAAGAAAAAAACAATAAATTTTGGGGTTCCCCATACTAAGAACTTTTTTCGTCAACCAATTTTTTTTTTTCGTCATACCCATACGTGTGGGTTATCTATGAATAGGTCTACAAAAATGATATTGATGTTTCTAATATCATGTTTTTCTAAACTGAATAGATTGCGCGAGAGACCAACCACATTTGAATTTGATTATTTTAGAAGTTGCAAACTGTAACTTCTAAAATAAGAGATTGATAAAACTGAAAAAATATATGATGTACATTACCATGTAAACTTCCACCGAAAATTGGTTTGAACGAGATCTAGTAAGTAGTTTTTTTTTAATACGTCAAATCGTAAACTGCAATTTACCAAGTACGGAACCCTTCGTGGCACTTGGCCGGTTTTTAAAATAGCTTCCGCAGTGATCCATACAGCTCTGATGACCCTAGTCTGTTCGTACAGCAAAGAAACTGAAGGTTTTTACGGCGAAAAACTATGTTTGTACATCTATTTATATTTTAATAATTTTATTGGCATAAGACAAATAACATTTTAAACATTTGCAGTGTGATTTCTATTATTAGCTGTTTACGCTATACTGCCGGCGATTGTTAAATTTATAATCAACTTGAAATTATAAGCTTGGCGTCACAAGGTATACCTTATCGGTATCGGTCATATCTTTCACGTCTGTTGGCTTTCGTTGAATAATGACAATTCGGGTTAAGTAAGAGACAAAGCCGTAAAATCTCACATGCGTATAATTTCACCGGCATTTATAATTATATTTGCTCGAATTAACATCAATATTTCATCTTAGTTCACGTGTTATTCATTATATCGTTCAATAAAGTTCTAGGTCCAATACCAGTATTGTATGCGTATCGGGATAATTGTGGTTACCGTCCAATATTTGAATATTGTGACTGTTCGAACGGTTATTGGTAACTAGTTTCTGCCAGCGGTTTCGCCCGCGTGAATGTTGGATATTATACCTAGGTATTTCTGGGATAAAATAGTAGATTATGCACCAAGGGGATAAAGCAGCGTCTTACGTCACGAGTGGCATATTGAACCCTGAGCGTAACTAGGGTCTCTGGAGTTATGTAGAATCTTGAATGAAGCGAGGGGTTCAGGCTGCCCAAGACGAAGACAGGCTTGATTCAAGAAGAGCATACTCTACTTTTAACACATTCTGCGAGACAATAAAAAGCTGATGTATGTATTGATTTGAATATTGTGTTTGTTGCTTATTGCAGATCTGAGTATTGAATAAATGCACCATAGGCTGCTTGACTTTCGAGTTTCTGCTAAAAGTTGGAAATAAACTAAAAGGACGGATTCCGACACAGTCTACTATTGTTGTTTTCCATTGAACAAAATCGTCATAGGCTTTTTTGTATCTGTGTTTTGATTTTTCCGGTAGTAGATTTATTAATAATTTCTAAAGCGCCTGTTTTGATAAACTCTGGAGTAGAATCACTTTCGCTCGCACAATTCACTGAAAATCACAGCACCAAACATCGTATTTTATTTCACATTCTTTGAAATCGCGCCTTCGTTCAGTTCCGTACCCCAAAAGGAAAACGGAACCGTTATAGGATCACTTTTTTGCGCGTCTGTCTGTCAAGACCATTTATCTCGGGAACGCGTGGAGGTACCGAGTTAAAATTAATATCGTATACTCAAGTTAGCAGCTGCTGTGTGCATCTGTAAAAAAAAATAAACTTCTAGATCAACGCAATTAAGATATACAGCCGTTAATGACACATATTTTACACTCGCTAGGGAATCAACATCTACAGGGTACTTCCCGTTGACCTAGAATCATGTAATCATGTAAAACCGTAAACTAGCGCCAAAAAATAAATAAAAAAATAACTTATCTGCAGTTGGTAAACCGACCGCAACTTACGTCGATGTATGGGGACTACAGTTTCCTAACGGCAAAGTTAATTTTGTCCCTCAATTCTGTTTATCTTATCGTTAGAGCAATGTTCGGTGCCCTCATAGTTTATGCTCTTCAGTAATGTTATTTTGGTTAATGTAGTTGTTTGTACGGAACCCTCAGTGCGCGAGTCCTACTCGCACTTGGCCAGTTTTTTCTTTAGCTTATGATGGCCAGTTAAATTTTAGAATAAACCTCTTTTACTTAGAGTTTTCCACGAATTCACAGGAATTAGACGTCCCAAATTCAAATCACTTTACTCCCTTGGGAGTTTCATACAACTTTACCTCCCTTGGGAGGTAATGCTTTACGTTACGTTGAGATTGCATGATATGTAATAGGACATTGTTGAGCAGGTGGTGTGAAAAGTATCTAATGCTCTTCTTCACAATCTATCTTCAAGGTGTAACAGAAACAACGCTATTCCTGAAAAGGCGTCATTGTGCTAATCAATTTGTTGTCTTCCCGATCGTCATCTCACTGCTGAGATTCTTGACTCCGTTTCAACTTGTTAACGGTCGTGCTCCAACTGTTACGGCCACCGTTTAGAGCTTCATCATCATTAATGATTAATTTTGGACAATTTTAATAAAAAGTACTGACCAGTTGATTTTTTCGCGATTTTAGGGATACATTACAATAACCCTTTTTGGTGAATTGCGTGGTTTCTGTAACGCCTTGCCTATACCAAAATTCATCGGCTCTGTGGTTTAGGCGTGAAATCGTAAGAAGCAGACAGACAGACAAGAGTTACCAACGCATTTATAATAATAGTATAGATTTCTGAAGGGCTGTGCGGGGCGGTCGTTACGGGTGGATTCACCCTGTGATTGTGATGCGAATCTATTGTTATGAAACGTTTCATGGAAATTGCCATTTAATTATGTCACTTACATAGTTTAGTAGGGAGTAGTGAATGATTTTGAATGTCGAAGTTGTTACTAATTGGTTTACTTAGTTTGAGTTTCCTTCTTCTGACACAAAACTTAGGTGTGCCAAGGCCCTTATCTTATCTTGTGGGAGGGCTGAGAAATAACTCGGACACTTCGACCCATTGGGATCTTTTGTGGTCCCCTAGATAACCTACTCCTCCTCAATCTCGTTGAAAACTTTCATCATGAGTTTTACAACGAGACTAGGAGATATGAGCCAATAGTCTTCTGGCCGTAAGTGCAAAAGAAAACATCCGATTTTTTACCGACTTTCCAAAAAGGAAGAGTTTCTCAATTCGGATGTTTCTATTTTTACCCGACTGCCGAAGGAGGGTAATGTGTTTATCAGTCTTTGTATGTATGTATGTATGTAAGTATGTATGTATGTATGTATGTATGTTTGTTCCTATGTGGCGTTCCAGAGACCTAACGCGTTGGCCGATTTTGATGATTCATACGTCAATCGATTCGTCTTAACCTTGCGAGTGTCATAGGCTACATTAAAATTGGAAAATAGAAAATTGGCGGCTTTTGGGCGCCATATTGTAGGGAGCCAATTTTATTTTTTCTTCCAAACCCATCGTGTGGGGTATCAACATAAAGGGTTTTAAGAGGTGATTTCAAAAATATATAACACTTATATATTTAAATGTACCTAATTCGAAAAAAATGCTAACTAAAAAGTTATAAATAAAAAAGTTAATTAAAAAAATCAAAATACCCGACTGCTTAAAAAGCGAACTAAAAAGACGTAAACAAGAAGAAAATCATGCTGTGCAGTCGGAGGATACATTTAGTTTTGGTCAGCCAGCTCGCGAATATGTATCCTCCGACTGCACAGCATGATTTTCTTCTTGTTTACGTCTTTTTAGTTCGCTTTTTAAGCAGTCGGGTATTTTGTTTTTTTTAATTAACTTTTTTTTTAATTATGTATGTTCGAGCAAAACTCCATCATATATGTATAGACGGATTGAGAGATTGGTTTTGAGGTTGATGGTTGGTATTATTTTACCTAAATAATAATCAATAAATTTAATTAAATAATAATTTATTATGATTAACAATTATGTTTAAACTTTTTTTTTAATAAATAAAAGATAATTTGGTACCCAAATTATTTAAAATAAATCAAACAATCTATTTAATTTAATGTTAAGTAAGTTAAGTACCAATGTATGTTCTGTAACGGCAAATTTCACTTGAAAGATGTAATACTTTAATTGCATGAAATAAAAGGCTTTTTTATTTTATTTTATTTATTTATTATTGTATAATAAACATTACACTTTTAAGTTCAACAGTGTAGATTGTTGAAGTTAAAAATGTGTTACCCAAGTCAGATGTACTATAGTATTTTAAGAAATTAGGTACTTACAAATATTATTTTTTATCAAAAAGCGCGCATGCAGATTATAAAAACATTGTTATCAATTTATTTTTCATTGCTTAATTTCTGTAACGTATTGTTACATACGAATAGCAGTAACATAGGTACTCGTACTTTTATAATACATCATATTGTTAATAACCGGTAAATTAATGTCATATTTATATTGTTTCTTTCTGAATTTAATTTGAAATTTAAATATTGCATATTATTTTTAACAAATAAACATTATTTCAGTATATAAATACTGAAATAATGTTTATAATAATAGTCAGTATCAGGAAACCCTCCCGTTCTGTAGACATCTATTAATTATTCAGTACTATACATGTTAAATATTGTCTTAAAACATTTCTTCTGAAGAATTAATGTGGATTGTAGTTGTACGTTTGTTGAGTTCCCCCAATATATGACATCATAAGTGGCTTTTTGATGGATGAACGGAAATTTCAATAAAACGTAAACTCAAAATAAAATGTAAGTCCACTGAATTTGATGAAATGTTAATATTTGGGTAATCAGGTTTGCAATAATAAACTATCCTGATGGCAGTCCACGTACTTGCAGCTAAGGTTCAAGCTTACAGGCGCAGCACTACAATGCGTCAAAGCATTTTCTTTTTTCTTTTCATTAGATAACTGTAGAACATTATTTTAATTTTGTTTTGGGTTCCGTACCCTAGGGCAAATTATCAAACATAATTTGTTTTAGGGGTTAGGTTTTAGGTTTTTAGGAGCTAAAGGGAAGCCTATACAGCTAAAGGGAAGTGAACATTTTTTTTGATCTTCAATGTCCATAGAGTGAAGTTTCATTGTAAAGAGCTCGTTGATTAGATGAATACTGTATTTTTGTTTTAAAAAATATTGGAAAACAAAGGAATGAGAAGCCACCAAAGTCGTAGTTTTGTAAAACTTTGTTCCGAAGATTTTTTTTACTTCCTATTGACCTGTGAAATTAGGTGATAATATTAATTTATTATTACGTATATTTTACTGACTTATAACAATATATTAATAAATCAGGATTTTTCTTTGAAATTCTATCAATTTTCCTGTAACAAACAACTTATTTTTGCAGTTTAGTAATTTGTGTTATTTTTGCTAAATGTGCGTAGTCCGACACGCACTTGGGCGGTTTTTATTATAAGATAGGCTCGCGTTTGACCACTATCTCACCTGATGGTAAGCGATGATTTGGTCGAAGATGAAGCATGCTTGTCTAGAAGTTATCTAATCACTCTTGACTTGAAGACCCTTAGGTTATAGCTATCAGGAAATACAGACACCAGCAGGAAACTCCACTCCTTAGCCGTACGTACAACAAAATAATAAAATTGCTATAAAAATGTCGCAATGTCACGTCACTCATATAGACATGTGGGAGTATTTCTATTGACCAGTTGGTAACTGAATATTACTAAACCACTATAAAAATAAAACTTTAATCTAGTATTGAACATTGTTATCCGTAGGGCTATCGGTTCTCAAAGTCTGGGATCATGTTATAATTCTATGAGTAAATTCTAAGAATATTGCTATTGAAAATAATTTTGTAAATTGTATGTATCATTAGGCACTATCAAGAAAAAAGGTATGCTTTTTGTAAACACGCAAATAGCCCCACAATATTATCGAGAAAAGATAAAGAGATATTTTTATATAATATCTAAATGCGAGTAATACACTAACGAGCAATGATGAAGTATGGAGGTTGATAGAAACGCGTTCGTTCAAGACAAGCGTTTATTACTGACTAAACTTAACATAAAGGTTTCTTAATGCTAAGTACATTTATGCACTTCAATGAAAAAGTTCCAGTGACATAGCACCAAATTACTCCTAAACGAGAAAGGCTAGATTAATGACGCCGTCTGCAATATTGAAGTACATTTAACAGCGCATCAGAATATTACCATCTAAAAACGTAAATATTGTGTTCAAGTTTTAAATTAAATGTGAAAAAATTAAATTAAGGTGTTTGTCGGCATTTTGTGGGTGGAACTTTTTCATTGCTCGGCAGTTTATAATAAAGAGGCAAAATTAAACGTGTGTTTGTTTATATGTTTGTAAAGGGTAATCTCTGGAAGTACTGCAGCCTAATTGCGTAAAATGTAAATTCGTGGAATCGATCGCAACCTCTTTCATTTTGACAATTCAACAGTAGGAATCATGAATATTATAATCGCGAGTTTTAAGCTGTTAGTGGGATTTTATAAAATATATGAATTTTTAAAATAACAAATATGGTAAGGAATTCCTTTCGGTTGTGACAGAAACCGTGAGTTTATATTTTACGCAATTTTATTGAGGTGCTTTTTACTGATAAGAACCTACACACCGAGTGTCATGAAGAGCTTTTTATCCTAGAAAGATGTAGGTACGATTTCTCATGGGTTAGGCCACGGGAGTGAAGCCACGGACAGAAACTAGTATTTGAATAAATTTTTAAACCTTCAAACCCAATTAGCAAATAATTACTCGGTTTATAATAACGATAATCAGCGTAATATTATCCTTTACAGCTTATATTTTGCTTTAAATGATTCCATTTAAAGCAAATGTTAAAGCAATTTTGTTGCCCAATAACAGCGTTCGTTTTCATTATACTGGGTATTAATTTTATTGGATAATTAAGTTGATGTTGTGTTAAAACTAAAAAAAATATTATGGACATTAAATCATTAAATAGGTACGTTTTGCTGCGGTTTCTTCATTAGTTTAAAATAACCTGAAGATTTTTAAGAAGTCGGTAAAAATTACCTCTTATGTGGTTTTTTAAATATATATCTATTTTCAGACCCAATTATCTACACTCTCTAAACATGTCTATTTCTTGTTTGATCTTCAGAAATTTCGTGCAGTTTCAGTTAGTCAGCTAGGTATAGGCAAGTCCGCCCCGGTGGGTTTCCGCATTGTCGAGGCGGGGGACTCAGTAGCCGTGGCTTGGTCATCCACGGTGAAGTGAAGAAGAACCCGAGGAGGGGCCGCTCGTCAGAGCTTTTGCCGATAAGCTGACGACGTAGCGGCCAACAAGTCACAAGTGACATCACAACTGAGGCGGCCCGCGATGTCATATGGGGCCTCCCATATCCATATGATATCGCGGCTGAGGTTTGGGGGCCGCGGCGGGAGAGAGTATTGCAGTGCGCCGCTCTCCGTACGTTCTGCGGCCTGGACGGGGTAGCCAGTCTGATGGCGGACGCGATGAAGCCGCAGGTAAGGAGGAGTGTCGATATAGCGTTGGCCCCTATCCCTATCTCTGCGGCTGAAAAAAGGTAAGTGCCGGGGCCTTTGACCTTGACCCGTCACAAGGGGACCAAGGGTGCCATACACGGGGTTGTCTGGCGCCCATGTGCCGGTTGGTCCCCGGGGTGGTCACAGTGTGTTCCGGTGCGACGGAGATGGGATGCATTCCCCAGAGGAAGGTCCGGTGACGGACAGCCGCGATGGGTTCGCGGTGAGTGCTAATTCGTGCCCGTGTTAAGCGGCACAGGAGGACACCGTGAAGTTTTAGTGAGTTGGAGTCCCACATAACTGTACTATCTCCCCGCATGCGTGAGCATTACTGAAAGAAAGAAACAAAGAAAGGTCTAGGTAGACCAGGTAGGTATTGTTATAATTTCAGGTCAGTCAGTCATATAGATAGAGAAATTAGATTTAGAAATACACACACCATGGTATTTTATTTTATTTTTATTTTCAGTGTAATTATTATACCTCACAGTTTATGTATCTTTTATTTTATATGAAACGCATAAATACAGACATAGGTATATAGTTTATAATAAGACTTTGATATATATTTTTATTTTATTTCTATGTACTTACTTTCAACATGTTCAGTCGGTTCAGTCACACTCATTTTCATACGAAATTTTGCTCATGAAGGTATAGATAAATATGGAGAACACACTTCGAATACCTACTTGAAGCAAAACCTGTGTATCTCTATCTCGCTCTCTGTGGGCAGCCCCTCTCTGTCTAAGTAGGGTAACCTTCATTTTATTTTTCCCAGGACATCACTACAATTGTTGCAGTCCATTTAGTGGTTTAAAATAATATTTATATATCTAAATCTCATTAATACTAAGACCGAGCCTCTAAAGATTATATAGATCATGATAATTAAGCATGCGTAGGTATAATAAATTACGAAAAAAGCTGATTGTTTAAGTGTGAAAGTTTGGATGTATCAGAGTTTGTAAATTTGGCTGTTTGTCATTTATCTAATCACGCAGAAAGTGCTGGGTCGACATGGACAGAATTTTTGGCGGAAATAGATCATAACCAGGACAAAGGTTTAGTTCCCGCGTCAATAAATGACTAAGATATGCGCGGGCGCGAGAAAGAGATTTTCCAACAACTGGTACATAGAGACTAACCCAGAAATTGCGAAAAAGAAATCAGATATTTCATTAATTTTGTTGAATAATGAAACATAATAAACAGCTGTTTTCTTTCAGATTTCTGGGTTAGTCAGTGTTAAGGAGCAGAAGTGGTAAGGAGGGTGTTAAGGTGTTGCGCTCTTTTTAATATTACGTATATATATTATACGGGACTATATTAGGTACGGTAATATATAAAAAAAACAAAAAGGAAACAAAAACTCTTTCCGATTTAAAATCATATATTATAACTTTTCTACTTATTATACATGACTAAATATTATTGCTGTGTAGTTTCTGTCTCTTACCACGTAAATCACTCAAAATATTTTCTTTATGACTCTTTAAGTGAGCACGAATACGCATAAAAAAAACGTATTAGCTATTTGCTTAACGATCTTAGTTTCATGCAAATCATTAGAATCAATGAAGTCCGTGATGGGATGGTTAAACATTTCCTGCAACAGAGAAGAGTAAAATATTATGATACGACATAAATTAATTTGTTTTCTATGTTATTTTCTCTAAGTTGGCTCTTCAATTTAGCTCGTTGAAAAATTTTGTCCCGGATATATCCTCAATATAGTCACACTACTGCAATTCGACTTCATGTAAACAAAACAAATTAAATCGCACAAAAGCAATTAAATTCAATGTAGATGTATTTGATCTTGATATAGTTATCATTTACAATTATTTTGAAAACACTGGTTAATCGATTTAAGAGGAAATTAAGTGAAAATACAAAGAAATATGTTTACAATGATTCAATGTCAGAAATCTCGATTTAAACACTTACGCGTGAAATCTTATATCACCTTTTGGACACCACGTACTATCGCAACCACTCACAACATAATTTTCCACCATTTTTTGAATTTTAACAATGATTTTCGCGAAAAATCTCAAACGAAGTCGTGAACCGCAAAGTAAACAACCGCCATATTGGTCGAATTATTTTGACACATACGGCCAATGTTGCCACATTACCGAATCCTTAAGAAATGGGTTTATAATTCGTTGATTTGCCAACCCAGATATGCATACGTGACCTACAATTTAGGGATTTAAATTGAACTAATCATAGTTCAAGTATTTATTTATAGGTACATTATTTGACAGTGTTACTTTCTTAATTAACTTATGGTTGGGCTAGTGTGGTGACTATTTCTAATATTTTTCTAGGAGATTTAAATATGAAGATAGCAATACTATGGTCCACACTAGAAAGAGAGGTCGGCCCACAGAAAGCGAGATAGAGAAACGTAGGTATTTGACTCAAGGTTTTGTTCTAAGTGTGGCCTCCATATTTACCTATAGCTTCATGGTATTGCTCTCATCAAGCAATAGACAAAATTGACATACTTTTATAATTTTTTGTTTTAAATACGAGGCTTTTGGCTAATTTGTACCTTTAGGGAATGCCACTCTTTATTTTGTATTGTGCGTTTAGTTTGTGCAGAATAAACAATTTTTCTTTTTTTTTCTTTCAATGCAATCGTGCGACAAATCAGAATTCTAGAACTGACCTCTAGAATTCTGATTTGTCGTGTCACAGGCTGGCAGTGTCACCTTCACAGAAAAGAGACAGGTAAATTTTGGCCACACATTCGATTTGTCTCTTTTTACAGATAATGCAATTTTGTGATGGTAAAGCTTCAGTCTTGTTTTATAAGTCTATGGTATTTTCGGTATAGACAACTGAAGGATTAAAAAGCCTGAAGCATTTATAGAGTTTGTAGAAAGACGGGAAATAGAAAAAAAAATGTGTGTGTGTACCAGAGTACACAGGTAAGAAGTGAAACTTCTTTACGACATATCATTTTTCTACTATTTGCAACTTCACGAAAATGGGGTAGATAAGGCTTAAGCCTTAAGAAAAATATTTTCTCCGTATTAAATTAGAGCTATTTTATTATTATAGACATGCATACAATTAATGAGTAATTTATTTTATCATTGTTCTTATTATAATATCATTGCTATTGTTGTATTTCATCAATAATGATAGCATCATTACTACTATTGTTGTAAAAAAAAAAGAAAAAATAAAAATTATAAATATTAAAATCATGCTCATACGTGTTGAATTTATAAAACGGAATATATAATCACACTCACTTTTCTTGTAAATTCACTTAAATTTGAATAAGTCTTTTTACTAAACTTTGATAAAAAAAGCAACATGGCGCGTAACCGAAAAACGTGACGATAAAGTCCGTCCAACGAAAGAAGTCCCGTAGACGCGGCGCTAGTTTCTATGCGACTGTACGCTGTCCTCTAACAAATCTTGTTAGTTCCATGTATTTACGCGGGACTTTTTTCGTTGGACGGACTTTACGTACAAAATTTCGCCCATACGTCGATAAAGAAGTTTCACTTCAAAAACGTTGAAATGTTTCCACAGTGAACTATTTATTTCTACCGAACAATTTTACAGGAGTGACCTACAAAAGGAGTGAGTGTGGAATTAAATTGTAATGGCGGTCTCTCGGAGCGTATTCTGCATATTTACATTCAATGTCCGGTGGCCTTACGGCTTACATTTAAGAATAAAACTATTATTTTTATTCCATTTTCATGCTATTTTACGGTAGCCTTAAAAGAAAACTTCAGTTTAAATGCTGTGCCAGTCATCAAAGTCTAAAAAAAGGTTGGATTGATAGAATATGCTTTGTTGTGCAACAACTAAAAATACAACAACGTATTTTTTGTTTACTTGGGCCAAAACTATGTGATACCAAAAAAGACACCGTTTTGTAATAAGATCGTAAATTTATTATGGTGCAGAGGAATGACCATAAGCTCTTAGAGTAAGGTTATTTTGAGATCGCTTAAGTGACAGATGTATACAAGTCATATACATCTGTCTCTTACACACACTCAAAATAACCTTACTCTAAGAGCTTATGGTCACCCCCCAGTTCTTGGTTTCAAATTCTACAAATTAAATCTCACCTTTCTTGTATTAACCGGCTCATTATCGAAACAATTAAAATACACAAAAAGCCCGACTGCTTAAGAAGCGAACTAAAAAGACGTAAACAAGAAGAAAAACATGCTGTGCAGTCGGAGGATACATATTCGCGAGCTGGCTGACAAAAACCAAATGTATCTTCTTGTGCAGTACAGCATGATATTCTTCTTTTTTTTTTACTTATTTTTAGTTCGCTTCTCAAGCATTCAGATTTTTTGATTTTTTGAATGAACTTTTTATTTTATAACTTTTTAGTTAACTTTATTGTTTTCGAATTAGGTACATTTAAACATATAAGTGTTTTATATTTTTGAAATCACCTTTTAAAACCCTTTATTTTGATATCCCATAAGAAGAAAAAAAAAATTGAGGCCCCACAATATGGAGTCCAAAATCCGCCATTTTTCTTTTTTCCAATTTTAATGTAGCCCGTGTCACTTGCAAGGATAAGACGAATCGATTGACGTACGAATCGTCAAAATCGGCCAATGCGTTTGGCCTCTGAAAAGCCACATAGGAATAAACATACATACATAGACTGATAAACACATTACCCTCCTTCGGCAGTCGGGTAAAAAGCCATTGCGTTTCACGTGGATCTAAGTTTCAGGCATTCAAAGGGGTTAAAATAAATCACTGCATTGTAAACTCGTTACCAAAAAATCATATTATGACGCATTAATAAAATTAAAAACAACGCTTTCATAATAATATTTCAGCTAGTTTGCCAAAATATTCCTTTAATATCGCGTATCGCCATTTTATTAAGTGTTGAGATCGTTTTACAATTATTAAACAAAACCTTTAAGGAAATTAAACAGGGAATGAGTTTTTTGGATGATGCTTATAATATTCCAATTGAAACTGAATATCGTGCATTTACAAAATTAAAGCCTATTCATAAGATTCCTAGTCAGCATCTTCCTGCCCTTGTCCCATGTTAGTTGTACTTGTACTTGTCACATGTCAGTGCAATACGTTTTCTTCTTCGATACCGCCCTGTCCTCTGTCAGGCTATCACTGACTCCCTTTTCTTTCATATCACTCCTCACACAGTCCATCCATCTTTCCTTTGGCCGTCCACTCCCTCTCCATCTATCCACATTTATATTCATAACTCTTTTAGTAACATGAGTTTCATCCCTCCTCATCACATGACCATACCAGGACAAACGGTTTCCTTTCAACTTTTCTGTCTCTGGCGGCACTTTCAAACTGCCTCTAATATTACTTTTCTCACTTTATCCATCCTCGTCAATCCGCACATCCACCTCAACATTATCGTCTCTGGTACATGCAATATCTTTTCATCCATCTTTTTCACAGCCAACATTCTGATCGATACAGTATGACTGGTATAATCACGGGCTTGTAGATTTTCGTATTCAGATGAATCATTTCAGAGATTCTATCTCTTTCATCAGCATCATCATTTCAGCCGAAAGACGACCTCTGCTAGACGTAAGCATCCCCCAAGCATCGCCATATTGACCGGTCCCGTACGTCTCGCATCCAACGGACTCCCGCCACCCTCACAAGGTCATCAGTCGGCGAAAGGGAGGCTTTCCAATGCAGCGTCTTCCGATTCGCGATCGCCACTCCTGAACTTTTCGGCCCCATCAACCATCCGTTATGCGAGCTATGTGCCCTGCTCACTGCCACTTCAGTTTATTTATTTATTTATTTATTTAAAACTTCATGCAACATACAGACACATAGGCGGACTTAATGCCTGAGGCATTCTCTACCAGTCAACCAAGGGTGGTGGAGTGATAACATGGCAGGTGCATAAAAATTGAAAAAAATACTGAAGTAAAATTGAATAAAAATAAATATAGTGTAGTTAAAATAAACATACATATATATTTATTAGTTTCGCCATTCTTCTTCTTATTTCTTCTTCTTATAATTAGTAAAGGTGTGTAAAGAATATTCCAATCAACGAAGACGGCAGATCAATCAATTAGTGTGGTTTTATTTCTCCACAAACCCCAACTGCAATACTACCAAATTAACCAAGTCAAAACATTTCGCAAAAAAGAAAAGGGCAACGAACCTTTATACAATTCACGAAGGGTCTACAAAAGACATTTCCTGCCATTCTATCAGGTAAAACCCCTAACACGACTTTCGCGTGCAACATTCAATTATCGTAACGTTATTTAAGACAGTAACTATTAGTGTTATAGCAGTTATGATAACGGCTATTACCGTTATAGGATAGCAGTTTAAGCGTGTAAGTGATATTTGGGGTTTAGCTTCGTTAGTAATAGTTGATATGGGGTATAGTTAAGTGGTGGATATTTCGTGGTTAGTATATTAGTGTGTGATTTGATGTTGATGGTAGGATTATTAATATGTTAGTAGTAATTTAGTTGGCTACTAGCTTTTGCCGATGGCTCCACCCGTGTGGGTTTCGAAAATTATGCCATATACTGCCCATAGAAAGAAAATCATGCTGTGCAGTCGGAGGATACATCTGGTTTTGGTCAGTCAGCTCGCGAATATGTATCCTCCGACTGCACAGCATGATTTTCTTCTCGTTTACGTTTTTTTCTTAATAATTTTGGACATTATTATTTAAAAGAAACGTTAAAAATTCGTTGCCAAACATTTGAAACACCACCAAAGCCCAAATACCTCAATTTACAATTCAAAACAACACAAGCTTTATAATCGGCGACATTCGGCCCGAAACAATACAACCCTTATGTATTGTTAGCGCTAGGCATTCAGGCTCTACCAACCACTCTACTAGCGGTCTACCGAGCTCTATGTCCACTTTGTCCCAAAACTTTACTGGAATTGAAACCTCCTGAAAGCTCTACAACTTAAGCTTCTGTAACTCTAGCGTATTTTCTCACCTTTTTACCGAACGTTACGAAATAGTTTTTCAATCTCACGGTAGAGTTAGATTCTCCAATGTTAGCAGTTTGGAAGATTTATTTTAATAGGTTTCTCGGTACTTTCTGTGGGTAAGAGGTAAATTTGTGGTTGAGTGGTATCGTATGTTAAGCTAATCTGCCTTTGAGATACGTAAATGTATGTGGAGGTCGCAATTTTATTGATTTCAGGCGAGAAATTGTGTTTTAGATAATTCTTCTTAACACTAGTAAGCAAAGACACGATTGAAGTATGAATTAAGTATACCACCATTTTCTGGTGGCGGCCATCTTGGATTTACAATGATACTGAATATTTTCCATTGTATTTTCATCAGAACTAAAGGTATATATTAAATATAAGATCAATCTGTCAACAGGAAAGGGGTAAGTAAAACAATTACAAAATTTTACCCAAACAAAAAACAGGAGAAGCTAATTAACCACTCTGCTCGACAAGATTTTGACACATGACATACCAGCTGAGTCGACAGGTTGTTGCAAATTACGTCATACATGTTGAGGTAGGTTAAACCGCGTCAGTCTACTGCAAAATTTGTACAAAATACGAATTACTACACCTTTCCAAACGGTAGACAATTTAGATTTGCTCAAAATATGTGCATAAACAACCTTTTCGCTTGCTGAAAAGATGCAAATGGACAAAATGAAGATATACTCATTTTATTTGCGTCCTTATGTACAAATTTTACCATACAAAAGTTCTTAAAAAAGTAAGTCAAAATCAGGCAAAATTTGCTTAAAAATTTGATGCAACCTTGCAATATGACATTTCTTTGGTGTTGTTTTTTTTTGTGCTGTCCATTCACCCGTCTCTTAATCGATTAAAAATTGCATTCAGCCTAATCGATTAAGTGTATCAAACGATTATTTTAAAATTACAACAAACCCGTTTATAGGCTTAAAATACAATAATAACTTATAGTAATAACTATACATAAATGCTTAAATAATGTTATCTTTTCTCAAACATTTTGCCGTGTAATTTAAAAATGGAACGATCTTTTACGCCGAAACATGGTAACCAAGGAGGTAACTTCTCAAAGGTTTTATTTAAATTTTGAATTGCCTTACATATAGAAAGCTGTTTATAGAAAAAAAAAACATTAACACGGGAATAATTATTGTTGTTCGTCATTGATTTCGAAAAATAATTATTGTATTTGACAAAATGAGTTCTAGGTGCTACTTAGTTTTAATTTCCGCGCATTATTTGAGAAAAGTACTATACAAGCCTTGGCCACAACTAGGCATTGATGGACAATACGTATACAATATTTACACTGCAGTAATGTACTATAACAGTATTTTGAGACAAAAACATCGGATTCGTAGCTAATTTCGCGCCGAATTTTTCTATTAATACGTAGGTACAAGAATTCAAAATTCATATTCGGAATGCGGTCGGTATTCAATAGTAGTTTATGCAATGGTCATATAATAGAGGCTATTAAAACACGAGCGTAGGTTTATCAAATGAGGCGAAGCCGAATTTGATAATAATATTACGCGAGTGTTTTAATCACTCATACAGTTGCAATAAATCAAAAGTGGAAACGGAAAAATATTTGGTATGGCGGGCAATTTAGATTCTCATTGCGCATGTCTGCGCAACGCGCGCCTCCTTAGACAATGACAGTACTTCAATGAACCCATAAGCGCCAATAAATTAAAAAGTAAAAGTCTGCTATAAAAATTAACAAGTTATTTCATGATGCAGTTGTTTAAAAATCGAAGGAAAATGTTGCATTGTAATGGTTTTTTTTTTAATTTTACCTATCCATGAATATAAAGTACGTGTTTATACAATATTTTTTGAATTCATATTTGGACCATTACGTTGTGAGTGTAGATAAAATATTTTATCGGATACATTTTAGTTTATACGAGAATTTTACTTTGATCTTTTCAGAAGGTTTTGTACAGAATGATCAGTATAAATACGAGTATGTCTATGTATGATAAGTAGGCGTAGGGCGGAACTGGTACACTTGCGCGGATCCTTACGAAGCCAGCTATTATGGCATGGTTGTCAATCGATTAAAATCTAAGACCATACAATTTATCGTTATGGATATCATTAACATGATTTTCGAGGGTGGTGATCCAAAAATTCATTTAAAATATTTCAAAGAAGGCGGTGCATATGTACCAAGCTGCATTACGACAACTTAATACATACATAAGTTTAAGGGCTGGCACATTCTCTTAATTCACAAATATAGATATATATAGATGGCGGCTATTCAAAGCTATACATAAATATTCTAAAGGATTTTCTGTCTCCTGGGGTGCTATTACCGCAAATTTTAAATCCAAGATGGCAGCTGCCATTTGCCACAGTTTGTTTATTTTTCTATAATTTCGATTTTAAAGCCCGTATTCGTTACTAGCTACCTGAAAATAACACCTATGACGAAAAGTAAACAAATTTTCGTCGGCGCCATCTAGGATTTTGATTTTAAACCCATAATCGTTATTTACATACACGGAAACCAAGAAAATGATGCCCAAAAAAAGAAAACTTATCCACATTTTGTCGGAGAAACCATTAAAATTACCCAATAATGAGAATCAAATTATCGTCGGCGCCATTAAGGATTTTGATTTTCAGCTTAGTTGTTTGGCAACCATGCCATAACTCGCTTGGTAAGGATTCGCGCAAGAAGATTAGTACAAGGTTATTGACATTAATTGTTTTTGGGAAATGCAGAAGTAAATACAAACCAAACTTATATTCTTAATAAAACGAATAAAAATAAACTTCTAAAAGTACCTATAGAGAAACCAATTTTCATGACATTACAACAAACCCAACCGAATTCAAAACCTAAACATACCATACTCAATCTATACTATAATAATAATAATATTATAATATATATATAAATCTCCTGTCACGATGTTTGTCCGCGATGGATTCCTAAACTACATAACCGATTTTAAATTAAATTGGCACACCGTGAGCAGTCTGGTCCAACTTGAGATATAGGGTAGGGTAGGGTAGGGTAGGGTAGGTAGGGTAGGTAGGGTAGGTAGGGTAGGGTAGGTAGGGTAGGTAGGGTAGGGTAGGGTAGGTAGGGTAGGTAGGGTAGGGTAGGTAGGGTAGGGTAGGGTAGGGTAGGGTAGGGTAGGTAGGGTAGGGTAGGGTAGGGTAGGGTAGTAATATTATAAAGAGGAAAGATTTGTTTGTTTGTTTGTACCGAATAGGCTCCGAAACTACTGGACCGATTTAAAAAAATCTTTCAACAATAGAAAGCTACACTATTCCCGAGTGACATACACTTTCTTTTTGTCCCGATAACGGGTTCTGTGGGGTAATCCACGGGAGCAAAGCCGCGGGGAACAGCTAGTATATAATATAATAATAATACCAGCCTATAACTATACCATTGCAGGGTAAAGGCCTCTTCTCATACAGAGAAGGCACGAGCATTGATCATCACGTGCGCTCAATGCGGGTTGGCGATTTAAGACTGTAAGATCAGCAGCCGTATTGCACAAGTGAATACGGTAACGCAAAGAGTTTGACCGCTATCCAATCGACCAAATCAAACAATCACACAGACGGAAATCCACATCACGTCATTCATCTTGCATGTGATTGGTCGATTGGATAGCGGTAAAACTCTTTGCGTTGCCGTATTCACTTACGCAATGCGGCTGCAGGTTTCTTCATGATGTTTTCTTTCACTGTTGTCAACGATCTCCAAGATATACTTAAAAAGTATATAAATGAATTTGAAAAAGACACATTGGTACTTGCCCCGATTTGAACCCAGGCAAGGCGAGGCCTTTAGCCACTGGGCCACCACGACACTCATTACAATATAACAAATAATCATAAATCCGTTGGTTCCCCGAAACTAAATTTATCTACGCTTACGTTACATACTTACATAAAAATATACTAGGCACTCTGTATACTTCTGAGACTATCAAATATTAAAAGGCTCAATGATTATTATTTTTATACAAAATATTTTTGAAAAGCGAGCGCATTCCGAATTTAAATTTTGAATCGGATAGAAAATTCGGCGCCAAATTATCCACAGTTCGATGAATTTGTGTGTTGCTTTTAGTCAAATAATGTCCAAAAATCAATTAAGATTACTTTAAGAAAGTATTAATAGTAATTATTTTAAGTATTTATTGTATTTTATGCCTAAAACAGGATTTTTCTATTTTTTTAAGAATCGATTTGGCATAATCGCTAATTAATCGAGTGGATAGCATAAATAAAATCGATTGCTAAAATCGTTTTGGCACACAACTATTACATTAAAAAAAAAACAATCTACTTGACGAATTGGAAATTTAACAAAAATAAAGTAGTGGTAATGAATTTTACGTATTTTTGAACTGGTGTTTGTTAATTACGTTAAAATCAGGGCTTCTTCCTGTTGTTTATTATATTTAGAGACATATTTGTCATATTTGTAATCAATTTTACATGTGGAAGGGTGATATTTGTGTAAAATAAAAATGTAAACAAACACGATTGGCGCGAAACTTCGACTTTGAATAACAAATAACTTCATTACCACTAATTATTTATTTTGAAATATGGATGAATTCGACCAATAATTAAACAATTAGCGAACCACTACCCCTGTCGTGGAGTTTGGGTGTCCAAAATCTGCATTTTTATGTTTTTTAGCTTCGACCACCACTGTCATCAAAATGGCGATTATCGTATACATATTACACTTGTTTTTAACAAATGTAAATTAATAAACTTGCGCACTTAATCTAAAAAAAATATTTGCGCTAACATGTAAGGTTTTTTATCCAACTATTTTAATTAAAGCCCCCACATAAGATTCGTTAGCTTTCTTAATCAATAATTAAATTATTAATTAGGATGTCGTATGACGTAAATCTGGGGTCCAAAATGAGCCGCGGCTGAGCCAGCGGAGGTATGCTTGTTGCGCCCCATAATGTACCCCGTCCGAACTATACGGTTAAAACCGTTTAAAAATATAAATGACGGCTAGAAATGTGGTGACTATTGAGACGCCATTAAATAGATCGAAAGAAAAAATGTTTATTTGTAACTAGCACAGAACAAACACCTAAATAAAATATAATTAGTTGGTTAAAACTACCAATATCAAAAGACCCCGCACATAGCAAAAAGCTCCTATCTTAGCATGCAAGTAAAAAGGAGAAGAAAGAAGGAGACTTGCTGTGCGGAACCTAGATAAATTGGAATAAGGCTGGAGGATGATGATTACTGATTATATATGACTCATTTTTATCACGGGTCATCAGAGGTCAAAGTTTGATGAACGGAATTTTATTTTATCAAATAAAAATACTTATTTATGAAGAGACCTAACCCTCGTCGAGTAAACGAACGGAAACGCTAAGTGCGTTTACTCAGCGAAGGAGATCAAATCAATGAGATTCAAAGTCAAGACCTTTTTGACTGGGGCACAACAAGTTTATCACAAGAAATACAAGAAGAATTGTAGTGTAAACATTGACATATAAAATCCATGTGTCGTTGTGTACGTTTCTTTTGAAAATTAAACACTATACACTTTCCTACGCGCCAATTTATTCGGCGTCAGTTCTTTTTTCAGTAGTAATCATCATTTAATTTTATCACTCCCCGTATCAGTCATCATCCCGTATCGGTATCAGTAATATGTTCTTACATATCCGATTGTAAAAATTCGGAAAAGATAATAATGTGTCACTGGGTATCGCAGAGCAGCAAAGCCGTGGGACAAAACTAGAACACTCATAGTCCAAACTTTTCATACGACTCGTCCAATAATCAGCCGCCAACTTACGCTTTTTCTTGAACAAAATAACATTATACCTGATTTACAATCTGGGTTCAGAAAACAAAGCACTACGTCTACCGCTCTGTTAGACGTTACTGACAATAGCCTATCTGCCCAGAATAAGGGAATGTGCACATTTCCAGAGCATTCGACGCATTTAATATCCCATTATTATTATCAAAGCTAAATTATTACGGTTTCGACTCCAAGGCTATTTAATGGTTCCGCAGCTACCTCAGTAATAGGGAACAACTAGTTGACCTGCGCTTGAGTGACGGTACTACTCTTAGATCTGCATCTATTCCCATAGACGGAGGAGTCCCGCAGGGCTCTATCTTAGGTCCAATTATTTTTATTTTGTACTGTGCAAATACCATATATACGCCGACGATTTACAACTATACATTTCTTTTAAAGTAGACGAGTATGATAGCGCCATAAATGATCTTAACGAAGATCTTCACCGAATCGCCGTTTGGTCTGAGGAGAACTGTCTGTCGCTAAACCCCACAAAAACAAAATATGTGGTGTTTGGAACCAGACAGCAGCTGTCTCGACTACCAACGCCTATTGACGTACTACTAATGGGCGAACAAATTGAGCGAGTGTATGAGGCGCGAAATCTAGGTCTCATCATGGACAAGGACCTACGTTTTGAGAAACACGTAGCATTCTCAATAAGAAATTGTTTTTATCGCTTAAAAGTTTTGTACAGGGTGAGGCCTTACTTATTTGAATCGTTGCGGGAACAGCTGGTTCTGTCTAGGTTGAACTACGCTGACACTGTGTATGGCCCGCGTCTGTTAGCTCGTACAGATAGGCTCATACAAAGGGTACAGAACGCGTGCGCTCGGTTCTGTTAAAACATTCCTCGCAGAAGTTATGTAACACCGTTTCTCAATAAACATTTTGTTCTAAAAATGAAGTCCAGGCGCAAATTACACTTGGCATGCCTTCTGTTTGGTGTGGTTAAAAATAAAAAAACGAACTATTTATATGATAAACTTGGTTAGATAACGAGTGGGCGGGAATGTGGGAGAAGGTTATGCTTGCAGCAACTCTCGACGCAATCGCATAATACAGCAGCGTTCAGAGGCAGCTTTCGTTATGCGGGTTCCAAAGTTTGGAATAATATTCCACCACCGATCAGAACAACCAACACAATAGGCACATTTAGGAGACGTTTACGGAAGTATCTGGTGGAAGCGCAACGCAAGCTGGATATGGTCGCACTGAATGCCTCAATTATATGACGCATTAGCCTACCTACCCACACCTCACTTATTGTCACACTCACCTTATTTATTCTTATTACACGTATTTTTTATTATTTTTAATATACACTTACTACAACCTTTTTTTTTAATCTATTATATAAGTAAGTACTTTTATCACAAACACATTTAGTTACTATAAAACTGCTTTACGTCCGTCACGTCATCAGTCACAGGTCCAGTTGAAAACCAGCGTCGGGCACTAGTTGCCCGACATTTTGCTGAAGTGGTCCTATTTGGCGCAGCCGTGGGACACACAAAATATTGTGTATTGATATAAACACTTTTATTTTGTTTTATATTATTGTCGTTTAATCTAAGTTTTCTTTTTTTTATGTTTATGTTGTGTGCTCTGGCTTGTGTCAAATAAATGTGTTTTCTTTCTTTCTTTTCTTTCTTTCACACATTATTTTCTTCATATTCATATTCTTTATTGTAAACAAAACAAACATATACAATTACAAATGGACTTATGGCAACTTATGTACAAAGGCGAACTTAACCCAGAATTCGAGGACAAGCTGCTGATCTTGTGCTTTCATATTTATCAAACAGACAGAAAAAAGTAAATATTAATGGGGCGACGTCCTCCGGGTCTCTAGTCAAGATGGGCGTGCCCCAAGGTTCAATTCTCGGCCCTTTCCTTTTTCTTGTTTACATTACTGATCTCCCTTTATGATGACCAAATTATCGGATATAATTTTATTTGCTGATGATACTTCGCTAATTTTTAAAATACATAGGAAAGATACGGATGTCTTACATGTCAACGAAAGTCTAATTGTTCTCTCAAAATGGTTCGCAGTTAACAATCTCTTATAAATGCGAAAAAAACAAAATGTCTAAAGTTCGCTTTACCAAATGTACTTCAACGTGACCTAAATTTAAATCTTGATGGCAAAAATCTTGAAGTTATAACGGAAACTGTATTCTTGGGGATTACAATCGATTCAAAATTGCAGTGGGGTGCGCACATTAGAACTATTTCGGGTAGGTTAAGTTCGGCTGCATATACAGTAAGGAAAATAAGGCATTTAACCGATTCTTATGGCATTCTGCTGTGGGGATCAGCAGCGGACGTTGACTCAATTTTCGTCTTACAAAAGAGGGCAATCCGCGCGATCCATAATTTTTTTTTTAAAGAGATCGATATACTGACTCTACCTTCACTTTATATTTTGGAATGTATTCTGTATGTGCGCAAAAATCGAGGGCTTTTCAAAACTAGAAGCGACTTCCATAATTTAAATACACGCAGTAAGCACGAAATTGTAATACCCAAAATCAGATTAACGAAAATTAGCAAGTCTTTTCTTATAAACAGTATACGCTTCTATAACAAGTTGCCAAAGTCAGTTATAGAACTGACCGATGATGGAAAGTTCAAAAACTACATCAAAAGTGTCTATAATAAAAAAGCATATTACAAAATCAAGGACTACGTTGAAGATAACAAATTTGGCTTTAGCTCCTTCTGCGCATGCGGCTTCCCTGGTAATTCATAAACGGTACAAATATGTGGATGTCTCTAACAATTCTCAAACCCATTTTTTCTTTTTTTTCTCTTCTTTTAATTAGACTTTTTTCAATAGTTTTCAATCATAACCCTAAGAATAGTTACAGCACTGATAACAACATTTGTGCCACATGTTAAATTTAGTCTTGTTATACATTTATTTATATTTTTTACCTTTGTATAGATTCTTTTACCGATTGTTTTGTGAATGTGTGAACATTGTAGGGCTTCTAGATTTCTAGATGCTTGATAACATTTGATAACTTTTTATCTCGTTTTACTTTTTATTTTTAGTTTCTAACGTCTTATTGTCGGGTCTACGTTGTCCCCCCATATCTAAGTAATGCTGTAACATGGAAATATTATAAAAACAAACCATATTTTTAAAGGTAGGTCTTCTCCATAGGAAACGACCAACCCAAACCGTGCGCCTTTTGTCGACGTTTTATAAGTGCCCATGTAGGCCAAGGTAAAATAAAAAAAAAATTATTTTGATTTTGAATTGGGTACAATTCATTTCTTCACACTTTCTCCTTTCGTTGTTTGATGACTGTGAAGTATAAAAAACCGGCCAAGTGCGAGTCGGACTCGCACACGAAGGGTTCCGTACCAATATCGCAAAACACTGCAAAAAAATCACGTTTGTTGTATGGGAGCCCCCCTTAATTTATTTTATTTTAATTTAATAATTATTATTTTTGGAAGAGAATATACAAATAAATATTCTGTGAATATTTCAAGCGTCTGCCTGTTGCCGTTATTAATATCGAGCAAAAAACGGCAAAAATATCACGTTTGTTGTATGGGAGCCCCCCTTAAATATTAATTTTATACTGTTTTTAGTATTTGTTGTTATAGCGGCAACAGAAATACATCATCTGTGAAAATTTCAACTGTCTAACTATCACGGTTCATGAGATACAGCCTGCTGACAGACAGACAGACAGACAGACAGACGGACAGCGAAGTCTCAGTAATAAGATCCCGTTTTTACCCTTTGGGTACGGAACCCTAAAAAGCAACTTAATGTTTTTCTCGGTCTCAAGCACGCTGGTAACATACTCGTAATATAATCTGTTTATTTGTTATCCAATCTGTCCGAGTGGCACAACGGTGTATTTCTGTTTGCCGTGCCTCTGGTCACGGTTTCGATTCCCAGAGAGAACCAATATTGATGTAGTTCTACTGTGTGTACACTGTTTGTGCCCTACATACATACATGTATATTTGTGATTTCTGTACATCCTATAATCACTAACACCACATCGGAAATCCAAGTGTGAGGAAAATGCTGTTCGAAGTTAATTTTATTACCTAAAGGTACCTAGTCGAATCTAGTTGAACTTTATGTCAAAGTTTGACTTTGACATAAAGTTCAAATGCTGTCTGAAATTGTTTAATTTGTTGTATAGTTTCCAGTTTCTAGAACCGACGAAATTAATTAATAGGCAAAATTCTAGGAATCTATTAAATCACGGCACAAAATATGTGCAGGCAAACTACATTTGACAAGAAATAAACAGGTTTTAATTAATTTGAGCTCTAGTTCAGAAGTTATTTCTATCATTCAAGTAAATACATAAATACATTTTATGTATTTACGTATTTACCGGACCGGGGCAAATTATATTTCTATGGAAGCAAACAAAGTAAAATCCATTCCAAATTCACATGACGTTTCAAAAGAAGACAGGTGTATTTTACTGCCAGTCTGCATGCTGCAATGAGGTTTATTACAGTATGCAACCTTTGCAGTACCTATTGTCTTTGACGATTAATAAAAAAATAGGAGTACTGATTTTTTTTATAGAAATATCTGTGCTGTTCAGCTACTAATTAACATTTGAATAAAGAACTTGCTAAATAGCGTCGAGATTTTAAGACAAGAGTGTTTAATAGTTCGGCAGACGAAAACGATTTATACTTCGAACTCACTGCTGCACACTGCCGCTAAAAAGGTGAACGTGCGAATGAGTCTTTATTTGTCACCCAAATCCAAATTTAAGTCAGCATTATCCTTACCATAGGGACCTATATTTATAAACACATTTCTAATGAATTTACCATCGGAAGTTTATTTTTATAACATAGCTACAACAACACCCTACTTACCATCTACCCACAAAGGTTGCCGAGCTGACGTCTACATTAATTCTAGATAACACAGAGTAAGTTGTGGGAAGTCAGCAATAATTTTCCGCCTTGGCTCGGGTAGAAAAATCTCTAGGGTGTATCACGCTGAGTTGGTCTACGCTACGGTAATCAAGAAGCAAGTAGCAAAAGACTTGGTTTGGATAAACTTTGTCGGTGGTAAAGCAATTTAAGTACTGGCAACCGTTGGGAGCTCAGTGTGGCCATATTAAATGAGTTCTAATTTAATTTGTCTTCTCTCGAATTTCGAATGCAATGGAGTTGATGTTGGGTTTTACGGATTAATGCAAACAAATCTTATTACTGAAGTCACAAACAACCTGAAATAAGAAAGATTTTGTACTAAGCAAAGTAACAAGTGAGAATCATACAATGGGAAATGCTGTAGTACTTGTTTTGTTATCCTTTGTTATTTTATTTAACATTCGCTCCCGCGGACCACCCAAAAGGACCCGTTTCCGGAATAAAAAATTAGTCTATGTGACTCAAGAATAATGTAGCTTTCTATTGGTCAAAGAATATTTTAAATCGGTCCAGTAGTTTCGGAGCCTATTCGGTACAAACAAACAAAAAAATATTTTCTCTTTATAAATTACTAGCTGTTCCCCGCGGCTTTGCTCCCGTGGACCACCCCACTGGACCCGTTTCCGGAATAAAAAAATAGCCTATATCACATAGGAATAATGTAGCTTTCTATTGGTGAAATATTTTTTTAAATCGGTCCAGTAGTTTCGGAGCCTATTCGGTACAAACAAACAAACAAAAATTAGTATAGAAGTATAGATTATGTTATAGTATATTATTGTATTATTTTGTCCTTTATTTATTTTCATTCTTACTTCATATATTTTTAAATATTTGAAAAAAAGAAAACTTAAAAAACATTTAAAAATATAAAAATAGAGGCCCATCGGTATCGGGAACAGAGTCCAAGCTACCGGGGTGGGGGCTCCAGAGACAGGAACCTCCTCATAATGTGAGCCGTATCAAGGAGTACTGCCTTCTGTATCAGGCTCTTGATCCAACGGCGCAATGACAGCCTCGATAGATGGTCATCGAGGCTATTGGCCATCAGGCCGTTGGCCGTAATGACAATCGGCACAATGATCGCCGAGTCCACATATTATTATTAGTATTAGTATAGATGTATTTGACATTTGCAGCCGGAGCGGAGCGAGGTTCCGGTGTAGCAGAGCAAGGTGCGCCCAGTCAAAGTGGTTAGATGCATCGCCAGATGTGTGGGAAGCGCTGGCGGAGCGGAGCGAAGCGAGGTTCCTGCAGAGTGAACCGAGGCCCAGCCAAAGCGGTGGCAAAGGCGCAGGCGAAGCGAAGCGAGGCTATTACGAAAGTGTAGATGTGATATTATAGTGATTTTAAATGTTATACAGAGTTTGCTTTTCTTTGCAACCTTATAGTGGATTTCACTTGTATTATATCTTAATATATATAAATCTCGTGTCACAATGTTTGTCCTCAATGGACTCCTAAACAACTTAACCGATTATAATAAAATTCGCACACCATGTGCAGTTCGATCCAACTTGAGAGATAGGGTAGGGTAGGGTAGGTAGGGTAGGTAGGGTAGGTAGGGTAGGTAGGGTAGGTAGGGTAGGTAGGGTAGGTAGGGTAGGTAGGGTAGGTAGGGTAGGTAGGGTAGGTAGGGTAGGTAGGGTAGGTAGGGTAGGTAGGGTAGGTAGGGTAGGTAGGGTAGGTAGGGTAGGTAGGGTAGGTAGGGTAGGTAGGGTAGGTAGGGTAGGTAGGGTAGGTAGGGTAGGTAGGGTAGGTAGGGTAGGTAGGGTAGGTAGGGTAGGTAGGGTAGGTAGGGTAGGTAGGGTAGGTAGGGTAGGTAGGGTAGGTAGGGTAGGTAGGGTAGGTAGGGTAGGTAGGGTAGGTAGGGTAGGTAGGGTAGGTAGGGTAGGTAGGGTAGGTAGGGTAGGTAGGGTAGGTAGGGTAGGTAGGGTAGGTAGGGTAGGTAGGGTAGGTAGGGTAGGTAGGGTAGGTAGGGTAGGTAGGGTAGGTAGGGTAGGTAGGGTAGGTAGGGTAGGTAGGGTAGGTAGGGTAGGTAGGGTAGGTAGGGTAGGTAGGGTAGGTAGGGTAGGTAGGGTAGGTAGGGTAGGTAGGGTAGGTAGGGTAGGTAGGGTAGGTAGGGTAGGTAGGGTAGGTAGGGTAGGTAGGGTAGGTAGGGTAGGTAGGGTAGGTAGGGTAGGTAGGGTAGGTAGGGTAGGTAGGGTAGGTAGGGTAGGTAGGGTAGGTAGGGTAGGTAGGGTAGGTAGGGTAGGTAGGGTAGGTAGGGTAGGTAGGGTAGGTAGGGTAGGTAGGGTAGGTAGGGTAGGTAGGGTAGGTAGGGTAGGTAGGGTAGGTAGGGTAGGTAGGGTAGGTAGGGTAGGTAGGGTAGGTAGGGTAGGTAGGGTAGGTAGGGTAGGTAGGGTAGGTAGGGTAGGTAGGGTAGGTAGGGTAGGTAGGGTAGGTAGGGTAGGTAGGGTAGGTAGGGTAGGTAGGGTAGGTAGGGTAGGTAGGGTAGGTAGGGTAGGTAGGGTAGGTAGGGTAGGTAGGGTAGGTAGGGTAGGTAGGGTAGGTAGGGTAGGTAGGGTAGGTAGGGTAGGTAGGGTAGGTAGGGTAGGTAGGGTAGGTAGGGTAGGTAGGGTAGGTAGGGTAGGTAGGGTAGGTAGGGTAGGTAGGGTAGGTAGGGTAGGTAGGGTAGGTAGGGTAGGTAGGGTAGGTAGGGTAGGTAGGGTAGGTAGGGTAGGTAGGGTAGGTAGGGTAGGTAGGGTAGGTAGGGTAGGTAGGGTAGGTAGGGTAGGTAGGGTAGGTAGGGTAGGTAGGGTAGGTAGGGTAGGTAGGGTAGGTAGGGTAGGTAGGGTAGGTAGGGTAGGTAGGGTAGGTAGGGTAGGTAGGGTAGGTAGGGTAGGTAGGGTAGGTAGGGTAGGTAGGGTAGGTAGGGTAGGTAGGGTAGGTAGGGTAGGTAGGGTAGGTAGGGTAGGTAGGGTAGGTAGGGTAGGTAGGGTAGGTAGGGTAGGTAGGGTAGGTAGGGTAGGTAGGGTAGGTAGGGTAGGTAGGGTAGGTAGGGTAGGTAGGGTAGGTAGGGTAGGTAGGGTAGGTAGGGTAGGTAGGGTAGGTAGGGTAGGTAGGGTAGGTAGGGTAGGTAGGGTAGGTAGGGTAGGTAGGGTAGGTAGGGTAGGTAGGGTAGGTAGGGTAGGTAGGGTAGGTAGGGTAGGTAGGGTAGGTAGGGTAGGTAGGGTAGGTAGGGTAGGTAGGGTAGGTAGGGTAGGTAGGGTAGGTAGGGTAGGTAGGGTAGGTAGGGTAGGTAGGGTAGGTAGGGTAGGTAGGGTAGGTAGGGTAGGTAGGGTAGGTAGGGTAGGTAGGGTAGGTAGGGTAGGTAGGGTAGGTAGGGTAGGTAGGGTAGGTAGGGTAGGTAGGGTAGGTAGGGTAGGTAGGGTAGGTAGGGTAGGTAGGGTAGGTAGGGTAGGTAGGGTAGGTAGGGTAGGTAGGGTAGGTAGGGTAGGTAGGGTAGGTAGGGTAGGTAGGGTAGGTAGGGTAGGTAGGGTAGGTAGGGTAGGTAGGGTAGGTAGGGTAGGTAGGGTAGGTAGGGTAGGTAGGGTAGGTAGGGTAGGTAGGGTAGGTAGGGTAGGTAGGGTAGGTAGGGTAGGTAGGGTAGGTAGGGTAGGTAGGGTAGGTAGGGTAGGTAGGGTAGGTAGGGTAGGTAGGGTAGGTAGGGTAGGTAGGGTAGGTAGGGTAGGTAGGGTAGGTAGGGTAGGTAGGGTAGGTAGGGTAGGTAGGGTAGGGTAGGGTTTTTTTTTTTTTTTTTTTTGGCGCCTACCTCTCCGCGCATATGGCGGAGTCTGCGAGCTATACGGTTCCCCGGACATAGTCCGAGACCTTTGGGACTCATTTAATCTCAGATCAATTTTACACGTTACATTATTATTATCAGAGATTACATTTATATCGAGTATACATATGAGTTTCTTAAATAGTACTTATTTTTTACAGACATTAAGATCTTATTTTATTGTATGTTTTAGTGATATCGAGTTTCTATTTTGTTCTTAGATTAATATATACGCTTCCTATTTTATATGATCATATAAAATTTTGAGCATTGCTGTTATACATTTATTTTTATCAATTGTAAACAATATTTGATAAAATCCATACTATAATATATGTCAGCTATAAGTTTACTAAGTTTCTCAGGTCTAATTTGCAATTTCTAGGTCTCATATTGACTTATTATATAGCATGTTCTTAACAAAATAGAAGTGTTTATAGATTATATTATATTGCTCTGTTCGCTTCCCATTATATATATGTATATATAATTTCGAGCATTGATGTTAACTATTTATTTCTTTTGACTGTTTTTCCTGCAACATTGAAACAGTATTCTATAAATACAGTGCTATATTTTTTGTCAGATATGAGCCTATTGAGATTCTCTGGTCTAATATCTATCCCTATCTTCTGTTCGATTTTGAACCTTTCTTGGCCATATACCGGGCAGTCAGTAATTATGTGGATCGCTGTTTCGTCTTCGTCGGGGTCACAAGTGCATGATGGGCTTTCCTTGCACCTGAACCTGTTCAGGTATTCCGAAAACCCACCATGCCCAGTCATTACTTGGGTAATTAGCCCGGTCGGTCTTATTTTTCTGACGATATTATAAGCGTCCACTGCGTCCGGGAAGAAAAGTTTTGTTGTTGAGGCTGTGTCACCCATCCTGTACCTCCGGTTCCATTCGTCAAGCGAATCCTTCCGGATTAAGCGCTTGACGAATGAAACCGGACACTGGTCATAATCCGGTTTCTTTTTTAGATTTAGCGCAGCTTCTTTAGCCAGATGGTCGGCTCTCTCATTCCCTTCCATTCCTGCGTGCGCCTTAATCCAAAACATAGCAACATGCTTGTTTTGGATTCTGCATTTTCGCAAGTTCTCCCTGGCTTCAACTGCGAGGGGATGAGAGGAGCGGTGGTTTGCGACCGTTTCCAGTGACGACCGTGAGTCACTGAAAATGCCAAAAGACCCTTCTTTGTTCTTATGGATCTCCCTCGTGGCTTTGCATATGGCCAGCAGTTCGGCCTGGTAGACCGTGCAGTGGGACGACAACTTCAATTTCTGGCATGTGGTTTCGGCGCCATTGCTCCAAAGAGACAATGCCGCTCCCACCTTTCCATCAATTTTGCTGCCGTCCGTGTATATCTGCACTGCTTGTGTGCAGTGGTTTGCGAGTTGTTCCTGGTCTGCCAAGCATCCCCCCCGGTGGGTTCCCGCTTTGTCGATGCGGGGGGGCTCAGTAACCGTGGCTTGGTCACCCACGGTGAAGCGAAGAGGAACCCGCGGAGGGGCCGCTCGTCAGGGCTTTTGCCGATTAAGCCGACGACGTAGCGGCCAACTAGTAGGTTGCGGTGCCGCTTGGTAACAGGCGACATCGCAACTGAGGCGGGCCGCGATGTCTTATGGAGATTCCCAGGTCCCATACGATGTCGCGGCTGAGGGTTGGAGGCCGCGGTGGGAGAGGAGTGCCGGTATTGCGGTGCGCCGCTCTCCCTACCTTCCGCGGCCCGGACGGGGTCGCCACCGTCTGATGGCGGACGCGGTGGGGCCGCAGGGGAGGAGGAGTGTCGGTATTGCGTTAGCCGCTCTCCCTATCCCCTGCGGCCGAACAATGGTAGGTGGCGGGGCCATTGACCTTGACCCGTCACAGGGGGACCAAGGGTGCCATACACGGGGTCGTCTGGCGCCCATGCGCTGATTGGTCCCTAGGGTGGTCACGGCGTGCAGTGTGTTCTGGTGCGCCGGTGATGGGGGGACTCCCCCGAGGAGGCTCCGGTGATGGACAGCCGCGGCGGGTTCGCGGTGAGTGCTAACGCGTACCCGTGCTCCCGCCATAAGCGGCACAGGAGGACACCGTGGAGTTTTAGTGGGTTAGAGTCCCACATAACTGCACTATCTCCCCGTGGTAGTGCAGTATGCATGAGCATTTCTCCACGCAAAAAAAAAAAAAAAATAAAAAAATGGTCTGCCAAGCATATGAACTGCAGACTCATATGTTCCGCCGGGTGGGGTGTCGAAGCAAATGCGGTACGTCGCTCGACGTCCCTGTCTCCTAGCATTGGCTGGGGTACCCCCCTCCTCGCCTCATACAGGGCAGCTGCCTCTCGTATTCGGAGGTCGAGGGGTAGTATCCCAGCCAGCACCAGTGCCGAGTTTAGGGATACGGTGCGGTAAGATTTACACAGTTTTTGTGCAAATCCCCTCTGGACCACATTTAGCTTCTTCCTAACACACAACTTGTTGGCTGCCGGTGCCCATGCGCTTGCCGCGTACATTATTACCGGTTCGACTACTGCCGTGTACATGGTGCGGATGACGTCGGGGTGGAGTCCCCAGCTGACCTTCGCAGCCCTCGACAACTGATGGTAAAATCCAATCGCCTTTTTGCACACATTCGCTACGTGCTTGTTGAATGTTAGCTTGTTGTCGATAGTTAGTCCCAGGATCTTGATGTCTTGCGTCATGCCAATGGCGACCCCTCCCATGCTCAGCCGCGGGGTGTCGTATTTCAGTTTCCGCGTTATTACCATCGCATTCGTTTTATGCGGTGCGAATTTCAACTTGTTACTAACACCCCACTGATGAACACGGGCGAGGGCGTCATTCGCCTTTCGCTCGATCTCGATCGCTGTATCGCCATCAAATACCAGCACCACGTCGTCAGCAAAGGCTTGGCAGTAGTCTCCCCGCTCTGCCAGCCCCTTTAAGAGGGGGTCCAGTAGGGTGTTCCAAAGAATTGGTCCTCCAATGGATCCCTGCACACAGCCCTTGGACGTCTCTCTCACGACTTCTTCGCCTGCATATCTGACCCTGACCCTTCGGTTGTTGAGGTAGCTGTCAATGATTCTCCTCACATTTACCGGGCATTTTTCCTCAGCCAGTCTAGCTCTGATAGCTGGCCACCATGCACTGTCGAAGGCTCCCTCTATGTCTAGCGACACCACTACGATAATTTTGCGCTCTGCTAGCTTGCTGCGTATGTGTCCAACTAGATCATAGAGAGAGTCTTCCGTGCTCTTCTGGGGCATGAATCGGTACTGGCGAGTACTGAGTTTCGGTATAATGTGCCATTTCACTCTGTTTATGACCATTTTTTCCAGGACTTTTCCTAGCACCGGCAACAGACCAATTGGTCTGTAGGATTTTGGTGCCGTATAGCTCTCTTTCCCGGGTTTCCTTAGGATCACGACTGTGGCTTCCTTCCAGGTCCCGGGAAAGTAGCCCAGCTCCAAGCACTTGTTAGCCAGTGCCAGGAAAGTTCCCGGATCATAGTCGATCGAATGCTGGCAGATATCGGCCGTGAGGCCATCCGCCCCGGGGGCCTTTTTAGGGTTGAAAGTGCGCAAGGAGGAGTTCAGCTCCTCGATGGTGAACGGTGGGTCATGTTTATCATCATGACCCATGACGTTCACTTTTTCAGCCATCTCTCTAACTCGCTTGTGCTCCTCTCTATCATCATCCCTTTTATCTCCGGGGTAAAATGTTTCGGCCAGCAATTCGGCAGAGTGGAGGTTGTCCAGTACCTTTCCGTTCACGATCAGGGGCAAGTCCTCGTGCCGTTTCTTGGTTCGGCCTATTACCCGGTATATGCCGTCCCACAGCCCTTCCCCGTCTTGTTTCTCACAGAAAGCTTTCCAGCTTTCTGTTTGAGCGTTTCTGGCTTTAGTTTCATATTCTTGTTTTATCTGCAGGGGGTAGGGTAGGGTAGGGTAGGGTAGGTAGGGTAGGTAGGGTAGGGTAGGTAGTTAGGGTAGGGTAGGTAGGGTAGGTAGGGTAGGTAGGGTAAGGTAGGGTAGGTTACCTACCCTAGGTAGGGTAGGTAGGGTAGGTAGGGTAGGTAGGGTAGGGTAGGTAGTTAGGGTAGGGTAGGGTAGGGTAGGGTAGGTAGTTAGGGTAGGTAGGGTATGTAGGGTAGGTAGGGTAGGTAGGGTAAGGTAGGGTAGGTAGGGTAGGTAGGGTAGGGTAGGTAGTTAGGGTAGGGTAGGTAGGGTAGGGTAGGGTAGGGTAGGGTAGGTAGTTAGGGTAGGTAGGGTAGGTAGGGTAGGTAGGGTAGGTAGGGTAGATGAATGTTTGGTGTTTTTATGGCAAAACAAAGTTTGCCGGGTCAGCTAGTTTCTTTTATAAGTTTATATTCAGTGTCTCAAAACGGAAATTTTCTCACTGTGCACCTTCATAGAATGTTACAGATTTTTTTTTTCAATTTTATCACCTATATTTTTTAAAAATCTTGTAACCACAGTCAAAAATATTCAGTGTCAATCACAATAATTTTGTTTAAAATTTGTGTGAAATGGTAATTAATTTCAAAATATTTGTACTTCAATTAATTAGATACACTTTGTGGTCTAATGTATAGTCAGTTGTAATTTTAATTAGTTGACGGTGGTAACTAATTAATTTAGTAATTTAACAAAAATCTCATTTCCACGAATATAATATTTACTCAAACATTTAGTTACAAAACTAATATTTGTTTTATTTTCGGCTTTTATTTTTCTTTTATGTCGCAAACCAGATTTAGTTTTAATCCTTTTGGTTTTTAGGGTAGACAGTTGAAACAGACGAGTTTCCTCCGTGCGTCGGAAAGCACGTTAAGCCGTTGGTCCCGGCTGTCATTTGAAGATCTTTGACAGTCGTTACGGGTAATCAGAAGCTTGAGATCTGACAACAGTCTTGCCAAGGGGTACAGTGTTACCCAGTTACTGGGTTGTGGAGTTCAGATAGGCAGTTGCTTCATATAAAACACTGGTACTCAGCTGACTCCGGTAAGACTGGAAGCCGACCCCAACATAATTGGGAAAAACGATAGGCAGATTGATTGATTGATGTAATACAGTTTTTTTTTTTTTAGGCTTTGCTCTAGTGCTACTTTGGTCTATTGGATGCTAGCGCTATTACTGAGCATTAAGGTCTTTGATCTGATTCTTGGTTCAGGCAAGTGTTTGGGGATTTTCCATCTGGAATTTTCTGATCCTCATTGCATTTGACTCAAACGCAACTAACTAGCTTAACGTATTTGTACTATATATAGGGCAGGGGTCACCAATTACTTTCATTTGGGATTAGTTTTTAGGGTTCCGCACCCGATGGGTCCAAACGGAGCCCTATTGCTTTCACTTACGTCTCTGTCCGTCTGTCTGTCGTCTATCACACATGTTTAAAGCGAAACGGTTGGAGCCTTCAATTTAATTTTTTGCAGTATAAGCATCTTGTTGACCCATACATACAAGCCATACAAATTGTGAAAAATATTTTTACTCGTTTTTAAGGGGGGCGGACTCCCATACAGACAAAGGGGAGCGTGAACAAAATAATACCTAACCCCATGGAATATCGTTGTTTAGAGCTCATTGAGTAGATAAATACTGTATTTTTTGTTTGCAAAAATATTGAAAAACCAAGGAATGAGAAAGTCAGCTTTTTTTACAATATTTTGTTACGAAGAATTTCTTAACTTCCCATTGACCTATGATCTTGAAATTCAGTGATAATATTTATTATTACGTATATTTTACCAACAAATAGCAATAACTTGATAAATCTGTTTTTTTCTTTGAAATTTCCTCATTTTTACTATTGTTTGGTACGGAACCTTATATGTTCGAAGTCCGCAGCACTTGGCCGGTATTTTTAAATAAAGCCACCTACTCCCACCTCCACCCGGGCTGTTACATAGTCACGTGTATTTAACTTGTTAAAATTGAAATAGTAAACCTAAATATGTATCAATGAAGATATTGATCATATGATTCGTCCGCTGTCTAATCGATGTAGCAGTATTTACTGCCTTCTTTACAAAGCGAAATGATTAAATTACGTACTCAAATAACACAAGTATAATATACTGTTTACTTAAGATCCACACAATATAGGTCGGCGGTCCGAATCCAAACCCCGGTCCGCCATTCGGTGACCCCTGCTATAAGGTATAGCTCTGCCTAGCCCTTGGAGAACAGCCTTAATGTTATGTTAATTAAAATGCATCAATTTTTACTAGCATTTTATTAGCTTGCTCCGTTGAAATAGAGTAAGTACTACAGAGCTTGACTGATTAAACCAAAAGATGGCTATATGTACTCCAAAGGGGTGACCACAGCCCTGAGCCAAACATTTCAAGCTTGTTATATTTAAAAAAATGTTTACTTCTAAAGATGTAGGCATTTTAGTCTTCATTTTCTAACGCGTTGTTCTACATTTTTACGGCTTGTCTTTTAAAATTCGTTTTTAGAACAAAATGCTGTATGTTCTCTATGCTGAGAAGATGTCCCCTCTGTTTTTCCCGTGGGAGTCCAGTAAGATATTAGGTAGGTACATACTTATGCGAAATAAGTGGGGAATAGAACCGGTATTTATCTATTTTTACTAGGCTTAGTACATTAGAAAATTGGTACAGTGAACTTGACATCTAGTAATAATAAATAGTTTTTGTTCTGGATATCAGGATTCCCTTGGACCAACGTTGGGGCATTAGTAAAATTGGATATACTATGGTAGTTATAGTAGTAGGTAAGCTATAGTTTGTTGAACATAATCGCATTTATGTATTGTTTTTACCCGACTGCAAGGGTTATGTACGTATCTATGTAATGTGTGCCCAAAGGCGGCTTCATTACCTCTGACAGGAGAGGTGGTCGATTACGACGAATGTATGACGTGGCTAATGAGCGATTGTAACTCTATTTGGACCGCACGGGAATATTGTATTGATCAAGGCTTTTTAGGCTTGGCATTGACTGGCTGGAAAACCGCGCGCGAGCCGAATTAAAAAATAAATCTACAACTGTAACGGATGCTACTAATAAAATTGTTACGATGCACTTCCATAATTGTTCAAATATAAACATTAGCCTCGATTTATTTCGATGTTATATCTAATGGTTTCTAAATTGTATGTAAATAAATAAACGTTACGTTCTTGTTCATAAGTTGCACTTAGTGATAAAAACTAGAGTGTCCACTTCGGGAGTAACACTATTTTAAGCTCGAGTGACGTAATTTGAATGCTTCGCTGCGCTCAGTATTAAAAAAAAACCGGCCAAGTGCGCACACGAAGGGTTCCATACCATTATCTCCAGAAACGGCAAAAATGTCACGTTTGTTGTATGGGAGCCCCACTTAAATATTTATTTTATTCTATTTTTAATATATATTGTTATAGCGGCAATAGAAATACATCATCTGTGAAAATTTCAACTGTCTGGCTATCATGGTTCATGAGATACAGCCTGGTGACAGACGGACCGCGGAATCTTAGTAATAGGATCCGGTTTTTAACCTTTAGGTACAGAATCCTAAAAACAGTCTCGGCTTTAAAATAGTTGTTAGCTCCCTAGATAAACAATCTATTATTTTTATCCATCAGGTACATTAATAAAAAATATAAAACACGTATTTTTCTTTAGTCACGTAAATTAAAAATAATTACGATGCAGTGTGTTGAAAGGAGAATGACCAAAAGTGGTACCAAAAAGTCTCACGCATCAAGACCAAAATTTTATAGTAATTAGTTTCATATTTTTTTACGACATTACACATCGGGGATTTGATTTTTAAATAGGGCATTTAATTTTGAGTATAAAAGTATGGATATTGACTAATGTTTTACTCCATATAAATGACGTTCCGTTTCACATGATATTATTATAATTAACATAACCTTGATTTTTGAAAGTGTCATGATCACTGTAAAAAAATATAATTAGTCGATTCTACATTAATTTAAAAAAAAAACTAGTTTAGAATAGAACCTTTATTTAAAAGATTATCATTATTTTATATATGGTTAATTGGCCGTTCACAACCGGTCATAAAGATGTAGAATGCAATAGAATCGATTTTTGATGAAAAGACTAACCAGTTTTGTTTTTATAAAAAACGTTGCCCCACACTAGGAATTTCTTCCTGTATCGTGGGTGCGTTTACAAACATATAAACTCACATACACAAACACCCAGAGCCGGAACAATTATCTGTAGGTCATACAAATATTTGTTTCGTGCGGGAATCGAACCCGCGACACGAAGCGCAGCAGTCAATCGCTCAACCACTGCGCCAACCGTGCGCCAGTAATAGTTTCTTTTGTGTAATAAATAACTATAACGTCCATGTATAACATTTCTATATTAATTACGGCGTTGGTAGCGTCGAACAAAATATACCTAGTCTTAGGTTATTTTTGATTTTATAATATAATTCCGATACCCGGGTTTTGTTTTCACAAATAACTTTTGTAGGAGTTAACATAATCAGTGTAGTCTATAAAAAACAAAGATTGATTTTGATGCATCATGGTACGGGATTCCATACATCCATGAGCATTCTCCTTTCGCGTGCTTTCACAAGCCTCCATTTCTGACCTTTGATGCGCTTATCTTAGTAATTTTTTATTGATTTGGTAAAGCAAATTGTAATAAAACAGCTCGTCCAGTATACTACAGCAATATGTTTATTTCTCAATTCCAAGTATGTACAATCTAGTAATTTAATATAGTCTCGACTTCAGTGGAATTGATAATAACTAATTTAATATCTATCTCAAGAAAACCAATTGTGTCTGACCTCGACCATTATCCGCTATCACGCTACTGACAGTTTTTACCATAGACTGACACAAATTTAATGATTTCGGACTTGCAAGCACAAATAAATAGTTGAATACAAAGGACCATGGGCACTTTTGTATGTACACTGGGCCCACTTTTCAAAATTGTGCAACAATGATGAAACATATGACAAATGAAAGCTCTTGCCGCGTACTTAATTTCATTCTATGGCAGCTAAGTTCAAATCCAGCGCGAAAATGGCGTTTTGGTATGTTCAAAAAAATATTGTGAATGAAAAATGCGCATGACTTATTGGTAGGTAGGGTAGATAAGGAAGATAGGGTACATCCGCCGCATCGTCGGGGCTTATTTGGCGGAAAGGTGTGTCACCTACGTGGGACTTGATGGCGTCGTAAACCAGCACCGCATGTCGTGCGGTGTTCCAAAGGGCTCAGTCTTGGGCCGGCCTCTGTGAAACATTGGGTACGACTGGGTGCTGAGGGGTGAACTCCAATCGGGCGTAGACCTGACGTGTTACGCGGACTATACGCTGGTCACCGCCCGGGGGAGATCGTACAGAGAGGCAGCGTTGCTGGCAACAGCTGCGGTCTCACAGGTGGCGAGCCGCATACGGTGCCTGGAGACGGCCCTCAACAAGTAAGAGGCCATGGTTTTTTATAGTACCCGGTGGGCGCCGCCGCCCGATGCCCACATCGTCGTCAGGCGGGGCTCGAATTGCTGATCAAGCATGAAGCACCTGGGATTGACTCTCGACAGCTGGTGGGACTTCGGCCCCCACTTCAGGCGGCTGGCGCCCAAGTTGTTAGGCGCGGCTGGTGCGCTCTCAACGCTGCTTCCAAATCCAAGCGCCACCTGTAGGTGGTTTTACGTTGGGATCCTGCGATTGATAGCCCTATTGGGGCCCCGATCTAGGCAGCTGATCTGACGTCCGGCAGCATCGCTGTTCTACGAAATCCGCAGAGAGCGAAGGCCATCAGAGTCATCAGGTGGTATCGCACGATCTCCTATAAGGCGTCTTGTGTACTGGCCAGATCCCCGCCCTGGGACCTGGAGGCGAAGGTACTCGAGTCACTGTATCGCTGGCGCGAGGAAACGCTGCGGGCACAAAAATTGTACATGACATGACGGTCCTGTCAACCCTACCTACATAGATAGGGTAGATACCCTACCTACCATACCTTCCTTACCTATCTTACCTACCCTATTAGCAACTTATCTACCTACCCTACCAGGGCACTCTAAACCTATTATAATTTTATTGTATTTTTAGTCAAATAAGAGCTATTTCTAATCCGAGCTACTGACTGACGGCTAACTATAATGTAGGTAATATCAAAACAAAACAGATTTTCTTGATTAACTTGATTTGGCCGTTTAAGACCTGGTTCTCGCCTGATAGTCACCGAAGGTAGAGATCTATAAAAAAACAAAAATCTTATGAAACAATCAGAATTAGAACATCGGCAACTGATATAAAATATTTTAAAATCTGTTTGATAGGCTTTTTAAAGGCTTAGTAACCATAACACGACGGCGACTTAAGTGCTTACATATTTGATAAAGAGCTTATCGGTCATCCAGCAGACTATCTGAAAACAAAAAACAAATGATATTTTTGGTACTAAAATCCAAAGCTTTTATAAAAACAAACGCCAAACGCACTGAAAGCTTTTACTATTACGATATTCGGATCTATGTGTGTAGATAGGTAGGTACATCTGAAAAATCAACCATGTTCGAGTCAACCCACTGAGCTTGAAACTGCATTAAAATGGTAGTATATTTTTATAACTAAAGTTTTTTTGGCACCTTGTGCAATAACAAACATTTTTCACACGTTTTAACTTTTTTTAGTACTGAAACTATAATCGAAAGATTTGGGCTATAGACGAAGTGACACAGAATGTTGAACATTCTTTCAGAGTTTACGATTATCAAACGTCTAATTTGTTCGGGATTGACCACGTGACATTTCAACGTCGACTTCGGCGACAAACGACCAGTTTTTTGATCCGTAGTTAACTCAACCAATGGTTAAATATCACCAATGGTTTCCAGTTAAACGCTTTTTTTCAACAATATTAGTCGTTGACTGAAAATTAGTTTTTTGTCCGTCAGGTAGATTATAAAAAAATATTGGGCATGTATGTTTTCTTATGCCACGTAAACAAAAGATTACAAGGATACAGTGCGTTGAAATATCGTGTAACGTCACGGTGTGCTACACTTTATACTGACAAAGTGATGTCACAAGCCCCCACTCCTGAACTTTGATGTGCTTAATCTTTGTAAATTTTTATTTATTTGATTAAGCAAAAAAACGGGTCCAATACTATTTCATAATCTGATGAAAAACATTGTTTATTTTAATAAAATAAAAAACAAGTTTTATGTAAGTGAAAAGTCTACTCGTTTGTAAAAAGCCGATTGCTTTCAAAACGAAGTCTATCCAAATAAAACCTTTTTTGTGAAAGTTTGTGACGATGGATTGAGGTTTGTTACGCATTCGCGCAAAAACTACTGAACGGATATTAATGAAACTTTACAGAAACACAGCTTATACATCAGAATAACACATAGGCTATAATTTATAAAGATATCGGGAGATGTATACCGAGCAGCCATAGTTTAAAATTAGTTATAAATTCGTCCGATTTTCTTAAGTACTTACAAAGTACCAGGAGAACAGAATCTTAAAGAAAAGAGGTTTTTCAGGCTCTATAATATGTGCTAACTACCAGGCGACCAGCATTATGAAGTAAAATATGTAGGACTAACAACACTAACAATATGCAATTTACTTACATCTATACATATAACAAATTAATAAAATTGAAGTGTCTGTATGTAATATCAAAATAACAACGTTTTATTGAATGCACTTGAAAGTATATACGGTACTAACAACAAATAAGCAATTTTTAAGATTTTTGTCTATCTATCTGTCTGTCTGTTTGTTCCGGGTAATCTCCGAAACGGCTGGACCGATTTTGACGGGACTTTCACTGGTAGATAGCTGTTGTAATAACGAGTAACATAGGCTACGTTTGATCACGAGAAAATTCATAGTTCCGGCGGGAAACTAAAAAAATAAAAATATATTTTTTACGAGTTTGACGCGGACGTAGTCGCGGGCAACAGCTAGTTAATTATAAAAGGATTATGTACTAATTCCACACGGGCAAAACCGTGGAGGCAGCTAGTGTTTAATAAATGTAAAAAAACACGAAACCAGAAAGAAATTTAAAAATCCAATAACAACGGAGATATTAAAATTTGGGTCGCAAAAAGAAACAAGTGTTGTAATTAGCCACTTGATTGTGATTCAGCCATAAGGCGAGCACCCTTTTGTTCCCCGATATAAAAGAAATAATAAAACAACCAAATATTGTTTTACAAAAGCCAAGCCATGAAAAATGCTTAAAATTTTTAAGTGTTTTAATTCTTTGATGTCGCAATTCTGTTTGGTTTCATGAAATCCTTAGGTACTACAGATGAGTTTAAAAACGTGGAGATTTTATAAATTGTAGCTGTTCCCCGCGGCTTTGTAATATCATATGACGCGGCACTTCAAAATAACGAGCAATTGTATGTGCTTGTACGCGGAAGTTTGATCTTCTTTACAATTGCAAGTGCTTCTTAAATTGAAAATATTATAATGGGAAGAACTGGCACAGTTTTCATAAGATGTGTGCAGTTATGAAAATATCGATAAATTCTAATATTAGTAATATTATAAATACGAAAGTTTGGAATGCATCCTCATGGATATTTGTAACTCAATCACACCAGAACGGCAGAACAGATCTGGATGAAATTTGGAATAAGCACATGGGCTTCTTTTTATTCCGACAAACTCGGTTTCACGATGCCTTGGGATAATAATACAATATTCACGCGGGTGAGGCCGCGGGCAGAAGCTAGTGTAATATAGGAAATTTTATCGAGAAAATATTCAACGAATTTATTATGCAGCTCAATCACAAAGTTCACAAAACAGTAGGCAACTATATGTCGTGCCATGGCGTCTTAATTTTATAACAGTTGAGTTTCATAGCCCGCTTTTTGGAGTTAATACAAACTGACACCTAACTAAAGTCTGGCCTCTGGTTCATAGCCGTAACATACGGTCGGATATGGTACGGGCGGACTTACTCCACCCACAAATCCGTTCTCGCTTACTGTTAATGATCAACAGTCGCTCATTAGATCAACAAAAACATTGTTTCTTTTAAGTTTTACAATGACGCAACTAGATGGCGTTGGCGTCGAAATAGAAGTCGCAATGGAGATTGTTTGCCAATTTGGTATAGGGTCTTGTGAGTTTTAGCAAATATACATACTTAGTTCAGTATACAGTTCGGTAGTTTTATTTAAACCTACAATCCTTCTTGTATACTCGTTAGTACACACTTAAGTACTGAGTACCATTTTAGTGTTCGGTATTTAACATTGGTCCATCGAGCCCGATAAGTTTCGGTTTTTTGTGAGTTCGTCCGTGATACTCGCAGTGGATCGCTGCGGCAAAGTACACGGTTCCCCGCATCGGCAGCGATAGCTTCGTCCAGTGTTGTGGACGGGGTAAGCAGCCGGCGAAAAAGTGACGTCAAAGAGTCCACTTGCGTCCAGTTCCTAAGTGAGGTGACTAGTCGTCATCCTCGCGTAGCTCTACGTGTCGTCACACCCCCAGTTCAACGTGTCGTCATAAGGACGTCACGCACCCAGTTCAACGTGACTTCAGAGGACTGACGTCACATCCAAAGTTCGGCGTGTTGCCACTCGCCACCAGAGTGCGCCACATACACCATCATTGTGTTGTGTGAGTGAAGTGAAAATTGTGAGTACATTTTATTATATAAACAAAGACAGTGATAAGCCATTTTGGACTTTATTTATTTAGACAATTTAACTTGGAAGTTTTTAGAAGAATTTTGGACTTTGAATAATTATTTTTAAGTAGATTTTAGACTTTTACGTTTAGTTTTAGAGAATTGTATTTATTTGTGCATGTTAGTTTAGAACTTAGAATAGTTTCATAAAAAACGACGGAACGGGAAACCTATGCCCGATTTCGACCAGATTATTAAGTGGTTCCAAACACTTATAATATTTTGAGCAGTTTATTAGTACAAACATTGTTTTATACAAGGTTATCATTAGTTTAATTTATTTACTGAACATATTAAATTTTTATTCGATTTTATTGAGTATCATACAGATTTAGAATTAACATTCATACACTTTTGAATCGGTTTTAATTTACGTGTTAAAAATATGGAGGGATTAATAAACTTATTAAAGGGGTTTCAAAGTGTCATTATTAAGGGATTAGCTAATTTTAAAAAGAGTCCTAAAGAAAGATTAACTATAGAATATATAGAAACCAGATTAGAAGCATTGGAAAAAGATTGGGAATCATTTCAAAATGCGAATAGTAAAATTTATCAAAATGTTAAATTTGATGATGTTGAGAAAAAAGTTACTGAAATTTATGATGTAACTGAGGACACTTATTTTACTTATAGAAGTCTAATGAAAGCAATGCTTAATAAAATAAGAGTTATAAATGAACCAGTACCACATGAGGATGGTTCTTCCAGTGGTGCTTTTAAATCTGTCCATTCACAGGTCAAATTGCCAAAAATTTCTATACCAACATTTTCTGGCAAATATGAAGAATGGACGACATTTCACGATCTTTTTGTATCATTAGTTCATAAGAACAGTTCATTAGGTAATGTGCAAAAACTGCATTATTTGAAAAGCCACTTAACTGGTGAAGCTGAACAATGAATACGCAATACTCCAATAACTGATGCCAACTACAGTCATTGCTGGGATCTGTTAAATAAACGGTACAGTAAACGATATCTCGCCAACATTATTTTAAAACGGTTATTTAGTATTAAACGTATGCAGGTTGAATCGGCGACTTCATTAAAGGAGCTTTCAGACACCACCAGTGACTGTTTAAATGCTCTAGCAAACTTAGGAATAAATGTGAGTACATGGGATGTTATTATCATACACATCGTGACATTTAAATTAGATCCTGAAACGCGTAAGCAATGGGAATTAAGTGTCAGTAGTAGCGATTCCAGAAATGATTTTCCTACCGTAGATCAATTTAAAGTATTTTTAGAACAAAGATTCCGCGCCTTGGAGTGCATAGAGCCAAAAAGAAGTTCAGGTCACCAGGTCAGTAATCATACGCCTAAAACATTGTTAGCCACCGACTCATCTCCATTGAAATGTGAATACTGCTCTGAAGGTCATAAGCTCTGTTTCTGTAAAGGGTTTGCCAGACAATCTCTCGAAGACAGACGGGAATTTGTAGCTAAGAACAAGATTTGCTTTAATTGTTTAGGCAGTAACCATACAGTTACAAATTGCAGAAAGAACACAAGTTGCAAAGTTTGCCAAAAGCGCCACCATTCTTTGCTTCATTTGGATGGTAAAGGTCAAGACACTGAAGCAAGACCTACCACTGATAGTGCTAGTTCTGCAACTAGTGCTAATCAGATAGTGTCTTGCTTGTCAACAGGGAGTGTAGCAAAGCCCAGACAGGTTTTATTAGCCACTGCGCTACTAAAGGCCTCGTCAAAGACGGGTCAATATTACACGGTCCGAGCTTTGCTCGATCAAGGTTCGCAGGCTTGTTTTATAACAGAGGCGACAGTTCAGTATCTTAGCTTGAAAAAGATCCCAATTCAAGGATTCGTGTCAGGATTAGGAGATAATAGATCAACCATGACGAAATACATGGTACAATTAACGGTAAAATCTCGAGTCGATCCTGACTTTAAGTTTCAATTAAGTGCCTATGTATTGAATAAAATCACCTCTTACCTACCTGAGCGAAGTATTAACTCAGACACCTTCGACTGGTTAGATATAAACAACCTATGTTTAGCTGATCCGGAGTTCAACACACCAAACAAAATAGATATTTTGTTGGGTGCTGACATTTATAGCTGCATCATCAAGGAAGGTCTAGTAAAGAGTCCTTCTGGGACCCTAATTGCTCAGAGTACTGCATTAGGGTGGGTCCTGTCAGGTGCTGTTGGCCCTAGCACGACCAGCACAACTAACAAATTAAATAACATAAATGTTATGCATTGCAAGGTTGACGACAGTTTAAGAAAATTCTGGGAAATAGAAGAAGTTAGTACAAATAAAAAGATATTTACCCCAGATGAGAAGAAATGCGAAGAGTTTTATAGCGAGACCACTAGGAGAGATAGCAATGGCAGATACATAGTTAGATTACCTTTTCGAGACGAAGATCCTCCTTGCAAGTCGGGCAATTCACGTGGCATAGCTAAGTTAAGGTTTAAAGCATTAGAAAAAAGATTAGACAAGAACAAAGATCTAAAGAAAAAGTACACAGAAGTTATAGATGAATATTTACAGTTAGGACATATGAGGCACGTTAAGGAAGGTGATAGTAAAAAGGAAGAAGCAGTGTATTTGCCACATCACGCAGTCATTAGGAACGACAAGACCACAACCAAGGTTCGTGTTGTTTTCAACGCCTCTGAAAAGAACAGCAAAGGAGTGTCACTTAATGATACGCTTATAGTCGGTCCGTCACTGCAGGCTGATTTACGACACACGGTTTTAAGATGGAGAATTCATCCTATAGGACTTGTAGCGGATATTATTAAAATGTACCGCCAAGTTAAGGTAGCCGAAGAAGATGTCATGTTCCAAAGGATACTCTGGCGTGACAGTCCAGACAAAGAAATTCAAGATTACGAACTTATGACCGTGACCTTTGGAACAGCTTCTGCGCCGTATCAAGCAGTCAAAACCCTAAGACAGATCGCAATCGATGAAGGTACAGATTATCCACTTGCTTCAGAGAAAGTTCTAAATTGCTTTTACATAGATGATCTCATGACAGGATGCAACAGTGTAGAAGAGGGCATAGAAATATATAAGCAAATGATAGAATTATTAGGAAAAGCTGGATTTATATTACAAAAGTGGAATAGCAACAATCAAGAAATACTGAAGAAAATAGATCAAATTGAAGGAAATGAAGTTAAAGATCAAACTAGAACAAATGAAAATAAAGATAACACAATAGGACAAGGAGATATCATACAAAACAATGAATCAGAGAAAAAAGAAGACAAAGGATTAGAAATCAAGTTAGATAGCACAATAAAAATATTGGGACTTACCTGGAACCGCAGCGAAGATACCTTTCAATACTCGGTGAATCTGCCTCCGCCGACGACTTCGCCTGTAACTAAAAGATCAATTATTTCGGACATAGCTCGGTTGTTTGACCCACTAGGATGGCTAGCTCCTAGTGTGGTTCTAGCAAAAACATTCATCCAAAAATTATGGCTTGCGGATGTTAGTTGGGATGAAGAACTAAGCGCTCAATTAGTAAAGGAATGGGATACTTACCGTTTAGAGTTGTCCCAACTTAGTAAAATACGGATACCTCGTTGGCTTGGCACTAAGTCAAACGACGATCTTGAGTTGCATGGATTCAGTGACGCCTCCAAAACTGCATACTCAGCCGTTGTTTACTTGCGGATAGTAGATGTTGTCGGCAAAATCCATATCTCGTTGTTGGTTGCAAAAACCAGAGTAGCACCCGTCAAACAAATTAGCATTCCTCGTTTAGAGCTATGTGGAGCAGTTCTGCTGTCAAATCTTCTGAGAGAAACTGCAGATGTCTTAAATATTTCCAGGGATAGAATCAAGGCTTGGACAGATTCCACTGTGGTATTAGCTTGGCTCAACAGCCATCCAAGCAGATGGAAGACGTTTGTAGCCAATCGTACCTCTGAAATATTGACCAACATGAAAGCAGGTCAATGGTTTCATGTAAAAACACAGGACAACCCAGCAGACTGCGCGTCTAGAGGCATATTGCCAAGTGCACTCATAAACAATCGCTTATGGTTTTCCGGACCACCCTTTCTCACCGAAAAATCCATCGAATACAAAAGGCCAAATGAGTTGAATACAGACTTGGAGGAAACAACAAAGGCCCACATGGCGATAGTTCCAGAGTGCTCCATGTTCGAACGTTACTCCTCATTACAAAAACTCGTCAGAGTTATTGCGTATTGCAGGCGATTTTTACCAAGGCATACATGTAGACCAAAATATTTACAGAAAATAGAATTAGAAGCAGCTTTAGAATGTTGTATAAGACAAACACAAAGAGAAATATTTAGAATAGAATATTTACAATTACAGGACAAAGGCTATTTACAATTAAAATCCAGTAAGCTAAACTCTCTTTGTCCATATATTGATGACAAGGGCATAATCAGAGTTCGAGGTAGACTTGAGAAGGCTCCATTAAGTGAAAAGATCAAGCACCCAATAGTACTACCAAACTCTTGTCATCTGACAAACCTTATAGTGGCAGATGCTCATTTAAGGACTCTGCATGGGGGTCCTCAGCTGATGGCAAATTATTTGAGGACAGCCTACTGGGTTATAGGAGTCAGGAACTTAGTCAAGCATCATGTGCACAAATGTGTAACATGCGCTAAACATCGCGCTAGCATCAAGAACCAGATGATGGGATCTCTTCCTTCTGTCAGGTGTTCTCCAGCGCGACCGTTTTTGCATAGCGGTGTTGACTATGCTGGCCCTATTAACATTAGGACAACGAAGGGTCGCGGGTACCGTTCATATAAAGGCTATATATGTTTGTTTGTATGTATGTCCACTCGTGCTCTTCACTTAGAAGTCGTCAGTGACATGAGCACACAAGCCTTTTTAGCTGCCTTCAGACGTTTCGTGTCTAGACGAGGTCATTGTGCCAAAATTTGGAGTGACAACGGCACAACGTTTGTAGGTGCCTCCAAGGAACTACAACAGTTGGCATCTATTCAAGCATCAATAGCAGAACAAGTTGAGGCCAACGGTACAGAATGGCACTTCATTCCCCCACACAGTCCTCATTTTGGCGGACTTTGGGAAGCAGGGGTGAAGTCTACAAAGTTTCACCTTAAACGGGTCATTGGTGATACTACCTTAACATACGAGGAAATGAGCACACTCCTCAATCAAATAGAAGCTTGTTTGAACTCCCGTCCAATGAGTGTAATTAACGTTACTGATCCTGGTGAACTGTTACCTTTAACTCCTGGACATTTCCTGATCGGAGAGCCGATAGTAAATGTACCGGACGCTAAATATGAGACCACAAGTGTTAGTTATTTGTCCCGTTGGCAATTTATTCAAAGGATGCTACAGTCGTTCTGGAAGCGCTGGTCTCAAGAATATTTGTCCAACCTAATGAACCGGTACAAATGGTCTTCAAAGGTCCCTGAGCCAAAAATTGGAGACATTGTTTTAATTAAGGAAGACGATTTGCCGCCGAGTCGTTGGTTGTTAGGTCGCGTAAACGATAAGCATCCCGGTGATGATGGTATCACCCGTGTAGTCACATTGCGCACTAAGTCCTCTACCATTAAGAGACCAACATCAAAACTTTGTATTTTACCGGTTGCAGATTAATGAATTTATTATATTTTGTTAGTGCTACTTTTACAAATGTTAAGTTATACAAGATGTTTCACATATGTTATGCTTTATTTACCGTGTTTATAGTTAACAGACACCATATTATTATTAAGAATGCATTCACCAGTGAAATTGTTTATCTTGCAACCGTAATTTTACATTCTTGTCATATAATTTTTGGCAATATAATTTGATGTTAGTAGTTTAGGGTTAGTTTTCCATAATTATTATGTAAGTTTTATCTTGTTAAAATATTTTATATTTTAAATCGGTTATTTGAATAAGTTACTATAGTTATAAGAATGAGTTACTAAAGTTATAGGAATAAGTAACTATAGTTTTAAGTTAAATCAATATATCAAATTGTATCAAATTGTATGTTTATGATTTTAGATCAAACTTTAAGTTTAAATTGTTTGCTACAAATTCAAACCTATAATCTAGTTCAAAAAGGACATTCCGTCATTAATGTCCTTGGTGGGCGGTATGTTAATGATCAACAGTCGCTCATTAGATCAACAAAAACATTGTTTCTTTTAAGTTTTACAATGACGCAACTAGATGGCGTTGGCGTCGAAATAGAAGTCGCAATGGAGATTGTTTGCCAATTTGGTATAGGGTCTTGTGAGTTTTAGCAAATATACATACTTAGTTCAGTATACAGTTCGGTAGTTTTATTTAAACCTACAATCCTTCTCGTATACTCGTTAGTACACACTTAAGTACTGAGTACCATTTTAGTGTTCGGTATTTAACACTTACACACGACCGGACCTGGTTCGGCGGACCAACTCCGCCTACCAAATCTAAGTGTTGTCGTATTTAGAATATTATTTTCCATTTTTATTTAAGACTTTTATTTGAATGTAAAAAATATCGGGATATCGGGCGACAATAACCAAAATCAGTAGCTCTCCCATAAATCGGGGGCTTTTTCAACGCTAGTCGTAGTTGGTACGGTCCAACAAAACGGCAAACGTACACACGTCCGGATTTTGTTCGGAGCAGACCATATCCGATGTGCAAACAAGCGGACCGATGAGGACTCAATTAATAATAATAATTTCCGGCGGACCACTCTACACACGGTCGGATATGGTACGGCAGCGTACCATATCCACGGTCCGCCCGTACCAAATCCGAGCGTGTGTTACGACTATCAGATTGAACGTGGTGTTCACACACATACAACCAAATCCAGCGAAAACACTGCGACGTTGTCAGCGAGAGACGCGGCGCGGGGGCCGGGAGCGCGGCAGCGTCGCGGCATTGCATCCTCCGACACGACCCGCAGGCTTATTACGTATCTTTTGCAAAAGCAAAACGATAGCGATCAAACGCTTTATGTCACAAAAGTCGGAATTGCCTGCAGTGTAGGTATGGTAGGTCCTACACGATCGTTTGATAATCGCTCGCTGTTTGACAAATGCACTTATTTAAAAAAAAACCGCCAACAAGTCTAAAACTTTTGTATTGAAGAGCAATTATTGCGTAAAAATCGCTAACGTTATGCTCTTGCAAAAAATACGTAATAAGCCTGCCGGTCCCCGCTACATACCTTTTGATGTAAGGGCCTATATACGCTTTAGTGCCGTTAAACGGTAACTTTCTAAACCATACTCCTTAGTAACGGCTAAGTTAAAAGGTTTGAAAAAAAAATATGTTATTGATTGATGTACATAATTTTGAACACAAGGTTTTTTCGTGTAACTCATAGTTTTGCTTTAAAAAATAATTAACAACATGATATTTTTTCGCAACTTTTGGAAACTCACTTATGTATACTACACTTACAAAACGACTTGGATGTTTAAAAATATTTGTACACAGAAAAATTTATGGCTGGAATTTCTTCATAACTAACATAGCATATGTAAATCAAATAATATTTTGCAAACAAAACTGTTCAAAAGGAGGTTCAATATTGATATTTTGGCATCGAGTGGGCGCACGGCCAGTACTGCGTTAACAATGGGGCGTATATAGCGCCTTAAGTACTTAGGTCGCTATAATTTTAAATCACCTAATAAACCTTTTTAACCAGTCCACTTGCTTTCCTTCAACCTGGGCTTAGACACGTGGCTTGGTTTATAACTGTGGTAGTTTCGTTTATACTTTAGCTGGATGTCAATAGTGAGTGGGTTTTATCCTATCCCTAATCTGTAGAAACCCGAACAAAGACTGTGTGTCGGTTTTCATTAGTGAAAAAGTAGATCACGGTAGTCATGACGGCTTTATGTCATTTCTGAGTTTGAAATTCGAATTCAAAATAAAAATAGAGCCAATGACTGCCATTGATAATGTTTGTGGCGCCTAACATAAATTTTGCATAGTCAGAGAGATTTATCATTCTTTCTCTTTGACTTAGTAAGTAATAAAACTTCAATTTGTTTTCAAAAAGAAAACTCTATTGCATATTAATATATTTTCTGAAAAAAAACGAAAATTGCCAATCCTATTATATATATTGTTCCCGAGAAAAAAGTCGAACGGGCGAAAAAACTTTTGTAATGACGTCTAAATGAATATGCATAAATGGCTCGCTCTTACACTACGCTTTTCATAACATTAGCATAATTCCAAGGAGCTTATATTTTATTTTTAAGTTTGCTACGTTTTAATTATGCAACCTCTTTTTTTAATCTACGCCCTGTAATTGAATAGGTTAAACCTTTATGACTTGTTTTATTTATTATGCTTTACATTTTATTTTTAATTTATATTATACCAACTATTTTATGGTAGCAAATAAAAGACTGTGTTAACTCCTTTTTAGTAGGTATACAATTTCAAAAAGGCAAACGATGCATCTTTATCCACAGTCAGTCTTCGCCTACTGCTCAGCTAGGTATATCAATACTCAATTCTTTATTGCATACCATAATGCATATATTCGGTAGGGAAATAATTATATTAGTCACAATTATGGACCATAAATCAAGTAGGTGAGAGAAGGAACACTAAGTGTGTAATGTAATAAATTTTATTCAGTAAGATATATAGTTTTATTAATGCATAATTGAATATAAGAATTAAAATTATTGTTTTGTAAAGTATATACATTTATTTACACCATAAGGCAAGCAGACACTCACATACAGTCACAACACAGACATACACTACACACACATACATACGTGACACATACAGCTCACATACACAACACAGCCGACACAAATAAGACATTCCCTTTCCCTTTTCCCCCCTTTCCAAAGCCCCGAATTTTACTATGCTAAATTAATAATTTTATTGGTATACTAGCTGTTGCCCGCGACTTCGTCTGCGTAGCATTAGTAATTCGAATAGCTTATTTTTTATATCGCGGCATAACATTGTAGGTTTTCCATACAAACTTCTACCCCTCTTTCCACCCCCTTAGGTATGATTGCCGGGATAAAAACTATCCTATGTCCTGCCCAGGTTATCAAAATATCTCCGAACCAATTTGCATCTAAATCGGTTCAGTGGTTTAAGCGTGAAAGGTAGACAGAGTTACTTTCACATTTATAATATTATTTCCGCCCGCGACTTCGTTCGCGTGATTTCGTATGTTATCCTCCTACAGATGACTTTCCTCCCCTAAAAACTTAACCCCTTTTTTGCCCCATTGAGGGTTGAGTTTTTAACAACTTCAATGTTACTTATTTACTCTTTTCTTCTCTTTTTTATTTTTCGTTTATGTTAGTTAGATTGCTCAGTAAGATTCTTTACTTTTCTTACAATTTTGATTATTTACTTTATCCCCAAGGAATAAGATTTTTCATACAAACGAATACTTAAAGGTTGACAGTTCTGGAGTGGCAACTGCCTACCGTGAAACGCAAAGTAGGAAGTTCGATCTGGTCAAGGCTGACCGCAGCCGACCGAGTCCGAGTCTGGAGGATGCGAAACGCACAGGACCGATCAGTGTGGCGATTATTGGGGAAGGCCTATGTCCAGCAGTGGACGTTTTTGACTGAAATAATGATGATGGTGAAAGTTGTTATTAAGAAAATTCCTTTTTCGTGCTCCCCTAGATCCCTACATCAATAACAAAACCTTGTCCAGTAAGATTCTTAGCAAAGTTTAACACCCGCTTAGTCATATTTTGGAGGTAGTTTCGAAAAAATTATAATGACAACTGTAGTGTATGTAGATATCAATAGATCGCGCTACAAGCCGATAACAGTATTGTAAAGCTGCCTCGTGCGCACACGCTGCTCGGTTATAAATACCGGTCCGAGTGGTGGGGCGATGAGTCGTTATCGGACTGTCGGCCTGAACGGTGGTGCGTCGGCGAGTCAACTATTAATATTGATAAATGTGCATATTTTACATTGGCGACGAGGAGAAAACCGTAGAGTGAATAACGTAATAAATAAAGCTGTTTTTCACTAAAAGGAACATGAAGACTTTGTTATAATAACATTAAAAAAAAAAAAACAAGAAAAAGAAAAGTGTGGAATGACGGTGACAGTTAAAATCAGTGGCGGTTCGTTTTTGAAGTGCATCAAATGTATACGATAAGTAGTGCACTTGCTGAGTAGTGCTGTGGAATTCAATCTCGTAAAACACACACTGGTGGCACACTACACCGTCGGCGTCGTATTGTTATGGTCCCACCAAAACTGAATGCAGTAGAAGTAAGTCCTTCAGCTTCGCGTCTACATGGCAGACAATGTGGGACTAATTTAAGAAGTCGTCGAGTTTTCTGCGACTACCCTCTGAATCTCGAATAATGAAAAACCTGTCCGTAGCGGAGCAACAACCAAGGAGCTGGACAGGTCAAGGAGGAGCGTGTGGATGTGTGGATCCATACACACGAATCTTTATGCCAATCTGGTGAGTCGTATTCATTTTGTTATGGCTCAGGACAAGTGGTTATTGTTCAAACTTCTGGTTTTGTATACAGTATGGGTCATGTCAGGTCATAATCCATATTGGCTATCACTGGTCAATTTTTAGTGTTGTTGAAGAATATCACTGTAGGCCATTAGCTAACCTTAGCTGATTATTTTTGTTTGGATGTTAGAGCGATATAGTAACAATGCCGTACTTCATTCAAAAAAAAATGATAATTCCAAATAAAATGATAAGTTTTGAGTTGTGTGAGTGAGAGAGTGTTTGATCATTGAATTGGTTGCATTTATACCTAGCACTATCACTAGGTAATTGAGACATATCTAGTACAAAGCCAGTACATAATGAATTTATTATTGACGGTAATAGTTTCAAAATTTTGTTCAGTAAGGATGAGATATCCCTTGTGAAGGACTGCACAACTGTCATTTTAAGTGTTTGAGCGAGTTAGTATTGTAGCTGCTTTAACCAATACTGGCATTGGTCAAGTACATGTATTCAGAACAGATCTTATGTCTCGGAACGGTTTACAACAATCTCGATCTATCGATCGATCGATTTTCATCTTCAGATCTTAATTCACTTGCTTGCTTTCAAAGTAACATTATGATAGTATTAGATCCCACGATCGCTATCCTTTGAAATCTTTAAATAGTAATAGAACGAATAAGTACGCTCACGAGGCATACAAAGGATGCCTCTAAGTAGTGCTCCTAACGAGTTAAACGTAAAAAACAGTGAGGGGAGTTCCTCCACCAAGCAGGAGAACACATACCGTGGCTATTAGGTCGCACTGTGCGCACTTGTCTGTAGTCTTACCTGCAATTCACTTGTGAGTTGTTCGGGGGGCGATGGGCAGCTGGTGATGTAGCCGGGACATGGGTCTCAAAGGAGACTATCGTTGTATTGGTTTTGTAATAACCTGTAGTCGTAGACTCTATGTGAAGTGACACACATCGTGTTGGTCGATCACTTGAGGTAATGACGATATGGGTGGCATGAGTTTCACTAGCTGCTGCGGCAGTCGTGCCATGAGCGTCGTGCCGTGATACGGGTTCTGATCAATTACTACTAAGGCTTAGAGGAACCTTTCGCTATCGGTGATCGTTATACACTGAAAGCTTTAAATAGGTACGCTTAGAACTTAGAAGTATACACACGATAGGTTTAGGAAGATGATAGTGGGTACTCACGTTCCAGTCGATGTTGATTTCGATAATAATGATTGATGAACAAGCTGTAAAAGGTTAGGTAATTCAGTCTATCGGCCGTAGTGTGTGTTCGACCGTACCAGTGGTTAAGCGTAGTCGTGGCCGTAAATCGGTATATTTTGAGGCAACACAAGTAGTACGTAGGTGCGCAATATTGCGTTTAGCTCTGTCGGAGGTCTGGGTCTAGATAGACCGTTGTGTGAGGGCAATGCGATTGCTGGTCGGCTAGAGAGCCGAGGCGTTAGAGGCTTTACTCGAGGGTTTCTGTTGGCTTGGCAGTTTTACTGCAGTAGAGTTTTAAAGCTTCTTTGGTACGATTGTGGTTAAAGTTAGTTAAAACTTAAGATTTGGTTGGAATAAAGCTAGAATTCTAAAATTTCCCTATTTTCACGAACCCAATAATCAAGTTTGGTTAAGAGTAGCCTAGTTGGCCATTGTGGCAACTGTGAGCCTAGGTGGCAAACACTGGCATAACATAACATCACGCTTATGGTGTATTATTGGGAGGTTCCTGATGGAGAAACCGAGTGACACTGCTCGACCTGGGAGTCGAACCCTTGACCTCATGATTAGTTATTTGATTTGTGCTACATGATTAGTTCTAAATTAATAAATCAAAGAGCACACAAATGCAGTAGAATATACCTACTGGTCATTAAATTGACAGGCAGTAGAATATACCTACTGGTCATTAAATTGACAGGCAGTAGAATATACCTACTGGTCATTAAATTGACAGGCAGTAGAATATATCTACTGGTCATTAAATTGACAGGCAGTAGATTATAACTACTGGTCATTAAATTGACAGTCATCAGAGAATGACAGTAATAGCAGTAGATTATACCTACTGGTCATTAAATTGACAGTCATCAGAGAATGACAGAAATAGCAGTAGATTATAACTACTGGTCATTAAATTGACAGTCATCAGAGAATGATAGAAATAACAGTAGATTATGCCTACTGGTCATTAAATAGACAATTATCAAAAAAAAAAAAAAAAAATAGATGTTAGCAGTAATGGTACTTTTTATGTACATACTGTTCACACCCGGAAGACTCAAGAGATGAGATCTGGTGTGAAGAATACTTCACCGTTGCTGATTGGCACAGAGGCAGTGGAACGCGTCCAGAAATTCACTTACCTCGGGAGCGTCGTGTCAGAAACTGGAGGTAGTGATGAGGACATCGCATCAAGGATCATTAAAGCACGATCAGCTACCTTCGCGCAGCTGAGACCTGTTTGGCAATCGCGGAAATTGACCCGAAGGATTAAACTCGAATCTTCTCAACTCAAATCCGTGCTGCTTTACGGGTGCGAAACGTGGAAGGTCACAAAAGACATCTCTAGCCAGATCCAAGTCGTCGTAAACCACTGTCTTTGTCACATACTCTTCATTTACTGGCCCGAGACCATCACCAACGTAGAGCTGTTGGAGCAATGCCACGAGAGCCCGATTGACCGCCAGATCAAGCGTCGCAAATGGAGTTCGATTGGCCACAAGCTGCGAAGGGATTCTGATCACATATCGAAGCAAGCGCTGGATTAGAATCCCCAGGGCAAAAGAAAGCGTGGCCGCCCCCTCCAACCTGGACGAGAGGATGCCGCGCAGCTTCCCGGACACTGCCTGGCCGAGTGAGATTCGACGTTTGACTTCTCTTGAGGTTGGACCTGCCTAGCTGGACTATAAGTCCCAGGTAGGCATGGTTGTCCACCACTGCGGATGTGTAGTCTCCGATCTTGACGGGAGTGGGCGCGACATGGGCGTTTAACATCACTCTGGTTTATCCATATAAATTTTTGGACCCACTCTTTCGGAAGCTCTACTGAGGTAATCGAGCGTTGTACTGGGGACCTCCATGGTCTCAGTCATGACAGCTATATCATCGGCGAACCGAAGGTGAGCGATGTGCTCGCCGTTGACGTCGATGCCTGGTCCTCTCCGGAACGGAGCCTTGAAGGCGTCCTCCAGTACAGCGGTGGACGGTTTCGGAGGTGGCGTCTCCCTGTCCCACACCTCCCTGCGGAGGGATGGATTCCGGAGCCAGGTCGCAAGGCCGGACTAGCGTAGTGATGTTTTTGTGCCCGCGCTTCGTTACCTCGATGTACCGGTGGTCGATTTGGCGCCGTTGGAGGGACTGCAGTGCAGCCCAAGTCTCGATCAAGTTGAGGACTTTCATGTGGTCCACAGACGCTAAGCGGAAAGGCAGGTTGGCTTACGGTGCTGGAGCCTGTTCGGCGGCCGGCTTGTTCGGGAGGGTCAAAGTCGTAGGGCTTGCGCGCGAGACGATTCGTGTATTGGTTCCAGGTAACTAATTAATACCATGAATTCTCAACTAACGTTAGAGAAATTGGATGGAGAGGGGGAACCTTCATCAGTAGGCCCGAGATGGGAATCAGAAAATGGAATAGAAGAAGAGGAAGGGTAAAAGGAAACACTAAATTAAACCAGTAAATGATTTTTAAATTATTGTGCTGTCATTTTGTTATGCCAGAGATGCCAATAATAAAAATCAGGATATGCTAAATGTCTTATTAATAATTCTGATTACATCCAACTGTTTAAAACAAGGAAGGGATGTAGTGTATTTAGATATCAATAGATCGCGCTACAAGCCGATAACAGTATTGTAAAGCTGCCTCGTGCGCACACGCTGCTCGGTTATAAATACCGGTCCGAGTGGTGGGGCGATGAGTCGTTATCGGACTGTCGGCCTGAGCGGTGGTGCGTTGGCGAGTCAACTATTAATATTGATAAATGTGCATATTTTACAACAACCTTTTATTGTTTACTTAGGCTGGTATTTATGTCAACTTTCAAGTTTAATAACCCAAGCCATAAAAAACTTTACAACCTGTTAAATCGTATTTTGGAGGTAATTTCGAAAATCTAATAATATCAATCTTTATTGTTTACTAAGGTTGGTATTTATGTTAAGTTTCAAGTTAATTAACCCAATAAATAAGATTCTTCAAAAAAAACCTTAATACCCCCTAAATCGTCTTTTGGGAATAGTTTCAAAAACTAATAATAACAAACTTTAATATTTATTTAGGTTAGTATTTGTGCAATGTTTCAAGTTAAGTAACTCATAAAATAAGATTCTTCCATACAAACTTCAACATCCCCTAAATTTACTTGACGGGGTAAGTTTAAAAAAATCTGTCAACATCAAGCTTTATCATTTACTTAGATTACTATTTGTACCAAGTTTCAAGAATATTAGCCGAAGGAATTAGATTTTTCATACAAACTTTGCTGCCCTTTTTCACCCCCTTTATACTACCCAGTATTTCGATAAATCCTTTCTTATCGGATGCCTACGTCATACAACGAACACACTCTCCAAGTTTCAGGTCTCTACGAGCAGCGGTTTAGGCTGTGCGTTGATCCGTCAGTCAGTCATTCAGGACAAAGCATTTTATATGTATAGATAGATTATTGATTTGTTTTTATATAATATACTATGCATTGTTAATTCATCTACATAAAAAAAAATACACACTACACACATTACATTAGTACAGACATTAGTACATTACATTATTAATGGACGGATAAATGGCCCCTGTAACACAGGAATTACCTAGCATGGGGGTCATTGATCGTGTATTTTGTACCTCAACAATTGCATCCTAAGTTAAGTGTCATCTGTGATTCTGTACTTTATGTCATTATATAAATTACTCGTATTACTATTTATTTAGTAACATGGTAAAAACCATTAATTTTTAAAATTATTCATATTTATTAAATTTACTTATTAATATTTTTATTTATTACGTAATTAATATTTATTATCCCTAAGGTAGTAAGTAGTAGTTATTTATTGGTAGCTTCATATTTAGCGTCTTTTATTTGTGCCAATCTTGACGCTCCTTTGCCAATGTCATCCAGGTTCTAACCGCAATGGAAACAATATCATCTGCCCATCTCGCCGACGCGCCGGACGACCAACACTAATTCTTCCAGTCATTGCCTTAATCCACCTGTTATCACTGTCCCTTGTGTTAAGAAAAATACTTGTGTTAAACTACGGAGTACCTCTTTATGTTAAACTACGGAGTACCTACTTGTGCTAAACTCCGCGGTGTACATCTCTATTTATGTAGTGGTCACAAACAATTTTCTCTGAAATCATTAGCAGAGAATACTCGTATGAGAAAAGTATTAACTTTGGTATTACGTGGGTAGTAAGAACAAGCTGTAATGATGCCTTGAATACCTTAAATAATAATTAATTAACGCTAAATGTCGAAACAAAGACGAAAACCCGACACGAGGTATGTTTACAAGATATTTTGGTACATTTATAACAAACCACTGTGCGCCGGAAACCAGGCTCTAATTTCAAAACGAATGTGGCTGTATTTAGTTAATCTGTAACCATAAACAGAAATGTAATAAAATAACACTGTTCATTTTAATAAGTTTACTAAATCTTATCATTAATTTAGGAGATGTTCAGATATAACTATTGTCAAAATTGATTTTTCTCGTTTAAGTGATTTGTTTGTCATGTTCGAGTACTTTATCTACTAACCATCAACTGTGTCTATCGTGTCCCGATATGGATCTTAAGAAGAGAAAGGGAAGAGTAAGATCAGCGATCGATGAATGAGAGTAGCTCAGGACCGGTAGATGTAGCGGCGCGTCGGAGAGGTTTACCTCCTGTAGTGGACATCTTTCGGCTGAAACGATGATGATGATGATGAACTGAAAACAACAAAGTAATCGCAAATTATCTTAAGAACTATATAATTATCATCCTAGAGTTTTTAACTAGACTAGAGACTGACCATGTCCCGGAATAAACGTCTTTCGGCTAAAATGTTGAAAGGATGCCGATAACGTAGCAATGTTTGTAACATTATAAGCAAATGCTGGTCATATCGTCCGACACATATTTCACACTATGGCTATATTGACCGTGTGCAGGCCATAATATAATACCAGCTTGCGCTCAAGGTAATTACAGAGACAAATTGCCTCTTTGGCAAAGTTAATGACGCCACTGCTAACTGCCAATATTGATATACCCTATGGTTTATGATTGAACCTAATTATATTATGGCGGCATAACTTAGTTAACTGTTCAACTGTCAAATGTTTCGGGTGTCGCTGCAACTGACTTAGTGATTGGTTTTAATTGTTATTGAACTTTATGTAATTCGGGATCGTGTTGATTGAATATGGAATAAGTAATTGGGACTTGCAAACTTTTTGCTTACTAGCAACAAACAGAATTTTGCTGCATGCTAATTAGTTTTGTATTAATTTAATACAGTCTATTTTCTAATATCTAAAGTTTTCTTAAATTTAAAGTTATAAAACGGGTTCGGTTTTTACTGAAAAAAAATTGTATTAAATTAAGCACTCTTTAGTTATTAGAAAATAAACTTTACAAAGCTAATTTTTGCTAAATGTTTTTTTAATAAGGGCGGGTAGATGATACCTCAAAATGTTCTACAGTAAACGGTACGAGGCGATGGCGTGGCAAGGGGTGCACATTATCCCCGGAGTGGACCCAGCTACCCCGATAAACACCGACGCCTGGACCTGGGAACATATAAAACGAGAACACTCCGGACCGACGAGAAGATAGCCGAACTCGAGGAAGAATTGAGCAGGTTAATATGGAGTATTATAGGATTATCTGAAGTCCGAAGAGAGGGGGAGGACTCGATAATCCTCAAATCCGGTAACCTGCTCTATTTCCGAGAGGGTGACCGACAGTCCCAGGGTGGTGTCGGGTTTATGTGTAGGTTTGGTACAAGGGACTTGTGGACAAGTCCCTTGTACCAACGTGGTGAAGATCGAGAGTGTGTCGACCAGGGTGGCTTACCTTATACTCATGATATCCGCAAGATATTCGCTGAAGGTCATACAGGTCTACGCCCCGACCTCGGCACACCCCGACGACGAGGTAGAGCTCCTGAAAGCGGGTGGAAAACTAATACTTAAGTGAAGGGCCTTAAGTATTGGTTTTCCACCCGCTGTTTGATTCCGTCATACTCGAAGGGAAAACGAAACAGGCATGGTGCAGGGGTGTGGTGGTACTCTTCTTCAAGAAGGGTGACAATGCCCTACTGAAGAACAACAGGCCCATCACACTTCTTAGCCATGTCTACAAGCTGTTTTCAAAAGTCATCACGAATCGTCTCGCGCGTAGTTTTGACGATTTCCTGCCTCCCGAACAAGCCGGATTCCGTAAAGGCTTCAGCACCGTAGACCACATACATACGCTGCGGCAGGTTATACAGAAGACCGAAGAGTACAACCGGCCTCTCTGTTTAGCGTTTGTGGACTACGAGAAAGCCTTCGATTCGTTCGAGACTTGGGCTGTACTGCAGTCTCTCCAACGGTGCCAAATTGACTACCGGTACATCGAAGTGTTGAAGTGTTTATACAAAAACCCCACTATGTCAGTTCGACTTCAGGACCTCGGGACCAGTCCTTCTGCAGCGAGGTGTGAGACAGGGAGACGTCATATCTCCGAAGCGGTTTACCGCTGCACTGGAGGATGTCTTCAAGGTTCTGGACTGGAGAGGGCTAGGCATCAACGTCAATGGCGAGTACATCACTCACCTTCGGTTTGCCGACGATATAGTGGTTATGGCTGAGACCATGGAGGACCTCTGTACAATGCTCGATGACCTCAGGAGAGCTTGGAGAATGAACATGGACAAAACCAAGGTGATGTTGAATGCCCATGTTACACCCACTCCTATCAAGGTCGGAGACTCTACATTGGAAGTTGTGGGCGACTATATCTACCTAGGACAGACGATCCAGTTGGGTAGGGCCAACTTCAAGAAAGAGGTCAACCGTCGAATTCGAGTCGGCTGGGCAGCGTTTGGGAAGTTGCCTGGTATCTTCTCGTCCAACTTACCACAGTGTCTCAAGACGAAAGTCTATGACCAATGTGTGTTGCCAGTGATGACATAAATGGCTCTGACACGTGGTCGCTTACAATAGGCCTCATTAGAAAGCTTACAGTCACTCAAAGGGCAATGGAGCGGGCTATGCTCGGAGTCTCCTTGCGTGATCGAATCAGAAATGTCCGAGATCCGCAAGAGAACCAGGATTACCGACATAGCCCGAAGAATTGCCAAACTTAAGTGGCAGTGGGCAGGGCACATTGTTCGCAGAACGAATGGCCGATGGGGCAGAAAGGTTCTGGAGTGGCGACCGCGAACCGGAAGACGTTGCGTTGGAAGGCCTCCCACCAGGTGGACTGATGACCTGGTGAAGGTTGCGGGGATCCGCTAGTTGCGAGACGCACGGGACCGGTCAATGTGGCGATGAAACGGTACAAGTAAGCTTCCAAATTTTCTCTGGTACAAGTCTAACATGTAGATTGAAAGTTAAACTTGTAACTTAAACAAACCCCGTCTCAATATTTCCTACGAGTACCGATACTAACTAAGTATTAACTTAGCTGGTGTATTTATCTAGAGAGCACAGCTTCGAACACTACTTTATTTTCATAACTCTTACTTCCTCTTATTAATTGAAATGGTTAATCATTTTTCTTATATTGATTCATAAGACGTAGATTTAGGTCAACCAATTTGTTTCCTTATCCCAATAATTAATTGCCTATCCTAATAAAAAAGTTAGGTTTTCAGTCAGGAAATAGAAAAATTGCACACTTTAAAACCCACAGTTGCTTGCATGACTCCGAGTGTACCCCATTGTTGCGAAGTTCATTACCGCGATGTACGTTACTGCGAAAGTTTACTATCGCGACGTAACGCTTCGCAAAACGACATAAGAGCAGATCGTTCTATTCTCAAAATACTAGTTAAGTAGCAAAAGGTCCTACAAACAAAAGAATACCGGCCATCACGTCACGATTTTCGGAGCACGGCGCGTCTGCTACGGATAGGGTGGGAGATTGTATTCTCTTGTTGCCTTTTTGCCGCCTCCTTTGCTACTATCACTGCCTCGCAAAAGGGACGATTGCGTCCAACGCTCTGTCATTTCTGACCACGGATTGGACCACGACAGGAAGCGAGTCGTTATTCGCTGCACCGACTGCCGCGATGAAGTCATGGAGCTGCACAACCTAGGCTGGGCACTTCTCCTGTCGGCTTCGCCTCCACCCTCGACTGTGACCCCGCATTACAATTTTCTGTTCCATCGAACCCTTCATCAGACCTGAAGTCTTTGTTCATTAGAACAGCCGTTTGATTCGCCATAAAATGCAATATTGCTTTAATTCTTCATTTTGTTTCAATTCTTCTTTTAAAATAAATATAAATAATTATAGTAAACCATGACGAAAAATCGATAGTACTTTTTTGCATGATTGTACTTTGATAGTAGATCATTCTGCTTATAGTTAATTTTGAGAATATGACGATTTGCTCTAAGGACGTTTTGCGAATAGGACCTTTTGATACGGAATCGCTTGCATAACGTCCTATTTATAATCATTATATTCTATATTTAATTGAAGTTCAGTTAGAATAAACATGACTAAATTTGATTTCATTTCGAATGCAAAAAGAATATTTATGCTTATTAAAAACTAAAAGCAACTCAATCTAAAGGGCAAGGGCAAGGCACTTAAATATTAACTGTAGTACAAATCTCTTGATTTTTTTTTTTTGCAATATTATTATATTCAAATGGTAATATAACTTCTTAATGAAACCCTAAAAGTGTATACACTTCTGAATAGCCAGCATAACCTATTAATAGACTAGGTCGACTATTTTTATACCTACTCAAGTGAACATTAATTCGTGTAATGAAATATGCTTTGTGTCTGCTAATAAAAGTTACTTAGCTAGTTAACATGTAGGATAGAAGCTTTTATCATAAATTAACTTTCCTTTGCCTCCATGTTAGCAAAAAGGTTACCCTATATATGTACTTTTATATTGTGGTCAACTCTCGTTAAAAATAATATGATTCTGATTTATGACGACATTACTTTGTTTTGGTTTGGGTGTCGTTACGTGCACATTCACATTTTAACCTTTATTATTCCATGTCATTGAAATTAATTAAATAAGTTATTTGATATGGTAGGAGCAAATCTGAGCCTGTGGTACTGCCGGTCTATTCTCTAAACATCTTACCTTGATAAGTTATGTGAAGTGAACTGTCAATACCTATTTATTTGGGAAAACAAACAAATACACACTACAGCAATACATAAAATTTGAGCACGAAGAAAAACAAATGTGCGCCCAGCGACATTATAAAAACATTTTACAACATAAAAACGACTTGCGCTTACAATTGCAAAATATTTTTTTTTAAATATAAATAATTGCTATTGATAAACTTAACAGGCATGTATATAAAGAAAGATACGAAGTTATATAAAATTAATGAATATATTAATATAGAATTAAAATTAAAATTGTTAAATTATTACAAAAAAAACAAACGAAAAAAAATTGTACGGATTAAATGTCAAAAAAAATAATTATTATGCCGCCTCAACACGCTTGCTGTTTGCCACAAACAGCAAACAAGTGCCAAACACTGACCACAAACACGGCATCCACACGCTTGGTGAACATGCTTGTCTATTCCGGATTGGCAAACATGGCGGACGTCAGTGTGGCAGCGATTACTTTCGGGTTAAAGCTAAATTGTAAGGAAAAATTAGTAGATTTTTCCTTACTATTTAGCTTAGGATACATAAAATATCACGATTCGTAAATTTGACCTCCACTATTAACTCCGTCCACCGCCCGCAAGCTCGCGCGTACTACTAAACTGAACAAGCGTGTGGACACATCGCAAACACGTTTGTTTGTGGTTAGTCGCGTATGACGACTATGCAACAATGCGAAAATGGATGTACCTACCTATTGCTTGTTCATTTCATGCAACTTCGTATAATAAATAAAACTTTCACTCAAATATAACTTTTGTTTTCTCTGTAATAAAGAAAACTTGGAATTCCCCATTTTGTACGTAGCTAAAACGTTATCCGCAAAAGGCCAAAAAAAATAAACCTCATTATAGTGTATGGCCGATCGCCAGTGGTAAATGCGCGTGTTAGAATCATAAAGGAACTCCATATAAAAGTATCGATAGCAAGCTTAGAATGTCAAGATGGTTGTTGGTTATTTACTGTGTATCAGAGTTCCTATTTATGTTGTGTATAAGGGAAAGGTTTTATGAATAAAAGCACAGAAAGACAAGACTAGGTATTTATTTCAATTAGGCTTGTCAATTAATTCATATTCAGGCTCGGAGAGCTTACCGCCTTATCGCTAAACCTAGTTCTCGTGTAGAAGAAGGGCAAGAAACTCCACGGAAGCAACTATGGTTGCAAAAGTATTCTTTGACATCTTTTACAACCATATAAATATCGTATACTGCAGATCTAATTCTATTATGGCCATTATATGATGAATCTTGTAACATTTCACAATATTACATAATCAAAACAACAAGGATAAGGCAAGGAACATGACTAGCCCTTAAATCAATTTAAAATTTAACATTATTATGAATAAAGGCCACAATATGAAAATAGAGTTTCAACACAACCATTAGCAATAATCAAGTTATAATATCAAATAACTTACGTGAAGCTTGTGTAGTCCACAACAAAAGTGTCTTAACTTACGAATTACACACTATTTATAGAACAAGTCGACTTGTCTCAATACGTCAAATGTCCCCACCATTTTCTACATTGCTATAAATAATCTCACAATTAAGTCAATAATCAATTCTTGAGTAATGAAACATTTTAAAAACGTATCAAAAACTTATCATGTTTTACATTGGTCAAACTGATATCTGAAGCCCTCAATAACAAAATGCCTGTATTGACAGTATTTTTAGATATGAGCAAAGCATTTGATTTTGTCCCCCATGATCGCCTACTTTGCAAAATGGAGAAGTACGGCATAAGAGGCAAGGCGCATGACTGGCTTAAAAGTTATTTATCGAGTCGCCAGCAAAGGACAGTAGTATCAAAAATTTACAATAATACAAACAAAACATATAGTTCAGAATTAAAAATAAATAGTTGTGGTGTTCCTCAGGGAAGCGTATTAGGGCCTCCATTATTTATAATATACATAAATGACCATTGCAAGAACCTAAAACATAATTGTACACTATTTGCTGATGACACTACTCTCACAATAAAATCTTCTAACAGGAATGACCTAGAAACTGACACTAACAATGAAATACTAAAAGCATTAAAATGGTTGGAATCTAATAATTTGCGTGTAAATATTGAAAAAACAAAGTTAGTACAATTTAAAACATACAATTCTTTATCTTTAGTAAAACTACCTCAAATACACTACAATAATTCGATTTTGGAACCTGTACCTTCAACCGTATTCTTGGGAATAGTTATAGATGAAAAATTAAATTGGAAAGATCACGTAAAAAAAGTCTGCACTCGTCTCGACAAATTTGTGTTTGCTCTTCGAAAACTGAGACGAATAGCCAGTAAAGAAACAGCCCTAAGTGCATATCATGGCTATGTTGCATCAGTGCTGCGTTACGGCCTCGTGATATGGGGAAATTCAGTAGATGTGAACAGTGCATTCATTGCACAAAAAAAATGTGTCAGAGCTGTGTATGGAGCAGATTATTTAGATCATTGTAAGCCATTATTTAAAGCACTGAAAATTCTTCCACTTCCTTGCCTATATATTTTTGAGATTTGTATGTTTATTAAAAGGTATTCGCACATGTTCCCATTGTATGAGAGCATTTCTAAAAGAGTGAAAAGCAGAAGTCCAAATAAATTACTTGCACCTAGCCAGAGACTACAATTGTATAGCAGGAATTCCAATTGCATGGCAATCAAAATATTTAATAATTTACCCTCACGCATCAGAGTGTTGCCCACGAATAAATTTAGGAAAACAATATTTGCCTTGCCATTGAAGCCAAGACAATTGTTTCTATTCAGTTAATGAATTTTTAAATTATAAATTTTGACATTACATTTTATTAATTTACACTTGTTAACTTGAATTGTTTTTTTTTTTTTTTTTTTTTTTTTTTTTTTTTTTTTAAGCATTTGACATTGTATAATTAATCAATTTTGACATTTCATTCATAATTATCATAACATTGTATAAAAAATATCTGATCTAATTTATAATATTGTACGCCTTAAACGTCGCGCGCACACCAAGTATGCGTAATCTAATGTTGTTTCTATTGTGTCTGCTTATTGACGCGCAATGGGGGAATATAGCCTCTTCTCGCGTTTTGATGAGAAATTAGTTACTACAATTATATTGTTGTGGCCGCTTTGGAGCTTGGACACTGATTTTATAAGTTAATTTTAATATTTCTACACCGGCAACGGTAGTGTATGTGAAACTGTTTAATATTAAGACCTAATGTACCATATACTTAGAAATAAATATATCTTATCTTATCTTATCTTATCTTATCTTATCAAGTCAATTAAGGAATTTAATATCGCCTATTTAGTCGTTCTTAATAAATATTCGAAAGAATATTGATACTGACAGTCTTTTATTAATTGTTTCAAAAGACTTATAATACAAAAATAGCAATATAAAATCCAGGATACATCACAATCCCCCCCGGTGGGTTCCCGCATTGTCGAGGCGGGGGGGCTCAGTAACCGTGGCTTGGTCACCCACGGTGAAGCGAAGAGGAACCCGAGGAGGGGCCGCTCGTCAGGGCTTTTGCCGATAAGTCGACGACGTAGCGGCCAACATGTAGGTTGCGGTGCTGCCTGGGCAACATCGCAACTGAGGCGGGCCGTGATGTTGTATGGGGTCTCCCAAACCCATACGATATCACGGCTGAGGGTTGGAGGCCGCGGCGGGAGAGGAGTGCCGGTATTGCGGTGCGCCGTTCTCCCTACCTTCCGCGGCCTGGACGGGGTCGCCACCGTCTGATGGCGGACGCGGTGGGGCCGCAGGGGAAGAGGAGTGTCGGTATAGCATTGGCCGCTCTCCCTATCCCCTGCGGCCGAAACATGGTAGGTGGCGGGGCCATTGACCTTGACCCGTCACAAGGGGACCAAGGGTGCCATACACGGGGTCGTCTGGCACCCATGTACTGGTTTGGTCCCTGGGGTGGTCACGGCCCATAGTGTGTTCTGGTGCGCCGGTGATGGGGGGTAATCCCCAGAGGAGGGTCCGGTGACGGACAGCCGCGGCGGGTTGTTGCGCGGTGAGTGCTAACGCGTACCCGTGTTCCCGCCATAAGCGGCACAGGAGGACACCGTGGAGTTTTAGTGGGTTAGAGTCCCACATAACTCGGCTGCCCCATTTCAAAACCTAGTAAAGACCTAAAACTAAATTTTACACGAGAGCGCATAAACGTAATATAGGTCAGCCTTCAAAAAGTATTTATGTTAAATAAAAAAAATACTATTGGTAAAAACCTAGTAAGTCCAGAGACTTACTAGGTTTTGAATTGGTTGAAGTGACTTACTAGGTTTTAATTTGGTCACAAGGGAGTGGATAGTGCACTTACTAGGTATCGATGCTTAAATATATCTGCTTTTAAGTGAGTTTTTAACGCTGATGTTTTTGTATTCGGTAGGGACTTACTAGGTTAGGAAGATTATGCAATAAAAAGATTTTTGTAAAAAGTGTCCCTTACTAGGTTTTGAAATGGGGCAGCCGAACTGCGCTATCTCCCCGTGGTAGCGCAGTATGCATGAGCATTTCTCCACGCAAAAAAAAAAAAAAAAAAAAAAAAAAAAAAAAAAAAAAAAAAAAAAAGGATACATCACAATGATAATTACAAATTAAGTAATATTTTATAGGAATATCATCACTATGGCTTATATGTAAGTTTAGAGTTATTTCCTGTACACACAACAATATTTACTTAGATGGGTACTCTAACAATTGTAGGTGTCTGACAACACAATAATAATTTAGGTAGGTACTTCGACATTTGTCGGTAGATGCATAAATGAAAATTCATGATTAAATGACGTCACACGTACTTCCAATACTAACACGCGCGCATAGGAAAATTACTGATAAATTTTTCTCGCCGTTGCGAATAATTTTTCACAACTCGTTTTCACTGTTGAAATTACAGTTATTAATAATTAAAATGTCTACAAGTACTAGTTATGAAGAAAATGATTTATGTTGTACACCGCCCGATATAAGATGGAACTTTATGGAAAGTTTACTACCTGAAAACTCCAAGGAAAAATATCTGTTATCTACAAAATAAAATGATTTTTTAGTATTATTTTATGCACAAGTGTGTTGAAAAACGTCGTATGATACACGTGTTTATTGATGATTACCGTCCTCGGCTCTCTTAAGACCCTCACCTGACGGCTCGGGTCTCAATGAAATCACCAATATTACGCACTTGTACCATAATGTACTATTATTGCACTTCAATGATTTAATAACATAAGGCCGTATATATTATAGTTTAAAGAGATTTCAGTACACTTAGTATTCAGAAGTCAACCGACTTGCCGCGTTCAGTTCAGATTCAAAACTAAAAAGCTGACGCCCGTTTTTTCCTCGTTCTGATATCCGACCTAAATTTCAAATTCAAATCTCAATTAAGAAATCAAGACCAGAACGAACAAAAAAACGGTTCACAGAGGAGGGGCAGTCTGTCGCTGCCCTTATAATAATGTACAACAAGCTTAAGGAAGGTCTAGGTTAGAAATTAGCAGTAAAAATAAGTTTCTGGATGTTAAAACAAATCGTATAGGTACTTTTCAGGTGTTTACATTATCAAAGAATACATAATAAAAAACCGGCCAAGTGCGAGTCGGACTCGCGCACGAAGGGTTCCGTACCATTATCTCAAAATACGGCAAAAAAAAATAACGTTTGTTGTATCGGAGCCCCATTTAAATATTTATTTTATTCTGTTTTTAGTATTTGTTGTTATAGCGGCAATAGAAATACATCATCTGTGAAAATTTCAGCTGTCTAGCTATCACGGTTCATGAGATACAGCCTGGTGACAGACAGACAGACGGACCGTGAAGTCTTAGTAATGGGGTCCGCTTTTACCATTTGGGTACGGAACGCTAAAAATGAGTAACATGAATTGATACAATTTCAAAAGTTATGAAGATGAGATTTGTAAAGTGTGTTATAAAACGTAAGCAGACTAAGAGATGTGGAATGAATACCACAAGACATTGTGACATTGCGAGTATGTGAATATACGGCAATGCGACAATGCGACAATGCGACTTCGTGACATTGCGACAAAGCGACTATGCGACAATGCGACTATGCGACTGTGCGACAATGCGACAATGCGACAATGAGACAGTGCGACGAAGCGACAATGCGACAATGCGACAATGCGACAATGCGACCATGCGACAATTCGACAATGCTACATTCCGACAATGCGACAATGCGTCAATGCGACAACGCGACAATGCTACAATTCGATAATGAGACAATGCGACAACGAGACAATGCGACAATGAGACAAAGCGACAATGCTACAATGAGGAAATGCGACAATTCGACAATGCGCCTACGCGACTTTGCGACATAGTTACATTGCGACTTTGAACATTGCGACATTGACACTGTAGCGTTACGTATAGCTCGGTCGAGGTAAACGTAAGCCACGTTAATAAAAGTAAAAGTAATTATAAATTAAAACTAAGAAAAATAATGTAAATAACAAAATTAAGGTCAGACTTCGCACGACGTGGGCAGCTAACCAGCCAGCTGCCTGAGCCTGAGGGGTGTGGTGTTCATTCCATATGTCTTATTTTACTTACGTTTTATAATATATTTTTCAAATTTCATCCTTATAATTTTTTAAATTGTAGTAACTCAAGTTTCCCATTCTTTATGTATTCTTTAACACCTGAAAAGCTTAAGATTTGTTTTAACATCCAAAACTATTATATTATTTTATACTGACATTTTTTATCTGACATGACATTGTCATTATTTTATTTTCTTAAACCATAGACATAAGGTACCATGGACAATACTTCTTAAGCTCGTTGTACATTATAATTTTCATAATAAGGGCAGCGGCAGACTGCGCCTCTGTAAACCGTTTTTATTCGTTCATGATTTCTTCATTGATATTTGAATTTAAAATTTAGAAGACATGTCGGAACGAAGAAAAACGGGCGTCACTTTTTTAGTCTTGAATCTGACTGAACTCTGAAAGTCGTTGGACTACTTAGTACTACGTGGTGTACTATTGAATCTGAAAATCTCTTTAAAACTATTATATATAAGGCCTGTGAATCTACCAATTCTGTGAAATGAAATAAATATTATTTATCTACACTCACAACGTAATGTTCCAAATACGAATTCGAAAAATATTGTATAAACACGTTCTTTATATTCGTGGATAGGTAAAATTAAAAAAAAATACCATTATAGTTCAAAATTTTCCATCGATTTTCAAACAACTGCATCATAAAATAACTTTTTAATTTTTATAGCACACTTTTACTTTTTAATTTTCTGGCGCGTATGGGCTCATGTCATTGTCAGTTGTCTGTGGATGCGCGCGCTGCGCAATGAGAATCTAAATTGCCCGCCATACCATACCACATATTTTTTCCCTTTCCACTTTTGTTTCATTTGAACTGTATGAGTGAAGATAAAGTAGTGTATGCAATAGCATATAATTAGGTATTAAAACACTCGCGTAATATTATTATCAAATTCGGCTTCGCCTCATTTGATAAACCTACGCTCGTGTTTTAATAACCCCTATTATATGACCATTGCATAAACTACTATTATTGAGTGTGGAACTTAAATGTGAGCATTTTTACTGGTTCTTTAACTTCTACGGTCACCGCTTCATACCAAAAGGGCTTGATTGATCAGCATATTAAGCCACAGCCCGACCGACCGCCACACTTCTAGCTGCCTGTTAACCTGACAATTAGTTCAGCTGCCTAGATCTCTAGAACTATCTGTGAGCCTACATATCTGATTGCCTGTTCATCTGCCTACCTCGGGCATTCCAAGCCTTCCTGCCCGTCCAGCTGCCTAGCTGTGAGATAACTACCCACGACGTGAGAAGCCGGACTACCCACGACGTGTTACGTATAGTTCATCTGAACTATACGTAACGCTACAGGGGTAGGAAGAAATTGCGACATTGACACGTTGCGACATTGCGAGTTTGTGAATATGCGGCAATGGGACAATGCGACAACGCGACAATACGACCAAGCGATTCCACGACAATGCGACATTGCGACAATGTGACAAAGAGAGCTAGCAACAATACGACATAGCGACAAAGCGACAATGGGACAATGCGACAATGCGACAATGGAACAATGTGACAATGCGACAATGCGACGACGCGGAATTTAGACAATGAGACAATGCGACAATGCGACAATGCGACAATGCGACAACGGGACTTTGCGACAATGCGACTATACGACAATGCGACATTGCGACATTGCGACAAGGCGACAATGCGGCCTAGCGACAATGCGACTACGCGACTTTGCGGCATAGCTACATTGCGACTTTGCGATATTGAGACTGTAGCGTGTAGCAGTCAAGGTAAACGTAAGCCACGTTAATAAAAGTAAATAAATTAAAACTAAGAAATAGAATCCATCTATCCTATATATATATCTATCCATCCAGCAGGTCGGGCAGGAAGACGTGGTGTGCCCTAGGTAGGCAGACATTGCGACATTGAGACATTGCGACATTGCGAGTTTGTGAATATGCGTCAATGCAACAATGCGACTATGCGGCAATGCGACAATGCGACTGCGCGATCTTGCGACAAAGCGGCAATGTGGCAATGCGACAATGCGACAAAGTGGTTATGCGACAATGCGACAATGCGACAATGCGACAATGTGCCAATGCGACAAAGCGACAATGCTACAATGAGGAAATGCGACAATACAATGCGACTACGCGACTTTGCGACATAGCTACATTGCGACTTTGCGACATTGAGACTGTAGCGTTACGTATAGCTCGGTCGAATTAAACGTAAGCCACATTAATAAAAGTAAAAGCAATTATAAATTAAAACTAAGAAAAACAATATAAATAATAAAATTAAGATCTGACTTCGCACGACGTGGGCAGCTAACCAGCCAGCAGGTCTGCAATGCGACAATGCAACTACGCGAACTTGCAACAAAGCGACAATGCTACAATGCGACTATGCAACATTGCGACAATGCGACAAAGCGAGAATGCGACAATGCGACAGTGGAACTTACGACAAAGTGACAATGCGGCATTACACAATGTGACAAAGCGACAATGCGACAATGTGACAAAGCGACAATGCGACATTGAGACAAAGCGACAATGCGACACCGAGGTAATGAGACAATGTGACTAGGCGACTAAGCGGCAATGCAACTATGCCGCAATGCAACAATGCAACAACGCGAAAATGCGACAATGCGGCCAAGCGATTCTGCGACATTGCGACAATGCGATAATGCGACTATGCGACAATGCGACTATGCGACAATGCGGCAATGCGACAATGCGACCGACTGGTAAGTATGTAGGCACCAAGGAGTGTGGAAGCCGGCTATGACTCAATAAGCCAAACAGCGAGGCCTTTGATGCCATGATATGACCGTTGAGGGTAATGTCACGGAAATAATGCTCTCTTTAGGTAACCGCACACAATATATTTCATTGGAGCACTTCAGTGATTAGATAACATTCCGTATATATTATAGTTTTAAAAAGTTTTAGATATAATAGTACACTTAGTATTCAGAAGTCAACCGACTTTCGGCGTTCAGTCCAGATTCCCAAACTAAAAAGTGGCGCCCGTTTTTCTTCGTTTCGACATGTCTTCTAAATTTTGAATTCAATTATCAACTAAGAAATCATGAACGAATAAAAACGGTTTACAGAGGGGCAGTCTGCCGCTGCCCTTATTATGAAAATTATAATGTACAACGAGTTTAAAGAAGTGGTATCTTATGTCTATGGTTTAAGAAAAAAAAAAAAAAGTTAATTAAAAAAATCAAAATATTCGACTGCTTAAAAAGCGAACTAAAAAGACGGAAACAAGAAGAAAATCAAACTTTTTTATTTATAACTTTTTAGTAAACATTTTTTTCGAATTAGGTACTTTTAAATATATAAGTGTTATATATTAATGAAATCACCTCTTGAAAGCCTTTATTTTGATACCCCACACGATGGGTTTGGAAGAAAAAATAAAATTGCCCCCCCCACAATATGGCGCCCAAAAGCCGCCATTTTTCTATTTTCCAATTTTAATGTAGCCTATGACACTCGCAAGGTTAAGACGAATCGAATGACGTATGAATCATCAAAATCGGTCAACGCGTTTGGTCTCTGGAACGCGCCATAGGAACAAACATACATACATACATACATACATACATACATAGACTGATAAACACATTACCCTCCTTCGGCAGTCGGGTAAATAGACATATGTCATGTCAGATAAAAATTACAGTTTAAAATATTCTATGATTTTTACAAATTAGCAGAAAAAATAAGTTTTTGGATGTTAAAACAAATCGTATGCTTTTCAGGTGTTTACATTATCAAAGAATACATAAAAACCGACCAAGTGCGAGTCGGACTCGCACACGAAGGGTTCCGTACCATTATCGCAAAACACTGCATAAAAATCACGTTTGTTGTATGGGAGCCCCCCTTAAATTATTTTATTTTAATTGATTAATTATTATTTTTTGAAGTAAATATACAACTAAACATTCTGTGAATATTTCAAGCGTCTACCTGTTGCCGTTATTAATATCGAGCAAAAAACGGCAAAAATATCACGTTTGTTGTATGGGAGCCCCCCTTTCATATTTACTTTATACTGTTTTTAGTATTTGTTGTTATAGCGGCAACAGAAATACATCATCTGTGAAAATTTCAACTGTCTAGCTATCACGGTTCATGAGATACAGCCTGGAGACAGACGGACAGACAGACAGACAGACAGACGGATCGCGAAGTCTTAGTAATAGGGTCCCGTTTTTACCCTTTGGGTACGGAACCCTAAAAATTAATTACATGAGTTGATACAATTTCAATACCACAATATTCAAATACTCCCAATGTTGCAAAGTCGCATTGTAGCTATGTCGCAAAATCGCAAGACTTTGCGACATAGCTACAATGCGACACCGCCACAATACGAAAATGCGACTATGCAACAAAGTGACAAGGCGACAATGCAACCATGCGTCAGTGCGACAATCCCAAAAGAAGCCTATCTGCCTGTCTTGTTCTGATCATAGAAATATATCTACAAGAAGAGAAAAAAATACTGTTACAACATTACATCCGATTTAAAAACGAAATGACATCAAAAATCTGGATAAGCTGAGACTGAGGATAAGTTTCATAACTTTAAAGAAAAGCTGTGCAATCACATTATATGCCCAACTGGATGGCACGAAAGTTACGAATAGTAGATTGTTGCATCGAGCGCAAAGTGAGTTATTAATGCACGAGTATTATGTTGGTGCCCGAGCGTAAGCGAGGCCACTAAATTAACACGAGTGCATTAATTACTCACTTTAGCGAGGTGCGTAATATACTTTTTTTTCAACTACCAATCTACCTACCGTGATAAAATATACCTACTCAAAATAAAAACGCAAATAATCCGCAATATTTATCCGTCGAGTTTTGCGGCAAAAGGTTATTAACAATTTAATTTGCAGCTGTATTTATATTTTATGGAGTTGAATTCATATCGCTATCGCTGTCTGTTTCCATTGTTTTTTACTTTTCTTGCTAAATACAAAGTATCAAAGTTTTACAATGGTACAAAATGCACGCCACTTGTTTTTTTTCATCAAATCGATTTTATTCAGTCGATTTTTATTTTCAGCCAGTATCTTTTTGATCTAATGCATACATTTTAAATTTAACTTAATGAGAGACATTAAACCTCTGTGGTAAATTTATATCTAAATAAAAAATAAAAAACAGTGCATTAATGAAAAAGTGTGCAACAACGAGACATTCATATTACTCGTTCCAAACAGTAGGCTACGGTTGGGGCCGAGGAAGAGTATCTTTGAAACTCCGGTAGCCCGTACAAACATATTAAAGTTTGCTCCCGTGTGTCGGGCAATTACGATTATTAATATCATCTCTCAGCGATTGGACATTTTTTCCTGCTCTTTGGCGGAATTGCAGAGAGTGACAGTGAGTGTATTATCCTCTATGTAACGTGTCGTCACTGTATGTAACAGTCGCATTGTATGACTACTTTTATTACCTTGGGTTTTACCTGTAAAAATAAATGTATGTGTAAATGAATAAATAAATAAATAAACATTTCTGCACTGTTTTGGTTCTAAACAAAAAATACGTCCTCTGTGATCGGTTTTGTAGTGATTTATGATAAAATTACTACGTAGTTGAAAGAAAAGACTTTTTATTCTACTCATGCAGCATCTTTCGCATACTTGAACAAGTCGGTAGAAACGTAATGTTTTGCACAGTTTCGAATAATTTATGAAGTAATACTAATTAAATAATCTATGGATAATGTGTTAGTATTTTATGTGTTATTCATTCATAAGCTCTGTCCATGAAAGGCTTGCGAAACGAAGACATGAGATTCTCCAATTTACATTCATTAGTCCGGTCACGAATACCATCTAACGGTTCATTAAAACTATTATTATATAGAATGTTATTTAGACGACGTTTTAGTTTTTAAAGCAATTTTCTTTCTGTCATGTACTATTTCAGGCTAAAATCGAGTTTCTAATATCACTTACTAACTTTACTAAACTTAATAGTCTACATAATTGAAATAAACTAATACCTACTCGTCTTTTCCAATTTATACGTGACCTTCAACAAAAATGCGACGTGTTTCAAAATGAAATCTTTTCACGCTTGTTACTCAAGTTAAAGCTCTCGATTTCTTCAGGCTTCTTGAAAACCTACGTAAGCACATACTTTCGAGAATTTTTAGATTTCGTCTGATACCTAAAGTTAATAAAGACAAAGAGATCGGAATGGGCAGCCGTTCTAACAATTTTGAAGTATATTGCTGTTTTATGAACCGGTCTATGTTATGAAATGGTCCATAATATGTTTAATTAAACTTGTTTATTGGCTTGAACTTCATTTTCGGAGATTTTGCTTAGTATTATTTGTTATTTATGTGTTGATGAGTTAAGTTCTTGATAAAAATTATGTTAGTACCATTAAAAGTTTTGCGAGACTCACTCATGTTTATTATTGTTTAATGTTTTATTCGCGCCTTTGGCTTTATAGATTGGGTTTGTTTCTCTCACAATCTTGATTCGTGACAAGAGGCTTTAGATAAATTGTCATTTTTTTTTTATTAGGCCTGTGGTGGCCCAGTGGTAACGGCCACTGCTCTCATCGGCTTTAGATAAATTGTAATTTTTTTTTATTAGGCCTGTGGTGGCCCAGTGGTAACGGCCACTGGAAAACATCGTGAGGAAACCGGCATGTTTTAAATTCAAACTTTCGAAGACATGTGATATCCAACAACCCGCACTGGGCCCGCGTGTTGGTTTACGGCCCATTCCCTTTAACAGAGAGGAGGCCTGTGTCCCAGCAGTGGGAACATTAAAAGGCTGATGATGATTTCCAATTATAGAAAATTCAAAAGTAAGGTATTGTCCACATTAAACAGTAGCGCTTATTGTCTATCCAATTTTGAGATATCGTAACGTTCATATATATTGTATCATCTTTAATCTATATTTTGAATCGATGAAAGTTTCACAACAATTTGGTATACTACTACTACTTTTATGCAACATTCCTCATTTTGTGCAAGAAAGAGATGATATTTATCTAGACTTCAATTAATATAATTATTCAATTTGAATATTTATGATTCAAAATTCACTTACGTTGCTGACACAGCTACGTTTTTATAAGTCAAAAATAACTTGGCCTACTGAAATACATGCAATGAAAACTAGCAAACTCCAGCACAATTTAACTCTACCCAAAATATGCTGCAAGCTATATCAAATTTAAACGAGCCACAACTTTATCTTTGATCCTCGCTGAAAGCAAACAAAGAAGAGTATTTTGCGACCACTACAAGCTTAAATATGCTCTACTTTGGTTTGAACATCCCTGGCCGATCGCTATCAAGCTAGCCGTTGTTAAAAAGGGCACTTTACCTACCACCTTTGAGAGAACCTTAGTCTTATGTCGAGGAGTTCAATTAACGATGGCAAACAGGTTCGGGTCGAACTGTCAATATCAGCTGGTGCTAGAGAAGTCAATATGCAAGTAGTTTTATAGATTTTTCATTGGGAAAGAGGGGTGAAGAAATCGTAGCAGAGATTTGAAGATGGGTGTGGATAGTTTGTTTGAGAATTGAAGGATGTAGCAGCATTATTTACTGTGGTCAAATTCAATATTAAGCAGAGAATTGGAGTGATCAGAGATTCTAGACCAATTAACAACCGAGCTTTAACGACTGTCAATGTAGGGGATTTACCACGTGACGTGGCGACCTTGCCTTTCGTGGTCGTGGGTTCAAATCCGGGCAGCTACCAATGTTACTTTTTCATATTTATATGTATGTTCTAAGTTTATTTTGTAAATCCCAGGCAACGGTGCCCATCGGTGAAGGAAAACATCGTGAGGAAATCCTGACTAATTAGTAAACGTTAGAGACATGTGGGGTTCCCAATTTCGGCTTAATTAACTCACCAGAAGTGACCACATCTTCAAACGAAAAAGAAAGAAAAAAGCGACTGCTAAACTACTTTCAACAACACATCCAGTAACGCGGTACCGCGATATACCTTGACAAGACTGATGTCAAATGCTTCCGTTACGACTGCTGTCAAAGATCTTTAAGTGTCAGCCGGGACCAATGACCAAATTATCGGACGTGGCTGACGGACGCGGCTGACAGCCGCGACTGATACATGAGCACAATCGTTGGGACGCTGCTTGCCAGAGAGTTTGTATAGTAACTAGAGATAACGTATTTACGACGAAAAAGAAACTGTCAATTCTCTCGTTCTTGCTTATAGAAAAACTCAATAAAAAAAAGAGACAAACATAGACAAACGCAACCATCCTGAACGTCAAAGAGATAACTTTTTAGTCACTGTTGTAACCCATCGGTTAGCAGCTCTAATTAAAGTGTTTCGCTGTTTTCACACCTTTGTTTCGTTTATATCAGGAAGAATTTTGTTGTTTACTTATCTGCATGAACCATGTCGTGTGTGGCTATCAGTTGCAAGAGTAGAATGAGTGTATTAACAGAAAATAATCAAAGTATATCTTTCCACAGGTGAGTTATCGACTAGCATACTGAAATTATTGTGCAGGGAATACATTTCATAGGCTGTCCGGAATAAAGGAATCTTAGTTCTAAATACGTCGAGGACGTATAGTATCATTTAAACCATTCTATGTAGTTAAATAATTAACTTTTATGCGTTCGCTAATAGAGCTATGACAGTTTACGTACTTACGTTCTGATGTTAGAGATGTGACAAAAGTCACAAGATAGATTTATCGATACTGTATTTTTATTTTACTTTAAAGTTTATTTGCTATTTGTTATTATTAATCTAATATTGATTGTGCACAGGTTTCCTAAGAGTACTTATTTAAGAAATAAGTGGATCAAGAATATAAAACATGCTAACTGGACACCTTCACCATATTCTCGCTTGTGTTCACTGCATTTTATTGAATCACTATCGCTATCCCTCGACTCATCTATGGATACAGGTTGAAGAATCATGTTTATTTTCGCATTTTAATTTTTCAAATTAAATAATTATATTTGAACCATTTTATTATAAATGATATGGTATGAATAAACATTATTATATAAAAGTGAATGTGTACTCGTACAAAGAATGAACTTATCAGTCATTGTAAGAGTACAATAGTAACCAAAAAAAAAAAAAAAGAACTCTAAAAAAACATAGAAAAAATTAGCCGCAGTCAGGGACGATTCTTACAGATATTTGACCAAATTTGTAGAAAATCCTCCTAAACTAAACTCGATAATATCGATATGACAGTGGCACAGATCTAGTTCTGATATATGTCTATAGATAAGTATCTATAGCATCCTAGGTCACACTGGCAGAAAAGATGGCATAGACAAAAGTATATCTATCTCTTTTTGCTTATGACGTTATCTGTTAGTGCGAAAGTGAATACCGATGTTGAAATTGCGTCTTAAATATGTTACCTCTAGGTTACTATACAACCCCCCCGGTGGGTTCCCGCATTGTCGAGGCGGGGGGGCTCAGTAACCGTGGCTTGGTCACCCACGGTGAAGCGAAGAGGAACCCGAGGAGGGGCCGCTCGTCAGGGCTTTTGCCGATAAGCCGACGACGTAGCGGCCAACATGTAGGTTGCGGTGCTGCCTGGGTAACATCGCAACTGAGGCGGGCCGTGATGTCGTATGGGGTCTCCCAAACCCATACAATATCACGGCTGAGGGTTGGAGGCCGCGGCGGGAGAGGAGTGCCGGTATTGCGGTGCGCCGCTCTCCCTACCTTCCGCGGCCTGGACGGGGTCGCCACCGTCTGATGGCGGACGCGGTGGGGCCGCAGGGGAAGAGGAGTGTCGGTATAGCATTGGCCGCTCTCCCTGTCCCCTGCGGCCGAAACATGGTAGGTGGCGGGGCCATTGACCTTGACCCGTCACAAGGGGACCAAGGGTGCCATACACGGGGTCGTCTGGCACCCATGTACTGGTTTGGTCCCTGGGGTGGTCACGGCGCACAGTGTGTTCCGGTGCGCCGGTGATGGGGGGTAATCCCCAGAGGAGGGTCCGGTGACGGACAGCCGCGGCGGGTTCGCGGTGAGTGCTAACGCGTACCCGTGTTCCCGCCATAAGCGGCACAGGAGGACACCGTGGAGTTTTAGTGGGTTAGAGTCCCACATAACTGCGCTATCTCCCCGTGGTAGCGCAGTATGCATGAGCATTTCTCCAGGCAAAAAAAAAAAAAAAAAATGTTACTATACAAACTCTCTGCTGCTTGCGGATTCGTCCGAACGCTTATTCAATGAGAATATGTTGACGTCAAAACATGTCGAGTTGTGAACGTGAGGACGTTTTTCTGGCAATAGCGACGGCTGCTTTATGTTGTCCACCAAGAAAGAACATAAAAAGCTTTCGCGCAGTCTGAGTTGTTCTGACGCCAGGGACGCGTCTCGCATCCCATGCTCACCGTCCGCGGACTTTTTCGGCTGACAAAAATATCCAACGGGCCAGATGTATATCGGACGTTCGAATGCCCAAGGTTACGTACGCGACTTACGTCCGGAGGTTGCACAATTTATTGCACCTTCATTACCTAAATACTCTCTATAAGTCTCGGCTGTCAGCCGCGCCCGATAATTTGTTCCCTGGTTTATTGTGCTTTCTGAGGCACGTATATAGGAATCTCTGTATAATGGATAGTCTACCACATTCCAACCTCAGCGTTGCTTATCCTTGAATAACGACCAGTAAGGCTGTTATTACTTCTCCACGAGCTACCTAAACACGGAGAAGTGAAAAAAAACACACTGTTTACAAGCATGAATTCACAAACACGTACCAAAAGTTATACAAACAATTTCAGAAAAATAAATATTCGTAGCAGTCATACAAATGATAATATGTTTGGACAAGATGCGGCGGAGACACGAATTGAAAGGCACATGTGAATGGGAAGCCACACACCGGACAAAGGTTTGGAGCCCCTATCTGATAATTGGATGTTCCTATTGTGTTTTGACGTTTTTTTGGGAATCAATCTGCGATATTGATGTTTATGTATGAGGGTATGAAAAGGATATATTAAAATTCAGTATTAGTGTCGACATTTTCCATTTACTGAACATGTCAGCAGAAGCCTGAATATATGAACTTATAATATTACTCACAATATTAACAAAAACATTATCAAGTTTTGTGTTTTGAAGTTTTGGTTTTTTAAAGCACTTATGAATTTTAGGTCGTGTGTGGAAACAATATGGTTATAAGTAGTTAATGTTTAGTACCAATATTATCTTCTTATACTGAACTAATTAGAACTGCTGGATCTTGAATATTAAGCTCGCAAAATTACAAAAACCATTATATTTTAAAACCTTTCAAAACTGGATATTCCTTAGCATAAGTGCTTACATAAACGAAACGATAATCGCTTCATCTGCAAAAGCAATTAAAAGGACATTCCTAACAAACAAATACTCGAATAAAATTCGCTTTCACACATGGCTGGCGGGAACATAGACATTTATTAAACTAATAAAAGGCCACATTAAACCGTGCTAATGGCCTGAGTCGAGGCACGGAGAGGCGCCGAGCAACGACTACGTAGGTACTGGAGAGGTGGGGTTGAATTGCAGCAAATGACACTGTCCTGTAACTGCTACGAAGTTAACTCGAAAGGTACGTTTTTTTGTTGACATATAGGGCTTGTTCTGAAAGAAAAGGGAGTGAATGGTAAAGTGACTGTTGACAGGGGCGAATGGAAAGGTAAAACGTGTAGCGTCGACCTCGTAAAATGGGACAAAGCCAGGAAGCGATATTTTTGCAAGTTTTTCGAGACACATAAGAAATATTCCACACATAACTACAATACGCTCATGAAATTTATCTCGTGTTTGTATTGAAACTTGTCCACAAGTATTTAAATGTAGGTATCTTTAAAACACGCCATATTGTAATCACCATCTTGAAATCTTCAACAAAACTGAAACTCTTATAGTAACGACGTAGTATCAAGAATATCCGCTCAATATTTCAGACAAAATACCATGAACCGATAGGTTCACCGAAACCTATCGTACAATAAGTACTCCATTAACCTATCCACTTATTTTTCTGCTTAAAATATTAAATATAAAAATACAGGCTTTGCCTAACCGCACTTTATAATCTGCGGCAACCTCACGAAGTAAAAACATCGACCACCTGTGCAAACAACGGGCGATTTAATGCTTTAGCACAGCTTACGATGTTAGAGCATTATGCTATGCTTAAAATTGTTGCGATTAATGACCCTAAGGCCTCACTGAGGCATACGATTACGGTTAAGGCCGACTTGTTTAGTATTCTAGGAGCAGCCGGGCAGCCCGTGAACTAATTGAATACTAAAATTAAACTTCAAAGAAAGTTTTAGTTTATAATATCGTTAGGTCTTCAAAACATTTAGAAAAGGTTTTTTTTTGTAAATATACAGCTGGTGCAACAATCTACTATATTTGTTTCTTTATTCAACAAAGTTTTCTTTTCAATATCGTGCGTTTATTTTGTTCACAGATCAATCCGCCTACACAAGTACACTTGTGAATAACATTTATTCGTAGGTCACCAAAATAATCTAGATAACTATGTTTATATCAGTCTAAAAACAATTCACTTCTTTTGTAAAGAATAAAAAAAATATGATATCAATTTGAAACATGAAGAACACAACCCATTATTATATTGTGACTGCTAGAGATGTAGAATTCAATCATATTTATTTATTATGTGCGTAGGCAGTATATTTTTGAGTTAATATTGAGCACTCTTTTAAGTGGTGATTAAATTAATGACCTGATCAGTACCGCGGTAGTACGCTAATTGCGAGACGCACAAGGTCGAATAGGTGATACTTCGGGGAAGCCTATAGACGTACACTGCACGACATAAGAAGTCAAAGTCAAATTTCTTTATATCAAGTACGCCATTAAGCGGAACTTTTGAACTACAAAAATTTAAATTTATTAGTTATAATAATTGATTTTATCGTCTATTTGAAAATTTGTGGAAGTTACCAAGCATTCTTATCTTGACTATAATCATCTAAGTTGTAAAATGCTTGTTTACACAGTGTGCTTTTAACTAAAGTTTTTTTTTTTTTGTCATTAAGATGTTTCCTAAGTCCAGCTGTGAACGACTTTAAGTTAAAATAATGATAATTATGAAGTGTTTTAACTAGGTGAAGAAGATATTAATAAGAAATCTTACTAACAATATAAATGCGAAAGTTTGGATGTATGTTTGTAACTCAATCACGCCAGAACGGCTGATCGGATCTGGATGAATGTTGGCACAAATTAGATTATAGTCTGGAATAGTATATATGCTGCTTGTCATCCCGATATAATGTTTCCTTGGGATGTGAAAACAATTTAAGCGCGGGCGAAGCCGCTGGTAGAAACTAGTGTCATAATACACTAAAACTGAAAAAATACCATCATGTTTTTACCCGACTGCCGAAGGAGGGTAATGTGTTTATCAGTCTATGTATGTATGTTTGCTCCTATGTGGCGATCTAGAGACCAAACGCGTTGCCCGATTTTGATGGTTCTTACGTCAATCGATTCGTCTTAACCCTGCATTAAAATTGGAAAATAGAAAAATGGCGGATTTTGGGCGCCATATTGTGGGGGCCCAATTTTTTTTTTTCTTCCAATCCTATCGTGTGGGGTATCAAAATAAAGTGCTTTAAGAGCTGATTTCAAAAATATATAACACTTATATGTTCATTACATCTGGTTTTGGTCAGCCAGCTCGCGAACATGTATCCTCCGACTGCACAGCATGATTTTCTTCTTGTTTACATATTTTTAGTTCGCTTTTTAAGCAGTGGGGTTTTTTGAATTTTTTTAATTAACTTTTTTTATTCACGTTCAGGTAAAAAGTTATGTTTGGATTACCTTAATTGATTTTCATGGTAGTGTCTGTGTTCCTCTCTCATGCAAGTATGACACAATTAAACCTACCCATCTAATACTACAAAGAGATCACGATGCGGTCGTGAACCCTTTTGTGCCGAGGAAGCCTCCAAATCGTTATTATTAATGGGTTTATGAACATTCAAGAGCTTTCAATAATGTGAAGGGAAGGTATTTGAAACTGTTATTGAATTTAACGAACACTGTGAAAGTGTCTAGTAATAATATTTACTCTTTCTAGATGCAGGTCGATAAGTTCATACAAGGTCAAATTGAATTATTTAGAGAGATCGCTGTAGAAATTTTATCAAGGATAAAATTAAAAATCTTACGGCTTTTAATTTCAGGGCTTAACAGCCCTGAAATTAAAAGCCGTAATACTAACGTATTACATCCTTAAACACCCGCCGCACACCGTTTAAACTTCTAAGAGCTGTTTATCCCGTAATACTAATTGAAACGAAAAACTTGTATGTTTATTTCGACAAAATTGCTCGACCTCTTTCTTCAAATACTTCTACCACTGGTTTTCCCAGTAAAGTAACAACAATGCTATTGCATCACCATACTAAATAATTTCAAACTTTAAACTACAAAGATTTATCTTGACAATTTTTCAGCCAGAAATGTTGGCTAACTAGCTTTATATTACGCGGTCGGTATTAGCCGCTATATGACAGAGATCCGACGGCGGTGGATGTGCGAGGCGACCGCGCGGAACGGCGGTATTCGTGCACAAGTGCCTCTGACACACGACAAATACTAGGAGATGCTATCTACTGCTATTTTTATAATTAGACTTGGAACATTTTGTCCTCTACGATTTAGAAAGAAAGAAATAAAATACTGTCAACTTGACGACACGGTTTGCGTAGTGGTTGAGCGATGGGCTGCTGCGCTGCGTGTTGTAGGTTCTATTCCCGCACGGCACAAATATTTGTATGACCTACAGATAGTTGTTCCGGATCCAGATCCAGAACAACTATTAGCTTCATCATTTTCTCCGAAAAACGTTTATTGCTAGAAATAGGCTTTCCCTAAGTGTCGCACATTGACTGGTCCGGATCCCGCGGGTACCATAACATTAACACAAACTTATTTATTTATTTATTATTAAAAAAAGGGAAATTATTAACCGGGCGAAAAATATACTGAATGGGTGACTACTATATTAAGTAAGTAACTATTTATCCGGTTTGAGTAATATCTTTTAGGTTTTTTTTACATACTTTAATTGTATTTGGGGTTCTATTTTAGCTTATTATTCTTATGAAAATAACTGAACAACCATCGGCGCGATATCGCTGTGCAGTGCGGGAGTTCGGGTGTATTCGTGTTTTCAACGAATTACTCCAAGAGCCAGCGAAGCGAGCTCGCGCGCTTAGGAAATGCTACACGGATAGGTTAGGTTCGGGGATGTCGGGAGCTGAAGTGAGCGAGCGATGCGATCCAACTTAGATCTCGTCATCTCCTTCATGTTAGGTTACTTTAGACCCTGCAGACAGAAAAAGGAGACCCCGGGCTCCGTCGACGAACTTTTATTTTCACCCACTGTTTGTATTCGCCCTCTGTTTGTCGCCCACTTAGTATTTCAGTAAGCCATATTTAATATTTTTTACTCCTTTAATTCGAATTTAAAACATTTAAACTCACATACACAAGACACCTGGGTGTCTTGTATATTTGATTTTAAATGTGTGATGGAATATGGCTTACAAACAGTGGGTGAAAATAAAAAATCGTCAACGGAGCCCGGGGCTCATTTTTCTGTCTGCAGGGTCTAAAGTAACCTAACATGAAGGAGATGACGAGAGCTAAACTGGGTCACTTTGCTCGCTCACTTCAGCTCCCGACATCCCCGAACCTAACCTATCAGTGAAAGGGTTCTCTAAGCGCCCGAGCTCGCTTCGCTCGGTCTTGGACATTTTTGTTGAAAACACGAATACACCCGAACTCCCGCACTGCACAGCGATGTCGCATCGATGGTTGTTCAGCTATTTACAAAAGAATAATATGCTATAATAGAACCCCAAATACAATTAAAGTATGTAAAAAAAAACCTCCTAAAAGGTATTACTCAAACCGGATAAATAGTTACTTAATTAGTATAGTAGTCACCCATTCAGTATATTTTTGCCCAGTTAATAATTTCCCTTTTTTTAATAATAAATAAGTTTGTGTTAATGTTATGGTACCCGCGGGATCCGAACCAGTCAATGTGCGACACTTCGGGAAAGCCTATTTCTAGCAATAAACGTTTTTCGGAGAAAATGCTGAAGCTAATAGAAGACTTTTTTAACAGATGCATTGATTGTTTGGTTTTACCATAGTGGGAAGGTAGAATCAATTATTATTAGTATTAATTAACGTAGTAGAAATTCATTCATGTTGTGTGTTGCATTTCGTGTGCCATATAATTAAGTATTCTTTGTATTTTTATTTTTGTTTCTTTCCAAATTCCTTTAGATGGTTTACATGAAATAAATTATTTGACTATGACTTTGATATAGGATGGAGCTAAGTGCAGTTGTCTCCATTAATTGGGTTTCTTGGAGATACTTTAAAAGGGGTAACCAAATAGTGCAAACATACGAACGAATTGACTTTAAAGTTCAAAGTTAGTTGTACTCGTATTTTGGTCTTCAAGGTATTTATTGTTTAAATCAACCTTTGAATATTACACTGCGGGTTACGTTATTCAACATGATTATTATCAGGCTTCATAATATATATTTAGTGTACCTACCTCTTCAAGTTACATACGTAAACTCAACCCCTACAATTGATACTTACGATCCCACGAGTAATAGGTAAGGCTTGATTTACAACCCTCTGATAAGGTCCGGATAGTTTACCCTGGCTTCGGATGAAAGTACCTTTCAGGTATAAAGTTATATAGCATTTATTGAATAATACTGTGGTTTTTGAAAGGTACAACGTTGACAAGTTGTGTGTCTATGTTTAAAAGTTAATAATAAACAAGAAACCCGACTGCTTAAGATACGAATTGAAAAACCAAAACAAGAAGTAAATCATGCTGTGCAGTCGGAGGATACATATTCGGGAGCTGGCTGACCAAAACCAGATGTATCCTCCGACTGCACTTTTCTTCTTGTTTACTTCTTTTTAGGCAGCTATTTTGATTTTTTAATTTTTTTTATTTTTATTTATAAATTTATTATTATTTTTTTTTTTTTAGTTATCATTATTTTTCGAATTAAGTACATTTAATCATTTTATTTTTTCACAACCCTTCATTTTGATACCCCACAAAACCCCGAAGAAAATAAATTAGGCCTCAATATGGCGGCCAAAGGCTGCCATTTTTCTATTTTCCAATTTTAATGTAGCTAGTGACACTCGAAAGATTAAGACTTTATCGTTTGTCGTAAGAATTATCAAAATCGGCCCACGCATTTGGTCTCTAGAAGGCCACATAGGAATAAACATACATACATTCATAGACTGATAAACAAACCCTCCTTCGGCAGTCGGGCAAAAATAAGGAGAATAGATATTACTGTTATTATTGTTTGTTCTCGGATTTATTTACTTGCAACATAAAGGGTTCATAGATAGACATAATGGCTCAGGCATTTTGTAGTAGTCAATGAAGGGTGACGGACAATGATGGTCCATAATGAATCGTGTTAACAGAAAGGTGAATGTTTCAGTGACGGCCATGCCCGAATAATTGGGAAGGGGACAAATATTTGTATTGCCTACAGATAGTTGTTCCGGATCTGGGTGTCTTGTGTATGTGAGTTTAAATGTTTATAAACGCACCCAAAATACTGATAATTAAAGAAATAAAAGAAAGAAAAACTTAATGGGAAAGGGGCGGTCTATATTCAGCAGTGGACGTTTTTTTTTGACGAAATAATGAAGATATATATACATAAATAATTTCTGCACTTTTCAATCAATATGGTTCATGCCGTTTACAAATGAATTCCTGATAGCGACACCAAGAAATCTGTGAAAACTTATATCCCATGAAAAATATTAAAGAGGATCTTGCTGCCTACAAAAGTTTTAACCTTAGTCCTAAGCAGAATTTTAAGTACAGTCATTGCTTTCATATCAAGATTATCACTAAGCAAATTCACGCAAAACAGAACCTTATTCCCAAGCAACGACAATTCCGCCTCTAGTATTACACAGATTGTTTATCAATTGCTAATGAATACCAATATTTGCCGGCCGTTTCATGATTGGTCGATTTGCGACGATAGCAATGCAATAAGCGCTCGCCGTACGGAGCAATTACTAACCAATTACGACATTTAATTAGTATCGCTTTGTCATTAATTTGTCCGACGATATTGTTTATGGATTTATGTACAAAGAGCTTCAGAATGGTCTCTCGATGCGATGAGGTCAACTTATCGATACGCCAATCCCAGGATAGTTACCTAATGCAAAATTGATTCGAGTTGAAGGTTCGTTTTCTTTAAGTAACTAGCATTTTAAGGTCCAAATTGTAAGGTTAGTTTTTCCTTACACACCAACTTACACAGTGGTAGTAAATGCATGAGACTAAATAGGGATGGTTGGCACAACGCACAAAATCACAACAATGTAAGGTACACATCACATCATCAGCCTATTAATGTTCCCACTGCTGGGACACAGGCCTCCTCTCTGTGAGAGGGAATGGGCCGTAATCCACCACGCGGGCCCAGTGCGGGATGGTGGATGTCACATGTCTTCGAATTTTTGGTTCTAAGACATGTTGTTTCCTCACGATGTTTTCCTTCACCGTTTTGAGAGCAGTAGTGATGAAATAATTTACACAAAGTAAAGCGCCTGCCTGGGCTCGAACCCACCACCTACAACTTGTAAGTCGCGGCCGATACCACTAGGCCACCACTGCTAGGTATGTAATGTAAGGTACAAAAGATAAGAAACAGGAAAAATACATCATACAAATAAAAGTGACATAATGTAACATACCTACTTCAATTAGTACCTAGTAAAAGCTTGTTTTTCCTCAATCATTCTAAGTAAGTTCGCATAATTCTCGTTACCAAGGGTACTGAAATCCCTTTAATTTCCAAGTATTCATTTATATAGTTCGAAATACGAAGTGCTAAAATAAAAAGAAATACATTTTTATAAGCCAAATGGTTACTTATTTTAAGGTTTTCTGGAATTCTGCTATTTAGTGTAAAATCTCTTGAATAGTATCTAGTAATAATAATAATAATAATAATAATACAACATGATTTGACAAGATGAAACAATAAAAATATGTTCACACGAAGCCAGGCCCGTGACAAGAACACACGCCCAACATCTTCGGGTTCGTCGCTCAGCTCCGCCTCGCAGCCGCCGGGACCATCTACAATCGTGAGTCAAGCGATCCCGGACTCTGCAGTTGCGTCGAGCTCGAGCGACGAATACTTCTCTCCGCCGACGACACCACCACCACCTGCGCGTCGACGGGGAGGACGCCGGCCGCCGGACAGCTTGGGACCTCGAGGCCCATCGGCCTCTGACAGGGTCCCCGCTCCAGGTGGAAGTGTGCAGCGCATGCGATGGACGCAATCGATCAACGAAAATGTCATGCGCGCATACTTTGGGGCTACAGAGGGGGGAATTAACCTGACTGCGTACCGTGGTCGGATGCTCTCTCTGTTTCAGGTGCTTGAGCCAGCTGTCAACGTTTCGGCCCAACGTCTGTCGGATCAGGTGCGGGTCATCCAACGTAACCGTATGTTGGATGATGCCGTACTTGATAGACTGCGCAATGAATCACGGAATAGCCGTGTCTCGCCTGCTTTACCACCGGCCGCGGTGCAACTGCAACCCAGTGCTTCACCGCGACCCGATCATGATGGTGAGGATGACGACGACAGGGCTATATCTGTGAGTACCCAATGCAATGTACGTTTAAGGAGCGCTTTGGAATGTGCATTCAGCGAGTATCGTTCCACACCGCCTGAGCTTAGACCTCGACTACCTCGTCTGCCCATGCATAAGAAAAATAGGGCGCTGGTGTGTGCTCTTGACTCGCAGCTATCAAATGTTTTTGATAGCAGCAAAGACCTTGCCGATACCCACTCAATACTGTACTGTGCGGCTGCTGCGGCATGTCGTGTAGCTAACGTCAAATTCCCAAAAAGTGACAGAACTACACGACCAGCTGTACCAGCCTGGCAGTCCAGGATTGAGCGTCGTATCGGTGAGGCTAGAGCACTCATCGGCAAGCTTATCTGCTTCAGGGATGGCAACACTCGCCCTAGAGTAATGCGCTTTGTGAGGCGGGCTTTCTCGGGGACTGATATCAGTTCTCGAGATTATCTGTCCCGCGTCACAGAGCGTATCGACTTCCTGAAGCAGAAGATCTATGCATGGGCAAACCGTATTCGTCGGTACAAGCGGCGAGTGGAGCGATACATGCAGAATCGTACATTCCAGAACAACGAAAGGTGGGTTTATAGGGATTGGGAGCGACCCAACCAAGGTGTGACTGATACACGCTTACCAGATGATGACGCCATGTATTCGTTCTGGCGCAATATCTGGTCGGTGCCTGTCAGTCACACCGAGGGTGATTGGACTCGGGAGGTCGAACAAGCGTGCGATCCGATACCACTAATGGGGGCAATTACCATCAGCCCCCAAGATGTAGCTCGTGCAGTCCGTCCGTTGCCTAACTGGAAATCGCCAGGGCCGGACGGACTGCACAACTTTTGGATAAAATGGTTCCAAAGGTCGCACGCTCGTTTGGCAACTCAGTTCCAGTCTGCCTTAGAGTCAGGATCGCTGCCCCAGTTCCTAACTACAGGAATAACCCACCTGCTCCACAAATCAGGTAGTACTGCGGAACCTAAAAATTATAGACCGATAACATGTTTACCGACGGTCTATAAAGTTTTTACATCCATTCTGAGAGCTAAAATTAATCAACATATTGATACGAATTCAATCATGTCTGCTTCTCAGAATGGATGTAGGAACGGGTCCCGCGGTACTAAGGAGCTGCTCCTTATAGACATTGCTATTAGCCAGCAGGTTCGCCGTTCCCGAAAGGATCTGGTGACATGTTGGATAGACTACAAGAAGGCCTATGACTCAGTGCCACATACATGGCTCATGAGGGTGCTGGAGTTGTATAAAATTGATGCAACTCTGCGCACCTTCCTGATGTCATGTATGGGGCAGTGGAGGACGGTCCTTCGCTATTCAGGATGTCGACAGATTCAAGAGGACAGCGAACCTATAAGGATCGAGCGTGGAATATTTCAGGGCGATAGTCTGAGTCCACTGTGGTTTTGTTTAGCCCTGAACCCTCTTAGTACACTGCTGGAGGGTTCGGGCCTGGGCTATCGGTTGAGAAGAGGAGGTCAGGTCATATCTCACCTCCTTTACATGGATGATCTGAAGCTCTTTGCCCCCAACAACTTGCAACTGATGAAGCTACTGAAGGTTACAGAAACCTTTAGTGATGCCATCAGGATGGAATTTGGTGTGGACAAATGTGCTGTCATGCATGTAAAGCGTGGGGAGATTATGGAATCCGTGGGAATACAACTCTCGGATTCCATACACCTTCGATCCCTTTCCTCAACCGAAACGTACAAGTATTTGGGTATGTCGGAAGCATTAGGCATCAATGTAACTGACGTGAAACAGTCGTTGAAGGAACGCTTCTTTGGCCGCCTGAAAAAAGTACTAAATAGTCTTTTATCAGGCGGGAACAAGGTGCGCGCCTTCAACGGCTGGGTCATGCCGGTCTTGATGTATTCTTTCGGCATACTCAAATGGACTCAGACAGAACTTGACGCCCTGGATAGGAGAGTCCGCACATTGCTTACCGCAAATCGTATGCATCACCCACGGTCATCGGTTATGAGACTGTATATCCCTCGGAAGTGCGGGGGTCGTGGCTTTTTAAATGCTAAGACCCTGCACAACCGTGAGGTATGCAGTCTTAGGGAATATTTCCAGGCAGCTGACGTGAGTATGCATCGAGATGTGGTAGCGGTGGATAAGGGCCTTACCCCGCTCTCCTTGGCTAACGAGAACTGGCGCAAACCTATAGTATTAGATACTAATGACCGCAGGGAGGTATGGCAGAGCAAGGAGCTTCACGGACGCTTCTACCGGGTCCTACATGGGCCTGATGTAGATCTTTTAGCGTCCGTGGCCTGGCTGCGATTTGGTGACCTTTTTGGGGAAACCGAAGGTTTTGTCTTTGCGATTATGGACGAAGTTATGATGACGAACAACTACCGGAAATATATTGTGAAAGACGGCACGGTTGACATCTGTCGGGCATGTCACCGGCCGGGGGAATCCATCCGTCACATTATCTCCGGTTGTTCTAGTCTAGCTAACGGAGACTATTTGCATAGACACAACCTTGTAGCCAGGATTATCCATCAGCAACTTGCTCTGAAATACAATCTTGTTGAATCGGAAGTGCCTTACTATAAGTATGAGCCCGACCCAGTTCTCGAAAATGGCAATGTCACGTTGTATTGGGATCGGTCTATCATCACTGACAGGACTATTGTTGCCAATAAGCCTGACATAGTGGTGATAGACCGGCTAGAGCGTCGCGCAATGATTGTTGATATAGCGGTTCCCCATGACGAGAACCTCGTGAAGGCTGAGAGAGATAAGAAAAGCAAATATCTTGATCTGGCTCGCGAGGTTGTCGACATGTGGGATGTGAATACAGCAGTCATTGTGCCGATAGTCGTTACGGCCAATGGCATAATAGCCAAGAGCCTCGACGAACATCTGAGGAGGCTCTCGTTGGGCAGCTGGATCAAGGGCTTGATCCAGAAAGCGGTTCTCCTGGACACGGCGCGTATCGTTAGGAGGTTCCTCTCTCAGGAGCCCTGACCACCGGTAGCTTGGACCCTGTTCCCGATACCGGTGGGCTACTATTTTTGTATTTTTAAATGTTTTTTATTTATTTTTTTTATAGAATAATATTTAAAAATGTAAAGATATGTAAATAAAATAAATAAATGAAATAATAATAATAATAATAGTATCTCCAGATGCACATAAGAGAATTCGGTGTAGCATCCTTAATATAGTAAAATTGTTTTGAATTAAAAAATTGTGTTTTTAGAACAATTTTAAGCTTTATTTTCGTTAACATGCCAAGGTTATAACGTTATATAATATTTAATAAACATTTCTTAACCGGTATCGATTCTTTTTTAAAATAGGCTAAAATAAATTTGGTATTTTTAAGTATCACTGTTTCGTCACAGTGCTAAGGGTGCTTTTCCACAAAATATGTAAGAGGCGAGGCGGTGCAAAGAAGCATAGTGTTAGCTCGTGGATGAAATGAGTGGACTTGTATTAAATAGGTAAATTGTTTAAATGCTCATAATGCCAAAGGTTATAATTTCAAATTCCCGGTCAAACATATTCGGCCTTCCCCTTTCATACTTTCTCTATTTTCACCGCAACAGAGTTCGGTTGCCCAGGTACTAAATATTATAAGCGGAGTATAAAGATTGTAACCTATGCTACAAATCTAAAATAAGCTTTAGGCATAATTGCGTCATCAAAATAAATATAATAAAGAAACCGATGTCTCAGTTTATTTTTACACTATCTTCTGCTAGCGGCTTCGCCCGCGTGTATTATACATATAAACCTTCCTTTTGAATCACTCTACATATTAAAAAAACCGCATCAAAATCCGTTGCGTAGTTATAAAGATCTAAGCATACATAGGGACAGACAGCGGGAAGCAGCTTTGTTTTATACCATTTAGTGATAAATACATGAACTAAACTCACGCCTTTTTCTCTTGGGAGTAGGGAGGAGTAGTTCTGCTTACTTCCATGGGAAAAAAGCGTTCACCAACCAAGCCACCTGCTAGGATCCTTATATACTCTTTTTGGTTCATTTACGTTCATACATCTAGTCATACAAGCACGCCGGTACTGCGCACCTAGTCTTTCTGTGGAACATCACCAATCAGATCCGTGTATGTCCTTCTAGGGTGTCCCCACCAGGCATGTCTAGTTACAGTATCCCCGAGTGTCAGAACCTACTTATATCCCGAAAATTGCCCGGGTCTTGTAGGATAACTCTCGGGAACTAAGTCGCAGGAAAAGCAAGGGGTATAAAACCGTATTTACAAAAAATTACAACCAACTACCGTTATTTTTAACTTAGTAGCGTTTGTTTTTGGAAGTAGGTTGTATTTTTTTTGTATATCATGTTTTTATTTTTGAGTTTTTATTTGTGGTACATAATGAGTAAATTCTATAGTAAGGTACCTATTCTAAATGAACAAAGGTATGCCAGAATAGATTACATGAATAACATACAACTTGAACATAACCGGTGAAATGAGAGTGTGTACCAGGGAACTGTACACATCTGCGTGCCCCTTTAGAGCGAACCGGTATGATGTTATGTTATGAAATGGCATAAACAATAAAGAGATTTGCCGTTGTTTATTGAAGAGTTCTATTGTATAGCTCCGAAGTTCATCATCAGATCTTTACAAAAATAGGACGACATGGGAAGCACCAGCTATCAAATAAAAAAAGTAACATCAAAATCGGATCGCCTAGTAAAAAGAACTGAGGGAACACACATAAAAAAATACAGTCGAAAAACCTTCCTCCGTTTTGAAGTCGGTTAAAAAAAAACCATCACAGGCCATTACACTATTGTTTACTTATTAGATACACTCTATTATTTGGTGTCACAACTCCTTAAATAAGTTCCGGGAAATAATCCAGTTATGTACTAAGGAAAGTATGATTGATGTAGTCCGTTAAGAAATGATTGATTACTCTTTCTAATTACCTCTAACATAATCTTTACAGCACATAAAATATAATCCCGCTGTTATTAGCTTCCTCTTTCTGGATTAAGCCTCGTCACTTTACTTAAGTAATTGGTATTTAATAATAATAGAAGAAGATTTAAAATTATTTTTGGAAAATAATCAACAAGAAATCAGAAACCATCTTCATTAGCCACCGTTGACCTCTAAAAAGTATGCAACGCTAAAATATCCAGTCTTTAGGTAAGTAACCTTTATCGTAAGAAACATTTATTCCTGCAGAATTCCAATCCCACCCATGTATGCACTAAACATTTTGGGAATACTTTACACGAATATATATTTTTTGTCTCTACTTACAATAACAATCTAACAAGCTATAATCACCACGCATTGCAGGTCGATTACTGATCACAAGGTTGTTATTACCTTCCATAGGAAGCTTGTCTAATCCCTTTACGACACCAAAGGGGCGGACTGTGCTTAGCACGGGACCAAGCGGTGTTACCGAACACTTAGCATTAATTACTGCACTTCAAACTTACACTGACGTTCTTGAGGTGAAGGAGACGGAGGATTGGTGGAATGAGATAAAGGATTTTCGTGGTTATGAGGTCTATGTCCAGTAGTGGTGATTATTTGGACGATGAAGAAGTAACTTATTTGCTTAAAGGAAAAAAATATAGCAAACTTGCGTAATTTTTGGGAGGCACATTATTAAAGGGAATTGCCTTTACCACAGATAATATAATACTAGCATACAGATACCTCATCCCATACAAAGAAACCATGCCGACGTAACTAGCGTTTTTCGTCTGCTTAAACTGGCAATTTTTTGTACATCGAACGCATTCGGTTCTGTTGCACGGTGATAGACTTGCAAGGAAAAGGGTTTACTAGGTTCGTGAATATTTTTTTCTTTAAATACAGTGAAGGTTTGTTTTCTAGTATTTATTTGCACGTTTTTACAGTTTTTTTTTGCACCAAAATGTGTTAAAATGCAAACTTTAACAAACGAGTGGAATGCCTCAGAAATTTAAAAATGCGCCATCTATTGGCATCAATTTTAAATGATCCGTCTAATAATCTTTGAAATGTGAATTAAGAGCCCAATATTCCATAATTTTGTACTTAGGAGAGTTGATTAAACAAGAACATACAATTTTTGTGTTCAATTCCAGAAAATGTTAATTTTACACACATTCAATAACAGATGGAGGTGCATATCGCGCCATCTAGTGAGATTTATTTGAACCAAATTTTCTTTCTTAGCTATGAGACCCCGCGCCTTTACTATGATTTTTAATATACTTGACTGGATTTCTAGAAATCTCGACTAGTTCTGAACTCGGCAAAGGGATTCTTTCTGTTTTCATCATCATCATAAACAATTCAGCCGAAAGTCGTAGAGACGACCACTGGACATAGGCCTCCCGCAAGCGTACCCACACTGATTGGTCTTGTTCGTTTCTTATCCACCGGACTGTTTTCATACTGAAAATGCCTTTTACCTGGGCCCTGTGTGAAGTCAATAAACTTCAAAATGTTGTATTTAACTTTTGATTTTTTTTAAATTTTTTTTTGATGTTCTCGTGTCTCTACGTCAGAACGTCAAAGTTATATGACTTCACATTCCCCTTGATAGTCGTTTTTGTGATCACTCACACAAACAATGAAAACACACGGGATCACATCATCATCAGCCTATTAATGTTCCCACTGCTGGGACACAGACCTCCTCTCTGTGAGAGGGAATGGGCCGTAATCCACCACGCGGGCCCAGTGCGGTTTGGTGGATGTCACATGTCTTCGAATTTTTGGTTCTAGGACATGTCGGTTTCCCCACGATGTTTTCCTTCACCGTTTTGAGAGCAGTGGTGATGAAATAATTTACACAAAATAAAGCGCATGCCTGGGCTCGAACCCACGACCTACAACTTGTAGGTCGCGGCCGATACCACTGGGCCACTACTGCTAACACACGGAATAAATTAATCAAAATGAAGAAAATCCACCCAAAACAAGCCCATTTTTCCAGAACCCTCTAACCATACAAATACATTATAGGAAAGTAGAAAATAGGGTTAATAGACTGACAAATTGATTTAATAGAGGGTAAAACGTTATTGCTACTTAAGAACACCTGCTTGAAGGCAAACGGCATTTGTAAAGACCTCCTAAGACTGTTTTCGAACCTTAATAGAATATTTCTTTTATAATGTTATCTTAGGTTTTTGAAGTAAGTAGGTAATGCGTATTTGAAAGGCTCACTCAAGTGAAATGCTTTTGTGGAATGGAAATATATTCGTATTTGGAGGTTGAGATAAGAATAGAACCAATGCTTTCAGAAGTTACATTAAGTGGAAACTACGATTTTTCTGTGTCTATCATGTGTATCAAATTGTTATCATCAAGGTTGTATGTTAACATTATATCTTTTTTGTTGTTTTTATTTCTGAAGGGCGTGCCCGTCTTGGAAAGCATTGCCAGATTCACTGACGAGCTGCTTCTAAGCCACTCTCTCTTCGGCTCTTCTCAGGGCAGTGGTCACCTTGAGTTATTCTATTGCCTTGATCTGACCTGACCAGCGAGTAGGTGAAAATTGTATGCAATACTACTAATAAAAACCGGCAAAGTGCGAGTCGGACTCGCGCACGACGGGTTCCGTACCATTATCGCAAAAATTAGCAAAGAAATCACGTTTGACGTATGGGAGCCCCAATTAAATATTTATTTTATTCTGTTTTTAGTATTTGTTGTTATAGTGGCAACAGAAATACATCAACTGTGAAAATTTCACCTGCCTAGCTATCACGGTTTATGAGATACAGCCTGGTAACAGACAGACGGACAGTGGAGTTTTACCAATAGGACCCCGTTTTTACCCTATGGTTACGGAACCCTAAAAACTAGAAAAGTTCGTAGTGCGTGCGACGACATTGCTTCAAGGCTCGTGGCGTCAGCGCTACGCTTGCTACGGTCGTAGTCAATAAGCGACTTGCTGTGATATAACCGTAGGCGCTACAAATGGCGCTACACCACAGAGTACGGAGACAGCCCGGCGGCTACTACTAATAGAGGCGGCACTATCAACACTTTTCATGCAAAGAAAAATTGTAACCGCTTCTGGACAATTGTGAAAGTACCGACAAATGGTTTAACTAATATTAATGTTTTTGAGTCTCAGTTTACTCGCATTACGATCCCAATGACTTATGGCAACTAACGGTTTTGAATGGCTAGTTATTGTGCAACTGTTGCATAACAAGGGGTAGTGAGTGATAATAGTATCACATGAGTGTTTTTAATACCTAATTATGTATAATTGCATGCAATACTTTATCTAAACCCAAACACCCATGATATGAATTCTCTATAAAGGGTTCTGAAACCAAAGGGTAAGTAGTAAGAACTCTATGTGAATTTGCTTTGTTTCTATGTAATGCACGTGCATAACAATGTTCTTCCTTTGAAATTCATAAAGATACCATGAATTGAGTAGTGAGAATGTGGCTGTTTGATGAGTAAGGAAGGGATCGAAAAAGCATTGCATAATGAAATATAGTACAACATTAAAACACTCATTTGGATGATATTAAGGTTACTATGGAACTGGTTGTTTTAATTTTGGCAATAAGCTAACTGTTTCAGAAACTTTTACAGAGGATTTATAGCATGGGTGTAGTTAAAATAACTTTTACCTGATGAATTTTATTACAACTACATTCTGTACACTGTACGCTACTCTCGTAAGCTCACTCAACACTTAGAACGTGTTTAAAAGCTTATTTCATTAATTTATATTAACAAACAGAATTTTTATTTATAAATGTGTACACATCTTGTCTCAAGGCAAATACAATCTAATCTATCCTTTAATGTGATAATACCAAAAAGATGGCATTATTACATTTTATGCTTCGTTTAGTTTAATTAGAATTGAGTGGTATGGTAATTAATTAATGTGTTTACTAGAGCGGTAACAGTCTGAGTGGAAGTTAGTGACTTACTCCGGATTAGAAGTTCCATGGTGAATTGTAACGGTGTCCTTGAATTAAGTAAAATTGTAGAGTGCAAAAGATATACCTATACATCAAGAATTATGAGACTTTACTTTGCAAGTAATTTTTTTTTTTTTTATGGGCTATGTTTAAATTACTCCAAAGTACTTATATAATAACACAGTCAATCGTCAACGGTTTGACAGATTTAGATGAGGAACACACCATGGACTGAATTATGACATTGGATATTGACTTTTCCTCCCATTAGTACATTCCCATAGGATGATTTTCGGCTGATTCGAACGTGGAGGAACGCTAATTTAAAAAATATGGTTTTGATGAGACTCGTTCTAGATCATTTATTTAGACGTGAATAATAAATTATTCGAAATATAATGTTGCTGAAAATATTTTTATTAGAATGTTGCATGAAATATATATCCATAAGTACTTCATAAATTATTTCGCTTTTATGTCGAATCTCATCCAAGACCCCATTCATCTTATATTTCGAAAACCCTTCGCACTGATTTACGAGTACCAAATCACCTCCGAAAGTTCAACAAATCGGTATCTGAATTAGTAAATAATTACCCCGAAACAATGCAATTAAAGATTAATTGAATTATTGATGGTATCCTAATGCATCAATTATTTAGGAGGCCTCCTAAAGAATCATTCAAATTGGTTCACCTAGTAAACAGTTTTGAGGTGACAAACATAAAAAAATACAGTTGAATTGGGCTGTTAAAGAAAAAATAATTTGTTGTTATTATAAGTTCATATATAAGTTTTACGACAAAACTATTTTTTTAACAACCCAATTGAGAACCTCCTCCTTTTTGAATTTGGTAAAAAATAAGATCCTGTTTGCCTTGTTTATCGTTGTAAATGCTGCTTTGCTTAGTAAGAGTTAGAACCCCAGATCAACAAATTATTTTTGGGGCTTTCGTATGAAGAATTTGTTTCTAATGGCAGTAGGCTCGCCCCTAGCGCGTCTAATTTTGATTATTTTGTATTACCTGTGTCGTCCAACTGCAGAGTAGAGGTCTCATTACTTTTCGCAGAGTAATACGATTATGGGCCAATCTTGTAAAATTGAGTCTAGCTCATCACGCCATCTCCTTTTGGGCAGCAAGCCATTTTATCAATTCATAGAATTATACAGAAAATTTATGAGTATTGCCAGGTACCTCTTCGCGGGATACAGTTAAGATGTTATTTGATTAACTTTTTCACCAATTTACCAATACGTATTGATAATAAGCTTCTATTCAGGTTCTTTTACACGTGGTTCTGTAAATAAGTAAGAAGTTTTTCCTATGTAAGGGTTCTTGTTTGAAACTTCCGTTTTCCTCAGACCCGTTTCTTTTCTACTGGGGCCTCTGTGTGGAGTTTCCAATTGAAAAATGTCACCGCCAGTGAAATTCAACTGGGAAGTCTTATATTATTCGTACCTATTGTTACTTTGTGTGATTTATTGAAGTAAATGATAGTCTTCATAGATTGGTCAGAATTGTTTGACCTTAGATTTCGTTTCAATAGATAGCTTGGTTTTCTAATATCGCTTCAAAATTGTTCTTTCTATGAATAACAATAAAGTTGTATTCTGCTGAAAGTTCTTTTTGCAAGGTTACTACTTTTCTAAATATACAAAAGAACTAGCTGTTGCCCGCAACTTCGTCTGCGTAGCATTAGTAATTCGTATAGCTTATTTTTTATATTGCGGCATAATATTCTAGGTTTTCCAAACTAACTTCTACCCCTCTTTCCCCCACTTAAGTATGATTTCATTGAGCAGTGGTGGCCCAGTGGCATCGGCCGTGACTTACAAGTTGTAGGTCGTGGGTTCGAGCCTAGGCAGGCGCTTTACTTTGTGTAAATTATTTCATCACCACTGCTCTCAAAACGGTGAAGGAAAACATCGTGAGGAAACCGGCATGTCCTAGACCCAAAAAATCGAAGACATGTGACATCCACCAACCCGCACTGGGCCCGCGTGGTGGATAACGGCCCATTCCCTCTCACAGAGAGGAGGCCTGTGTCCCAGCAGTGGGAACATTAATAGGCTGATGATGTGATGTGATGTGAAGTATGATTTCCGGGATAAAAACTATCGTATGTTCTGCCCAGGGTCTCAAAATATCGCCGAACCAAATTGCATCTAAATCGGTTCAGTGGTTTAAGCGTGAAAAGGAAGACAGAGAGACAGACGGAGTTGCTTTCACATTTATAATATTAACTCCGCCCGCGACTTCGTTCGCGTGATTTCTTATTTTATACCTCCTACAGGTGACTTTCTTATATGCAGTTAGTGAAGGCAACCATTATTTTTATAAGCTGTCATTAAACCAAATAAAATGTGATTTCGTAGAGTTCTACGGTTTATAAGTTTGGGACAAAAAATTTTTATTATTCGTTATTTGACTTTAAGAATAATAAATTTTAGGTTACCTGCACAAAGTAAAATCCTCCCCTAAACACTTAACAACCCCTTTATGCCCCATTGAGGCTTGAGTTTTAACAACCCTAATATGTTACTTATTCACTCTTTTCTTTTCTTTATTATTTTTCGATTATGGATTGCTGAGTAAAATGCCTCAAAAAACTTTAACACCCCTTAACCCTATCAGGGGGGAGAGGGGGTGGTTAGTTTTAAAAAACGTACTATGCAATTTTGTTTATCCCCAAGGAATGAAATTTTTCATACAACCAATTATTTAAAGGTTGACAGTTCTGGAGTGGCAACTGCGTACCGGGAAACGCAAAGTAGGAAGTCCGACCTAGTCAAGGCTGCGGTAGTCCAGAGTATGCGAAACGCACAGAACCGATCAGTGTGGCAACGCTTGGGGAAGCCCTATGTCCAGCAGTGGACGTTTTTGAACTAAAATAATGATTTGAAAGGTTGATTTGCCGAAAATTCCTTCTTCGAAAACGAAACCTTGTCCAGTAAGATTCATAGCAAACTTTAACACCCGCTTAATCGTATTTTGGGGGTAGTTTCAAAAAAATTATAATGACAATCTTTTATTATTTACCTAGGTTAGTATTTATGTCAACTTTCAAGTTTATTAACCCAAGACATAAAATTCTTCAACAAAACCTTATCACCTGTTAAATCGTATTTTGGAGGAAGTTTTGAAAATCTAATAATATCAACCTTTATTGGTTACTGAGGTTAGCCCAATAAATAAGATTCTTCAAAAAAACTTTAACACCCCCTAAATTGAATTTTGGGGGTAGTTTCGAGTTTTTTATTTATAATGACAACCTTTATTGTTTACTTAGGTTGATATTTGTGTCAAGTTTCAAGATAATTAACCCAAGTAATAAGATTATTTTTTTTTAATTTTAACACCCCCTAAATCGTCTTTTAGGGGTAGTTTCGAAAACCTAATAATAACAACCTTTATTATTTATTTATTTTAGTATTTGTGCAATGTTTCAAGTTTAGTTACCCATTAAATAAGATTCTGCCATACAAATTTCAACACCCCCTAAATCGACTTAAGGGGGTAATTTCAAAAAGCTAATAATGACAATCTTTATCATTTACTTCGATTACTATTTGTGCCAAGTTTCAAAAATATTAGCCGAAGGAATTACATTTTTCATACAAACTTTGCCCACGTTTTTAATTCCCTTAGGGGTATAATTTCGGCAAATCTTTTCTTATCGGGTGCCTACGTCATACAAAGAAGTTCAAGTTTCAGGTCTCTACGATCAGCGGTTTAGGCTGTGCGTTGATTTTATATGTATCTATACTATAATATTAATATTATAAAAAGGAAAGATTTTTTTGTTTGTTTGTTTGTTTGTTTGTACCGAATAGGCTCCGAAACTACTGGACCGATTTAAAAAATTCTTTCACCAATAGAAAGCTACATAATTCCTGAGTGACATAGGCTATTTCTTAATCCCGAAAACGGGTCCTGTGGAGTGGTTCACGGGAGCGAAGCCGCGGGGAACAGCTAGTAATAGATAAGATAATATAGCTAGATTACTTGCCGTACAGTAACGAAAGATTGAAAGCTATTTCAACTGTAGATATTATAGTCTACAATAGTTTATAGCACTGCTACACAACAAATGAAACCCTGCATTTAGTTAATTCAACAGAAAAACTAGGAAACTCGATGGTAACTATGATTTGTAAATGAATAACGCGACAAAAGTCACGAAGCCAAAGAAAAATCTAGATATAACTTTCTCAGATAAGTAAAAACTTTAGTTTCCAAGTCGCAAAGATTTTGATCCCACTAAGTTCCAACAAAAAGCGAGTGACACCAGATATTCTCAAAGTTTTTACTTTTTTTCCATTTCCAAGTGAAGTGGACGTCATAAGAATCCCGTGTCCCGCAGAAATGGTTCTCCGATAGTATTCCTTGCTATATTTCTTGTGATATATAGATATACTCGTACCCGGCAACAGTATGATCACGTAGAATCTTGGCGGACGTATCCATACCTACTTTGTGTCATGGAGGAAATAGTAATCAGAGAGATACTATTTGAACTAGAGTTTGTATTAATAGAGCTGTATTTTAGCGTACGGTAAAGTATATTATATTAAAGTAATTTACATATTTATTACAGACCGCAGTCAAGAGTGCTTTATATAATTTAAATAACACTACCCTTCGCACTGGATTTCTCTGTATCATGTGTACTAGTTTTTTATCTAAGGTATGCTATATAGTCTTTTCTGCAAAGCAGACACGAACAGTCAAAACGATTCAAAAACGATTCATCAAACGTTATGATCAAATTTCTGCAAATTGATTAAATTCAGATTTTATAACTACATAAATGTCTTCTTTTATATTCAGATTCAACGATAAAGTTATCCACGTAATGTGCCTAGCTAAATTGTAACTAATGGAACACGAAATCCGCAACTAAGCTTGCTGACTGTCTAAATCTTTAGACCATGACATACTCGTAAGCTATTCCTGCATAACTTGTGACATGTGTGTAACATGCGAATAACGTTATGATTAATAGATTCGTATGTCGAACAACACACTGCGTTAAAGTCATCATGTTCAGCCGATTATTTCAATATAAGTATCTTATCAATACAAAAATAATATAATATCTAACAAATATAAACAATATAAAAGCTGTATTTGCCACCGACACGCTAAGAAGAAGTAGCGATATTGGAACTGATTTTATTGGCATATTAATTTTTCCCGCAGCTAAGCTCTCGTGGTATATTCCAAAAACAAAGCATTTTACGTAATAGAAAAAAACCCAGACACAAAAACCTCTAAAAAGACACTTTTTTTTTTTTTTTTTTATTTAATTTTTATTTCAAGGTTTTTAAACTACATATAATATATCGAGAAGTGGACACGCTTTAATCGACAATATATCGAAACATGTAATTATGACACGAAATCTTGAGAAAACCCAGATTCAAAGAGTAAAATGCGGATAACTTTTGAACGGCTAAACCGATTTTAATCAAACATAGCTAAGAACACTCTCGACAAAGACAGGTTACAAAAAGAATAACTAAATGAAAATGGGTTCATACGCTTAGGAGCTATGATGCCACAGAAAGACACATAAATACACAGACACACAGTTACACAACACACGTCAAACTGCCTGACAAAAATAGCCTGTGTCGCTCAGCAATAGCGTAGTTTTCTATTTGTGGAAGAATTTCCGTAATTGAATTAGTTCTTCTACAGGATCTCATTACCAACAATTAGGTAAACCAACAATTTTACCACGTTTTAATACTAGTAAAGATATCATCATCATGATCATCGCCTATTAATGTTCCCACTGTTGGGACACAGGCCTCCTCTCTGTGAGAGGAAATGGGCCGTAATCCACCACGTGGGCCCAGTGCGGGTTGGTAGATGTCACATGTCATCGAATTTTTGGTTCTGGGACATGTTGGTTTCCTCACGATGTTTTCCTTCACCGTTTTGAGAGCAGTGGTGATGAAATAATTTACACAAAGAATAAAGCGCCTGCCTGGGCTCGAACCCACGATCTACAACTTGTAAGACGCGGCCGATACCACTGGGCCACCACTGCAAAGTAAAGATATAACGTAACTTAATTATATAAAAATATAAACTTTTAAAAAGCACATTCAGTAAGCAAAATATTTAAAGTTATCTCTATGAACGTTTTAAAGCCCAAAAGACTTCAGTAAATCCCAGTTGTAGTTGATAACTTAAACGAACGAAGTTTGAAGCAAAGTGAATTGTAAACGAGATACTATAGGATTCCATTTGCTACATATTCCGTGTCCACATGAACGTTACACAAGGTACAAAACTTAACCGCGTTCTGTTATGACATTTATCCGATTTCCCTTTGTGACCGCGTGCGCCTCTATTATGGTTGGTGCACAATTATTGTATCAAAGCGTTTCGTATACAGTCCAGTTTTCACGCTTTTTGATTCAACGGTATTAATGCGAGTAAGGCGTTGTGCCCCAGCCGTATTAGTTTTGCAAATTATTTATTAGTTGATATGTGTTATTGGGCCAACACGCCCATACAATGTTGGCCACATTGTGCACAATATAATTATAACATAATTATTGTTGACGAATTTGAGTTTATAATAATAATCTGATATTAGTACGTTATTCATGATATTCATTTATTCGCAACATATTGTGGTAGTTGTAGCGAATCAGTGATCGAGGCTAAAATAACAGAATGTATCCTGTTTTCAATGATACTGGTAATTAGTTACTGATTTACTGAGCCTAATTATTAGGCAATATACGGGGCTACTGTTATTTATAAACACTATTTTGTTAATACAAAACTATATTTACTAGGGACAATATTATTTGATCCTCTAAAATATAATTGATCTATTGTAAATAAGCACTTTTAAAAATAAATTATGTATTTTTTATGTTTAATCTTTCAAGATTCAAGATTATTTATTTGTGGAAACATGAGTACACATACAGAGCATGCAAGTTATTAAATTACATCATAGATTAAGATCAGTCATGTTTGGCCTTAGTGGCGTACAAATATTCAAATTTCAGTAATAAAAGTCATTAGATAAAACATTAGATTACATAAGAACAAAATAGTAAATCTCAATTTCAAAATCAGATAAATTTAATTTATGGTAGCTAAATAACAATGATTAAATGTCATTTAAAATTATCCAATGTCAAATGTCAAATAAAATGTCAAATGTATTCATTTCAATAACAATAATAATTATGTTACTTTATGCACAGATTACGTCAAAGATGTATTGATAACATTGGTAACCACACGGCATTAGATGTTGTCATCAAGAAATTCTAGAATACTGTAGTATACTTTCCCTTCTAGCAGTATCTTTAATTTCTTTTTCAATTGACGGACATTAAGTTTCTTCCAACTATTTGGGAGTTTATTAAAAACTTTAGGGGCCATACAGAAAACACTCTTGTGCATAAATGCTGTTTTCGAGCTGTGTAGAGAAAGAATACTGTCATCACGCCTACTATGGTTGCGATCGACCACTTCTGATTGAAGAGGTAATAAATGTCGATTTGATTTTACAAAAGTGACAATTTCTGAAATGTAAAGGCAAGGCAGAGTTAATATTTTAAATTTTTTTAAATAGGGCTTACAACTTTCAGTTGACTGTAACTTAAACATAGTCCTGATGCATCTTTTTTGGGCTTTAAAGGGTATGTCCTTGTTGGTTGAGTTGCCTCAGAAAATTATCCCATATCTCAAATGAGAAGAAACCAAACCGTGATAAGCCGAGAGCAATGATTCAATGTTAAGCACCGGGACCAGTTTGAACAGCGCATAACAAGAATTGCTAATTTTTTTACAGAGTTCTTCTATGTGTGCTTTCCAGTTTAGCTTATTGTCAATCGTGACTCCAAGGAAGTTGGTGTTGTCAACTTCTGTAATAATTCTATTATTGTATTGGACGTTAAGATCAGTCGTAGTTAATAAACTTTGACTGAAGTGCATAACATTAGTTTTATTATGATTAATTTTTAGATTATTATTATTCATCCAATTTATTATTGATGTCAGAGAATTATTTATGTCATTATTGTAACTATCTTTAGCATTATATTGAGTTGTAATAGTGCTATCATCAGCAAAGAGTGTAACTGGTTGGTCTACATGTTTAGGTAAGTCATTTATATATACTATGAATGGTGGGGGACCCATCACACTACCCTGGGGCACTCCATACTTGACTTTATGTTCGTGCGAATGAAATATTTCTTCACATTTAGTTTTAACGTTTATCCTAGATATCTCCGTGACCTGTTTTCTGTTATCAAGGTATGTTTTTATTAATTTTAGAACATTGCCTCTTATTCCGTAAGCTTCCAACTTATTCATTAAAATATCATGCCTGACGTAATCAAACGCCTGCATCATATCACAGAATATGGTACAGACAGGATTGGTTCTATCTACATTTACCATAACCTTATGTAGGAAATCGTAAACAGCCATATTTATAGTACGGTTTTCTCTGAATCCTTTCGTTCGTTAACTAGTATATTAAGTTTTTCTAAATAAGCACTTAATTCTTTACATATATACTTTTCAAAAACTTTGGAGAAAACACTAATAATCGAAATAGGTCTGTAAAATTCCATGGATTCTCTATTTTCTTTTTTAAATATAGGTTTTACAATTGATTTTTTTAATATATTAATTATTGCGTCTATATTTTTTGATCTTATTATTGTCGGGCCTACGTTGTCCCCCCATATCTAAGTAATGCTGTAACATGGAAATATTGTAAAAACAAACCATATTTTTAAAAGAGTAACCATGGAGTTTCTTGCCGGTTCTTCTCCATAGGAAACGACCAACCCGAACTGTGCGCCTTTTGTCGACGTTTTATAAGTGCCCATGTAGGCCTATGTGAAATAAAAAAAAAAATATTTGATTTGATTTGATCTACGCATAAAAAATATAAATGAACTGCATTCAAGGTAAAATGATAATTATGTTTAAATATACTTAATTAATATTTGTTTTTATATGGTTTGTTTTTTTTTAGAATGTTCAATTGTATATAAGTTAATGTAATTGTTACTTTAATAAAGGACTCAAAATGAATTTTTGGTATACAAAAATAATTTCTTTTTATTACCCGGCCCAATAAGTGATGGGTATTTTCAGAAAGCTCGGTCAATTTAATTGTTTCAATATTTTTTATCATATTGCCTATTCATATTGAAGAAAGTACAAAAATTGATCAATCAAAATATAAATAAACAAAAAAGTAATTTAGATAAATCGAATTATTTAAAAAAGTACCAAAACATTAGATATTTAATGCTCATAAGTAACTATCAGACGTAATTTCTACAGCTCGATCATTTTTTGCAAAGTTCTAAACTGATTAAAATATTGATTGATTTGATGTATTTTATGTCTCAAAAAAAGAGGATCAATTATTAAAAAAGATGATCGTTTAGTTTTATTTGCTTACTGTTTTTGCAAAATTAAAACGATCGTTTAAATACATGCCTATTAACTAACACCTTTTGGGATTTCTCTCGTTGAATTAAATCATTAATATCATCGGATCTTTTCTTATACGGCTCATAACAGTTCATTTGTAATCTTTCAGAGGTTAACTCATGAATATAAACAATTACTACTACAAAAAAAAATACTATGTGATCATCTTAACCATTTTTTTTCTCTCTCTCTTTCTGCCTCGTGGCAATCTGTTGAACGCAACAATAGGCCACTCTCTGTCCGATACATTGTATCTGTCTGGGTTCTTTAGCTTGGTGAGTTACTTCAGTTACGTGTCTCATTCCATCGTGACGAATCTTTCCAGTAAGTATCTTAACCATGTAAAAAAAATATCTTATCAGCATACTGAAAAGATATTTTTGAAGAAAGAAGAGAGACATATCTCTCTTCATCCTAATCGCTCTCTCACTGTAGAGAATCGTGAATCCGTTTCAGAATGTCAACGGTTTTTCTCCACCTGTTTCGATCACCCGTACCTTGACGTGACAAAACTATCATGGTTCGACTGTAAAAAAGGAACAAAAAAAGGCACACTAAAAATAACCTTGTTTTAAGAGCTTATAGTCACTCCCTGCAGCCTAATGGAGTGCGGCGCTGAATGGTATCTCCAGATGCTCCATATTTAAACCGACCACCGTTAGGGACTTCGGCCTCTAGGTCCCTCTATTTTGCGTATTATAAGGCGTTCCATATTGTGACGTTTTATTTCAGTATGTACATAATGTCATTATGTATGTAGTACTTACTGAACAGGTGTTTCTTTCTGCAATATTTTTCGTGATGTTATCTTTGGTCCTATAATAGCGTTGTTGGTATTGAGCGCGTCGCTAACAATATTAATAAGCACATTTAATCTCGCACAGATTTTCATTTTAGAGTTAATGTCTACTTAATTTCCTTTCATCAGATCCAGATCAGTGATTAAAATGAGAAACAAACTAAAAGGTCAGATATTTAGATAGTAACAGTTTAATAAACATTCATCTAGACACATAAATTGTAACTCTAATCTAAATAACGTCACTCGTTGACATGAGAATTTGAAGCGCGTTCAGATAACGCCTCGGATCGTCGCACAAGATTATTTGCATTCATTAAACGAAATAGTTTTCTAATTCACGGCTATTTACTTTGCAAAGTTACTTAGAGTATCGCTTAATTAAAACTCTTAAAGTTCCGATGAAAAGTGTAATGGAAAATATTTCAGCTTTGAGATTCAAATATAGCTCGCAGAATTCGTATTTATCGTTACGATGATGCATTTATTTAATGTTGAGCCTATAATGATGCGTGGTGTATTAGGTAGTCAAATTATATACAGGGTTATTTTTCATTCCCAGAAGGTATGAAGGTACTCATTTGCGTACCCAGGGGGTGGCAGGGAGGGGCAGCTGCCCCCCCCCCCTGGAAATCTCGCAGAACATGTATGAACTCGCCTATTTACTAATCAAAGTGTAAACGGGGCCTTATGCTCTATTAAATACACCGCGCAGTAGACAAAAAGCACGGTGAAATTGCCAAAAAACCGGGCGCGACATTGGCGGACGAAGATTACCGAATCTAGCCGAGCGTTGAACGCTCGGCTGTGTTCGGTAATCTTCGGTAGAGAGTTGCGAGCTAAGGTTGCGAGCGACTAGCATTTATTTGAAACTATTTGAAATAAATTATTTCATTTGACATGTTATCGTTTTGAAGGAGCTAAAACTAAATCAAACGTAGGTGATTAAAAAATATTAATTCAGTGTCTATATTAAAGTATATAAATATGTCTAATTGATATTTTGTTGTGATAGTGACACGCACATACATTCTGCTGAGCAATAATAACGATAGATATGGACATTCGTAAATTTACTTTTATTTATTTAACTACCTATAAAGCATAGGATCATTTGCGGCTGTTTGCCCTACACACTACACTACATATACCTAATGTTTCATGTAGGAAAGAACTCCTACAACCGAATTTATACACTGATTAATATTACCAGCTACAGAAGCCATGTTATGATAGATTTCTGTTGTAGGTAACATTACTCAGAGTAAAAATAGATGTTTCAGTTTGTGTGGAGTAAGATAAAATTAGCGTTTAATAAGCGTCCACGTGTTGCAATATAAAGTTCTTTAATTACACACACAGATATTGTTACCGGTTACCGTTTCAGTTAATATTGAATACTAATAAAACGGAACCGAATACCTCCCGTATTCGGTTCCGTTTTAAGAGCTGCTTAAATGTTTTTTTCGGAAACGGTGAATACCGGCACGTATGAAACCAATGCTTGGTGGGTTCGAATAAAAAAAGTATTACGTTTGAATGACTGAATGATTGGTGTTAGGTAGTAAGAAGAAATTTAACTTTGTTTTTTTCTGTATGTGGTACACAATTTACAATTAATAGGTAAACTCAAATCTGAATATCTTTTAAAATACTTGATCATTCCCACGATAGCATCAAATTGGTCCAATTCAACCTAAATGCGTCAAGCATTTGCTACTGTGTATATTGGGCACTAGTGCCCGAAATATTGCAAGTACATGGTGCATACTGGGTCTAACTGCCTTGATTGATTGTCCTTGATTTCCGTATGTATTAATGTTTTTATTTTGGTGTACAATAAAGTATATATAAATAAATAAATAAGTGACTGACATTGCTATTGTGAGCAATGAAAAAAGAGCTTATTTCGCACGATAATACATTAAATTCAGGTACCTTTTTTTTTGCTTGGTATAAAATCCAATGACTTTTCCCGCTCTGGGTGAAGCGTGTCAGCTTTTAATGAATAAAACCCACCCCTGTTCCTTCAATTGCTTGTGCCAGGGCCGCGGTATCACTTCTTCAAATTTATCCGCGATCATTTAGGTACCTACATATTCTTCTACCATACCAAATACAACCCAGAAAAACTCAAACTAAAAGCAAATGTAAACTAATCATTCAGCAACAGTTCCGACAAACAAAAATCAAGCTAAAAATATGTGAGCAACAAATTGAACAAACTTGTGGTTCCAGCGAGTCGGTTTTTTTGCTTGTGTGGTTTAATTCTCCTCGACTCGTACGTCAAATCGTTGCAAAACGAGAGTTTTGGTACCACGCCAGTTTCCGAAACGCAGTTTTATATTTCACTTGTTCAACATACAAACCGTTTCTTTTTCCTTTTTCCTGGCTTTTGCTTGAATGTTTATGGGGAATTAAGTTTAAAAAAATTGGAATTTAATTTTTTGTTACAACTTTTGCGCTGCAGAGATGTAATTTTTAGCTTGGACATTAGACATTGTAGGGTTATGTTATGAGTTAGCCGGGTGGTAGATAATATTCTATCAACTGAAATTTTAGTCAGTATGGAGTGATGGAAAGCTTTAAAGTTACCCGTATGGGGTGATGGAAATTTTTGACGTTAGCACCACTAAGAGTAAATTACGATAATCTAGCAAATGACTGGTACCTTAACATATTATTATTTTAGTACATACTTTCATGTTTCATAGTAGCTTCTGCAGTTTGAGAATGGTTAACATACAAAAATGGGCCAGTATACTTATTACAGCCCATTTTTATGATCCGGTTGAGTATTGGATGACTTTTAATCGAAGGTTATTTTTGTTTTTAGTTAATATGGATAATTTTTAACAACACTTAGAGTCGGTTTCAAAATAAATGCAAAAGTTTGATAGGTTTCAGACTAAAGTAAGTTTGAGAATATTCAATTTTTAATAAGTAATTTAGAAACTGGCTATATGGGTCGGATAGTCTCATTACGGTCTACGTTACGGCCGCTTTCGATGTCAATCATTTTGTACCCCAATTTGTTTATTGTTTTAGAACTGTCTGTTTCAAGCGGATGTTACTTATGAAGACATATACAAGTCTAATCAAACTTAAAGATGGTTATGAATTCGCTTTGTACTATGCAGTGCCCCCACCCTTCACCCCCGCTGACACATGAATGTGCTACTGTACAGGAACTAGCTTCGTGTTCCGAGCCACCTTTAAGTTTAAATCTACCTGTACGTAAGACATATTTTTTTGTTTCACTTATACCGAGAACGACAAATGATAGGTATTTAATTTGCATCACCCTCGGGCATTTTATGCAACTCGTGTTTTGAGTAATGTCTCGTGCAGTTCTTCAGAACTTTAGATAAGGTGAGGAGACAACAAATTATTCTGTCAGCAACAATTATAAGAGTAAATATTATGTTTTTAGTCAGGTGTGTTTGAATTTAAACCGACTTCGCAAAAAGGATGAGGTTCTCAATTCGGATGTTTATTTTTTACGTATATTTGGGCATAACTCAATTATAATTATATAAACGGATTAGCAAAATTATTTTTTTGTTTGAAAGAAGTTTATGCCGAAATGGTCCCATTTTAAATTTGTTAAAGATCATCAGGGAGATATACAACAGAACTCTTCAATAAATTACGGCAAATCTCTCGGGATTGCTGCAATGGCATGTCTGCTTATTGTTTACACCATTTCTTAACATACCATCACGCCAGTATGCTTTAAACGGGTACGCAGATGTGTACAGTTCACCCTGGTACACTCTCATTCCACCGGTTATGTTCAAGTAACAAGTTATTCGGGTAATTTATTCTGGCATCACTTTAGGTACCTTACTATAGAACTTGAAACTAAAAAGTGAAAAATATCAATTTTTTTAACAAAAAAAATAAAACCGACCTCTATAGCAAAACAGTCGGTGTCTACAAACGAAATACAGTAGGAACCAAAGACACCGAACTTGAAAAAAAAAGTCATTTTTAGTTATTTTTTGGTTTTTAGTGTTCTGTAGACAAATGGCAAAAAACGGAACCCTTATGGATGCGTTATGTCTGTCTGTCTGTCCGTCCGTATGTCACAGCCACTTTTTTTCGAAACTATAAGAGCTATGCTGTTGAAACTTGGTAAGTAGATGTATTCTGTGAACCGCATTAAGATTTTCACACAAAAATAGAAAAAAAAAACACAAAAAGAAATGGGGGTCCCCATACTTAGAACTGAAACTAAAAATATTTTTTCCCTCATATCCATACCTGGGGGTGTCTATGGACGTCTTTAAAAATGATATTGAGGTTTCTAATACCATTTTTTTTCTAAACTGAATAGTTTGCGCGAGAGACACTTCCAAAGTGGTAAAATGTCTCCTCCCTGTAACTTCTAAAATAAGAGAATGATAAAACTAAAATAATATATGATGTACACCGAAAATTGGTTTGAACGAGATCTAGTAAGTAGTTTTTTTTAATACTTTATAAATCGTAAATCGCAATTTACCAAGTACAGAAACCTTCGTGCGCGAGTCCGTTTCGCACTTTGCCAGTTTTTTTTAATATCGAATAAGAAGCGATAAGATCAGTATGAGGTCCTAGTTTTGATTTCTAGGTCGGGCTAAGTGATTGAATAATTCTGGCAGATATCTGATCCCTGATTGTGGCGGGAACACGGGCACGCGGTCCGTTAATAGAACTTCCTCTGGGGAGTATCCCCCATCACCGGTGCACCAGAACACTTTGTACGCAGTGACCAGCCTAGTGACGAATCCCGCACAGACGACCACGTGTATGGCACCCTTGTCCTTGGTCACCCTGTGACGGATCAGGTCAGTGGGCCCGCCACCTACCATTTTTCGGTTGCAGGGGATAGGGAGAGCGACGCTATCGCCGACACTCCTTCTCCCCTGCGGCTCCACCGCATCCACCATCAGACGGTGGCGACCCCATCGAGGTCGCGGAAGACAGCCTCCTACTCTTATCCGCGATGCATCCCATACGACATTGCGGCCCGCCTCTGTTGCGATGTTGCCTTTGTTTGCAAAATGCGGCTGTACTACAGATGAACTTCTGCCTGTCTTGATATTTTGTACACCTATCTCGGTAAAGTATTTTTAATCCAAAGGTTGGCTGGTGGAGAATGCCTTGTTCACCACCTATGTACCACTTTTATTTATTTAAAATTTAAATAAATCACACTAAAGTTTGTGTGTGTGTAAGTGTGATTGTTACTCTTTCACGTAAAAACTTCTGAACGGATATGGAAGAATTTTGGCACAGAGATAGATTACAATCTGGAATAGCACTTTTTATCCCGGGAATATGTTCCTTTGGGATTATTTTCGACATCCACGCGGGCGAAGCCGCTGGCAAAAGCAACTAATTAAATTTTTTGAGACGTTCATTGGACCAAGGGCATGACTGGTATAAGGACCAAAATGCCTGCAAAACTGCAAATTAAATGCTCATATGTAACCAATAACATACTTAGAATCAAATTCTACATTAAAATGGCGTTCCTACATGTTTACGAAGCTGATTACGAGTTAACTTCTGTTCAGCTCAGTAGTGGAAAGTTCCAGAAAGTTGAGCGGTAAACGGAATTTGTACTTCAATAAATATTTCAGCAGTATACTTGGGAATCCACAAACATCTTATCTACAAAGTTTGCGGAATATTCTGAAAGTTTTACGCGTAAAGTATAAAATGATTAAGATATATTTTTTTCATCGCGTTTATACAGATTTTTCTATTAAGTAGAATGAAATATTGCTTGGCTTGTGGTAATTTTATTTTGTAGGTACAAGCAGCAAACCTATGACTGTCTGTGGAACCACTTCGGTACCTATTCGGCAGTAATTATATTGTACTAGCTTCTGCCAGAGGCTTCGCCCGCGTGAAAGTCGAATATTATCCCGAGGGAACATATTCCCAGGATGAAAAGTATCCTATGTGCTATTCCTGATTATGATCTATCTCTGTGCAAATTTCATCCAGATCCGTTCAGCCGTTTGAGCGTGAAGAAGTAACAAACATACAAACATACTCACAAACTTTCGCCTTTTTAATATTAGTGTGATGTATTTTTAGGGTTCCGTAACTCGAAAGGAAAAACCGGAACCCTTATAGGTTCACTTTGTTGTCCGTCTATCTGTCTGTCAAGACCCTTTTCCTCAGAAACGCGTGGAGATATCAAGCTGAAATTTATATCAAATACTCAAGTCTACTGTCCCTTAAAGCTGTGAAAAAATCAAACTTCTAAGCCAACGCAATCAAAAGATACAGCCGTTTATGCCGCAAATGTCGGCAAATTTTTTGACACTCGCAAGGGTATCAAAACCTACAGGGTACTGCCCGTAAACTCAGAATCTTGAAATTTGGTACGAAGCAATGTTAAATAACACAGATAAAGGAAAAATTGCGAAAACCGTTTTTTTTTTTTTACATTATATAATAAAAATATTTTTAATAATTCTAAACTTACTACCCCTTTCCTCATGAATGCATAGAGGTATTAAATTGAAATTCATATCAAATACTCAGGTTTACTATGTCTACCTTGGACAAACGATCCAATTGGGTTGGGCCAACTTCGAGAAAGAGGTCAACCGTCGAATCCGACTCGGCTGGGCGGCGTTCGGGAAGTTGCGCGGTATCTTCTCGTCCAACTTACCACAGTGTCTCAAGACGAAAGTCTATAACCAGTGTGTGTTGCCAGTGATGACATATGGCTCTGAGACGTGGTCGCTTACAATGGGCCTCATCAGAAAGCTTACAGTCACTCAAAGGGCAATGGAGAGGGCTATGCTCGGAGTTTCTTTGCGTGATCGAATCAGAAATGTAGAGTTTGGCAATTCTTCGGGCTATGTCGGTAACCCTGGTTGGGTTACCGACATAGCCCGAAGAATTGCCAAACTCAAGTGGCAGTGGGCAGGGCACATTGCTCGCAGAACGGATGGCCGATGGGGCAGAAAGGTTCTGGAGTGGCGACCGCGAACCGGAAGACGTTGCGTTGGAAGGCCTCCCACTAGGTGGACCGATGACCTGGTGAAGGTTGCGGGGATCCGCTGGTTGCGAGACGCACGGGACCGGTCAATGTGGCGACGCTTGGGGGAGGCCTATGTCCAGCAGTGGACGTCTTTCGGCTGATATGATGATGATGATGATGACTCAGGTTTATAATAACTTTAAGCTGAGGTTTGTACGGAACCCTCGGTGCGCAAGTCCGACTCGCACATGGCCGGTTTTTTTTTGGCCTTATTTGGAAATCCTCATGGACGGAGCTGCCTCACATACGAGCCAGCTCTGCTGTGTCGGACTCACGTAGGTACCAACGACCAGAAACCACTCCTGCCTTACAATTTATCCACAGACGTGGCATCCGTCAGTACCCCTGTTTATTATTTTTTGAACTTGGTTTGCTGTGGGCAACTCCACGTGCAAGTGCTACAATACAGTTGTGCTCCTAATTTGGACACATTTGATCTTAATTAAATGCTTAGGTCTACGAGAGCCCATCATATAAATAGTTTTTTTTTTGATAATCTATCATTAACTTGCTTTAACTAAAGTAGATAATACTGTCGATTATTCACAAGTGGTTCGAGGTTACACTATTTTGTGCTGAGCAGTGACATCGCTTTTGTTTGCCAACACAATAACACATATTTGGAAATGGAAAGAGTTCCCAGAAGGTACTATCTAGGGCAGAACAAAACTGATTTCATGTTGGTATGTGTATGTAAACAATCTTCGTAGATGTCGATTCATTCGTCGTATTTCGTAGCGGCTCTTAGTGGACTGTGTTCATACTATCAGAGATAAAGAAGCTTTGATGGCTAATTTGAACAATAATTAGCTAGATCTTGGTGATTTATAAGCCTCTTATGAGATCTATGTAACAATAAAGCTATTAAACAAGTTTGTTTACAGCTTTTTCAGCTAACATAGTCTTTAACAGAGCTGATTTTCAGTAGCTTACTTTTATTTTCTGTATACATAATACAGATTTACAAAATAATTATTTGAAAAAATAATAAGAATCAAAAGTTAGAACTCCGTCTTTTACTGATCCAATTAGGTGAAAACGCGTTACAAATATTAAACAAACAATATTAACAAATAAAGCCGAGTAAATTCGCTAAAACCATGTTTCATGATTATAAACATTAAGCTTGCTTCAATAAACCGGGCTATGTTTAAAATATAGCGGCGAATGAAGACGATTACAATAAATAAGTCAACGTTAGTATAACTAGCCAAGTCACAGGATTTATGTGCCGTGTTGCGTTTCACCGCAAAAATGTCGGAATTTATTGAATTTCGTATATACGGAGCTTCTTTTGGTGAGCACACGACCGACTGATGAGACCGACATAAAATCAGAAAGGGAATGATTGTCGCAACGAATCGTCTTTAATTAAATGATATGTTCGGGTTTGACTACTATCTCGTCAGATGGTAAGCGATAATGTGGTTGACTAAGTAATTAAGTTATGTTATATTATTGACTAAAATACGCTATTGTGGAGCGATGCATTATAATGATATATGGGATACCAATTCTCTCACTTCTGCAGCCGATGGAGAGTATTTGGCATCCGATTACTCCAAAACTCAACTTACTTTACAACTGTAAAACTTCAGCGGGTCCAGTTTATAGTTATTATTGTTAGGTTTGTCGCAAAACAATGGCGCAAAAAGAGCTGACAGAATAAGAAACGCCACGCTGCGCTCTAGAACGGGGATCATAGACGTGGGAGTAAAGGCTGCCAGGCTAAAATGGGAATGGGCGGGTCACGTTACCCGCATTACCAGAGACCGTTGGGCAATAGTCTCCACAAATGGGGTACCTGATGATGGACGGCGCCGCCGAAGCCGGCCCAAAAAGAGGTGGCGAGACGCCGCAGACGCCCACTGCAGGGGCTGGTCCGAGGTGGTTCAGGAAAAGAATATTTGAAAGGATTTGGGGGGGAGGCCTTTGCCTATCAGTGAAGCAGTATAGGCGAAAGAAATAACATTGTTAGCCTCGCCTTTGATTGCAATTTGAGCTGATGGTAAGCGATGATGGACTACGCTTGCCTAGAAACTCATATTCACTCTTGACTTACCCCTAGTTTATACCTATTAGAAAACACATATCCCGACACGGTATGAGTTGGATATCGGTGCCTGATTCAAATCGGTTGAGACTTCTTCTTTTCTTCACCAGAGGTGGTCACATACATCTGGTGTCAGAGTTAATTAGCCGCCTCTGGGTACCTCACAGGCCTCCGACTTGGCTATTTCAGGCCTACATTATCGGTCGAGTGTAAACCTCTTTATTTCATATTAGCTGCGTGAACTCATTTCGCTCGAATGTAAATGATTTATATCTTGTATTCTGACTTCATTTACATGTTGTTATGTTAATAAACCTTTTTCTTGGGTTTTTGCTGCGTCAAAAATACGAGCACTGAAAATTATGTTTTTTTTAATTTATAATCTCGCGTTTGACCACTATCTCGCCTGATGTTAAGCGATGATGTGGTCTACTGTGAAGCACGCTTGCCTAGAAGAAACCTATTCATTCTTGACTTAAAAAGCTTTGTACGTATGGGAGGGATCCACCATGTACCGATGGCGCATGGCCGTACGTCTTGTAGTCCGATGATGGAAAGGGCTAGGTGGAATCAAATTGTGCAGTTCCGTCGCACTCTCCCCGAAATGTAACCGATAAAGAACTGACAGGCTGACAACTCGGCGTCGATGTTCGAGGCTCTGGAGCTTTGAGGCGACCTGTGCATCGTTGCCAATAAGCTTTTTGGCCCGTCTGTCAATCGACATAAGTGCATCAAGCTGGTATTTGGCAGATCCATCCCAGAGGTGAGAACAGTACTCCATGCATGACCGAACTTGCGCTTTATACAAGTTGAGCAGGTGTTCAGGCCTGAAGTACCGTCTCTCCTTAGCAAGAATCCCCAACATTTTTGCAGCTAACTGAGCTTTCGTCTCAATGAATGGCCCTAAGTTGAGGGTTAATGTAACACCGAGAATTTCGAGACGGTCCGTTAACGGCACGGTTACACCATGGAAAGATGGAGCCGGGTGGAATTGAATTGACATTTTTTTATTGAAGTGTAAGTAGGTTAATAAATTGGAACTAAAATCTAGAAATAAATAACGATAAGTAAATAAATAATATACGTAAAATTGGTAAGTAGCGACTACGACAATAGTGAAAGGGTGACTGCTATGACATGTTAAAGCATGATGGTTCCAGTGTAAGAAAAAGACGGAGTTATACAGGGCGACTAGCCGTATCCCGTTTTAACTACGAAAGCATGATAACATTGGCACGTCATGGTAAGGCCCCTGATCAAGTTTGCGGCAATAACATGACCAGAGATCGTACAAGATGTTAGCCCAACAGTGGTACAAAATTCAGGCTGATAAAAAAATTAGGCGACGGATGTGCGGACATATTGTCTATTGTATTGATAGTAACAGTCTGGCAGACAAAAATTATACTATTATAACATTTTCGTCTATCTAAAATAAATAGCAGATACACAAACCCCTCGTGCGTTCTTATACAAACAACTCGATATCTGTTATTTTATATATTCAAAATTTTTATAAGCGTTTTGAATTACGTGCCAACTAGAGCGTGAAGAAAAATATTATCTGTTTTGACCTTGTTAACTGACACATGGATCGGTTCGTTAGAGAGCTACTCGGGTTTTAGAAAGTCGCTTTGAAATGATTAACGAGAAAAGTTTTTCGAGAGCTTAGAACCTTTTTGGAATTTTTTAAGCAGCTAGCTGAAAACGTTTAACATTTAGGATTATTTAAATAACGTTAAATCTCGTGTCTGTTAGCAAAACTAACCTATTTATTTATTATACAAAGCTTAGACTCAAACAAAGCCCTTCCGGCCGAAACAAATTGAGTTTATACAGATGTTTATTGAAAAACTTTATCAAAAGTCCAACAAGTATGGGATTGAAATGCGTTTCTGTAATGTCACCACACATAGCATCATAGTATTTATTTTGTTTATATATATAAATGAGACTCTGAACGTGAGTTGGATGCCCGGATCAAGGTAAGTGTTGTTCGGGTTTTCCATCTGGAATTTCATAGTAGCAGCTTGAATGACTATTTGTGCCCGGATGGTGGCTATTGGCTCGCCTCCTATCTACATAGAACCTTGCTAAATGTAAGTATAAACTAGGGCATGAATATTGGAATCCCGTAATATCGGAATCTCAGAACGAAATTAGTGAAATTTAAATACCGATACTGAGTGATGAAATATCAGAATCTCGGTATCAGAAAATACCTTATTCTTGCTCCTTGTGAAGGGCTGAGCGAGAAAGCTCGGTAAAGCCCGTTGACTACGGTGATTAGCAGTGGTCGCATAATCTGTTTACTAATTGGGCGCTTGTTTACTTAAACTTCACTTCATGGAAAAATTTATATGTGCCTATATGCATTCCGGTTATACAGTCCCGAGATTGTTGCTAAAAAAATTACATTTAAGAGTACAAGTTAATACACAGTTTCATAGAAACCGTTGTAAGAATTATATTTTCATTGATTAATGCTTGGGCTACGGGAATCCTTTGGATTTGAGACGCACGGGATCGGTCAGTGTGGTGACTCTTGGGGTAGTCTTATGTACACCAGTGGATGTTTTTCTGTTGAAATGACGCTGCAATTCCGATATCAATATGGGCATTCCGATATTGGGATCTAATATCGGAAATCAATATCGGCATTCCGATATTGGGATCTAATATCGAAAATCAATATCGGTATTAAAAATCTTGCGATATTAGATGCCGTAGTATACACCTCTGCCTGACTGTTCAAGGAATACAGTCGTGATATTATATTACGTATTTTCGTATAACATTAATGATTGGAAATGCGGTTAGTGTGCGTAAATCCGATATATTAATTAGCACTCATGTTAACTCGGTCAGGATTACATCGAAATATACAGGTAATATTTGATAATAGGAATCTAATTTTCAGATATTTGATTAGTTGTGTCTAGATACGGTATCTAGATATCTAATAATTATTTATCAGGCTAGTAAATATAATTATTTTTGGCCATCGTTGTACAAAAGGTTAAAAAATTAATGAAAAAAAACAAAAACCCAACTGCTTGAAAAGCGAACTAAAAAGACGTAAACAAGGAGAAAATCATGCTGTGCTGTCGGAGGATACATCTTCGCGAGCTGGCTGACCAAAACCAGACGTATCCTCCGACTGCACAGCATGATTTTCTCCTTGTTTACGTCTTTTTAGTTCGCTTTTCAAGCAGTCGGGTTTTTGATTTTTTTAATTAACTTTTTTTATTTATAACTTTTTAGTTATTTTTTTTTTCGAATTAGGTACATGTAAACATATAAGTGTTATATATTTTTGAAATCACCTCTTAAAATCCTTTATTTTGATATCCCACACGATAGGTATGGAAGAAAAAAAAAATTGGGCCCGCACAATATGGCGCCCAAAAACCGCCATTTTCCTATTTTCCAATTTTCATGTAGCCAGTGACACTAGCAGGGTTAAGAAGAATCGATTGACGTGAGAACCATCAAAATCGGTCCACGCGTTTGGTCTCTAGAACGCCACATAGGAACAAACATACATACATACTTACATACATACATAGACTGATAAACTCATTACCCTCCTTCGGCAGTCGGGTAAAAAGGAATCCTAATAAGATCACTTCGTTGTCTGTCTGTCTCTCTGTCAAGACCCTTTTTCACTGTAACGCGTTAAGATATTAAGTTGCAAGTTATACCAAATACTCAAATCTAAAATCTCTTGAAACTGTCAAAAACTCAAATTTCTAACTCAATGCAATCAAAAGATACGGCTGTTTATGCCGCATATTTTGACGATTGCAAGGGAATTTAAACTTATGGGGTACTCTTGTTGACCAAGAATCACAAAATTTGTGCAAAAAGCAATATCTTATAGCACAAGTAAAGGGAAAAATCTGATAACCGTGAATTCGTAGCTATGTCACAAAAAAAATGCAATTCAAACTCAGATTTAAAAACAGTTGGTAAAATGTCGACAACCTGTGTGGATGTATGGGGTTGGGGACAACAAAGGCAATTAAATTTGGTCCCTCAATCCAGTTTATCTGTTCGTTAGAGTAATGTTCAATGCTTTCATAGTTTAAAAACTTCAGTAATATTACCTTATTATTTTGGTGATCTTAGCTGTTTGCACCTATTTTCAACCTTGAGATTTCGAATTCTGTACAAGAAAGTGAAACTACAAGTTTTTTTTTTTTTTTTTTTTTTTTTTCTGCGTGGCGTCTCACAGCTCAGTCAGAATGACTGGTAGCTGCTTAACCGGACTTTCCTACGGAGACTAAGCTATATAGCCTCCAGCTAGGCAAAAAATTACTAAACCTAAGCGACAACGCTGAGGGCTACCCCAGTTGGGGTCGGACCTCGGCTCAGGGCAGTCGCTGGGGGGACAAGCAAAAGCTGGATCTTGACAAGTGATTCTACCATCCGTTCGGAATAAGCCTACGTGGAGAAGAACGGACAAGAAACTCCATTTCATATCTAATAATTTAACTAATGCTCAGCTACGCGGGCTGGCAAGATTTTAATTGAAGGGATACGCGACGAGCCTCAGCGGCGAGGACTGACGAATCGGTTTGTATTTCTACGTTTGTATATTCTACTCCCTAGGCTCTTAAGGAGCAGAGTAGAGATCGTGAGGGGTCAGAGGTGAGCCTCAATTGGCGAAACTTGGTTAGAAACGGTGTAGGTGCGACTTAAATGCGCACCCATTGACCGTTTCTATAAACGAGGCTGTCAAGCTCCTCGGTTATATTAGGGTACCGTTTGAAGAGGTCATTGGATTGGGCTTGGGTCATATCACCGGCTGCCTCGATCCTATTGATCTCGGCAGCCAGCGATCTGGCCTCGTCCGTCATCCAGATTTTGTACGCACTGATGATGGTATCAGATACGCAGCGTCTGGGATTGGGCATGGATTGAGACGGGCTCTTAGCAGCGGCAGTGGTGGGAGCCTCCTGTCGGCTTTGAGCGGGCATGGGGGCTATGGGTGCCTGAGGGGCCGGAATGGGATGATCCATCAAGCCTGGAAGCTGTTGGACGGTCTGGGGAGCCACATTTTGGTGGTTGAGCTTGCCCCATGGCGAAGCCCTCTGAGGGGCTAGCCGGGGAGGGGGTTTCGTCGAGGGAGCTTGGCGTGCTTGACGCTCAGCATGGATTTTGGCCAATCTAGGCGCAACTTTGGGGGCTTTAGGACAACCCTTGTAGTTTGCCGTGTGACCGACTTGGTCACATAGCACGCAGCTGGGAGGCTCCGTGCATTCGGCAGGGTTTTTGGGACGGGTGCACTCTTTTGTGCCGTGATCCCCTCGGCACTTAACGCACCTGGGGCGGACAAAACAATGTTTCTGGCTATGGCCATACTGTTGGCAGTTGTGACACTGACCAACGACAAAGGGACGGTATGGTTTCTCTATGGAGAACCCTGAAAGGGAGCATAGGGTTTTGATTTTAAAGATAGGGTTATAGGACTCGGCAGGGTCGCACTCGACCATTACCATGTCGTATTCCTGTCCACCTCTTGGTTTACGCATGCGGTGGACGGCATTGACAGGGACTTTTTGTGCGGCGAGATCCGCATAAATCTCATCAACGGGGATTTCCTTCGGAATGCGCCGGATAACCACACGGGTGGGCGCTTCCGATGGGAGAGAATATGTATGGAACTCTATCCTCATGGTTTTTAGGAGCCTGGTAAGGTTCCTGAAATCAGTAGGGGTCGGGAGTAGGATTTTAATGCCCACCTGGCAAGCGGTGGCACTAAGGCAATTGATTTTGCGTGTATCGCAAATTTTTTAAACTTCTGTCCACTTGGCCTTGTCGTGGAGGAAGATAGGAGGGCATTTCTGCTTCTTGGGAATAGCAGCAGGACTGGGGTCGCGGCTCGACATTGGGGAAGCGTCGGCCTGAGTTAGGGGACTACGGGAGCGACTCCTGGGGGCTGGGGAGCGATCTGAGCGCCTAGACCGCTGGGAAGCGGTGTCAGGGGTGGGCTGCACGTCGGAGGAGGAGTTGGACGGCAGAGTTGGAGGGTTGGTCGAAGCGACCTTTTTGGGCTTGGTGGCTTTGGGGTGGGACTTGCCCTTCTTCCTCTTCCTCTTCCCCTCAGAGGTAGCTTGACAGCTTTCTGAGGAGGAATCGGCGGAGGCGTCATCAGTGGTGACATAATCATCGGAATCATCCTTACCGTGATCATCACCGGACATGGGTTCGTCGACGAGTGGACTGTAAACGTTAGGGGAGGCAGGATTTTCCGAGAAATTAATCGGAAATTTGAGAGTTGGGGGTTTAGTGGGCGCAAGCGCCGAAACGGGGGCGGGCGCCGCGGTGCCGGTGGAAATGGGCTCCGGGGCGGGTATGGGAGGAGGGGGGGGCATGTAGCAAGCTTATGGAGGATGAAATTAAGCCTTTGCTTATTCACGCTGACCGGACTGGGATCGTCCGACAACGCGTCCTTGACGAGCTCTATCAATGCTTCGACAGGATGCACCCTGTCGCTATTGATAGAGCCAGTACAAGTGAAGGAAAAGGGAGTGAGATATTCCCCGGGTGGACAGGCCCGGGGATGTGTGCAATCCTACACTCCCAGTCGGGTTAGACTGGGAGGTGTGTATCTAGTGAGCCCTAAGCTTGTTTACCTGCCACCAATCTTATTGGGTGGCAGGGCCCTAAGGTACCGGTAAACCCACCGAAGGAGGGCCACCCACCACTGTGTACCAAAAGTCTGGTACGTCGGGATAGAAAACACCCGACCGTGCCAGGTGTAAGCTGTGGGACGAAGCGGGGGTTGACTAGGCTATCTACCAAGGCCAACTGATCCCGCTCCCGACTCCAATGACTGCCGTGTCCTTATGGGACTTGGCGGGTGCTTGGAGCACACCCTCACTGGCTTGTTAGCACCGCTAGGTTTCCCGCCAGGGACCACATAAGAAGTGGATTTGAGCTGCCACTACTAGTAACCAAAGTTACTAGTAGCGACAACTTTGGAGCGGCGTGCGAAGACGCGACGACCGCAGTGACGTCACGCAGAGGGGCGCGACGAGACGGAGAGTAGGGGCGCCGGAGAGCGCGGTGGGGCGACGAGCAGCGAGACGTCCGCACGGAGCGACGGCTGGCGAGCTACTAAGAAATTTATATTAAATTCAGGTTTTTATAATAACAAAATGTACCTACACTGGGTATTAAAATTTAAAATGCAGTTTGTAAAATGCAAAATAGAGTTGGGTTGACGCCACTACAATATATTGTTCCTTAAGTAGCTCTGAAATATTTTTTAGTTTGTACAATGTTATGTAAATTATATTTTGTACTAAGTGGATTAAGAATTTCAATGAAACTATAATAATATTCAAAAAGTTGATGTGATATTTCGATATTAACATTCGCATATCTACATAAGTCATTGACACCAGTACGTGATATGTGAAGTAAAAATACGTATTTTATAAATGACAGATGGAATGACAATATAGAATTCCATGAACAACTATATTTGTTGAAAATCTGTTCAGCCGTTCAAGAGTTATACGCATTTCACTATTTGAATCGGCGTTCATTCACAAGATATCTTGGAATAATTACGTGTTATAATAGATTTTCGACCGAAACGCATTTTATAATAGGTATATAATTGTTGTTTAAAAAGCATGAAATAAAAATTATATATAAAACCTCTGACGCAAAACTTCTAAATATTTTAAAATAAGCCTCGTATTCGTGTCGGGGGGGCGGTAGTTCCTCTCCAAAAACTGAGGACGTTTTTAATAAAATATGTACGGAACCCGTTGAAAGATGATCGGAATCTCGAAGACTGCAGGTACTCCAGGGGTCATTCGTTCTGTCCCGGGGGTAAAGAGCCGAAGTCGGCTCAACTGATATCTACAGACAAGGAAACGGACAATCACAATTATGGAACCCTCCCGACGCGAGTACGAGGCTTATTTTTAAACTGAACCGTGTCTATTAACCCGCTTCGCGAATATAAAAACAATTGTGTAAAGTGTGTGGATCCTGATTGGATCGGAAAGTCGTCGTCACCATTTTAGAGTTGAAGAACACCAGCTGGCCGCCACACGTGGGCTAGCTTCGATCACCACAGGTAAGGCGTACTACTTCCCTCATTCCCATACTATAGATCGCCCGAATTGATCCGTGATTAATTACTCGCTTATTTTCAACGCCCTATAGCCAGAATTCCGAACTTCTCGTCCAACTTACCACAGTGTCTCAAGACGAAAGTCTATGACCAGTGTGTGTTGCCAGTGATGACATATGGCTCTGAGACATGGTCGCTTACAATGGGCCTCATCAGAAAGCTTACAGTCACTCAAAGGGCAATGGAGAGGGCTATGCTCAGCGTTTCCTTGCGTGATCGAATCAGAAATGTAGACATCCGTAAGAGAACCAGGGTAATCGACTTAGCCCGAAGAATTGCCAAACTTAAGTGGCAGTGGGCACGGCACATTGCTCGCAGAACGGATGGCCGATGGGGTAGAAAGGTTCTGGAGTGGCGACCGCGAACCGGAAGACGTTGCGTTGGAAGGCCTCCCACCAGGTGGACCGATGACCTGGTGAAGGTTGCGGGGATCCACTGGTTGCGGGACGCCCGGGACCGGTCAAAGTGGCGACGCTTGGGGGCGGCCTATGTCCAGCAGTGGACGTCTCTTGGCTGATATAATGATATGATGATTGCCAGAACCCTTCAATTACAGTCCACTTTTTATAATAGATACAAGGATGATGAGGTTTCTCAAACCGCTATAAAAATGTTCAAGTACTGCTTGATCTGACCCATCCAATTCGTAACCTTGCCAACAGCTTCTTTACCTCACCAATCCATTTCTCAGCCTTGTCAACAACTTGCTGAATCTCACCCATCGAAACCTCGATCTCACCCAACACTAAAGTTATTTAACCAACTTAACCTGATATGGATAAAAGCCGCATGACAAAGAGGGCCACAACCTTTACGTATATTAATCCCACAAAACAACCCTGCATTAAAATGGACAGCGATACAGCTCCGCTAAACTTCGGGTCGATAAAAAACTCTGCAATGCATACCGGGTGTATTAATATGGGTTTAACGGGCTCTCGATAATCCAATATGCGTTCAGATAAAAATTTATATTGCTGGCAATATTGCATGTTTATTCGTTTGTTTGTCGAACCGAGAATAGGGGAGTGTACTTGTATTTACGGGAAATATTATTTAATATTTATATAAATTACTAGCTGACCCGGCAAACTTAGTTTTGCCATAAAAACACCAAACATTCATCTACCCCACCTACCCTACCTTACCTACCCAACCCTACCTACCCAACCCTACCTACACTACCCTACCTACCCTACCCTACCTACCCTACTCTACCTACCCTACCTACCCTACCTACCCTACCTACCCTACCTACCCTACCTACCCTACCTACCCTACCTACCCTACCTACCCTACCTACCCTACCTACCCTACCTACCCTACCTACCCTACCTACCCTACCTACCCTACCTACCCTACCTACCCTACCTACCCTACCTACCCTACCTACCCTACCTACCCTACCTACCCTACCTACCCTACCTACCCTACCTACCCTACCTACCCTACCTACCCTACCTACCCTACCTACCCTACCTACCCTACCTACCCTACCTACCCTACCTACCCTACCTACCCTACCTACCCTACCTACCCTACCTACCCTACCTACCCTACCTACCCTACCTACCCTACCCTACCTTCTTTTTTTTTTCTTTTTTTTTTTTGGTTTCGCTGGGAAAAAATGCATTACGCATACCCACCCATTGGGGGAATGGGGGGCTATGTGAGACTCCCCGGGCAAGCCCGGTATACCCACTAAAATAACCCAGCGGCACTCCCGCATCGTCTGAGTGGAGGAGGACTGGGAAACCGGCACAGCCTTTACGTCCAGTCCTCCGCCGACGACTGCCCACCTTTATGGCGGGCCCTTCTCGCCCCTCCATTAGTGGAGGGGCCCGGGAACGCCCAACGAGGGTGGTGATTGTGCAATGCAGACGAGAGGCGCCCCCACGCCTGTCGCCCGCTAATCACCACCAAGAGGTGGGAGGAGGCGATCGTACAACCGCCCACCCCCACCCCTTCTCCGCCGCCTCCTTCCGCGACATGGCGTCGTCGCAAAAGGAGGCAACCGCCGCCCAGGCCCTCCCGCTCCCCAGCATGGAATACCCTAACCTACCCTAACCTACCCTACCTACCCTACCCTACCTACCCTACCCTGCCTGGCCTATCCTACCTACCCCATCCTACCTACCCCATCCTACCTACCCTACCTAGCCTACCCTACCTAGCCTACCCTACCTAGCCTACCCTACCTAGCCTACCCTACTTACCCTATCCTACCTACCCTACCCTGCCTGGCCTATCCTACCTACCCTACCTAGCCTACCCTACCTACCCTATCCTACCTAACCTACCTTCCCTAATAACGTGTTACACCGTCGACCACATCATCGCTTACCATCAGGTGAGATAGTGGTCAAGCGCGAGCCTATATATAATAAAAAAAAATGGATTCATTTTTATATATATAAAAATATAAGTGAATGTTATGTAGAACTTTTTGTGCACAATTGAATAAGGAATAGCGCAATTCCCATTGAAACTCAACACACATGAAATGATAGCTTTTCGATACCTGCATTTATTTTTAGGTACAAATCCATCTAAATTGTAAATACAGCAGCAATCAATAACTTACGAGTATATTCGATGATATTTGGAAGCAAGATTAGAATTCCCTGCTGGAGTCTAGATTGTTTCCTTATGGCTATAACTTAAGGGCCTTCAAGCCAAGAGTAACTAGGTTATTTCTAGGCATGCGTGCTCTTTCGTTAACCACATCATCGCTTACCATCAGTTGTGATAGAATAGAACTTTCTGGATTAGGCTTAACATAAACTACCAGTATCAATGTTACCAATATTATTGAAACAAGAAATAAGTTTAATTCAAAATTGTAACCCAACCAGGGTTTTTTTTACCCGACTGCCGAAGGAGGGGAATGTGTTTATCAGTCTATGTATGTATGCATGTATGTTTGTTCCTATGTGGCGTTCTAGAGACCAAACGCGTGGGCAGATTTTGATGGTTCTTACGTCAATCGATTCGTCTTAACCCCGCGAGTGTCACTGGCTACATTAAAATTGGAAAATAGGAAAATGGCGGTTCTTTGGCGCCATATTGTGGGGGACCAAATTTTTATTTTTCTTTCAAACCTATCGTGGGGGTATCAAAATAAAGGTTTTTAAGACGTGATTTCAATAATATATAACACCTATACAGGGTGATTGGAAGTTGGGTGCAAAACTTTAAGGCGAAGATAGTACAGACAATTTAAAACCATTTAAGCCATGGTTGTCTTAGACGAAGTCTTACTATTTTTTTTTACCAAATTTTTATGATTATTTTCGATAGTTCCCAAAATTTTAACTAAACTGCTTATTTATGGTCAAATTGAATGATAAATGAATCCATTTTTATTATATCTATCTAGCAAAACATGTTTTACGCTTCTGTGTCGTTAGATTTTTTTTTTACATACAAATACAAAATTAAAAATTTCTCCCTCAAATTTGTTTGTAGGTCCTTATTTCAATAATTTGTAAGATATCCGCGTAAATGACACCTCAAAAGAAAGAGCGATTGTCAATCATATTTTCAAAAAGGTTTGAACAAAAAAAACACGCCCCGTCTTTTTTTAGGGTTCCGTACCCAAAGGGTAAAAACGGGACCCTATTACTGAGACTTCGCTGTCCGTCTGTCTGTCTGTATGTCTGTCTGTCTGTCTGTCTGTCTGTCTGTCTGTCACCAGGCTGTATCTCATGAACCGTGATAGTTAGACAGTTGAAATTTTCACAGATGATCTATTCCTGTTGCCGCTATAACAACAAATACTAAAAACAGTATAAAATTAATATTTAAGGGGGGCTCCCATACAACAAACGTGATATTTTTGCCGTTTATTGCTCGATATTAATAACGGCAACAGGTAGACACTTGAAATATTCACAGAATATTTAGTTGTATCTTCTCTTCAAAAAATAATAATTATTAAATTAAAATAAAATAAATTAAGGAGGCTCCCATACAACAAACGTGATTTTTTTGCAGTGTTTTGCGATAATGGTACGGAACCCTTCGTGTGCGAGTCCGACTCGCACTTGGCCGGTTTTTTTTAAATAAGTTTTACAAAATATATTTATTATTTTGAATTTTTTTTATGAACTTTAAATGCCTGTAAAAAAAAATGACTAACGACACAGAGGCCTAAAACATGTTTTGTTAGATTGCTTACACATTACTTTTATTAAATAAAATAAAAATGAATTCAATTATCATTCAATTTGACCATAAATAAGCAGTTAAGTTAAAATTTTGGGATTTTTCAAAAATAATCATAAAAATTTGGTAAAAAAAAATAGTAAGACTTCGTCTAAGACAACCATGGCTTAAATGGTTTTAAATTGTCTGTACTATCTTTGCCTTTAAGCTTTGCACCCAGCTTCCAATCACCCTGTATATTTAAATGTACATAATTAAAAAAAAAACTAAAAAGTTATAAATAAAAAAAGTTAATAAAAAAAATCACAAACCCGACTGCTTGAAGCAGTCGGGTTTTTGTTTTATATTATTAACTTTTTAGCTATAATAACGAATCGATTGATACCTTATTCATCAAAATCGGAAGAATAATTTAGGCGCTACGGAGGAACATATGTACTACAAACATATATGACTGCTAAAACCTTAACCCTTCCTTTGAGCTTCGCCGTAGTCGGTTAAAAAGTAACAAAGATTCATTTGACAAATATGATCCTGATCTAGTTGAATAGATGCGAATGTTAGTGATGTGAATTAAACAAGGACATGCCTAAATTCAGCTGATCGGTGCAGGTTACTATTTTACGGCGCAATCGAACGGTCAGAAAAAGCAATAGGTTTTAATTATCGGAACAAAGCGCAAATGACGCGACAAAAGAGGGATTTGATCGTGTTCCATTATTTTACGTTTATTACAACGCCCTGTACGTCGCTGGTGATGTTGCCGTTTTAAAAATGTGTAGGTGTCATTGTGAGAAATGTGTTGTGTCACTGACTGTTCATCTTTGCCGGGTTAGGTAACGTGTAAAGTCATGAATTTAGCACTAGACTAACATTTATATTCTAAAATCTTTTAAGGCAACTTCTAGCACTCAACTTGACTTAGTCGCCATGACAACGGAAAAACACTCTCGAATTGAGGACGTTAACGTCAATAAATAACACACTATAACTGTCAATTTTATTGAAGGTGGCCGAGATGAGGGGGAACTATTGACTTGGAACAAGTTCCAACAATTCAAACAGCAATTTTATTTTATTTCTAATGTTTGCTTGTTAACTTTAACTCAACAAATTCTTGCGCTACCTGCAATTTATTAAAAGATAAAATTATAGTGTATGGGCTTGAACCACTGTCATAATATGAATTATTTTATAACTTAGCAAGGATGCTGGTTGCAACACATATCTGTTTTGTTAACTAATTGTAAGCCTCAATTGATTTATGTTAACATGCTTTTTATTCTAGTATAAGGTAAAAAAAAAACATCGTGAGGAAACCGGCATGTCCTAGAACCAAAACTTCGAAGACATTGTGACATCCAACAACACGCACTGGGCCCGCGTGGTGGTATATGGCCCATTCCCTCTCCCACAGAGAGCAGATTTGTGTCCTAGCAGTGGGAATGATAAAAGGCTGATGATGAACATGCTTTTATTGATTTAAATAAATGTATTATTCATTTTTTAACCCCCGACGGATAAAGAGAGGTGTTATAAGTTTAACGTGTGTTGCTGTGTATCTGTGTGTCTGTCTGTGGCATCATAGCGCCTAAACGGATGAACCAATTTTGATTTAGTTTTTTTGTTTGAAAGGTGACTTTGTCGAGAGTGTTCTCAGCTATGTTTAAATAAAATCGGTTTAGCCGTTCAAAAGTTATTCGCATTATACTCTTTAAATCTGGATTTTTTCGCAAGATATCGTATCATTATTACGTGTTTCGATAGATTTTCGATTGAAGCGTGTCTGCTACTAGGTATATTATTATATGTAGTTTAAAAAGCATGAAATTAAAATTGAATTCGGAGGTTTTTAAATATGTAATTTTATCTTGTATTCATTTTGGACTATCGTTGATTGCCAGCTTTGGAATATTTATATCGTACTTACCTGTGAATACAGGTAAGTACGATAGGACTTAAAATATTCATCCAACTCTAGGCAACTATTAACAATAGACATCCACGCAGACTGCCGCAGAGGTAACTGTTCCACATATGATACAAACTTAGCCGAATCGATCCCAGCTTGTTTCACGTTCATTGTCAAGCGATACCATAGGGAGAGGGAGGGGTCACAGAGCTTGGAAACATCGTGCCAGCATCATCTAGAGACGGCAAAAACAAAATAAGTCTGCCAAGCATTTTCTAAATATATACGTTGGGCCTCCAGTCTTATCAGTTTATTAGATGCAGCTGTATACCTGTATTTTACAAATGCATGATATTCCATGGCCATACTGGTTGTCAGATGTTCTGGCTTGTGACTACCCGTAACGACTGCCAAAGATGACAAAAATTGTCTGAAGCATCGCTCACCCTGAGCTAGGTAAATCCACAATCGTGGATTTACCTAGCTCAGGGTTTTGATGTGGTGAACGATTAAGCAGACTGTAGTTTGTATAGCTGAGCTAGGTACATCCACAATCGTGGATTTACCTAGCTCAGGGTGTTAATGTGGTGAACGCTTAAGCAGACTGTAGTTTGTATAGCTGAGCTGGGTACATCCACAATCGTGGATTTACCTAGCTCAGGGTGTTAATGTGGTGAAGGATTAAGCAGACTGTAGTTTGTATAGCTGAGCTAGGTACATCCACAATCGTGGATTTACTTAGCTCAGGGTGTTAATGTGGTGAAGGATTAAGCAGACTGTAGTTTGTATAGCTGAGCTAGGTACATTCACAATCGTATTTACCTAGCTCAGGGTGTTAATGTGTTGAAGGATTAAGCAGACTGTAGTTTGTATAGCTGAGCTAGGTACATCCACAATCGTGGATTTACCTAGCTCAGGGTGTTAATGTGGTGAACGCTTAAGCAGACTGAAGTTTGTATAGCTGAGCTAGGTACATCCACAATCGTGGATTTACCTAGCTCAGGGTGTTAATGTGGTGAACGATTAAGCAGACTGTAGTTTGTATAGCTGAGCTCGGTAAATTCACAATCGTGGATTTACCTAGCTCAGAGTGTTAATGTGGTGAACGATTAAACAGACTGTAGTTTGTATTTAGGTTGGTAAATTGATACAATTTGCTTGTTTTATTAATTATTTACTATAACTCACATGAAAACGTGTTGGTCAAAGACACATGATATAAGAGAAGAGGTGTCAGTTCATTACACAGATCATATATTATAACGGACTAAAACTATAATTAAAATAACTTTGTGTTGCCATCAACAAAAATTACTGGCCGGCCTAAACGTGTTTTCCGAGGCTAGAAGGAGTCTCGGTATGCTGAACTTTGATGATGGAATCCTGCGGCTTGTATTACTTAGCTACAAGCTCCTCTAAAACTAAGTACATCATATTATTATGTAGATAGACGATAAAGCTATACATCAGGGGTCACTAATTATTTTCATTCGGGGTCCGTTTCTTAAAAATAACGTGACCGCCGGGGTCCGAAAGGTTTAAAGACAATTCCCCACCCTTTACATCGCTACGTATATATGTTGCAGCCATCTGATTAAATTAGCCAGCTAATTGGATGCCTAGGCCGTTCATTAAACGCTGCCATCGAATTAAATGGCTGAAGGACAACTAGCCAAGTAATTGAGCGCAAAGTTTAACCAGATGGCTGAATGACGTGTATTCGTTTAGTTATATTGGATATTGATCGTCTAATTAGCTGACTAATTTAAGGTCTATCCACACATATCAGGGCGGTGCCCGGGACGTGCCAGGGCAGGACCCAGCCATTGAAGTTTCGTCACTGGCCCGTGCACGGACATGTGTGAACGACTTCATATAAAATGTAAACACCGATATTTTTTTGAGCCCCTGACGGGGCACGGTCCGTGACTTTTTTGCCTTGACCTATGCATGTGATGCATAGGTCAAGGCAAAAAAGCCATTTCGTGTCACTGGAACTGTGCTAAGCGCCCGACTTCTGTCATCTTCGCCATTGAAAGCTGGCAATATCTGGTAGTCACTTGTGGCATAGTAGGTATACGAGTATAAATACGGTAACACGCTTAGTTTGTATAAAAAGTGTTGCCAGTGCCACTGCCCGAAACAGCCGCCGCCGGGTCGTCCCCAAGCTCTGTGGAGGCGGAACCAAGGTAGTTACGACATAAAACGAGAGCATCCAGGCATGAAATTAAACAGCTTGCACTAAGTTGTTAATCGCCTGGACTCCTGCCAGCGACCAATTTGAAGAAATTGCTGACGAGTCCGCTAAGTTTTGCGACGTCTAATTGAAGGCAGATTCTAAAGGTCCAAGAACAACATTTCGTTGGTGGAATAATAGAAAATATTTGTCTGAGTTGTGGAAAAAGAAAAATGATTTTTGTTTGGTTGTGAAATTCCTGTTCTTCTTAATAAAAAACTTTTCCTCATGCTAGGAATTTCTCCTGTATCGGTGCATTTACAAACATTTTAACTCACATACACAAACAGACAGATCCGAAACTACTATATGTAGACCATAGAAATATTTTTTTTCCGTTCAAGAATAGAACCCGTAACACGCAGCTCAGCAGCCGATCGCTCAACCACTACGCCAACCGTTTCAAATATTCTAAGACTTTCAGATGTCTACGAAAATTAAAGTACACAGATTTTTTTCTAGAAAACTACTCAGCAAAAAAAACTCAAAACCAACAATATAGAAGCCTTAGCCCAACATTTAATCTAAGTATTATTTTCTTAGTATTCATTACATAATCCATCTTGTTCCGCAGAAGAGATTGACTTTCAATTGGCTTTCAATTTAACTGGTTAGATATTCAATTATAGCCAACGCCGCCCAATTATTACTTATTCAATTATTCTGTGAAGACAAAGAGAGATCAGCGTATCAAATAGCTTATTTAAATTTACTATTCCAGGAAAACTAATCTAGAAGTGGAAGGTATGTTTCCTGGGTAAAAAAATGATAATTCTGTTTAGTCCGTCAGTAAAATTATCAAATAATATTGGACACGTATTTTTTTTCTCAATTCAATAAAAAAATTGAAAAATAAAGCGCATCAATGTACAGAACGTCACTAAGTCAGTATAAAGTGTACTAACGTCGTGACGTCACATGATATTTCAATGCATTATATCGTCGTCACTTTATGTTTACGTGACAAAAGAAAAATACGTGTCCAATATTTTTTATTAATCTACCTACCTGACGGACAAAAAACATTTTTTTTCACACAACAAAACAATACAAAAAGGGGTTTTTGTCTTTATAAAAAAAAACAGTATTAGTTGGAAAAGAAACACTTCCGCATTAATGATAATACCAGCACGTTAATTTCTGTAGGTCAAAGGCCTTTTCTCATCAACACTTTCAATTACCAAGCCTCCTCAATGCGAATACGCGATCTAAAACATGTTAACAATAAGTTTCCTTAAGACTCAAGTGTCAATTAGCAGACACAATAGAAATTACCATTGTTCTAATCCGATTCGGCAATATGGATAGTTGAGCGGGAAAGAAAGATAAAAAACTTTTTTACAAAAATTACAACCGACTTCCAAACAGAAACACTACAAAGTGAAAAATAACTTCAATTTCGGAAGTCGGTGTTCCTGTTTTCGTTTCTTCGTTTTTTGACACCGATTTCCGAAATTAAAGTTATTTTTCACTTTGTAGTGTATTTGTTTGGAAGTTGGTTGTAATTTTTGTAAAAACGTTTTTATTTTTCAGTTTTTAGTTGGGGTACCTACATAATAGACCAGTTCTAAAGGCTAGCTATAATGCCCAAAGTGAAGCCAGAATATATTAACCCAATAACATGAAACTTAAACAAAACTGTGGAATGAGAGTATACCAGGGTGAACTGTTCCCTCCTGCGTACTGTTTAGAGCGTACCAGTGTGATGTTATGTTATGAAATGGCGTAAACAATAAACAGACATGCGATCCTCATTTATTGCAGAGTTCTGACGTGTATGTCCGAATTTCTTCATCAGATCTTAATGAAAATTAAATAGCACCACTTGACAAGTAAAAATAAAATAAAATAAGCCTTTATTGCTGTTCGATTTTAACTTACATGACTAAACATTACTTAAAAAATATAATAGTAGGAAACTGTAAATTAAGTAAAACTAAAACGTATACTCGGCATTCGTCTTATCTCCCCTCTTAACAGCTTGTCTTTCGACAAAGGCCTCTTCTAAGGATTTCCACTTGTTTCTGTCCTTTGCTGTACGTAACCATTCTGGCCCAGCTACTTGCTTCAAATCGTCTGCCCATAGCTTTGGCTGTCTTCCTCTACTTCTTTTGCTTTCTCTATGGTACAATTCCGTTATAATTCTGGTCCATTTCTCTCTCTTTTCTCTCAACATATGTCCTGTCCAACGCCATTTCAATTTTCTGCATACCGATTGAACTTTTCCAAACTTAGTCTTTCCTTTGATCTTTTTTAAATGTATTTTATCCCTTCTTCTTACTCCCAATACACTTCTCTCTATCCCATTCTGACATATATTTAATTTATTTTGTTGTTGTTCAGTTAAGGCCCAAGTTTGACATCCGTATGTAAGACATGGCAGTATGCAAGCATTGAAGACTTTTCGTTTCTCCACCATAGACATTTCTTTATTTTTCATTACTTCGCTCAGTGACCAAAATCTCTTCCAAGTGTTTGCTATTCTTCTTTCAATTTCTTTCTGCATGATATCTGTCGGTGATACTAATTGTCCTAAATAAATATATTCGCTTACATATTCTAACTGCTGATTATTAACTGTAATAGCATATTTTTGTGAGGAATTGCTCATTACTTTTGTCTTTGCTATATTCATTGTGAGACCTGCTTTTTCACTTTCGTCTGATAATTGTTGTAGCATTTTTTCCAAGGTCATCGGGCATTCGGTGAAAAGTATTAAATCATCAGCGAATCTCAAATGACTCAATTTGTCACCGTTCACATTAAGTCCGAAATTATCCCAGTCCAGTCTCCTAAAGATCAACTCCAACACAGCTGAGAATATCTTCGGCGAAATAGGGTTACCTTGACGGACGCCTCTTTCTATCGGGAACTCTTCACCTGACCTTTGCAGTTTTATTTGTGCTGTGCTTTTCCCATAGATAATTGTTAGTATGCGTATGTACTTTTTTATAGACCCCTTGTTGTTTTAATGATTCCCATATGTAGTGGTGTTCCAGGGAATCAAACAAATCAGCCTTGGTGAAGTCTACGAAACCCAAATAATATATTTTGTTGTGTTCTCTGTATTTCTGAAGTATCTGGCGTAGGACATGTATGTGGTCAATGGTCGAGAAGTTGCTCCTAAATCCAGCTTGCTCCTTCGGCTGGTTTTCATCAAGGGTGTTAGTTAGTCTAAACAGTAGTATTTTAGAAAAGACCTTATATATATTAGACATTAGGCTTATTGGCCTATAATTGTTAATATCTCCTTTGTCTCCTTTTTTGTGTAACAAAACTATAATTGATTTCGCACAATCTTCTGGGATAACTTCTGCTGTTATTATTTCGTTAAACAAATTGGTTAATTTAGGGACAATTACCGGCATGGATATTTTAAGAAGTTCATTGGTGATTTGATCTGGACCGGGTGCTTTTCCTAACTTCTGCGTGGTAATAGCTCTTTCTGTTTCTTCTTCTAGAATTGGTGGTATAGGTTCAGTATCATGCGTGTCGTCTGTCATAGTCGTAGCAAGTTTATTATGTTTGCTTTTATACAGCTCCTTATAATATTCCGTAGCAATATTTAATATTTCTGATCTTTTTGTAGTACATCTTCCTTGTTTATCCTTCATATTTGGCATCCAATTCTTTTTCGATTCTAATTCTTTGAACGCTTTCTTTACTCCGCCTGTTTTCTTAATATGGTATTGGAAAGTGTTTGCCCTTTTTTGCTTTCTGTCTTTCCTTATATTTTTGTTGATATTTTTGCTTATTTTTGCAATCTCTTTTCGAGTTTCTTTGTTTGTATGTCCGAAGTTCTTCATTAGATCTTAATGAAAATTAAATAGCACCACTTGACAAGTACCAGCGTTCAAATAAAAAAGAATCATCACAATCGGTTCACCCAATAAAAAGTTCTGAGGTAACACACATAAAAAAAATAACAGTCGAATTGATAACCTCCTCCTTTTTGGGAAGTCGGTTAAAAACTAGTTTATTTGGCACACACAGATACACACAATGTAGGTACAAATAAAAGGGAACTTAATTTTAAAACAATTACATTCATAGTGTGCCCCGCGGCTGCGCCAAAAAGGTCCAGTTCAGCAAAATGCCAGACAACTGGGAGATGCCAAACAACTGGGAGTTGCCTGACGCTGGTTTTCACCTGAACCTTACGTTGAAGTGTACGGATGTGAATTTACGGTGTGAAATATACAGGTAAATAGATACATGTTCGTGTGTTATAAACGATATATATCTATACTAATCTATACTAATATTATAAAGAGGAAAGATTTTTTTGTTTGTTTGTTTGTTTGTACCGAATAGGCTCCGAAACTACTGGACCGATTTAAAAAATTCTTTCACCAATAGAATGCTACATTATTCCTGAGTGACATAGGCAATTTTTTTATCCCGGAAACGGGTCCTGTGGGGTGGCCCACGGGAGCGAAGCCGCGGGGAACAGCTAGTAATATTATAAAGAGGAAAGATTTTTTTGTTTGTTTGTACCGAATAGGCTCCGAAACTACTGAACCGATTCAAAAAATTATTTCGCCATTGTAAACTACATTATTCTTGAGTGACATAGGCTATTTTTAATTCCCGAAATCGGGTCCTGTGGGGTGGTCCACAGGAGCGAAGCCGCGGGCAACAGCTAGTGTATAATAATTTGGTGTGAACCATTATGATCTTACGATCATCGAACGATGTCCAAGATAAAATTAGAAAGTACGGACGAATTGAAAAAGTCACATTGGTACTTGCCCGGATCATTAAATCCAAGTCTAAGCACGAGAAGCGAGATCTAAGCCACTGGGCTACCACAACACACTAATATTATAAAGAGCAACATTTTGTAAGATTGGATGTAGGAGATAATCTCGACTCTTCCCATCCGATTACAAAAACAGTAGAAAGCTTAATCACAATTTTTGAGCGTCATAGGTTTTTTATATCGGAAAACTGCACTGTTTGTACCGCGAGTAAAAGATAGTGTAAGTTAAAAAAAGTTATTACTTCACGTACACAGTTAAGAAAAAACAAATAATTACTTCACGTACACTAGGTACTAATTACGGCAAAAAGCAACATTAGTTGCACAGCAGCTATACAATAGATTACCGGAGGATTAAAAGTATGATACTACGAATATATTCAAAAACTATTTAAAGTTCATGTTAGAAGCAATCATTGCAATCGTCCACGTTTTGCTGACCTAGCGATATAATACGGTCGCACTAAATACGCCGCGAGCTCAGTGCATTACGGACAGCAAGCGGGTGCTGTCAATTTCATCATTTCCTCATTTTAGCGTTAGCTTAGACTAAACGTTACCTTGTAAGCTTTCAGCAATAAGCCTTTGAAAGTTATTTGAGTGTTTAACTTAGTAGCGTAGCGAATCTCATCAGGAACCACTTAGGTCGCGCCCCAACATTTTGGTCCTTCGAGCCGGATGAACCAGCGACCTATGTCTGATCGGTGATTCGGCTCGAAGGACTCCTAAATCATCGATTTGATAACAAGAGGAATATCTTTACAGCGCACGCCAATATGTTCCTGAATGTGCCCAACATACAGCAGCAATCGTTTTCAGTCTTTAAAAAAATGCATGACACCACGTTAGAGATTCTTCACGCTATCAAAACCTAGGTGCAGATATTAGCACATGGGGCCCTCTAATTACGTATATTATGTCGCAAAAGCTGGATAGTGAATCTTATTCCGAGTATATAGACTCGTCACAGAACCCTAGAGAGCTATAAGTCCTACAAGAGTACTTGGATTTTTTAGAAAATAAATTCACTGGTCTAGAAACATCTCGTCGACGACAAGACACCATGCAAAAATCGTATTCATATCCTAAAGGTGAAATAGGGTATAAGAGTTCGTATGAAACTTTTTATTTCTTGGACATATTTGCATGAAATTTCGTACAAATTGAGTATGGCAAAAATAATGAGTTAGGTATTTCAGAGTTTTCCAAAACTCAACCCCTAAGAGGGTAAAATAGGGAATGAAAGTTTTAAATAAACGCACAGGCCAAACCCATATAGCTAGAAACTTAAAATTCCGCACACGCATTCCTCTTATGACGTAGACATCCACTAAGGAGGGATTTTTCAAAGTTCAACCCCTAAGGGGAGATATAGGGGATAAAAGTTTATATGAAACTTTTAATTCCTTGGACATATTTGCATGAAAATTCGTATGAATTGAGTACGGCAAAAGTAATGAGTTAGGTATTTCAAAAAAATAGGGGATGAAAGTATTAAATAAACGCATAGGCCCTTAGAGCTAGAAACTTAAAATTTCGCACACGCATCCCTCTTATGACGTTAGCATCCACTAAGGAAGGCTGTTTTTGACGTAGGTGCCATAAACTTTCTTCGTGTGCAAAACGGCGTAAACTTGCTGAACCTCAAAATGCTGAATGTCCAATATCACCGGATATTTTTGGAGAATTTGATATCACCATAGTGACATATGTCTCATCAAAGAAACGATGAGCGCCTCTTAGATGAGCGCCTCTTAGATGAGCGCAAATAACGACACCAAAGAGACAGTAATACTGATGGAAAAGCAATCGGAAGAGAAGCAGGAAATTGACTTTTTCTCGCGGAAGAGGTTCGTTCGGAAGAAGTTCCTTGAACATGAACATCAGCGCAGCCTTCGTGCAGAGCTTCTTAAGCGAGACGTCATCGTCACTTCCTTAAGCTTTCGAGCAGTAAGCCACACAGCCAGCCAGTTCCCGAGTCACTGGGATATCATCACCCCGACTCACTGGGGCACAGCCGCATACAGTTCCGACTCACCGCGAACTCTGCGACTCCACTGGCCTGGCACGCATCACGAGATGTACGGACGATTCAACCGCTATCGACCTCCGGTCTTCGGAGGGGATAATGATGTAGCGGCACCAACGCCGCCACTTACCAACTAATGACATGACGTCACACAAATCCTGAATAGCGAAATCAAAGATTTCGGCGCGATTTGAACACATACAACAGTCCGACAATAACCGTTGGGCAGTTACCCGGACCAGACACAACACCCGTCTGGTTGGAGGATACTCCGTTTTCTATGGAGGTTTGTGGGACTTTACACCCTGTTCCGCATACCTCCAAACTAGAATGATATGTCCATCTATATATCTATCTATATATCCATCAAATATAAAGAAATATCCAACGTAAACATACTACTGAGATAAAGAGTTTTTGTGCTATTCCAAACTATAATCTATCTCTGTGCCAAATTTTATCCAGATCCGTTCAGCCATTCTGAAACATCCATCCATCCAAACTTTCGCATTAATAATAATCTATAATAACATTATAAAGAGGCAAAGATGGGGACTTTCTTTGTATTCGCCCACTGTTTCTCTCTCACTTAGGGGTTATAGGGGGTAATCTCTGGCTCTACTGAACCGATTCAGATGAAGTTTGGCATGGAGATAGTTTGAGAACCTGGGAAGGACATAGGATAATTTTTATCTCGAAAATCATCCTTAAGGAGGTGTAGGGGGGAGTGGAAATTTGCATGGTGAACCAATAATTTCTCAAGTAAGTTGGCCCATACTCCTACAATAATATTGCGTGATTAAAAAACTAGGCTATTCAAAGTACTAATGCTATGCAGACGAACTCGCGGTAAATACTGTTTATTAAATATTAAAAAAAAACTTAAACTTCTACCGGAACGCGATCAAAATTAGTCACCAAGAAACACATCGGGGTTGATTCACTAACGTTAAAATGTAATCAACATTTCCGAGCTCGCCTTAATCACCGAATCCCTTCAACCTTTGCCGACACCTTTTTCTCTTTTCAAGCGAATTCGAAATCAATATTCAATCCTGTTAATTACAGAATTTCATTTTAACCATGTAATGAGAAATATCTATATTTCTCATTACTTAATTTGGTTTAAAAAAAAATATGGCGTAATTTGGAAAAAAAAGTAATTAATCAGAAATTTTTGAGAGCAAAATGTTTGCTTACAAATATAAAAGCCCATATTTTAAGTCTTTTTGTAGGAACCCCCTGAATGAACGCTTCGACTCGTCTTTCGTGAGGAAATGACTTAGAATTCTTCTTTCTTTTTCTTCTTTTCTATCTTAAAGTTTGACGCCGACCGAAACATGTGATTATCGTATCATATCTATTTACACATAATATTTATTTTACAAATAGGTAACTTAATATAATCCTTTTACAAGTCAATCGTCTTTTTATCAATTTAACCTCTAGATCCTCCAGAACAGCGGTCGGCAACCTTTTGGTAGGAAAGGCCAGAAGGTGGCAAAAGGTGGCCTTTAGTTTAAAGGCACTTGTGATATTAACCCTAGATTCTACCTGATACCTACGTTTTATTGGTCATATCCCATAGAAAAATATAAGTGTACGGAATTTAATTCGTACACGTAATACTTACATTATGTTTATATGTTTGGGCTTTACAGCTAGAAAAATAACCACCGAAAAACTGAAATAAAAACTACAAAGTAACTACTAACAAGTAACTGATTTTATACAAATTTCAGTGTGTTATCTGAGGTTGCATCTGGGAGGCTATTTCTTGTATGTTAGCTGTCATATTTGTAGTTTCAATTCGTAGAATGGCTCTCAAATGCTCATCTGTGAGACGACAAGCATAAATTTATTTTTATTAATTGACAATTGAAAAAGTTTGCTCGCATGAATAAGTGCTACCAAAAATTTAAATGAACTGCTGAGCAAACCTTTTCAATTCGTCAAAATCAGAGAGAGCATCATTAGATTGGAGATCAATAATGTTCATTTGTAAATGAATCGGTTCTTCCTCAATATCACACGAAAAAGGTTTTGCAAATATCTTCAGTTTGCTTGAAAGTTTTTCAAAATCACCGCGTTTTTAAAGCTGGATCCACACTATATGGTCGATCGCGGTTCGTTCATGCATTTATTTTGATATTTTATAACTTATTTACAAAACATTCACGGGCCGCAAGTAACACGTCCCTGGGCGGCACATGGCCCGCGGGCCGCGCGATGCCGACCGCTGCTCTAGAACCTCTAGACCGCACCGAAACAAACTCAGAGGTCAGATGAAATATCTTTTAGAGTCCATACAAAAACGAATTTATCAATAGGACACGCAAAAGAAATAAACACATCTGCCTTTCACCTAAAACTATGTAGACATATGTATAGCAGTTTGAACATGTTCCAACGTAACCTAATTGGGAGTGAAGAGACTTCAAATTGATATACATTTTGTTTCACCGAACTCGTGACTTGATTGACATATTCAGCTGTTACGCTTACATTTTTCTATACAAAACTTCATATTCTGACACTTGATTTGTCGGATTTGTGCCGCTGAATAAAATGTTTTAGATTCAATGAATATTGGTTATTTTCGATGTTGAAGCTTTGTTACGCTCTTTTCAATGAAATATGAATACTTCAACAACGTAAAAGGGACGGTTCTGCGTCCATGCCAATTATCTACAGTTGCAATAGAATTTACTTCATTCACCCGAATGAATAATCTATACTAATTTATATCTATACTAATACTAATAATAATATATCATTGTACCGATAGTCGTGTCAGCCAATGGCATAATAGCAACGAGCCTCGACCAACACCTTGGAGGCTCTCGTTAGGCGGTTGGGTCAAGGGCCTGATCCAGAGGGCAGTATTGCTGGACACGGCTCGTATTGTTAGGAGGTTCCTCTCTCTGGAGCCCTGACCGCCGCTAGCTTGGACCCTGTTCCCGATACCGGTGGGCCTCTATTTTTTATACATTTATTTTTTCTTTTTAGTATGTGTTTTCTAAAAATATTTAAAAATGTAAAATAATAAGAAAAAAGATGAATAATAATATAATATATAATTATAATTATAATAATAATATAATAATCTATACTAACATTATAAAGAGGAAAGTTTTTTTGTTTGTTTGTTTGTTCCGAATAGGCTCCAAAACTACTGGACCGTTTAAAAAAATTCCTTTACCATTAGAAAGCTACATTATTTCTGAGTGACATAAGCTATTTTTTAATCCCGGAAACGGGTCCTGTGGGGTGGTCCACGGGAGCGAAGCCGCGGGGAACAGCTAGTAATAGATAATTGGATTGGCCGCAGAACCGTCCCTTTAGAATTTTTATATTGTATTGTAGGTTTCTAAGTACTGAAAAAATAAAATTTTCTGCTGAATCGGCAACCTTTTTAAAGTCGACTAAAAACCAACCACGACTCACCATGGTCAAAAATATAAAATAAATAGTGACATACTGAGCTTAAATTGACAATCCTGATAAATGTTACAGAATAATTATCCAAAGACCCATAATAATATAAGCAATACCCGCAATTTCAGGTCGAAACTACTCTAGAATAGACAAAAAAATTGAGGTTCAAAATGGTTTCCGTAGGTAAATAGTTCTAAACTCTGGCAATAGAACCTGTCCATATTACTTACCGGTGATTTGTGTACTATGCTTCGTCGACGAAAAGCGTGTCTAGAATTTTGGCTTACACCTCCAACGAAGGATTAGCAATGACAGCAAGGCTACCAGCCTTCGGGGCAAACTGCCAACTACCTGAGCGGAAGAAGGATTTTTTAAATTGGCCTAGACTTTTTAAATGGAACTTTGTACAATTTATGGCCAGTCTTTTGAGGAATAAAAATAAAACGTCAAGGTTCATTCATGCCAGTACGCGATTGTTTGTTTTATGTTTCTTAAAAACGAAAGAAAATGCTCAATTTAAAAGGAAGATTAGTAGTATTTGTTGTTTGAGTTTAAGTTAGTTATTTGATTTTAGTTTTGCTAATACAAAAGAATAATTTATGCGATTATTTTTAGCAATTATTTTATTAACGGTTATTTGTCCACACACAAATGATAAATAAATATTTTCAAAGAGAGAAATAATTCTTATAATACTATAAATGCGAAAGTTTGTCTGTCTATCTGTTACCTTTTCACGCTTAAACCCTTGAACCGATTTAGATGAAAGACACGGAGATAGTTTGTGGCCCTGGAAAAGACATTGCATAGTTTTTATCCCGTAAATCATCCTTAAGTGAGTGAAAAGGGAGATGGAAGTTTGTATGGTAAACCAAAGTAAGGCGGCACACCTACAATATTATAGCGCTATATAAAAAAATGGCTGTGTGAAGTATAAATGCTACACAGACGAAGTCGCGGACCAAAGCTAGTGAAACATACATTAAAGAAATGCTAGTTTAGAGTTTCAGTTCAGCAAAGAACGAAATTATTGTTTCAGACTATAGAGCAGATAATTTATTTTATAGTGAGGTAGAAACATTTTTATTACTCACTGAATAAAATATTTTATGTTATATTCACTTTGAAAGGAACTCCCGGCACTGTAATGAGTTTTTCTTCAACCACTAATAATTATAGCGAAAGAGGAACAACTAAACTTAAGGCGATTTTCTTGTAATTAAGCTTAATGGGTTCACTAATTCCTTGTACTTCTAATGATGTGATTTTATACATGGGGGGACGAACTATATAGATTTCGGCAGAACTGGAAGGAGGAAGCGCCGCGCAGGCTCGTAAAAAGGGTCGGGAGGCCTCCACAGGTATGGCAACTTGCCGTGGTCTCTCGCCCAATCCTATTCAGGTACTCACCGAAGGAACCGTGCCGTGGTCAGTACCTGAGTGAGCCTGTAGGAGATGCTACTGGCCTAGCACTGGCAAATATGCGTGTCCAGTGCGGCACCGTTCCACCCAGGTCAAGGAAGTAGATGATGCTCTTAACAACACATGCCGTACAATTACCAGCTGCTTCAAACCAACCCCGGTCAGCGTACTATGCCCCACACCGGGATAGCGCAGGAGTGTGACATCAGACACCCACTATTCAGTGCACAACTACTGACACAACAGCTGAAAACCAGACACAGCTTCCTTAAAACGGGGGTTCCACTGTCAGGAGACCCGGCTGACGCCCACTGCAGACTGTGGCAAAATACTTTGCCCCCAGCAACACATTATTTACCTCGAAGTCCCTGAACCGCCTCAGAACCCAGTACCTTTGTGCTCTTCTATATGTATTATTTCTTTTCTCTGTTAAGTGTTTTGTGTGTACATAAATAAATAAATAAATAAATAAATAAATAACCCAGGTAGGTAGGTGTAACTCCAACCTCGCAAAATGTGGTTACCGTGACGGAACAGCGGCAGGGTGTGCATGTGATGCTAAGTTGCAAACCATGGTCCACCTACTGACAATGCAACCAGGGTGATCTATGTGCTGCCACAGATGACGCCGTGGAGGTGGCTAACTTTTGGGCCAAACAAAATTGAAAGACTGTAGTGCCAGCGACACGAAAAAGAAGAAGATAAGCCTTGTTGATTTTACGGCTTAAAATGTTTAATTAGAGTAATAAGAAAGAAAAATTACCCAATATATTTAAATTGTTACTAAAAATTATTAAAAGACTGATATAATTATAAATTTTCTTTGATTTGTAACAAACTTTAAAATTTACCAATTCCGGAACCAGATCCGGAATTACGGCATCAGATCTCCAGTATTGAAACTCAGTTCCGGAATTGAGAACCTTACGATGTTGCATGCCCTAGTAAGTATCAGTCTATTTACAAAGGGTTAGAAAGAATTTGTCGGCCATTCTATCGCCTTACCCCGTGAGCCATTACTGCTAAATTAAGGCCTGTAATCAAATGTTATCACTTATCAGTATGCAACGGATGATGCTGCCCAACCACCTGATAGAATCCTATCTCCTTTACGACACCTTCAGGAAGCGAGCGTATAAATTAACATTTTTATAGATTTTGTGACCTATTCGACAGAGACCCTCATTTCTACGTTTTATAGATATCAATAAAATTGTTAAAGTAATTTCGTATCCAGTTTTATTTATTCCCTCAACTATATCGGAGTAGAAATTTTCAATTTCATTGTGCTTTATTGCAACAAGACAAGCTAAATTCTATAGCGAGACGTAACATTTTCGCACGGCACACCAATCACAAAAACGCCTAGATTTATAAAACCGCACTACCGGAAAACTCAATTCGTATATACCACATTCACGTGGATAACTCAAAGACCTAAAATAAATTTGCATAACGACTCCACCTTTATATCAGAACCCTTCCCGCGAAAATGTAGTTTCCAGTGCGAAGTGGCGTAATTTTTATGATAAATATGTTCACTCAGAGGGGTAATGCCAGGAAAAGTTTGGGCGTCAATGCAGGCTATGTTCCGTGAAACGAGAGGCATAAAGGATATTCGAAAAGTTCCCGTTTTAGTGTTTTTAAAGTGCTGTTAACGCGTGATCACTTGTTATGGCTGTTTGTTCCCATTTGAAGGGGTTCGCGGCAGAATTGCATAGTTCACCAGCGCTGTTCCAGGTGATATAATATCTAAAATTTTCCTTTGATTTTACACATGAGGCGCAGGTTCGTATGAAGCAACTAAGTTAGAAATAGTGGCAAATACAGGCTGATGTAAATTAGCTTAATTAGCTTTTATTGTGCGTACAGCTAAGGAGAGGAATTCCCTGCCGGAGTCTGTGTTTCCCGATAGCTACAATCTAGGGGTCTTTAAATCAAGAGTGAATAGGTTACTTCTAGGCAAGCGTGCTCCATCGTGGACTACATCATCGCTAACCATCAGGTGAGATAGTGGTCTTGCGCAAGCCTATAAAAGATTTAAAAAAAAAAAAACGAACCTGCTTAGACCTAAACAAAGTATATTGACAAATGAAACAAAAATTATTTGAAACCTAAACGAACAATGTTCCTTTTCCCCGAACCCACAACGAACCGCAGTAACAGCATACGTACACTTCCACTTCCCCAATCGCCACTTCAAGAATTCACACAAGTAATCGATTCTTCACTCCAACTTCTGAGAGCACCGCTCTAAACGAGTACAACGTTATATTTGATCGCGGCAAGTTTCTCTTGGCTACTATTCGTCCAACAAATATCTACTCTGTTGCTTTATGAGTCACGATAACTGTGGCAAATGAACACTTGGAATCGACCAAGTACATAAAACTGAAGCGACTAGACGATAACAGTCACAAAATCTCTACCAGTGATACATTACAGTCTAGTCAAGTTTTACACTTCTCTCAATTACTAGAATCACGAGCGAGAAGCTTGTTTTTTGTTCCAACTATAAAATTAATGCGCCAAACTTTGCCAAAGGCAGTGTTCTTGGCGTCTGAGCAAAAAGAGTCTTTCATTCATTCGTCAGGACAGAGTACGCTGTGAATAAATTCGCAGTTCACTATGGTTAGTTCAACTCGTAATGCGGACGCCCGTGCGGTTTGTAGCGAACTTTGAACAACTTTAACTCCAATTAGTCATAAAAAAACAGGTAATGGAACGAATCGAGGTGTTACCTACTTACGACAGATTTGATTTATCGCTACCAACACGAAACACGCAGAACTTTTCTTATATTCATTGATGTTGCGTGTTTGTTGTAAGCACATAAAAGATAATTAAACTAGAACTGTGTTTGCTATAATGATATTAAACCTTATGGACAGTTAAATTGGAAAGTTTTCTTCGCTTCGGTCTCATTACATTGAAGGGCTCCTCGAGTATAATGAGAAACCGTTTGTTTTTCGAGCATGAATAAATCTGAAAAGTTAGAGTTGGTTTTCTGTAGGTATTGGATAATTAAAACAGTTTATTTTTAGACTGAAGGGTGATTGACTGATTGGTACGGGTATACTTAGCTTTTGGGCCAAACAGGAAGAGGTGTAATTAGGAAACTAGGCCAATGGCCCCGTAAAGGGGAGAAATAACTAAGATGGAGTCGCGAGTAAACGTTAGTTATGTATAATTAGTTGAGCAACTTAATCACTCACTTCGCTCACCCTACTTCCACGGCTTCCACGGACAATGGACACTTCTATTCCATTGTGATTCCAACTACTTGAAGGAGGTACTGTCTCAATGGATGCTGGGCATAAATCGCTACGTGGGTTATAGAAGAAAGAGTCCTATTCCTCCCAATAATAGAGACCGAATTACGACCACGGCGATCAATCACAACGGAGACTAACCAGCCAGCTCCTACTAAAAATGTTAATGACTGAATGTTTCTTAATCAAGCATGCCTAAACGGGTGAACGGATTTGGACGAAACTTGGCACACGGGTTGACATGACCTACAGATTAGGATATTGGACATAAGTACTTTTTATGCCCGGAATACGTTATGGGATAATTTTAGACTTTCGAACTAGTGAACAGGCAAAAACTAGAAAGGTATAAATTTATCTAGTTCGCCATCCTTTTTCTCTTTTAATGAGGGTGCCAATGTATGCTGGAGTTACTGGAGAAAGTCAACATCTAAGCTCAATTTTAGCTTAACTACATACAGAACTTGTCCTGGTTTTGATTCAAGGAAAAGCAAACTACTCAATGATTTTCCGTTGCGAACATTTTCAGTGCTAATTAGGATCAGACCGACGTTCTGAATTTGAATGGCGGTAGACTACCTTTGGCGAACTATATTTGTATCACGACGTCATGTCTCAACCAACCTTCTTCGTGAATAACTGGTGTAATAGGCATTTCTGATTTCACCTGTATTGTCACACTCCTGGGTAACGGTTTCAAGCCCTCACAAGAGATTAGTTGGAGATGGCACACGGGAAAAAATTATAAGCATAATATATATTTATTTTTATTTATTATATACTTTATTGTACACCACTTAAATAATAACAGGACAATATTTTTTAAAGATAAGTGTACAATGGGCGGTCTTTTCGCACAGGGCAATCTCTTACAGACAACCTTTGGATGGACTGAACGAGAGAAGATAGACATAGGGCTGTCAGTGTACAAAAACTATCTTAATAATATTACTTAGATATTACATAAAATACATACATACCAATAAAATAATATACTAATAAATATAAAATATAGAACAGAGAAAGGAGAAGAATAGTTACAGAGAAAGGAAATGATCCTTCACCATTTTTTTAAATGTAGGTAATGTTTGTGCTCGTCTTACCTCAAACGAGCTGGTAAAGCATTCCACAAACGAGCTGCTTGAACCGTGAAAGATTTGTTGAAGAAGGATGTGGAATGCATACGATTGCTTAATTTTAGGTCTTCCGATGATTTCAAGGACCGAGAATGTGTGTCACAGAGGAACTTAAAGCGTTCTTAAAAATCAAAATACCCGACTGCTTAAAAAGCGAACTAAAAAGACGTAAACAAGAAAATCATGCTGTGCAGTCGGAGGATACATCTAGAAAGAAAGAAAGAAATAAAAAGTGTTTATTTGTCACAAAACGACATACAATATATATAAGAATATACTTAAGCTAAACCCTTAAAATAGTATTAGTAGTACTTAAATTAAGTTAGTAATGACGAGAAATAAATGAAACAATGATAACAAACAATTATAAACACAAAAGAAATAGGGTGAAAAATATGTAGGCAGATGCATGTCGTGATTGTGGCAATAAGGCTTCCACTCAGCATAATGCTGTACCGTAGGGGACCCACAGCACGGCGCTGATTTTCAGTGGTCGCCTAGGACGTGACGTACGGAAACCAAATCTGTTGTGTATGTTAAAATAGATACAAATAAGAAACAATTAATACAGTAAAAAATAAATAAAAATAATAATAAACTACCCAAACTTATAAAGTGACCAAAACCAAAAACATAATTAACCAGAATTCTTGACGTAAACATAATAAAAATAAAAAATACCCGCAAAACACGGCACACCACATTTTGTCTCCCTCCCACACCGCACTCACGTGGCGCTCTTTATTGTATAGCCTTATTTTGAGAGCCTACGTGACGTCGTGCACTAGCGTGCGCGCCGCGCGTCGTCCTGGCGCGCGCCACTCAGACTCGCGCCGGCAGGAGCATTATGACGTCAGGCGGCGCCCGAGTCCTGTGCGGTGTGCGGTCATGTGTGTGTGTGTAGTCCGCGTGGTACGACCCCCGATGCCCGACAGCAACAACAAAGGAAGAAGAAAAAGTGAAAGTTAGATGCCTAATGAAAGAATGCCCCCACATCGCTGCCTGTGAAGGACCTCATGCCGAACCGCCCGGATACGATGCCAATGGATTATGAACCTTAAGTGAGTAATTTTAAAGACTAAAAAGATTCTATTTATAAAATATAAGTTGTTCAACCTTCTGTTCTTCTAACAGTTTTTTTTAAAAATGCAATTTAAAACTTTGTTTTGTTTTTAGCGATCTTATGGGAGGTGGCAAATCATTCCAGCAGCGAGTAGCGGCATACTTAAAGCATCCCTTGAAGGCTGCAGTCCCACGACGAGGCAACGAGAGTGGTTTGGAAGTGGAACGGGCGGAGTAGCTGTAGTGCTCGTGCCTCCAGCTAAGCTTTTTAAACAGGTATTCCGGTTTGTGTGTTTGAATAACGCCGAACATTAAGACGGCTAAATGCAATTTCCGTCGTGCAGCCATTTTTAACATATTATGTTTATTTAAATGTGGCGTTATATGATGCTTCCGGGGTATACCGAAGCAGTAACGCGCACACGCATTTTGTACCCGCTGTATTAGACGCTCTGTGCGAGAAAGGAGACACGGCCCGTATACAGTGTCACAATAATTCAGTTTAGACAGTACCAGGCTGTCCACCAATCTCTTCCTCATTGCCACACTTAGGAAATCCTTCACCCGGTACAGAACCTTTAGCCTATAAAAACAGTTTTTTACAACACCATTGATATGCGCCTCAAAACGAAGTTCTGGGTCAGTGACTAGACCCAGATTGCAAGCGGTTTCCACCCTTTCAATGTTTTCTCCCTTGATTTTAACTTCGGGCCTGGCAGAAAGAATTGACTTTATTTGATTTCTGCTTCCCATGACCATAAACTTAGTTTTTTTTGGGTTCAGTACAAGTGAGTTGTCCATAGACCACGACGCAATTCTGTCTAGTTCATCATTTAGGGCATGTACGCTGGCTGTTGTGTTACTAGTATTGAAAGAGGTATACAACTGAGTATCATCCGCGTATACGTGGTACTTGCAGTTCTTAATACACGCAGTTAGGTCGGCACTATAAAGTATATAGAGTAACGGCCCGAGCAGTGATCCCTGGGGAACGCCCCTTGTGATTATTTTCGGGGAAGAAGATACCGTGGAACCGTCTTTCTTACGCAACTCGACCCGCTGCGACCTACCCGTTAAATAACTCTCAAACCAATCCGTAGTCTGGCTGTCAAAACCGTAATATCTTAATTTGGATAATAATAGACGAATATTAATTGAGTCAAAAGCCCGCGAGTAGTCCAGCAGTACCATTATAGAACCCTCACCACGGTCCCGCGCCTCAAGGAGGTTACCCACAACGTCAGCTAAAGCAGTCGCGGTTCCGCGTCCCTTTCTGAAACCTGACTGCAGCTCAGGCAGCATACCATGCTCCTCGAGAAACTCGGTAACCTGCAGATATACGACTCTCTCCAATACCTTGGACAAACATGGCAAAATACTTATGGGCCGAAGATCTTTGTAGTTTTGTGGGTTATTATTTTTCAGAATAGGCCGTACTATCGCATTACGCCATAGGTCAGGAAATACTTTGCTAGTAATAGATTTGTTAACTATCTCGGTTATCGTAGTCAATGATTGTGGTAGCGTAAGAGTTAACATGTCTTTCGGTATACCGTCAATCCCTTGCGCATTTGTAGATATGTTTTGTAATATTTTCAAAACTGTTTTAGGGTCTGTTGGCATCAACGTAAAATTTGCGGAACCAAATTTGTTATTTTGAAAGAAAGTTAGTTGGGAAATGTTCACATTAGGATCACCCGGGACATCTAGAAAGGCTGAATTTATACCATCTGGGTCGTCAAATTGTTCAGTGAGCACACCATCGTCCTTAGTCACTGGAAGCACATGTTTTTTTTTAAATTATACCATAGTGATTTAGAGTCGCTAATGTTGTCATTTATATATTTAGTTAAAAATGCTTTTTTCTCATTTAGTAAACCAACTACTGCTTGGTGCTTAAGATCTAAATAGTAATGTTTATGTGCTTTCAGTTTTGTTTGACGATACTTAAGGCGCGCATTATTTCTCAGCTTAAACATTAATTTTATAATGTCTGTTATCCAAGGTGTCGGTTGAGCATTAAGTGTTCTGGTTTTTATAGGCGCGTGAGCGTCGAAAAGGCTAATGACGTGAGAATTAAAGCAATGTACCATATCATTTACATCCTTTAGTTCGCAGATTGAGTCCCATGGGATCGCCTCCAGATCTCTTCTAAAATCGTCAGCCTTTATATCCCTAAATGCGCGATACACTACCCGTTTGCGTGATGATTTTTCTTTTTTAAAAACTATCTCACATGAGACAAACGAGTGATGACCGAGCTCCGCGACGCGGTCCACAGAAGCATTTCGATACTGTGCATCCGTACAGATCACGTCAATTAATGTGGCACTGTCTCCCACAAAGTGCGTAGGCGTGGGTACGATCTGGTGCATGTTACAATAATTAAAGAATTCTATTAGACTTTTTGTTCTACCTTTGCTTGTGTCAAGCATGTTAACATTAAAATCACCTAATAAAATAACATTGTCATACGGAGCCAATGCACACATGCTATCCGTGATCGCGTCCAGGCAGATATTGATGTCTAACCAGGGAGGCCGGTATGCTGTCCCTATGAGTAGTTTTTTCTTCTTGGCAGTTATATTCATCCACATTTGTTCCACCTGCGGATGATGTGGATGGGCCCTTATTTGAGTGCTAGTTCCCGCTTTAATGTAAAACGCGACTCCCCCGCCGCGCCCCCCGCGAACCGCCACCGGGCGCGGTCTGTGCCGCAATTGATATCCAGGAACCACTGGCGCCCTGCCCTCTTCCCCCTCCCTCAACCATGTCTCATTGATCGCCATAACATCGACTGAATGGTGATCCATAGCGACAATAAACTCATCATGATTCGTGGATAATGAACCCGCGTTAAGAAGTCCAAACTGAATATGTTTATTTCGCGGCATATGAAATAGAGATATAGCTATATACATGCAAATTATGCACAGTCCGAAACAACAAGTAGTGCAGAAACATAATATACGAGTAGTGACAGAAATAGTGGGTAGATAAAAAAATAAAAATGTAACAATAATAGTGGGTAGGTATAAATACAAAAATAAACAAGTGACAGTAAAACATGATAATATTATGGTGTGATGGTGCAAGTAAATAATATACCATAGGATCAAACTGATCTACGTACGCCATAATCGCTGAGCGACACTCTTTACTCCCACAGCCAGTACATGCAGCGCCAAACAAGGTACCTCTCAAAATAATGTGCAAGTGACATGACAACTCAAGGAAAACAAAAAATCTAAACACAACAAAGTAACAAAAAAAGACAATAGCACTAGGTTTGAGTGAGCCCATCAACGTCCGGTCCAAAGACATCCCGTAACTCTGTCTCATTGCGTATGAGCTTAGACTTCTCACCGGGCCCGCGTCGGGCAAGAATGCGGCCGTGTTTGGTCCACACAAATTGCCAGCCAAGACGTTGGCCCGCATCCCGAGCTCGCCGAAATAACTGCCGGTTTATTTTGGTTAGGCGTTCATTAATGTAGAACCTACTTGGAGGACCGGGCATCTCGAGATCCGCGGTGTTGGCTCCCCGTCGAACTCTTGCGGCGCGCATTAGCTCATCACGTAGGTCGCGGCGGACGAGTCGCACGACCACGGTGCGGGGGCGCGTCAGCACTGGGCCCGCAGCCTTCACAGCGCTCACTTGCCTGCCACCCATGCGATCCACGCACACTATGTCTCTATCTTCAATATGCACGCCCAACTTTGTGGCTATGAGCTTCACAGTGTGCGTGAGGTTTTCCGACTGGACTTCCGGTAAATTGGAAATCTCCAAGTCATTGCCTAAAAGCTGTTGATCCCGGTCATTTAACTCGCGCTTTAAATCAGCAAATTCCTCACTTGTACCTGATGAATTAGTGACCGTTACTTTCTGCTCAAGTAGGCCCATTCTGCAGTCCATGCTATCCATACGCTTATCGTACTGCTCAAAGGACTCCTTCATGTGATCCCTGTCCGCTTTGAGCTGAGCTAAATCTGTTCGAAGACTCTGAAATTCAGACTGGAATCGTCTTTGCATGATTTGTAACTCCGCCCGCAACTCCTCCTTGAATACAAGGCGCAATTCAGCCCGCAGCTCCTCCTTAAAATTGCGTAAGGTGGTAGATAAACCAGGAGCAACATCCTGCGTATCACCTAGTGTGCTGCAACTCAAGACACTGGTATCCATGGACTCCTCCTACGCATATGCCTGCGCTGGCATAGTATCCGCCCTGGTCGGTACCGATGCATTTTTACAGTTCGGACAAACCCAGGCCACATTATTAAACCTGATAGCGGCAAGAAACCGCAAGCCCGATGAAAAAGAGCGCTGCAATTGCTGCACTTGGCGGCCTCTAGTGGCGATATGAATTTTGCGCAACCACCACACTTTGCTGCCGGCATGTTGTCGCAATTAATTATTATCACTTGTTAGCGATTGATCCTGCTGATTTGGTACCCTGGAGTGTCAATAGATGGCGCTGACACAAACAATCCGTATATGGCAGTTCAAAGTATGGGATATGTAGCGGTGTCACAACACCATGCAGCGCTGCACCGCTAGCAACACAACACACAGATCGGATTTATTTCCAAAGCAGAGCTTTAATATCCGTAAATACTATTTCAAGTCCACCATTCACTTTTTGCATCAAGTAGGTAGTTCTTCCTATCCACTTTTGTCCCAAGTTTATGTCTTTGCACTTTTCTCCTATTTCTTAAGCTACTACTTCACTGTACACGAACTGTGATTGATTTTGGCAGTGAAAGTCAGACTTTAGACAATAAATAATTCGGCAAAGAGCACTTTTTTTATTTTAAGATGTAAACAAAACAGCTGACAGTTTGACGTCCGTACGTCAAGTGTACATCACACATCTGGTTTTGGTCAGCCAGCTCGCGAATATGTATCCTCCGACTGCACAGCATGATTTCTTCTTGTTTACGTCTTTTTAGTTCGCTTTTTAAGCAGTCGGGTATTTTGATTTTTAAGAACGCTTTAAGTTCCTCTGTGACACACATTCTCGGTCCTTGAAATCATCGGAAGACCTAAAATTAAGCAATCGTATGCATTCCACATCCTTCTTCAACAAATCTTCACGGTTCAAGCAGCTCGTTTGTGGAATGCTTTACCAGCCCGTTAGAGGTAAGACGTGCACAAACATTACCTACATTTAAAAAAATGGTGAAGGATCATTTCCTTTCTTTGTAACTATTCTTCTCCTTTCTCTGTTCTATATTTTATATTTATTAGTATATTATTTTATTGGTATGTATGTATTTTATGTAATATCTAAGTAATATTATTAAGATAGTTTTTGTACACTGACAGCCCTATGTCTATCTTCTCTCGTTCAGTCCATACAAAGGTTGTCTGTAAGAGATTGCCCTGTGCGAAAAGACCGCCCATTGTACACTTATCTTTAAAAAATATTGTCCTGTTATTATTTAAGTGGTGTACAATAAAGTATATAATAAATAAAAATAAATAGATATTATACTTATAATTTTTTCCCGTGTGCCATCTCCAACCAATCTCTTAAGAGGACCGACCAGAAATGCCTATTACACCAGTTATTGAAGAAGGTTAAGACATGACGTCGTGATACAAATATAGTTCGCCAAAGGTAGTCTACCGCCATTCAAATTCAGAACGTCGGTCTGATCCTAATTAGCACTGAAAATGTTCGCAACGGAAAATCATTGAGTAGTTTGCTTTTCCTTGAATCAAAACCAGGACAAGTTCTGTATGTAGTTAAGCTAAAATTGAGCTTAGATGTTGACTTTCGCCAGTAACTCCATCATACATTGGCACCCTCATTAAAAGAGAAAAAGGATGGTATTTTGATTTTTTTATTAGTTTTTACATATTGGCAATTTGTTGTAACTGTACTCATGTTTGAGCAAATAAAGATTGAATTTGTATTTGAATTTAAAATTTTATTATAAGTCTCTAATCAGTAATCTTTGGCCGTATAGTCTATGGTATAGGCCACTTGAGCTAAGTCGCGAGTAAAAATCAAGATGTATACAAAACATTTTGTAACTTTATACATGGTAAGTTCTTGAAGAGCTCTCGAAAGAAACGCTCTCTATTCCCAAAAGAAATAATATATAAATCCGACACTCCTTTGTCTTGATTTCGGCAGCCAACAAATACATGCCTTTGTCAAATCAATCCTGTCTTTAACCTTAGTGACATGTTTAACATCTACGCGTAAATAAGGAATAAAATCCTCTGAAAAACATTCTCTTTGATATCTTTGCAGCCGTTTTAGTTTACCGATATGTATATGTGAAGCTCGACTATTTTTGTGTTGACTTAGAAATAAATATTTTACGTTCGAAGTTTACGTTGTTTAGTCATGTGTGAACTATAGATACAAACTTGAGAGATTTTTATTGTTATGGCTTATTTATTTTGCAAAAAACACCTTTCATCAAAACTACGGTGTTCGTGAGTGCTGAAGTCATTGAGTTCTTTTTTATATTTCTTTCCGTATAAGATGAAAACGGAGATTCCAAGAGGCGGCTTAAGGCGTAGATACCCTTGAGTAGCTGATTTTAAAATGAGAATCACGTCTAAACGGCTAGTCGTAATTTTTTGGAAAAATTTATGTTACATTAGACCATTTTCTTAATAATTTGATCTGAGCAAATTTTGAGGTTTTATTCGTATAACATAGTGTAATTAATTAGTAAAGTTATGACTAAAACACGACAATCGCACCAAAACCGCTGGGCGCATTTTAATGAAATCGACACCATCTCAAAGAGAATTTAATTATCTACATTTTGATCTGAGCCTTTTTTTTTAAGTTATAGAATAACAAGGAAAGTACAAAAAACTACTAAATTTTGGGTCGCGCGGGTGTGAAACAAGTGCGCGTTTTGTTCCCTCAAGTCGTTGGCGTTAGTCGTCGTCTTAATTAACTCTGGCACCAGAGGTGCCCACACGATAAGAAGAAGACAGAGTATTGTGAGTGTAGTGAAACAGAAATTTCTAAAAGAATAGGCTGCCAGGCCAAGCATAATACTAATGTAATTATGTGATCTCTCACATCAACGAGTTTGCCAATACGTTGCCAACGTACAGAGGTAAAATTCGAATCTCTCTTAGTCTCTAATTCCACTGACTTCAAACTGGATTATACAGGTATACACAGTGTTGCCAACGTCCATGGTCTGGATTCTCTAAAAACCTGACTGAAAATCCCCAAATTTGGGGAATGTAAAATCAATATTCCCCACATCTTCCCCATATTTTTTTTAAATTTAATAAATGTAATGTTGATATAATCAAACATATTTATTACAAAAATTATCAAATCAGTATGATAGTGGTCAAGAAAAAGCGTATCCAAAAAAAAAAGGAAAAAAAAAACGACTACTTTGTGTGTTTATCAAATTATTTGAAGGATCAAATTTCAAGCTCCCTCCTTTCTTCTTATTACCTCCTCTAGTGGCCATAAGCGCTACTACAGTGTCAGTGTGTAGGCGATTACGATGCCTTGTTTTCAAATTCTTTAAGACGCTAAATTTTCTTTCGACAGATGCGTTTGAGAAAGGTAGAACGAGCAATAGGCTTATTTTCAGCTGTTGGTGGTCATGAATTTTGCCATAAAATAAACTCTAAAACCTTCCTGCCGGATAAGTTGGGTTTAGCTTAAATTAAATATATATATAAATACTTCTAGTGCTACTTTTATTACATCTAAGTTCAGTTCTAATGAAATGTCTAAATTGCCCGCATTTTCCCCACATAATCGCTCTCCCCACAAATAACCCAAACGGACTGAAAATCCGCGCAGTTTGGAGAGTTCCCCAAAGATTGGCAACGCTGGGTATACAGCAATGCCTTATGGCAAATGAATAGTGTTAGTAAAAACTATACTTGCCCAACGAAGTGGGCTCTCCGCTTTCCCAGAGAGATTTACTACCTACTGCTACACGCGGACCGCGGACGCCATACACATTTCGAATAATGCCGAAAGTTTAATAAAGTAAATTAGACATTATTATATTCGCTAACGTGCCATTCCCGAGAGCTAAATGAACTAAAATTAATTATACTAATACGAACCACATGACTGTGGTGGAAGTAAAAGTTAAATTAGTGCTCATTTTATTCATGACAAGCTAGTTTAAATTAATTATATCTGAAAATGAACTGCGACATGTGTCTGAACCGCAGGAATCTAAATAGAACTTAAATTAGTGTCGTCTACATGCATAATTAGACAACGCAATTGGGTACTAATCCATCTGCCAACTCGCCTATAATGAAAACGGTTACTATGTGAATTCAGTAATGGAAATCTATGAGAAATATGAGTTTTTTTTAATAAAGACCACGAAGGCTTGAAACAGAAGGAATGAGGCTTAAGACAGTTGGTGTATGGCCTGCTGAATAATTATTGAGGAATTAAGAACACAATTTGTTTATAATGGTGGCGCAATGCTCTACGTCTTGTTTTCCGATGATAGAACACGGAACACAATCATGGTGTCGTACGAATTCTTCTTTCATATCCGAATCAAATTTTTTGCTAATTTGAGTAACTCAAAACGAAATAAGTTAGATTAGAACATAACTCCTTAACACATTATAAATAAATAAATAAAATAAATAAAATTTTCTTTATTCAGGTAACTTTTCAAAACCCATTTTACATTTTACATCAGAATAATAAAAATAAAAATAATATCAGATAAATTAACGGTCAAAACAAAAAGTAATGTCAAATTTTATACCTAGAGGAAGAACCCAAAATCCAACTAAGTTTATTCGAAATTCTGATCCAAATTCCAAATAGACGAGTAAATTAACGTTGTTCAAACGATTTGAATCTTCATCAAGGTCGACTGTCTTGGGACTACTCAGAGAGCTCCGTATAGGAAATGGTGGTCCATCCCAGAAGGATACTGAATAGTTAATACGATTTTCATGAATTACACTTACAGTAGATATATATACGGCAATCAATTTGTCTTATTAAGGTTTCGAAAACGTTCTGCTTTGTAGATTAACGTGACTGTATTTCTAAATCTCGGTTACTCATATTTATGCCAGAATTGGTACTGTACTATGGTAATCATAATAGCTAGATGAGGCATTTCAGTTACTGGAAGATGCAACATTGGAAGGCTTCCTACAAAGTAGACGTGGTGACGACCGAGGAAGTAAGCTAAGTGTGAGAAGCACATGACCGGTCAATGTAGAGCGCTTGCACGAGGCGTATGTCCAGTAGTGGACTGAAATTATGATGGTGATTATATTAATAATGGTTAACTGGTGGTAATATAAGTCCTCTCGTGATTATGATGGCTTGAGTCACGTTACCAGCCCTGGTTGATAATTTAGAACGATCATAGGTTGTTCACTTACACATAAGTATCGTAACTTTTCGCAATGTGTAGATGAAATAATTAATATGTTAATGATTACATATCCCGACAGGGAAGCTCGCTCTACATACTTACCATTACGAGTATACCATACGATCAAACACTAAGTCTAACTTAAGTCTAAGTAGTAAACCGATTCAGAGAAACTCTAAAATCACAGCCACAAACTACCCCACTGCTCCAAACTTGCTCCATCAACTTTGTTTATCCGTTCACTGAAGATTAAGTAAGTAGGGTAAATGAAGAAATGCTTTTCAATCGGTAGGAGTCCGTGTTGAGCCCTCTTGACGCGCACAAAGACGAGAATCGCAACGGACGATCTCTGAGGACCATTTATTCAATTCTCCGTCTTCGGCCAGTGAAGCTTTTAGACCAAGGCTTCGTTGTTACTAAATAAAAACTATTTAACAAAAAAAAATAACCGACTTCCAAAAAAAATCACTAGAAAGCGAAAAATAACTTTCTCATCGACAGTCGGTGTCTTTGGAACCTACTTTTTCGGTTTTTTTCCGACTTCCGAAAATAAAATAGCTTTGTAGTGTTATTCTCTCTTTTTCAATTTAATCTTCTTTTTCATTTTAATCTTCAATTTCCAAGTAAAAAATATTTTTCTTAGTTGACAATGCAAAAAAATTTCGCTGAAGGTTACTAAAGAATGTGCACAAACATTTTCTATGATTTTCTCTGCGTATATTTAAAGCCATAAACTCTGCCCAGTATTTTGTCTGAATAACTAACAATTTCTCAAACAATGGGCAGACTGTGTTACACATTAGCATATCACTTACTTAAGCAGCTAACCACTAACCACTACACTCTTGGCCTCAACTTAAGGCGCAGATACCCCTGAGTAGCTGATTTTAAATGAGTATCACGTCTAAACTGCAGGAAATATTTTTTTGGAAAAATGTGTTACGTAAGATCATTTTTTAATAATATGGTTTAAAAAAAAATTGAATTTTATTCGTATAACATAGTGTAATTAATTTGTAAAGTTTTTTCTAAAACTGAAAAATACGCGACAATCGCACCAAACCCGCTTGGCGTATTTTAATGAAATTGTCAACATCTCAAAGACAATTTAATTATCTACATTTTGATCTGAGGCTTTATTTATTAAAGTCATAGAATAATAGGGAAAGTACAAAAATCTACTAAATGTTGGGTCGCGTGGGTGTGAAATGAGTGCGGGTTTTGTTCCCTCAATGTCGTTGGCGTTAGTCGACGTCTTAAAGCAACACTCTTGATGTAGATTAAGACGCCTCCTGCGGCCGCCTGCATTAAAGCGCATTTACTTTTGAGCTTGTCGACTGTAAATATGTATAGGAATCGACCACCTGACTTATCGGTAGCGGTAGCGCATGCCACTCCCACTGTTTAAGACTTTTCGACAATCACTATCGCTGTAAGAATGTAAATTTATCGAAGCCCTCTTGGACTCTAAACAAACAAAGTGACAAAACACCAAAATCTAAGGAATTGACCAATAGCGCATGTCAGTTCCTTATAGTTTTTGACAATCATCGCTGAATGTGACTTTTTAGGGTTCCGTACCCAAAACGGGACACTATTACTAAGACTCCGCGATCCATCTGTCTGACTGTCTGTCTGTCTGTCCGTCTGTCACCAGCCTGTGCCAGCGTGTGTGTGAGCCGTGATAGCTAGATAGTTGAAATTTTCACAGATGATGTATTTCTGTTGCCGCTATAACAACAAATACTAAAACCAGAATAAAATAAATATTTAAGGTGGCCTCCCATACAACATGGTATTTTTACTGTTTTTAGCGATAGTGGTACTGAACCTAACGTGCGTGAGTCCAACTCGCACTTGGCCAGTTTTTTCTATGTCCTCTTACCACACTCGCTTGTTAACACTGATGAAGAACGGCTATGCTTAACACATGCAAGTGCAAACAGTGTAAGAAATCACCTTATGTATACAAATAAATAAAATTGATGTGTCTGTATGTAATGTCAAAATAACAAAGTTTTATTGAATGCACGTGAAAGTATATACGGTACTAACAACAAATAAGCAATTTTTAAGATTTTTGTCTGTCTGTCTGTTTGTTCCGGGTAATCTCCGAAATGACTGGACCGATTTTGACGGGACTTTCACTGGTAGATAGCTGATGTAATAACGAGTAACACGTTACACGAGTATACGTTTGATCACGAGAAAATTCATAGTTCCGGTGGGAAACAAAAAAAATAAAAAAATATTTTTTACGAGTTTGACGCGGACGAAGTCGCGGGCAACAGCTAGTAAGCCTTTTATATAGCCATTGTCAGCCAATTAATAATAATATAATAATAATCTTTGTTCAAACTTGAAATTGGTAAATTTACTAATATGTCTTTTATATAGAGTGGGTACAACAATGTTAGGTGCCTGTACTAGGTAATCCTGTATCACAGGCGGCAGGGGCTTAAACAATGTAATTGTATGGACAAGGAAATTTTAACAATATTTTCTTATCATTAGAATAGTGACAGATATATATTGTTTTATTGATAATGATAAACAGATGATTCCTAACTTAGCTTAGTTTAGTTACAGTAGTCGAGAAATTCTGGTCTTGCAAACGCTTTGTTTTGCATTTAAACCCTCAAAATTCAGATTAAATTGTTTCTTTGAAAATTACAGCTTTTAACAACCAAGAAGAAAAGCTACATTTTGTAAGATACTTTAGTTTTGCCGACTATCGTACAGCATACCCCATAGAGCAACACTTGATGTAGAATTAGACACGCCTCCTGCATTAAGCAAGCTTCGGAACCAGCAGTTATTGTGGAAAAATAAAACGGAGCGCCCGAGCTAATTGCAAGACGGACGTGGCAAGAATAATAGCGTTCTTCATGAAATATTGCCTCTTGTTCTTGCGCGTACGCTTTTTATTTTAGTTTTTCTTTTTTTCCAGATTGCCAGCAAGATGTGTGGTGTTTGCTAAGAGGTTTGCTTGGAGATATGTAAGATTTTAGTTTTGTTTGGCTTCATTGGTTTTGAGTTTCACTAAGCTTCTAACTGCAAAAATAATCTAAACCATAACTAATATAATTAAAGAGTTAAAATTGTACGTTTATGTTTGTCCGATTACAAACATTATTTCACTGATACAAAGGTACACCTGTCGCCGAGTGTTTAGGGTAGTAAAGGGTTTTTTAACCCCCGATGGAAAAAGAGGGGTGTTATACGTTAGACATGTGTATCTATGTGTTTGTTTATTTGTGTATCTGTCTGTGGCATCATAGCTCCTAAACGGATGTACCTATTTTGATTTAGTATCTAGGTATTTTTTTGATATGTGAAAAACAGCCATTTGGTTCGTAAAGTATGTTCTGCACAACCATTTGGCGCTAACTCCAGACGGGCCACGACTCATCAGTCGTACCACAGAATAAATAATAGTACAAGTACAGAAGACTCACTTCGTGCAACAATTCATTGAAATAGAGACTCCTGCTAGTTAGCAACAAAGTGCAATTCAGCTCGCATAAGCGCTCAGTGCCTAACGTGATATTCACCTAAACGTTGCCGTTCTCTTCTAACGCGTATCTCCGTCGCTGTCTGGCGCGGTTTGACTCGGCTCGTAAGGGTTGTCGACTTGCCGCTTTCGCTTACATCCACTATCTACCTACTTAACCACGTAATCTTTCTTATGTTTGATGCCTATGATTACACGGTCAAGTAGGTAGATAGACAATGAATATTATAGACCGTCATTTTGTTTGGTACTTAACAAATGAAAACTAGGTTACCTAAACTTCATTTACTATAACATTAGACATTTAAATAAGCCCATTTTACAGCCCGGTCAATCGATTTTGACTTCTATTGCGTTGGTGATACGACAAATGGAAGCTGTAGTAAACAGTTGGTTTTGGTAACAGATTTGTGCTTTTTATATCATCCTTATGTGTACGAGATAGAACACAAAATCGGTTGAACGGGCTGTAAAACGAGTTGTAAAGACGTCTAAAGTTATTTCAAATTGAGTATAGGTACCTACCTCTTTGTTTACTCTTTAGTGATATTTTTTGTTAGTTTATTTAAAGTTGGCTTGAAGAACTCTTACGAAATATTTTTTGTTTGTTCGTTAGGTATAAGTAAGTACCTAGTTTTATATACAAACGTTAACTTTAACAAGTGCGTACACTTACTCAGGCTATTGGTAAATTCATAGGCTAAGTAGGTAACTACTTAGGCAATTATAATTTATTTTAAACTGGATCTAAAGCGTTTATTTTTATGTTAACAAAACAGTAACCATTCAATAAAAAAAGAAATCAAATTATATTTGTGAACAACACGAAAATCTAAAATATCTAAGTAGGTGGGTACCTATTTAGGTATTTCACACACCTATTCATTCTTTTAGGAACACCAAAATGCTTAAATTTTTATACAAAACTCGTACACATTATGCACCTACTACCGATAGTTACAGATTATTTATGTTATGATTTAAATAGGTACAACAAAATAGCTTACCTTTCAAAATCTTTCGGTACTTTAAAAAAACTTAATATCGATTCATTGTTCTTTGCTTTATTTAAACACCCGTAAACACAACAATATCTTTTAAAGGCCTTAGAAGTACGTTTAGAAGTCATCGTTATTTGCTGCATAATAGAAATAACGTGGCTAACGTGCGAGCCGAGCGGTAAGCGGCAACCTAATGCGTTATTCCCTCTGCAAGGTACCGCCGGCCGATCGTACCTAAACTGCGGAGTGACACCCCCCTGGTCGTACCAACTTTTTTTTTTTTTTTTGTTTGAGTAATCATCCAATGACTTCTCCCGCTCTGGGTGAAGCGGGAGGGCGTGTCAGACTTTTACTGACTAAAACCCACCCGTGTTCGTTCAGTTGCTTGAGCCAGGGCCGCGGTAACTCGTTTTCAAATTTATCCGCGACACCATCGGTCGTACCCTGGAGTGATGATGTAAAGCTTGTGATCTCCACAACTCCTAATTGTCTCAATTTATGTTACCTTAATTTTTTTTTTCAGTGGTTACTTGTAGTGCCTATTCAAATATTTTTTTTTATTTTATCTATTACTATATACAATATTATTAATATTAAAAAGCTGAAGAGTTTGTTTGTTTGTTTGAACACGCTAATCTCAGGAACTACTAGTTGGAATTAAAAAAATATGTTTGTGTTGGATAGTCCATTTATCGAGGAAGCTTATAGGTTGTATAACGTATAACATCACGCTACGACCAATAGGAGCCGAGCATAAATGAAAAATTTTGCAAAAACTGGAAAAAATATATCCTTTTAGACAGCTACCGTTGCGTGCGCTGCGCAAGCGGTTAAAGTTACGCAACATTCATGTATGTAGGGTAGGTAGCCAGTTGACGGGAGCGAAGCCGCGTGGGACAGCTAGTTATTTTAATATTCTTAAAAAGACATACTCAGCCCTATCTTTGTAACAGGCAGCGTCACTTCAAAACGTCGTCCTCGGTGACAAGTAAGTATTCAAGTAACACTAAATGCTCCCGAGACATATCTAACTTACTATTCTGCATCGTACAAGTTCGTTATGAATTTTACGACGACGAGAGTACCCAGCTGCCGTCCTATAGCTAGAGTGACGTTATCTAACAATTAGCTAATTTAGTTTTTAGAAAATATCTCTATCGATCTGTCTTAGTAGTATTTTTCTACTATCAATGGATCAATCAATCTGCCTAGCCTTTTCCCAACTACATTGGGGTCGAATTCCAGTCTTACCGGATTCAGCTGAGTTAACACGGTACCCTTTGGCAAGACTGGTGTCAGATCTCAGGCTTCTGACTTCCCGTAACGACTGTCAAAGATCTTCAAATGACAGCCGGGACCAACGGCTTAACGTGCTTTCCGAGGCACGGAGTAAACTCGGTATGTTGAAATGGTCACCCATCCACGGACCGACCTCGTCAAGCGATGCTTAACCTTGATTATCGATATTTACAGTATCTATCTACGTACATATTATAATTTATTTCAAAGTATTTAAATTCTAATTATTTCTTATATCTATCTATATATATAAAAGCGAAAGGTCACTCATTCACATATCACGATATGTCGAAAACAGCTTGACGTATTTATTAGGTAGTTTATAGTTAGTAGACGTCCGCTATGAACGAATTTTGTGATAGGACCGGATTTAGGGAGTCTAAGGGCTCTCGCAAGTTTGTTTGAAAGTCCTTCATTTTTTGAGCTAATAACTTAAAATTTAGTAAGGGGGTAGTATAAAGTTAGTAGACGTCCGCTAAGAACAGATTTTGCGACAGGGCCGGATTTAGGCGGTCTAAGGGCTCTCGCAAGTTTGTACGAAAGTCCTTAATTTTTTGTGCTACATACTTGAAATTTGGCATGGAAGTAGTTTATAGTAAGTAGATGTCAGTTAAGAACGGATTTTGCGACAGGGCCGGATTAAGGAGGTCTAATGGCTGTCACAAGTTTGTATGAAAGTCCTTCTTTAAATTTGGCAGGGAGGTATTTAACAGTTAGTAGACATTCGCTAAGAATGGATTTTATGTCAGGGCCGGATTAAAGAGGTCTAAGCACTCTCGAAAGTTTGTATGAAATTTCGGATAAAAAAATAAATTTCAGGACGGCATGCCATTCTGAAATTTAGGAAGTCTAGAGTTTATGAGTAGGAGACATAAGCTAAGAAAGAATTTTGTGATACTCAATTTTTTTTTTCTAATTGGTGCATTTAAAAATGTTGCTTAGTGTGATAGGCATTTTCTGTTGATTGAAATATAAAAATAGTTTGCGTTAAACATCATTAAACTTTATCCCTCTTACAAATAAACGCGGAATAAAGTTACACCAAGTATAAACCTATGAAAATGTATGGGTATACCTTTGTTATACCTGGTATAACTTTATTCCGCGTTTATTTGTAAGAGGGTAAATCTTTATCAAGCGGACTTAGTCACGGGCAACAGCTAGTCTATTATAATCTAAAGTCTATCTTTCTCGAGTACTTATAACTTTTATATAAAAAACTGTTTCTTATTTTTAACATTTGTATTCTTAAATTAGTTCTGTACGTACTACGAAATAAATATAAAGCATTTATCTCTTGCAACAAAAACTTATATACTTTACATAATGTACGTATTTTATTATAAGTTGCATTGCAGCATTGCCATCCAACGTGGCAATGCTGCCAGCCTTCTGGGCACTTTTCCTGTTGACAGCGATGTGGACGAATTTTTTTGACGCCCCGTAATTGTACATATTAGGTTTTCTTATTTCAGTTCTAATATTAGTTTATAAACAATGTACATAATTATGAAAATAAATTAAATTGTCATTAAAAAAAAAGTAATGCCTATTCAATAGTGAGTAATTATATCTATGGTTTGGCACCAGACACTCTCGCATATAATTTTTAGGGTTCCGTACCCAAAGGGTAAAAACAGGACCCTATTACTGAGACTCCGCGGTCCTGTCTGTCTGTCTGTCTGTCACCAGGCTGTATCTCATGAACCGTGATAGCTAGACAGTTGAAATTTTCACAGATGATGTATTTTTGTAACAGAATAAAATAAATATTTGAGTGGGGCTCCCATACAACAAACGTGATTTTTATGCCGTTTTTTGCGATAATGGTACGGAACCCTTCGTGTGCGAGTCTGACTCGCACTTCGCCGGTTTTTTGTTGATAAACAGCACCGATTTTTATTATTTCGCGTTCTTTTTTTGTTCTTCTTATGTAACTCAAAATACGATTTTGTCAGATAGCGGCAGTCTAGCTACAGGACTGCAGTATGTAAGTTAAACCAAGGTTATACTTGAAAAACCGTCTAAAATTTATGCTATTTTTGTTACTTTACCTGCAACTAAGTTAAGATAGAATCTTGCTAAGTATTAAGCACCGACGTTAATGAATATTTATGCTCCTTAAAGAACTTTCTAGTGTTAGGAACACAAAACGCTTTCAACTTAGGTGTAAGTACCTGTGTGTAAATAATTATATCATATAGTTGTTTGTGTGTTTTTATAAACAATAAACGGAAACAGGACTACATGTCGATTACCTTTGTTTTATACCCCAGGGCCAGACGAACATGTCGGTGAATCGTTCGCCGGTGAAAGATTCTATCGATGAAATTATTAAAAGTGAATCGTTCTGTCGGCGAATCGTTCGTCATTGAAACGTTCTATCGGTGAAAAAACTAAAAGTGAATTGTTCTGTCGGTGAACCGTTCAACGGCGAAACGAATGTCGGAGAAATGTTTCAGAATCGTTGTTTGGATTCTATGGTTCTATTGGTAAAAAAATTAAAAGTGAATCGTTCTGTCGGTGAACCGTTCAACGGCGAAACGAATGTCGGAGAAATGTTTCAGAATCGTTGTTTGGATTCTATGGTTCTATTGGTAAAAAAATGAAAAGTGAATCGTTCTGTCGGTGAACCGTTCAACGGCGAAACGAATGTCGGAGAAATGTTTCAGAATCGTTGTTTGGATTCTATGGTTCTATTGGTAAAAAAATGAAAAGTGATTCGTTATGTCGGTGAACCGTTCAACGGCGAAACGAATGTCGGAGAAATGTTTCAGAATCGTTGTTTGGATTCTATGGTTCTATTGGTAAAAAAATGAAAAGTGAATCGTTCTGTCGGTGAACCGTTCAACGGCGAAACGAATGTCGGAGAAATTTTTCAGAATCAGTTGTTTGCTTGTTGACACGTTTAAATTGAAGTAAAAAAACCAGAAAAATACTTGAAGCTTGTCATTTCTAAGCTTCAAGCTTTAAGTTCCCTCTTACAGAGAGGAGGCCTGTTCCCAGCTGTCGTGTCCTCGACTTTCTTCAGTGCCTTATATAAGAACTAGCTATCCCCCGCAGCATCGCTACCGTCAACTACCTACCTACACATACCCTATCCTACCTATCTACCCTACCTGCCTATATCCACGTACCCTACCTACCAACCTACCTACCTATCTACCTACCCTACCCTACCATACATTCTACCTACCCTCCCCTACTTACCCTATCCTTCCCCACATTCTATCTACTCTACCCTACATACCTTACCTACCATTTTTTTTGTGGTGGCATTTCATCCAATGACTTCTCTCGCTCTGGGTGAAGCGGGAGGGCGTGTCAGACTTTTACTGACTAAAACCCACCCGTGTTCCTTCAGTAGTTTGTCAAGGCCGCTCTAATTCTCTTTAAAATTAAATCTGCGAACAAAACAGGCATCGGCCCTAGCGGACTCCGTCAGTTTTTGCTGACATCTCTTTAAGGCGCGCATGGAACACTACGCGCCTGCTCTTTATTGGACGGTGAGCTAACCATTACTCATCGTCCGCAAGCCCGCGCCTACAGTGGCTGGAAATCGGCTTGCGACTCCTGACGCCCAGGCAAGGCGTCTCCTGCGGTAGCTAGGGGGCGTGAGGGCATCTCTGTTGCGTCTCCCTCACGCGTTCCGCCTCCTCCTTCGGGAGCATACTGCTGCGCAGAATAAGGTGACCGCTGATCGCCTCCACCGTATGCTCCATCGTGTCCTCCGGGCGATTCAGACAATGGTGACACCCTGGCGACCCTAACCTACCTACCTACCAATTTGTTTTTTTTTCTGGTACTAACTTCGCATTATTGTCTTTCTAATGAAACCGGTTTGGGCACATCGGTTGGATGTTTTCAAAGTCTATAACGGACATTGTGTAGAAACTTCTTTTTGTGTTTATATTAGGATAAAATTATTTGACCAAGAATGCCTTAATGTAGCCTTAATGTAAACTTCTTTTTGTGTTTATTTTAGGATAAAATTATTTGACCAAAAATGCCTTAATGTAATTTATTTATAAGAAATAATACTTAAAAAAATGTTTATTTCCAATAATTACTTAACAAAGGTTACAGATACAGTAATATGATACAACATAATGAGCATAAGGTATTATCTCCTGGCTCCCAAACTAGTTTTATAGGCTGTGACTTGGGGACCAGTGATTCCAAGGGGTTCCAGTAACATATCAATATAATGACTATTTATGTTAAAAATTAAAATGTTTATTTCAATTACAAAGGGCATTTTGATACATATTATTGGAGATCACCTTTTAAGCAAGGAATTGCTTGTATTAGGAGACTCCGCACTTCCACTTATCATTATTTTATGCGTTTTATGTGTTTGAATAGAGAAGAAAACCAATTAAAAATAAAAATTGTGTTAGAGTGAGAGTGAGTGTGTTGTGGTAGGTGTAGTATGTAGAGTGTGTGTGAGTAAATGTGAAAGCGAGGAGTATGTATGAGGGTGTGTGTGTGATATACTTGATATGAGGGGAGATCTGTCTTAGGCATATGAGAAGAGCATTTTTTCGGTTTCGTCATACGATTTTAAATTTTTGCATTGGTGATAATTTAAGCTGTGATTGATTTTATTATATAAAATATTGCTGAAATAGGTGAATTGGTGTTGAGCGAAGGTAGTTTTGTGACTAACTGGTGGAAGGACAATATCTGCGCGACGTTTAGTACTTACTGTGAAAGGCAGTCGATGTTTCCTTAATACAAATTGTAACACATACAACCCTCTCACAGACAGAACCTAGCATTCCCTAAAAAGTTCCAATGTAGAGTATCTATAGGGCCAGCGTAACATAACTTTGAGAACAGCTCTCTGAGCTCTCTCTAATTTCAGAAAGTATGTTTTGCAGGTGCCATCCCAAGCTGGCAAACAATACAGGAGAAGTGAGTAATAGACTATCACAAGTGTTTCTGAGTCAGCCGAACCACGGATTTTCTTAAAGATGGGAATGAGTTTGCGCGTTCGGGTGACTAGATTATCTAGATGACTGTACCAGTTCAGATTCTTGTCAATTTGCACGCCCAAGTATTTTATACAAGATGTGGCTGTTAGAGAGGGACAGGTACAGCAGGAGTTTCTAAAGAGTAGGGCTGTATCATCAGCGTAGGGAAATATGGAGCAGTTTGTTAATGGAAGGGAACACAGATCGTTAATGTAGATGAGAAACAAGGTTGGCCTAAAATGTTTCCTTGTGGGACACCGTATTCTATTCTAGCTTTATTGCTTATCATCTCATCCAATTTAACATGTTGGAAACGATTTTCTAAATAACTAGAAAAAATGTGAAGTGCAGGTCCACGAATTCCCATGCGTTTATCAAATAGATATATAGCGTCGTGCACTTTTTTTTAGATCTACTAAAAACCAATATCTTTGTAGTACATACAATACAAATATCAATATTTAAGGCTAACCAAGAACTTTAGCGTAATGCTATATAGCCTATAGCCTTCCTCATGGATGTGGGTATCATATACAATATTTTTTCATATCCGACTGGTAGTTCCAGAGATTAGCGCGTTCAAACAAACAAACAAACAATCAAACCCTTCCGCTTTATTATATTAGTAGGTATAGATTGAAGAAGAGATGGGCCAGAACAATTTGTCACGAAATAATTGTAAGGACACATTTTAAATTATCTTCATTTTGTTCTATAGTGAGTGAGAACAAAAGATCAACTTCATTAAATGATAAATGATTTTATTTCTGTAAGTTGGATTGTACAAACACTTTTACATGTCGATCATATTTTTTAAAACTAGATGAAGTCGGCGTTTCCTGTCTGACTACTCTGAGAAGAAAGGCCGAAACAAACTCAGAGGTCACAGTCTTAAGACCTTAACAATATCTATTTTAGACGAGTTCCTGGAATCAGTAAAGAACATCAGAAATTATAAACTGTTTGACTTTAGGTTCCATAGTTCGTCTTTGTGATCTATTTGCAGATTTGGTTGCCAGTGTGTCTGGCAGATCCCTAAATTCTACAAGTTTGATATGCTTTGAGAAGTTTGCCTTCATTAAAATCATGTCTTTAGTCGGCAATTTGAGGTCTCCAAATAGTGTTAGGTAGCATAAAGTTGAGTTTGACTTCAGATAATTTAAGTAAATGATAAGTGAACATGAATGGTAAAAAATTGCCATTTCAGTCTACACTACACGCAAATGAAATAGTAGATTTTACAACGAGTGCACAAAACGAACCATTTTTATCCGAGACTATTAGCAGCCCGAGCCGAAGGCGAGGGCTGATAGTAATGTCGAGGATAAAATGGGTTTTGTGGACGAGTTATAAACTCTGCTTTTCATTTCGATTGCGAGGAAATAAAAAAACATTGTCCTTCATTTGTACTGATGCTTTCAGCATGGAATATATACTCTATAGTGTAGGCGGCTGAAGTTTTTTGGATAATTCATCAAAATAACTCAAAAGAACATTTTCTGAGAACGTAGTTACTAGTTTTTCATTTCTCCAATTTACAAAATTATCGTAAACTTTGAGAATTTTTCCCGAGACTTTGGCGGTAATATCTGTTGCATAACTCTCTGTGCATTAATTTCCATAAGCGTATTAGGAGAGAGTCCTAAATCCTCTTCTTCATTGGAAATTTTTAACAATTTTAGCAAATTTGAAGAAATTAATAAACGCACGAAAAAACAAGACAAGGGGGGTGACCATAAGCTCTAGAGTAAGGTTATTTTGAGATCGAGTAAGTGACAGATGTATACAAGTCGTATACATCTGTCCCTTACACACACTCAAAATAACCTTACTCTAAGAGCTTATGGTCACCCCCCTGTTTCCCGCCGCTTTGTTTTTAAATCATACGAAATTGATATAAGGCTTGGGCTGCAGACCTATACAGCCTACTATTAAATTAATTTTGTAATATATTTATTTTTTAAATTAATTAAATAACCTACCGTATTTTAATTTTAATTTTAATATCTTTTATGTCTTAAAAAACACATAAAAGGCAAATAAATTAAAGTAAATATTATAAAATAACAAATTCTATCTGTGAACTTTTTATTGTGTTTGGCTGTATGGCTCGTTTTCTTTGCCTTAATATAGATAAATTTATAATCAGATACGTTAATGCACTTGTGCACAAAAATAGATTTTGTGCAGCCTATATCCTGCACAAATAAGCAATTTCAGAGCATGAGAAGTGAAAACGTTATTTTTCAAATATGGAGCGCATCTCCTACAGGCTCACTCAGGTACTCACCGGGCACGGTTGCTTCGGTGAGTACCTGAATAGGATAGGGCGAGAGGCCACGGCTAATTGCCACCATTGTGGAGGTGACCTTGATTCTGCACAGCACACGCTCGAAGAGTGCCCTGCGTGGGCCTCTGAGTGGCAGGTCTTGGTCGCCAGGATCGGGCGAGACCTATCTTTGTCAGCAGTTGTGAGGGCAATGCTGGCAAAGACAAAAAAAAGCAGGGAAATGGCCTCCTTCCGTGAGACCGTGAGTATCCAGAAGGGGGCCGATTTCTCTCGGAGAAGAAGGCATCGGGGAGACAACCGCCTCGATGTCTGAAACCCCCGCCTGTAGATGGGACTCCGGGGTCGCGGGCGTTTAGACTGGTGACTCTGACCGCCCACCAAGTGAATCCAGATAAGACGGTGGCACAGTGATTACGTGCAGCCGTGCGCAACGAGGCTCAGGGGAGACGCAGAGATGCCTCTCATTCTCTCCAGGGATGTGCCCTAACAGGCGTTACACGGAGGGGTTCCGGAGTGGCCTTTTAAGAGGTAACGGGGCCTCTTCCAAGTGGTGATGGTGATCACCGGGGTGGTTTTAGTGAGGCAAAAATCTCACACTCCCTGATCTTTCCCCAAAAGTACAGGCGCCTTTTGAAGGTTTCCCCCCGAAAAAAAAAGTATAAGGGAATTGGCAAGAAGTGACGCAGAACTGGCAAAAGCAAATAAATGGAGAGAGCCCTTTGACCAGCTGTGGGACAGTACAGGATTCTTGTAATAATAATAGGTGTTGGGAACGAAATGTTCCGTTCCTTTTTTTGTTATTTTGTTGCAACACTGTGTCAGCTCGCTGTCATTGATTTGACAGCTTTTGGTGAATTTGACGTTGACAAGAGTCTCGGAATAATGTGATTTCCGGCGCGAGACGGAAAAAATGACGGTCTTGATCTGGTATTTTGAAATTGATTTGTAACCAGCCGATCATTATCCGAAATTGTGTCCGCCACTCGCGAGTGGTACGGGGAATCACCCGTGCATCACCCGCGAGTGATACGGGAAATCGCCCGTGCATTTGTTTGTGCAGATATTTCGCGCGCAGCGAAGTATTTTTGTGTCGGAAACGTGTCTAAGTGTCTGCTGGCTACCGAGAACTCTGGCTCAGATCACGTCGGTTGTCCCTTATTTCCTTATTATATATATATTTACTCCCTACCAAACCCTCGATCGGACACGTGAGTAATAGTTGTAATTTGTACCATTCGAGTATCACTTTCCACCTGTCTGGCAGGAATCGGTATCTCAAAGAACAAATCCTTAGTTTACCGCTGCTGCGTATCGCAGTTCGAGGGTATAGACCTGGTAGGTCCCAGCGTTGCATCTTGGCTTTGTGATCCGCAGGCCTGTATTCAACAATAGGTACCTACCTAAATATGTGCTGTTGGCGAAAAATGCTTCGAATCCCATGGACTGCATTCCGCACAAACCTGTCTATCCTGCGTCAACTATACTACTATACTAACGTCAAGATCAGACTTTCCACCCCCTGCCTTGAGTCCAGAAATTCTTTGGCAACATTGCCCGAAAAGAAGGCCATAACCTTGAATAGTTGATAATAACTGGCAAAGTCGATGGCAGGAGGCCACGGGGTCGCAGCGCAGCCCAATCAGATGGTCTGACCAAATTCGTTCAATGCTCAACACCAATTTGCACGATGCAGTCCACGACGCCAAGGACAGACAAAGATAAAGGAATATTATAAAAGAAAGGTTAATCTCCCGTTCACAACCCTCAGTAATGAGGAACACAACGCGAGGAGGACACCTAAATAAGTGTACTAGGCTCCATTTGAGTTACGTAAGACATTTAAATAATCCCATTTTACAGCCAGTTCAACCGATTTTGACTTCTATTGTGCTATGACAAATGGCAGCTGTAGTAAACAGTTTATGCTTTTTATGCTATCCTTATGTTTACTGGATAAAACTCAAAATCGGTTGAACGGGCTGTTATAAGGGTTGTAAAAATGTCTATTTTTATTTCAAATAGAGTATAATATACTAGGTTTAGGTAATGTAGTAACATACTCCTTCTACGTTACATAATCCGCCGCCTTTAGCGACAAAACATACAAGATTATATTACAAATTTAAAAAACACCCGAATTTAATTTTTATTTCTTGCTTTTTAAATTACATAAATAATATACCTAGTAGCAGACACGCTTCAATCGACAATCTATCAAAACACGTAATAACACGATATCTTGCGAAAAAATCCATTTTTAAAGAGTAAAATGTGAATAACTTTTGAACGGCTAAACCGATTTTATTCAAACATAGCTAAGAACACTCTCGACAAAGTCACCTTTCAAACAAAAAAATAAATCAAATTCGGTTCATCCGTTTAGGTGCTATGATGCCCAGGGCCGTCTTTAACGATGCTGGGGCCCTTGGGCACACAAGAATTTGGGGCCCTTTTGGAAAGTAAAGAAAACGAATTATACTAAAAATTTTCTACTATGATCTTCAATTTTTTTTTTTTTTAATCTATTATAGGCTCGCGCTTGACCACTATCTTACCTGATAGTAAGCGATGATGTGGTCGACGATGGAGCACCCCTGCCTAGTAGTAACTTATTCACTCTTGACTTAAAGACCCCTAGATTGTAGCTATCGGGAAACACAGACTCCGGCAGGGAATTCCACTCCTTAGCTGTACGTATAATAAAAGTATTCTCAAAACGTTTAGTGCGTATGGGTGGGATGTCCACCATGTACCGATGGTGCATCGTGGTACGTCTGGTAGTCCGATTATAAAACTGGCTGGGCGGAATTAGATCGTGCAATTCCATCGCACACTCCCCGAAATGTAACCGATAAAAAACCGACAAGCTGGCAACTCGGCGACGATGTTCAAGGCTCTGGAGCTTTGACTTATCCAGTGCCTCATCGCCGATGAGCTTCTTGGCCCGCTTTTCGATCGACTCTAGTGCATCAAGCTGGTATTTGGCAGATCCGTCCCAGAGATGAGAACAGCACTCCATGCATGATCGAACTTGCGCTTGATACAAGCTGAGCAGCTGTTCTGATCTTTGCAAGGATCCCCAGCTTTTTGGCAGCCAGCTGAGCCTTTGCCTCAATGTATGGGCCAAAATTGAGAGTCGATGTCAACGTAACGCCAAGATGGTCCGTTATTGGCACGGTTACATCGCGGAAAGTTGGAGCCGGGTGAAATTGGCTCTTTTTAGCGGAAAAAGACACGCCTGTGTTTTAGCAGCATTAAACGTGACCAGATTGGCATCGCCCCATTCGGAGACTGCTTGCAAGGACAGGTTCAAGCGCTCCACCATGGCCTCCTGGAGAGACTGGATTTGAGGCCCGGTAGCATGAGCGTTGGACAAGTATCTCTCAGCAACTGTGCTGTCGTCTGTTTATCCAAAGGTTTTAGTAGATCGTTAATGTGCAGCAAGAATAAAGTTGCTGAGATTGGTGACCCCTGAGGGACCCCGGAATTAATATCCAAGCGGTCCGATGAGCAGCCATCGATAACCACCCGAATGGACCGATCTCTCAGGAAGTCTGCAATCCAATCACACAGACCACCGGGCAAACCGAATGTAGGAAGCTTACCAATAAGGCTTTCGTGCCAGACCCTATCAAAAGCCTTCGAGATGTCAAGGGAGACGGTAAGCGCTTCCCCGTGCCTCTTGATGGCCTCACTCCAGATGTGAATGGCATACGCTAGAAGATCCCCAGTAGACCGATTTCTATGGGTAATCAAATATATAATGAAATATGTCATTAATGATATTAGTATGCTGCTGGGTTTTTGGTTACGATTGCGATAGTGGTTCATTCGGGATTTCTGTAGAGTAAAAATCGTCAGTCAATTTTTTGAAGGGTGTCACTTTGTATGCACATTATTGTCAAATTACTTAGTCGTTCTTGTAAAATTGTTGTTCGCAATTCTTTTTTTTTCTCTTATGCTGCGAAAATGAACGCTCGCCACTACAATTGGTAACCAATTAACCATTAGGCAAAGGAATATTCTTGAAGCAACTTCAACGTTTGGAAAAGTTTCTTCTAATTTATCTGACTTTAATAGGTTATGTAAGGTTGAAATATTTAAATCCGCTGGTTGCTTTGCTGTTTCTCTTAAATATTGGCTTAAATGAAAACATTATATTTTGAGTTCATATGCTTTAATATCATTTAAGTACATTACATTCTGCAAATTCTTTGCATTTTTTTCAAAATGTTTACTTAAATTTTAAGACACTAGTATGTTTTAATTTCGACCCGGGTGCTCACTGTTACTGAAATATTTTGAGAATAAATGTGAGAGAAATTGTCGGTACTTCGGGGCCCCCCTGAGCATGGGGGCCCTGGGCACGGGCCCCGTGTGCCCTTATGGTAAAGACGGTACTGATGATGCCACAAACCGACACAACGATACACAGCAACACACGTCAAACTTATAACACCCCTCTATTTCCGTCGGGGGTTAAAAAGACATACAAATAACATCCAACACAAATTGACGTTACATATAACTGGCTATTACTACAAGAAATATGAAGGAGAAAACGCCGCGATAGCTTTTTCCAGTCCATGATTTTCTCTGCTCTATTTTTTCATATATTACGGTAAGGTGCTTACACGATATCGTAAGTACTCGTAACGTTCATTATAACAAAAACGGTCAAAGTTTGGATACATATAGGACGGATATAGGCGCACGGTTGGTGCAGTGGTTGATCAATTGACTGCTGCGCTGCGTGTCGCGGGTTCGATTCCCGCACGGAACAAATATTTGTATGGCCTACAGGTAGTTGTTCCGGCTCTGGGTATTTGTGTATGTGAGTTTATATGTTTGTAAACGCACCCACGATACAGGAAGAAATTCCTAGTGCGGGGCAAAGTTCATAAAGAAAAATAAAAAATAAGTACGAAAATAAATGATAATTAGGTGTACAGTACAAATATTTTCTTAATGTCCCTCGGCAAACTTCGTGTTTCGTCATTCGTCGGATTTCTATCAGTTGCCCTTTGCATTTGGTGCAGACCGGACGCTCGCAATCAGCTTTGAATTATATAGAGTTGTTAATACTTTTATAACATAATGGTAATTTATTAAAAAAATGGGAGGAAAGCTATTAAAGCTGCTTTTTTACAGCTCTGTATATTCCACACGGAAATCAAAACGAAACAACAATAAAGTACTTTAATTATTATACACGATAAATCTAATAATTGACGGACATGGAAATTAGCATTCGGATGTGAGGATGGATGCATGGATGGATGTTTGTTACTCTTTCACGCAAAAACTACTGAACGGATTTTGATGAGACTTTGCAGTAATATAGTATTGATAACCCGCGGACGAAGCCGCGGGCGGCAGCAAGTCTTACATAATTTTATGTGAATAAATAATATGTATGTAATGTATGACACTGTTTATGTATAACATAAGTTTCTGGCGAATATGTAATAATGTCAATAACTACTTTGGATCCGTTGATAAAAGCCAGAAACCTAATTACTGACCTAGATATGAAACTAGAATAAGAAAAGAGGTGTGATATTGGCATTTAAGTACACAGATCTATTAAATTATTAAACCACTTATAAGGACAATTCTTCATTAGATTTTGAGAAACTGAACGCCTATAGACATATTAACAATGAAAATAATGAAATTGAACGCCTATTAAACATAATAACAATGAAAAATATATAAGGTAGGTGTGTCTCGTGATCTCGTCGCGTCGTGTGCCTCGAATAAGGACAATTTTGCATCAGATTACGAGAAACTGTACGCCTATAGACATATTAACAATGAAAATAATAAAATTGAACGCCTATTAAACATAATAACAATGAAAAATATATAAGGTAGGTGTGTCTCTTGATCTCGTCGCTTCGTGTGCCTCGTATAAGGACAATTCTTCATCAGATTTCGAGAAACTGAACGCCTATAGACATAATAACAATTAATAATATATAAAGTTGGTTTGTCTTGTCCTCGCAGAAGCTGAATATTTTTTTCTCTAGGTAAAAAGGCCCAAGTGCTAGATCGAAAGCCTTCACATTTATCTAGGTCAAGCAGGTATTCGCTTCAGTATTCTGAGCTTTGCAAATAAAAAAGGCATTTCAAAATGAATCTATAGGTCTAAACTTTCATCGTGATAAACGATCTAAATAAAAAACTAACAGGCAGATTTTGACACTCTAGTTACAAGTATTTAGATATTGCAACAGTTTAACAAAATAACATGAGAAATTAGAAAACAAAAGAGTTACCACATTGAATGAGCGTTCAAAAATCGAACGACCATAGATTCTGCGACCGAGAGAATTTAAGAAATCCGAATCGCACCTATGTATAAAGAAACCTCCTTTCTATTTATTTCCTGAAGCGAAACGAAGAGAAATGGGAAGTTGCAATTGTATACATTTTTGACAGCGCGAGGTGTACCAGCACAGCAAAGTTTTGTAAGCAAAAAGACGGTGTATAGGTAGATGCGGAATACGCTTTTGCCGTGTTGTGTGTGTAGCAAAATCTGTGAAAATATTTCACTCCAAGTTTTAGAATGGTGAATTTGTAACTGTTAGACGGAAAATAAACATTGGATTTTATCAAGTTTAAAGCCAAAGTTTCGCGCGCTTTTAGACGTGGACAAATCCAAACCATTTAAATATAACCATGACTCCAAAGTAGATAAAGCAGAATTAATAGCACAGCTAGCTTGCTCAACAGATTGACATGAAGAATATAATAATAAATGGTCGGCATATTGAAGAACCTTAACATGACTAGATAAGGAAGAGTCCAAATCAAAAGTGTAAATATTGTACAGAAGGGGACTGAGCACAGAACCCTGTGGTAGACCTCTCCATACAAGATGGGAGACATCATGATCTCATATTATCATGTTAACAGAGCGTTCAGTCAGGATGTTAATAATGAAATTCGTCAAATTCGAGGGAACCTCTAAGGCTTTTAATTTATTTTGTAAAACTGATAAAACGAAATTATCATATTAAGCTGCATTAATATCTAGGAAAACTGCAACGGTGGATTGGTTATCAGAGAAGGATAACCGAATATCGGATGAAAAAATACTTAAGCAGTCAGTGTTGCTTTTACCTTTTCTAAAGCCATATTGTGATTCCGCCAAAAGACCCTTACTTTCAACATACCATTCTAGGCGATTCTTTATTAAGTGTTCAGCTAATTTCATCAGAATTGAAGACAAAACTATGGGCCGGTACGAGGCAGCATCCGATGGAGTTTTATTTGGTTTAAGGAATGGCAACACCATTTGACGTTTCCATTCAACTGGGATGTTTCCTGTATTCATAATAGAATTAATAAGTTCTAAATAATAATTGAGGACATTGTCATTCAAATTAGCAAAAAAGGAATATGGGATGCCATCAATGCCTGGCGCAGAATCCTTAGTTCTATGAATAACACACTTTAATTCAGTGCGAGAGAAAGGAAGATCTAGCGTCGAATTTGTGTCTGAAGTGTTTTGGTTATTAGATATGGGGAAACTAATTTATCTAAAAAGTCACTGGCTAAAGAATCAGGAATAGGAGAAGGGTTGTGATAAATAGATCTGAATCTACGAATATTGTGCCAGACAATCGAAGCGTGAGTATTCGGAGAATAAATTAGTTTCGATGGCGCGGCCACGGCGATTTAAAAAAAATAAAACTATGCCAAGATTATGTAAAAATTTGTAAAAGTTGATTCCCAAAACCATAAATTTGTCAAAGTTATGGTTAAAAAGTTTTAAGGGTTTGAACGTGGCCGCGCCATTGAAACGCGGCGAACCGCGCGGCCACGGAGATCTTTAAAACTAAGCGTTGCAGAGGCTTGAAATTAAGGGAAATGACGGATTGAATTTGTCGAAATAGGTAAAAATACTGTTAGCTCGTGGATGAAGATATGAGTGGACTGTATAAAAAGGCGGTTGGTTTTGAAGCCGTTATATTTAAATTACATTAAGACTGTCCCGGACAAACAATGTGAGATTCGTAAGAGGTGTCGACTGGTGCGGTGGAGTCCGTGGTCGCGAGTGATCTCAGAGCCGCGCCGCGTCGCCGCCGCACTGCGCACTCACACACCGATGCCGTGTCGGTAACGCAGATGTGTGTGCAGCGTAGACGGCGCGCTCCGGCCGGCCGAAGTGTTGGGTACATTTCCCAACATGCTGCCCGGGTTGAAGCGATGGCTTCAAGAAATCTGGAAGGGGGCAGATATGAGAATGTGCCCCTCAAAATTATGCTCCTTTTGAGTCACCTTAGTGACTCCTGTCAATGAGAGCTCTTCAAAATAAGGCTTCTCGTTGCCATCGGAAACCTGTGGATGAGTATAGAAATAAGTGGCCGTCCAATGGAAACAGAAGGAATAGGAGTAGAAGAGTTGTGGGGATTAGAGGAACAAAAATAGGAATGGAGTTTAAACTAACTTTATTAGTGAGGCAGCTGGCCATTTCTCATATTGAATAAGTACAGATGGAAGAATAGTATAAATAAAGAAAGCGTATTTTGGATTCCGACAAAAAGTAGACCAGTAGATGGCGCAGTAACAGGCGCGAGAAGACTAGCTCGTGCACAACTGCAGGTAAGCCGCCAAAAATGATTGTAAATGGTGTCATCTCTGCTTTGCCCGCCTGCTAGCATCACTGGCTCAGAGTGAATATTGTTTACCTTGTATAGTTAACAAGGGTACCTTATAAATATGGAAAGGAAATAAGTGTCAACAATGAATTTGTTATTGTGAACGTAAACAAGGCAAGCTACGGTTAAATAAATTTACTATTTGAATCTACCTAGAAGTATTGTTAGTATGTAGGTACAACAAAACAAGAAACCAGTATGGTAGATCGTATTTCTCGTTAAGCGTGCATCTGGCCCACCACTACGATGAAGAACTGATGGAATCAGCCTTCAGCCCGCGGGAAATAAGACCCGCCGCATTGTCTGTTGACGGTAGATAGCGTGAAAAGTAAATATTTTTTTTTAATAAATATATGTTATATTGTAAAAGAGGGTACCCATAAAAAATTAAGTGTAATGTTAAATCTATACATACAAATAAATAAAATTGAAGTGTCTGTGTGTAATATCAAAATAACAACGTTTTATTGAATGCACGTGAAAGTATATACGGTACTAACAACAAATAAGCAATTTTTAAGATTTTTGTCGGTATGTCTGTCTGTTTGTTCCGGGCAATCTCCGAAACAGCTGGACCGACCTTGACGGGACCCTGGTAGATAGCTGATGTTATAACGAGTAACATAGGCTACGTTTGATCACGAGAAAATTCATAGTTCCGGCGGGAAACTAAAAAAATAAGAAATATATTTTTTACGAGTTTGACGCGGACGAAGTCGCGGGCAACAGCTAGTAAAAAATACTAATTGAATAGAAGACAGCTAGGCTCCCTGTCCTTGTACTTGTGTTTGAAACCAGAGGCTTTAAGACACCGCTCAGATGACATGAACAGACATTTTGCGTTGAGTGAATCGCTCAAGATTGAAGATTTTTTCTTCAGCGGTGTGGGTACCAAAAAGTGTCTGTTGTACCGAGCGCAGCGTATCCTAAAGCTCTTTTTACGGCTACGTTTCTCTAGGAACAGAGATTGCTTGGCTGCCACGGTATCTGATACCAGGGAACAAGATACAAAGGTTGGATTGGCATCCACGTTTAAGAAATGACAAACGGGAAATGCTGGCTCTGATGTAGGTGTTGCATCTGCCTCATGTGAGTGAAGCAGAGTGTTGTGTTTTTTCTTGCAATGTTTACAAGAACCAAGATTGCACCTAGAATCTGTGTGTCCTGGTCGAAGACAGTTAAGACAGACCTTTGCTTGTGTGGCCGTTTGAATACGTGCTTCAATGGACAGGGCTCTAAATGCTTCGCAATAAAATAAGAAATGTGGCAGATGGCACATTGGACATATGAATAGTTTTCTGTGGTTATTAATCATTTTTTTATTTGTAGGGTTACTAACAATTATTTTTTCATTTGATGTTTTAAGTGTGTTTAGATATGAATAATGTTTTAAAGTGGCAGTTTTTTGTGTATTATAACTATGTGTTTTATGTTCTTGCAAGGTTTCTAATAGGTCAGCTCTGTTGCTAAGAAAATTTATAAAAATGTCAAGTGAGGGTGGATTAATAAGTGTGTTTCTATGTTCTTCCCATTGTCTGCGTGTAACAATGTCTAGTTTTTCTGCCATCATGTGTATGATAAGGGTTTCTCCTAGACCGCTGTGCTCAGTTGGCTGTCCTAAAGTGGATAAGGCACGCAGGTTTTTATTTGTAACATCTATTAAATTTCGAATGGAAGAACAAGATTCACTTTCCATTTTTGTCACATTAAATAACGCATGAACATGGTTGTTTACGAGCAATCTTTTGTTGTCGTACCTACTACACAACAAACTCCAAGCAGACTCGTAATTCTTGGCTTTAAAATCTAAATTGTCAATGACTAATAACGCACTACCTTTTAACGAAGCACGTAGGTAGTGTAACTTGTTGATGTCGTCTATGTCCGACCGTGAGTGAATTAAGGAAATGTATGTATCTCTAAATTCGAGCCAGTGTTGATAGTGACCGTGAAAAACAGGTAAATCAATTTTTGGCAGCCTTACACAATTGTACTTAAAGCCACCGGCCTGTACATCGCCGTCACCTGTTACGGCACCATCTTGAAGACTGCAAGCCTGGGGAGGACGAGCACCGAGCATACTCCGCGCCGTCGCCACCAGCTTATAGTACTGGTTCTCGAAATTCTCACGCTCCTCGCTCTCGTCATTGGCGTTGTCCACCAACTCCTCGATGTCACTCTGTAATTCGTCGAAGACCTCGTATAAGCTATCAAATTTCTTATATCTGGTTTCTAAATCTAATAGTTGCAGACTGCCGAGCTCGCTGCAACTTTTTTGTATTTGTAGGTAGTTGCTAAAAATTGTGAGCTTGGCTTTCATGCAGCTGCGTTTTTTAATTAGCTTCTCCACTTTTTCTTCTGCCATAACGTTCTAATTGCTAGAAGCTAGCGTGCAAATATTATCGGTGAATATAAACTTGTTTACCCGATGTTGCGAATGGAAAGAATAAAAAAAAAAACACTAATGAGCTATGTAGGTACCTATGACTCACTCGACCGACGGTGCGAAGTGCAAACAAAGAAACAGCTGTACCATAGGTATGTCGCCGCGCGATCAGCTGATAAATATATGTAGTAGGTAATGTTTTACGTAAACAATCTTTTAGTTTTTAGATGCTGGTTGTTATTGCTTTTTAACAGAAATGGTTATGATGGAGAAATATTAGGCTTTGAAATAGTGATTTCCCTTTACAGGTTGAGATGAAGGTAGGCGATAGCACTCACTTAAATATAGCTGTTCAAACATATGAAATAAGAAAATAAGGGATGAATTGGAACGAACTCACTGAATGTCTATACCCTCCACTGGACTGACGATAATCGCCAAGTTTTGTGTCCGTTGCGATGACTGGAGTCTGGACCGTTCGACGATCTTCCGAAGTCCGTCGTTGGTCGATCTCTTGATGATTCCTTCACCTCTGGGCGTGTGCGGGTGCTCGGCGAAGTCTCCTGAGCAAGATCTTGACTCCTGCTGGAACTGCCGCTGCTGTAGACCGCAACTGTAGACCGCTGCTTCGAGGTAGTTGAAATTTTTTTCCGGAGACCGTTGAATTTAAATAAACGGCGAGATCCTTGAAGGACCAATGTTAGCTCTTTTAATACAGTCCACTCATCTCTTCGACCACGAGCTAACAAATACACAAAAAAAGCCTAGGTTTATATTTTAGGAGCTGTAAGACTAAAACCCTATGGCCACGCCATTGAAACGGTGAAAAACACGTTATCACCGATATCTCGCTGAAAAAGCATCGCAGAAGTCTGAAACATTTTGTAATACCTAGATTTGAATTTGTCGAAATAGGTAAAAATACACAAAAAACCCCTAGGTTTATATTTCAGGAGCTATAAGACCAAAACCCTATGGCCGCGCCATTGAAACGGTGAAAAACCCGTTATCGCCGATAGCTCGCTGAAAAAGCATCGCAGAGGACTGAAGTTTTTTGTAAAACCTAGATTTGAATTTGTCAAAGTATGTAAAAATACACAAAAAAATCCTAGGTTTATATTTCAGGAGCTGTAAGACAAAAACCCTATGGCCGCGCCATTGAAACGGTGAAAAACACGTTATCGCCGATATCTCCCTGAAAAATCATCGCAGAGGTCTGAAGCTTTTTGTAAACCCTAGATTTGAATTTGTCAAACTATCTAAAAATACACAAAAAGAGCCTAGGTTTATATTTCAGGAGCTGTAAGACCAAAACCATATGGCCGCACCGTTGAAACGGTGAAAAATACGTTATCGCCGACTTCTCGCTGAAAAAGCATCGCAGAGGTCTGAAGTTTTATGTAAACGCTAGATTTGAATTTGTCAAAACAAGTAAAAATACACAAAAATATCCCAGGTTTATATTTCAGGAGCTGTATTACGGTATTGCGTAGAAATAAGTTGTGGTTATCTAATCGGAAAGAAAGTATTAGCGAGATCTTGTTTTGTAAACAACACCTATTAATATGTATAATTACCGATAATAGGCTAAAATTTTCTTTTTGTTTCACAATATAAAACCTTCAATACGTTTTGAATGTTCCGATTGGGTGACCATGACTTATTGTTTACAGAAAACTTTCCACCTGCAAGTATTAGAAATTATATCTCAAGGATTGTAAATTAAATTAAAATGAAACGTTATGATACAAAAACATATATTTATTTCTTTAAAATCAAATAAATCACAGATTGTTTACTTACATTAAGATATAGGTACTTATCATTTCTTTCAAAATCACAAATCACAGATTGTTCACTTACACTAAGGTATAGGCACTTATCATTTCTTTCAAAATCACAGATTGTTTACTTACACTAAGTTATAGGTATCGGTATTGCGTTACGGCCTAGTCATATGGGGAAATTCAGTGGATGTGGAAAGAGCATTCCTAGTGCAAAAAAAATGTATCAGAGCCATGAGTGGAGCAGAGTATTTGGAGTGCGTTACTACAGCCAGATATTGTCAAAAATCGTCTTCTAAGTACAATAGATAATTAGATATACAGCATCTGTAATTGGTAAGCAGATTTATTAATTTGGTAAGCTGATAGTTTTTTAATTATTTGATAAAAACAGTTCCGGCTGGAGTAACGTTACCGCAGCCAGATCTTTTGTTTTCTAACGGGTATGTTGAAATAAAAGTTATCTAAATAATTAGATATCAATTTGAAATAAATGGTACAACTTAATTTGTATGTATATTTGCTATGGTTGCGAAGATATTTAAAATCCTGCTGTGGTAACGTCTGCACGATTGCTGGATCTCGGAATTGACTAAACGGATGATTATAATTTTTGTACTTGACATCTGGCTAAGTAGTTATAATTTGTTACGCAATAAAAAAATCCACAATAATGCACCGTTTTGAAGTTATTTTAGTAAATAGAAATATGCTTTAATAGGTCCTAGCACTTCCAATAAGCGGTCCAAAGACTAACTTGTAACGTTATTATATAGGTAATTACTACCTATAAATGGTACTGAAGTTTCATTAGTATCCTATAAGTAATTAAAAAGTTATGATGAAACTTCAATTTGTTCCGGCCACGGCGCGCAGCTGAGTTTTTTGAAGACCAATTAACCGAATTGCCTGTAGTTGTGGTAACTGAATCTTATATGAATAATTAGATATATAGTTCAATTATATACCTGTGAAATATCAGACTTGTAAACTAATTAATTAACGAGATAATCGAAAAACAATACTTATGCGTGGTAACCTGACCAAATCTAGAATGTTATAAAAAAGCGGCCGTGCAATACATTATACCAACCTTCTACAACTTACAGGATAATACGTGAGAATAATACGTGTTTGGTACAGACGGGTACACAAGTGGTAAAGTAAAACATAGTTATAATTAAATATTTTTGTTTCTACAGATAGAATATTAATTTCAAAAATATTTATGCCAAGGTAATAAAAAATATGGAGTACCTACTTATGTAGATGATGATAATTGTATGCAGATATTAATTATGGTAAGTAAGTATATAAATTAATTTCAAAAATAATCACAGGTATGTTTTAATGGAATTATATGCAACGTTGCTTGCTTATCTGAAATTAAAATTAAGTACTGATAAACACCTTCACTATTTACACTGCGTTGTGCTTCCTCCTCTTCGCATCGTGTGCCTCATTACTGAGGGTCGTGATTACCATGACAGCTAGGAGACCAACTTTTCTCTGACGATGATTCTCCATCTGTGTCTGTCCTTGGCAACGTGGAGTGCATCGTGCAGCTTGGTGCTCAGCGTTGCACATATATGGTCAGACCATCTGATCGGGCACGGCTCTGATGACCCTCGGCCTCTTGCCAGTGATCATCAGCTGCTCGAGGTTATGACCATCCTTTCGGGCAATGTTGTGTTGTGTCGTGCTTAGCGTTTCGAATAAGTTAAAGTAAAATAGTTGTAGCCATATTTAAAATTAAGTTTTATTGTAAAAAATCACATAACAATAATAAAATGTAATAACATCACAGTGCAGTAAGTACTAACATATTATATATACAGTAGGTAGGTAGGTTCTACTGCTTTTTCTAATCTCATTTTACAATAATTTGTTACAGGATTTTTTTAAAGCTACGGGGCCCATATTACATATAGGTACTCACCTTAATCTAACGATACCATGTATCGTTATTATGTGATATTTTAAATATAATAATAGATTCTTTTACCTAAACACTATTATAAAATTAAATAAAAACTAATTAGGCGCATTTTCTTCCTTGTAAATAGTAAGTAGGTACCTACCTACCTCGACGACAGAATGGTTAAACGCAGGTAGGTAGATATATGAAGAATGGCATAGTGGACACTTACTTTGAGCAATTTTAAATTTATTTAAACGTTTAGTATGGTAGGTTTAATTTTTCAATCAAACAAATTTCATTCGTGACTGTACCAACTTTTGAGGACAATTATGCTAATAATTTTAGAAGGTTGGTAAAATGTATTGCGCGGCCGCTTTTTTGTAACATTCTAGATTTGGTCGGGTTACCACATATAAGTATTGTTTTTCGATTATCTCGTTAATTAATTAGTGTACAAGTCTGATATTTCACAGGTATATAATTGAACTATATATCTAATTATTGATATAAGATTCAGTTACCACCATTACAGGAAACTCGGTTAATCGGTCTTCAAAAAACTCAGCTGCGCGCCGTGGCCGGAACAAATTGAAGTTTCTTCATAACTTTTTAATTACTTATAGGATACTAATGAAACTTCAGTACCATTTATAGGCAGTAATTAGCTATATAATAACGTTTCAAGTTAGTCTTCGGACCGCTTATTGGAAGTGCTAGGACCTATTAAAGCATATTTCTATTTACTAAAATAACTTCAAAACGGTGCATTATTGTGGATTTTTTTATTGCGTAACAAATTATAACTAATTAGCCAGATGTCAAGTACAAAAATTATAATCATCCGTTTAGTCAACTCCAAGATGCAGCAATCGTGCAAACGTTACCACAGCAGGATTTTAAATATCTTCGCAACCATAGCAAATATACATACAAATTAAGTTGTACCATTTATTTCAAATTGATATCTAATTATTTAGATAACATTTATTTCAACATACCCGTTAGAAAAAAAAAGATCTGGCTGCGGTAACGTTACTCCAGCCAGAACTGTTTTTATCAAATAATTAAAAAACTATCAGCTTACCAAATTAATAAATCTGCTTACCAATTACAGAAGCTGTATATCTAATTATCTATTGTACTTAGAAGACGATTTTTGACAATATCTGGCTGTAGTAACGCACTCGAGTATTTGGACCATTGCAGGCCATTATTTAAGGACTTAAAAATTCTCCCACTCCCATGTCTGTATATTTTTGAAGTTTGTCTATTTGTAAAAAAAATACCGTCATTTATTTAAATTAAATGAACAAGTCTCCGAAAGACTGAACAAAAAACATGCCGGGAAATTACAAGTGCCTGCTCAGAGATTACAATTATACAGTAGAAATGCCATTTGCATGACAATAAAAATTTATAATAAGTTACCACCTGCCCTGAGAATGCTACCAATTAATAAATTTAAATGTAAAATGTTTGCTTGGCTCTTAGACATGTGTTTTTATTCCATCAATTAATTTTTAAATCATTCATTTTGATAGTGTAATTAAAATCTTAATAATGATATTAGTACTTTGACACTATTATGAATTCTTTAACATTGTAATTTGAATTTTTTTTTGACCTTATTGATTTATATTTTGACATTATGATTTATTTTTGGATATTATGATTTATATTTCGACATTATACAAAATTTTATAAATTTATTTAATGATCATAATGTAAGTTTTGATTTGCATGCTAGCTTATTATTTAATATCTCTACACCAGCAAATGGTAGTACGTGTGAAACAATGTTAAATGTAAGACCTCAATGTACCATATACTGAGAAATAAATATTTACTTACTTACTTACTTAGGTACTAATCATATCTTTCAAAATCACAGATTGTTTACTTACACTAAGATATAGGTACTTATCATAATTTAGAATCCTTGAGATATCATTTCTAATACTTGCAGGTGGAAAGTTTTCTGTAAAATCACAGATTGTACACTAAGTTATAGGTACTAATCATGTCTTTCAAAATCACAGATTGTTTACTTACACTAAGTTATAGGTACTTATCATTTCTTTCAAAATCACAGATTGTTTACTTACACTAAGATATAGGTACTTATCATAATTTAAAATCCTTGAGATATAATTTCTAATACTTGCAGGTGGAAAGTTTTCTGTAAACAATAAGTCATGGTCACCCTATCGGATCATTCAAAACGTATGGAATGGCGCGGCCATAGGGTTTTGGTCTTACAGCTCCTGAAATATAAATCTAGGATTGTTTTGTGTATTTTTACATAGTTTGACAAATTCAAATCTAGGTTTTACAAAAAATTTCAGTCCTCTGCGATACTTTTTCAGCGAGATATCGGCGATAACGTGTTTTTCACCGTTTCAATGACGCGGCCATAGCGTTTTGGTCTTATAGCTCCTGAAATATAAACCTAGGGTTTTTTTGTGTATTTTTACCTATTTCGACAAATTCAAATCTAGGTATTACAAGAAGTTTCAGACTTCTGCGATGCTTTTTCAGCGAGATATCGGTGATAACGTGTTTTCCACCGTTTCAATGGCGCGGCCATGGGGTTTTAGTCTTACAGCTCCTAAAATATAAACCTAGGCTTTTTTTGTGTATTTTTACCTATTTCGACAAATTCAATCTGTCATTTCCCTTAATTTCAGGCCTCTGCAACGCTTAGTTTTAAAGATCTCCGTGGCCGCGCGGTTCGCCGCGTTTTAATGGCGCGGCCACGTTCAAACCCTTAAAACTTTTTAACCATAACTTTGACAAATTTATGGTTTTGGGAATCAAATTTTACAAATGTTTACATAATCTTGGCATAGTTTCTTTTTTAAAAAATAGCCGTGGCCGCGCCATTGAAACGCATACGATTCAAATTTCTTCTTCTTAAATATTTTAGAAGTTTCATTAATTAGGTTACCAACAGTTACAAAATTAATATCAGACATATCATGGTTATAATTAAATTCAGCCTCTTTACGTTTTGTAATCAATTCTGTGCACTCGGAGTCCCACCAGGGAATTGAAGGAACTGTGCTCATGTTATTATTTTTTACAGGAAAAACTTCATCCGCCGCTGCAATTAATATGTATGCTAAAGCTTCAGCACAACTATTTTCATTGCCATCAGCAATTAATGTACTGAATAAATGTACAAGCACGTTTTAGTAGTATTTATAGACTACAGTAAGGCATTTGATACGCTCAGACATGAGCGGTTACTGGAGTGTCTTCATGACAGCGGAATTAGAGGCAAGCTACACGATTGGTGCGGCAACTATATTGATGGCAGAAAATACATGGTCAGGGTCAGTGACGCTACTAGTGAACCAGTCATCGTAACGGAAGGAACGGCGCAAGGCTCGGTCCTTGGACCGCTGCACTACCTCACTTATGTAAATAGTCTTGTAAATGTCATAAAAAATTGCGAGATTTATCAGTTCGCTGACGACACCTGCCTCGTATCAGCTGGACGGAGTGTTAGTGATGCCCAAAGGCAACTACAAGAGGACTTCGACTTGTTGACTAAATGGTCTCATGACGCTGGTCTAGTATTAAACGCTAGTAAGACCAAATTAATGTATATCAGTTCCAGTAAAAATAGAAGCTCTTTATTGCCTAAACTAACAGCTCACTGTCATGAGTGTTTGCATGACAATTGCACCAGTAAATTAGCCATCCCTTGCAGCTGCGACTCCATAGAGCTCGTAGATAGCCAAACATACCTGGGACTTACCATTGATAGCCGACTTAATTGGAAGGAGCACATTAACGGGGTTTGTGATAAATTGAGATGCATGCTAGCTAAATTCTCTATTATTAAATACAAAATTCCATATCAAACTCTATTAATGCTGGGCTTTGTAAAGCCCTGGTCGAATCAACTATATCCTATGGTCTGTCGAGCTATGGTAGGACATATATGACACATCTTGATCAAATTTACGCAATTCAACTGCGTATATTGAAAGCAATTGTCCCTCACAACATTAAGAAGAAATACAAAAATGACTATCGCAAATTATTTAAGTTCTGTAACATAATATCTATACATGAACAAACTAAATTTGCACTGTTAAAGGAACAATTTTTTAATGATAATCTAAAGAAAGCAAAAAGCGTAAATAGCAATGAAATTAGGACTCGTAGCGTCATCAATGCTCAGTTGTTACTACCAAAGTACACAAATTTACACGGCAAGAGAGCGTTAAAGTATATAATACCTTACCTTATTAATAAACTACCCATATCATTGAGGGACAAAATAACTCAGAAAAAAATAAAATACAAACTAAAGGAACATTTTCTACAAAATTTAAATACATAGATATGCTAATAAAATATATTATTTAATAAATTATAAATAGAGAGTTTAAAAAAATAAAAAAACAAATATAATACATAACAATAATATCAAAACACAAATAAAGTGGAAAATTAACAATTACTAAAAACATTTGGTTTTATTTTGGGAACAACCTGTATCAACTTAAAAAGTCTCCACCACTTTATTTTAAGGATGGAAGGCCGGTGTGGTCACCGATGTGCGCTTGTTAGTATTAGAGAATTATTTCGCATATTCCCGCTGTAATTTTTATTATTTTTGTTGTTACTTTTTACCTAAGTACCTACTCAAGTGGTTATTTTTTTTTTTGTTTAGATTATGTAGTCGATGTTTTTGGTGCACGGTTAAACTCTAATGAGTTTATGTTGACATCAACTTAAATATTTAAAATGTATGTGTTTCTACTGATTGAATAAATAAATAAATTTAAAAAAAAATAACAGGCAAGGTGTAAAGTTTTCTGTCAACAATGTTTCTAAATTTGTCCCAATCATTAGTATTTCTATTAGGTAGTTTATGTTTTAAATTAGATCTCCTTAATGGTGCCTTTGGTTTGGAAAGAGGATAAGATATGACTATTGGGAAATGGTCACTACCATAAGTGGAGGTTAGAATATCCCAAGTTAAAGAAGAAGCTAAGCTTGGTGAACAGATAGAAAGGTCAATTGCACTTTGGTTCTGATTGGGACCACAACGACGTGTAGCAGCTCCTGAGTTCAAGATACATAAATTATGTAGGTCTATTATATCTAGTAATTCATCCCCATAACAAGTAGAAGTCGAACAACCCCACAATTGGTGATGGCAATTAAGGTCCCCTAATATTAAGAATGGCTTTGGAAGAACAGAAAAGAGATTGTTCATCTCTTGCAGAACTGAAGAAGTAGGGTGAGGAACATAAATAGAAACAAGACAAGTATGCACTTTAATAGCTACCATTGAAATTTCCTCACTGTGAGGAGACAATGTAATAGTAGAGAATGGGATAGAATTCTTGATAAGTATAGCTACGCCACCATACCCTTCAGATCTATCCTCTCTAATGGTTAAATAACCGTTGATTTTAAAAATATGATTAGGTTTGAGCCAAGTCTCTGCTAAGGCAAAGGCAAATTGCTCATATTTGTTTAAAAGATGAATAACATCACTCTTTTTGTTTATTAGACTGCGGCAGTTCCACTGGATTATTTTGGATGTGTTGTCCATTATGAATGGATTGAGATTCATAGAAAGATGGGGCTACGTTGGACGGTGAAATATTGAACTGAGAGAGAAGATTATGTAATGCAGAAAGAAAATCATTTATAGAATTTCTTTAGTCTTTTATTTCATTATTGTGATTATTAGAAAAAGCATGCAAGCACCATTAGATGGCTGGGGAATATTAAAATCCTTAATGATGGCATTATGAGCTACTTTATTATAACCTTGTACAGATTTAGGAGGGTTTGAGAAAGACTGTCTTTTTATAGCTATTTGAAGCAGGTGTTTTATTAGGTGAAGAGATTGGAGCAGTATTTGCAAAGTTTTTGGAGGGCGAAGATAAAAGTGCATCAGCATATGATTTTGTTACTGGGGGATGTATTTATGCAGCTCAGCATATGATACTGAACTTCGTGCCATGTATGTTTTAATGAATTTTTGCCTTGAAAATTCTGGGCAAGACTTATTAATAGCAAAATGTAATCCAGAGCAAAGGCAGCAAGTTGTACTTTCTTGTTCTCTATCGCAACTATCTCCAGAATGGCCTTGGCCACATTTATAACAACGGGGTTTTGACCTGCACTGAATCTTAGTGTGACCAAATCTACAACAGTTGTAGTACTGTATGGTGAGAAAAATATATATCTCTACAGGTAAAGCATTATAGCACATAAAAATTCTTTTTGGTAAGACCTGCCCGTCAAATGTAACAACTATGGATTGGGATGGTTTCCAAATGGTAGAACCATCAACAATGGTTTTAAAATTAAGACTTTTAAAATTGGACAGCAACCAATCGGTACTGTTAGATTATCAATAACTTCCTCCGGAGACCATTCTGCAGGAACACTACGTACTAAGCCCATTCTAGTAACATTAAAAGTAGGAATAAAAGCTTTAAAATTGTACTTTTCAAGACATGGATGGCGTTGCGCTTTAAAAATTTGCCAAAAGTGATTGGGTGCAATGTCGTACTATCATCTGGAGAATTTATTACTTTTTGTACATGTATTACAAAAGGCGCGCTGTCCGTTTTATCGTATGTTTTTCTACCAATCGGAGTGGGATTAACCATGGAAGGAGCGGGAGTATCACTAGGCAATACATTAGGAACTTTATTTTCTAACTGGGTAGGCGCAGATTCCACGATTCAGCAGAGTGTGAGTCTATACAACCACAACCCGAAGACTCGGAACCGTGGTGTTTACGGGTACGACGACGTTTATTGCAGTGCTTATAGACATGCACGCGGCTTCATTTTAAATTCCGAGCTGAAGACGACCCATCAGTGTCCATACCCGATTCATTTGATTGAACTGTGAGAAAAGTGCCGGCCGGGGGAACAAAGTCCCCCGGGTCGGGCGGGTCTTTCATCCTTACACGCTAAAAAGAATTGAAAAAACTTACCACTACCGAAGAATATAGAAAACTAAATCTTAACTACTACTACTACTACTACTGATCTAATATATAATTGTGAACTTTTTCTAAATAAATATTATTATAAACAGGTTAAAATTTTGTTTTAAATATCAATTAAAAAAATACGCGTCCGCCAGGTTGAAAGTTTCCCGCGCTTCATCCGGTCCAAAATTGACGGAGATATGCGTGAACATAAACAAAAAAAAAACATATAACTGTCGAACATAGAACCTCCTCCTTTTTGGTAAGTCGGTTAAAAAAACAAAAAGGTTTCAGAGAGTCACAGATAAGCGAACAAAAAAAAAAAAAACAAAACTTTGACCGTGCATCACGCGAGCCTAATCTTTATAAATATATACCAGCGCAACGACCTAAGTACTTAATAGTAATACAGTAGGTATAATTAAAGAAGTGTCGATTTAAATCAGCGATGTTTAAGGCAGTCAGGAGCTAAAGGATTTAGCCTGGCCCTGGTGCAGTTGCAAGTCTTGTAAATTGGCATAATGGGGCTCCATCTGTCTTTTATGCGGCGCATTTAAGTCGAGTTCAGCCTTCCCGATGTGAGCAAGTTTGTTTGTATTCATTTCACCGAATATTAGATAGGTACTCGTATATACCTAATTATAATTGTCATAACATTTAGCAGTTCAAGTAGCTTGACTTGGCTTGTGTGATGCAGGATGTGGACTCGGCGATCATTGTACCGATAGTCGTCTCAGATAATGGCGTAAAAGCAGGGGTTTCTCACTCCGCAGTTAAGGTACGATCGGCCGGCGCTCCGTGTGGAAAGGAATATCGCAGTAGGTTGCCGCTTACCGCTCAACCTTATTATTCGTACTGTGATTTTTGCAAAGAACGATTACTTCTATTACGTACTTACTTATAATGAGTCCTATAAAAGATACAGTTGTGCCACTATTATTTATTCTGGGGTAATAGCCACGAGACTCGACACACACCTTAAAAGACTCTCGTTAGGCAGCAGGATCAAGGGCTTGATTCAGAAATTGGTTCTTTCGGACACAGCTCGTATTGGAGCACTAGCCGCCGTACCTTGGACCCTGTTCCCGATTAGGCGGCGGTGGTAATTTTTTATTAAAATACTAGCGACCCACCCCAGCTTCGCCCGTTACAAATTATATACAAAAACCTTCCTCGTTTCTCACTCTTTCTACCGGTGAAAACCGCATGATAATCCGTTCAGTAGTTTTTGACTTTATCGCGAACAGACGCGGCAGGGGACTTTGTTTTATAATATGTTATGATTGAAAAATTTAATTTATAATATGTATTTTAAATGAATAAAGTAGTATCATAATTGCTCTCTATATCGAATTCCGACCGAATTTCTTTCATGACGGCCAATTTCAGCGGTAGATATTATAGTTTACAAGCGTGTGCGTACACACAGGTGCATTCCATCTTTTACCCCGCAGTCTAATATACCTAATATTAGACGCCGTTTGGGCATTCCATACCCGGAGACTAACACCCAAGTTCGGGCTGCTATTGGATATTACTAATGGACATGACCTAATCAACAATGAAGCACTTATTAACTAGATCGTACCTAGCACGCGAACCTTACAAACAGAGACATATAAAAAAACGGCTACACTGATAAGGTTTGAGGCGTAATGCCACACTACCTAATAATAAATATGTATTTCATTTCATCTATACTAATATTTTAAAGAGGAAAGAATTTTTTGTTTGTTTGTTTGTTTGTACCGAATAGGCTCCGAAACTACTGGACCGATTTAAAAAATTCTTTCACCAATAGAAAGCTACATTATTCCTGAGTGACATAGGCTATTTTTTAATCCCGAATACGGGTCCTGTGGGTTGGCCCACGGGAGCGAAGCCGCGGGCAACAGCTAGTTATCTCATATTCTCGTAACGCCATCTACTTCACTATCAAAACACTAAATAGTTCTACAGATCGCTGTCGCGCTGCAACGACATCTATCTACAGAACAGGATACAGGCTAAACAGATTGCCATAAGGGAATAATAATTATACCGAATGTCGAAATATTATTTCGACAAGCTATATATACTGGCAACGAAAAATTACAGCGCAGCTTGTTAACGCAAAAATAAAAAACCTTTGTTTTTAACGCGGTAACGCCCGAGTTGGACGGAAAAAGAGGGATGTTTTATGTTGACATGTGTATATGTGTGTCTGTCTGTGGCACCACAGCTCCTAAACGGATGAACCAATTTTTGATTTACTTTCTTTTGTTTTTGTCGAGAGTATTCTTAGCTTGTTTGATGAAAAGTTATGCACATGTTAATTGTATCTTGGAATCGAGTTATTTTTCATAATTACATACCTATTTGTATTTCTGTAGATTGCCGATCGAAGCATAGAATTCTATATATTACTTGTTATAAATAATTATATGTAGTTTAAATAATTTGGGATTAATTAGGTAAATTAAAAATTTAATACCCGACACAAATAATTCTAAAAAGCAAAAACGTACTTACATAGTGCACCTGGATAATTATAGGATCTACTACGTCCGTCCGCTTTGACAGAGTGTTGGTCCCATATCTCGGATAAAGCCCCTTACGGCTTACATTTTCCATTACCGCATGACTCGAGACCGAGACTATTTCTTAGCCAATGATCGCATTGAAATCTGATATTTTTACTAAAAGCTGTATTAAATTAACAAGAAAAATAAAATCTTACGTATTTTTCTCATAAGACAACATTTTGTTTCTTCGTTTAGTCAGAGGTTAAGTAGAGTATAGTTTTATATTTTAATATAGTACACAAACCAATATTAATAACAATTCTTTGATATCCGAAATATCTTGTTCATTCCAACAATAATTTATTAATAAAAATTTATCTTTTTTTAGCAAGATTTTATGTACAAAGACATAAGAAAAGACATTAACAAAACCATTGCCAGTATAAAAAACTAGTAAAGTGACCGAAGCGCCCTCTCACGGGAATTTCTTCACGAAAATACATCGTGAATGTGGCGTGTGTTGTTTGGAATACTGTGAGTCGTAAATAAAAATGCTTTTGATGCATTAGTAAACCTTGATATAAGTGAACTTCGTGTGTGTTAGAACATTAAATAATCAGGCAGCCTTCTGTGAATAACAAAATCTGGCGCTGTAAAGTGATTTACTTTTGGTATTTTGTCATATGTTGCACGCCTGCCTTGGGATTTCAATGAAGACAAAAAAAAATAATCAGTAATTCCGATGCTAAATTGATAATGCTGTAAGTTTTATATTATTGTTTTTGATCTATCTTTCCCAGAATATGTGGAATTAATAAGATTTCAATCTGAAACTGTGTGTTTCTGCATTTATTATTGGCAGGTTACTTACGTTAGTGTCAATCTTGAGAATCGTAAATTCGTAACCATCATCGTCTACAGAATTTTGGCGATCAATGAAATGAAACACCATTGTATTGAACAGTATCAATACGAGTTGCTATTGCACTTGCAGTAAAATGATTTCAAATGTAATATGTTTTTGTTACAGAAATAGACACAACCAGTCTTCCGGCACGTTATTGCGCTTTCTCGTGACAATGCGGTGCCTTAGGTGCAAATACATTTTCTAAAATGTTCATGTCATTGAGTCATGATGATGGTTGTTAGAGCTGAAACTGAATAATATCAGAATGAGTCACAATCTGGCTGGAATGCCATCCTACAGGCTGCCAGGCCCAGGACTAGGGCCTCCAGACTTCAAGCCTCCGATGGATACGCCGACCCCGCCGGCGCCAGCACCAAGCAACCCCAAGAAGCGGAGGAAAACTTCCAATGCTAACAATGCATTAACACCTCCCCAGCCTCCTCCCACGGCACAAGATCTTTTGCCTCCCCCTCTAACAGGATATGGAGACACTATTGTCGCTTCAAACCCTTTTGATGACTCTCCATCCACCGTATCACATAATGGCCCTATGATGAGTCAGAATGGATCAATGATGGGACAAAATGGTCCAATGGGCATGATGGGGCCAATGCACAGTATGGGTGGACCACCTATGAGACTCATGAGCCCACATGGAATGAACCCCATGAGCCAACAAATGCCTCCAAGAGGTGGGATTAGTCCAATGGGAAATATGAGTCCCATGGGACATATGGGTGGCATGTCGCCAATGGGAGGCCCCAATATGAGTATGAGTAATCACAATATGGGTCCAGGGATGGGTCCTAATTCTAGGTCAATGGGCAGTCCGATGAGTCCCATGAATTCTATGCCAATGGGCTCACCAATGTCTTCGGGACCTATGGGAAGCCCTATGAATATGGGTTCAATGGCAGGCAGTCACATGAGCAACAGCCCCATGGGGCCTCCTATGCACAGTCCTCTTGGTGCAGGATCAATGAATGGGCCCATGAATGGTCCTATGGGTGGTGGAGGACCTGGCATGAATGTTCCACGTATGAATGGTCCAATGGGACCTAGTTGCTCTAATGGTTCAATGGGACCAAGTAATTCTATAATGTCTTCTAATCCGATGCAAGGTGGTGGTATGGGACCTGGGCATTGTGGTCCCATGAGACATGGAAGTCCTATGCCATCAGGCATGGGGAGTGGTCCTATGGGTGGCAATGGACCAATGACCTCCATGGGCCCAGGCCCACCTTATTCAAGCAGTCATATGGGACATGGTGGGCCAATGGGGATGGGAGGAAATGGATCTATGGGGATGGGTCCAGGTCCAGGAAATATGGGTAACTGTGGGCCACTTGCTGGAATGAGTGGAATGGCAATGGGTGGTCCTGGAGGGCAGGGAGTGGGTCCAATGGGGCAGAGTATGGGTATGTTTGGACCGAAACCTATGCCAGTGAGTGCAGGCAAAGTGTATCCTCCTGACCAACCAATGGTGTTCAATCCTCAAAACCCTAATGCACCCCCCATTTATCCATGTGGAGTGTGTCACAAAGAAGTACATGACAATGATCAAGCTATATTATGTGAATCTGGATGCAACTTTTGGTTTCATAGGTATGTTCCACTTAATACTTAAAACACTTAAAACTTAACCAGTAATTTACCATAATTAATTTAGATAAAATTGTTCTATGCTTATTTAACATAATAATTCTCATGCATACTTCAATATAACAAACATAGTATGAAAATTCTTTCTTATTAAACATTACTAAATGTAGAGACAATAAATTAACAGTAGTAGTAATGTGTTCATAAAAGATAAATAAAACTGTGCAATGACATCATTTTGGTAAAAACAATGTTTATTCTACTGAAATGTAGGTAACTATTAAGATTATACAAAAACATGTGAATTAATATTTGTAATATTGTTACATTCCAGGGGCTGCACAGGGCTAACGGAGCCAGCATTTCAGTTGCTGACAGCGGAAGTGTACGCAGAATGGGTTTGTGACAAGTGCCTGCAATCCAAGAATATACCACTGGTGAAGTTCAAACCATAGCGATGCGCCTTGCCCCAATCGCCCCCCCTCCTGCCACCTATTTGAGTCAAAACCCCTAACATCACAAGATATTTATTTCAATTCATCAAATAAAATGGACACTAAATGTGAATGCAAGTAAGTAAGGCTTGGGCATGAAGTTGGCTTGTCTGATCAACTTAAGATTGATCTGTTGGTACCCTAGCTAAGGAAGATCTCATGTTGGATAGTTACATTAAATTAAGATAACTAAATGTATTGAAGACTTAAAATCGATTTATAAATAATGTTAAATCAATATACAATTTGATTGACTCCACAGAACGGTTGGTGAATAGGTTACTGATGAAAGTGCAGACGATCCTGTTATGTCTAGTCTGTTATGATTGTCATTTTATTTATTTTTAACCTAAATCTAAGAAATCGTGGTTAATAAGCCTTGTATGGAATATATATTACATGTGTTCCTCATAACGCATATCTGTTGAAGCAAATAAATGTTAAAGTATTGGTAGCACATAAATGGATACAGAACTCCAAAGTATAAGCAATAAAATGTCTGCCCAAGAAGTTTTTGATGCCTGTTATGCGTGTTGCTTTAGTCTCTGTGCATATTGTAAATATTTTTTAGATAAATAAGTTATAAACATTCTCCGCCTTACGAAAATGGTGACCTAAATGTTTGCATTCAATTTTGAATGTAGTGCACATCAGATCCGTTGTTTGGTATTTTACATACTGTATTTATTTTGTCAAGACTGACTATGCCAGTACAGTATGTAAGACACCTTAGGCGATCCTAGTTTCACTATATTAATAATGATAATAATGTACTTATTATTTTGGTGCCCTAGTTTGCATGTAACATTACGCGCGATCTTTATGTACTTGTAAATATGATGAATCCATACGCTTTGTTAATTATAAGGGTGTTAAATGTGTTTGTCAATTTTTTAACTTTTGGAGATTTTTTTAATAATTAACTTGTAATATAAGTTGTGTAAATATACAAGTAGCTTAATAGTGAACTGAGATTATACACCGGATATGCTGGCTCTCCAACTTACGCGTGGTTGTGACGTCACGTGATCGCGTAGTTTGTAATCGCGTGCAGCTTCGTTTTAATTTTGATTTTAATTATACACATTTGGGAGCCAGTGCTTAAAAATATTGCGAATCTTTGTCCCAGTCATTACAATATTAATTTAATTAAAATAAATTGAATATTATTCAGAAATCTATTGAAGGTTCATCCCCAATTAGGGCGATCTAGCTTTCGTATTCTGGAAGCCAGATTAAATCTCTGATCAGAAATCTAGTTATCAAATCTTAAGTTAACTGATGTGATTGCTTGATCAAAATAACACCAACCTATGTTAGAAGTCGATACGAAATTCGATTACAAATTTAATTGATTTGTCTTTCAATATGCAGGGAGTAGTTAAGATTTTAATTCTATACAACAGTTCGTTGTATAGAAATAAAATACAACTTCTCACGAATTATTTTAAACACAGACGCTACCTTTAAATAACTCATGTTTCATACACTTATTGTTAAATTATCATCAAACAATGTTAACCCAGGTAACAAACGATGGATAAAATAGTAATCTGGCACAAATTCTCTTGTTCATCAACTAAACAATATAATGAGTGTCGCTATCTTCTAGATGACTTAGAATAAATATAAAGAAAACAATAATAATATATACTGTAAAGTATGTAGTCGAAATTCTTTCACGTTTTATTTTGCAGTAAGAAAATGGCAACAATTTAGTCAGGTGTACAACAAAATCAGGTCCAACATCTATTTTTGCACAAATGTGCCATGCCCCATTAATATTGTTGTATTTATATAATAACATTTTATAGGTAAATTGCTCTGAATGGTCAATATGTAATTGATAAGATATAACATTAGTTCATCAAATAGCCCAGTTTCTAGGCTATTGAAAAGTTTATTTTTACTGATCCAACAATGTGAATGGACATGGTAACTATGTATTGATTTATACATATTAAACACAGAATTACTTATACACAACAAATATGACCCTTTATGTATCAAACTCATACAAGTTTTTTAGCAGAATTAAAGTTTCCTACATATGTACTTATCAAAGTTAAGAATTAAACATGGATAGGAATAAACGTCTGATATTATACATACAGCAGAAATTTCTCAATTTAAAAAAAGTATAAAGAATTATATAATATTCACAGCGGATCTTGGTATCTCTGAAGTTGGCTCTGTCAACTATTGCGCAAGAAACAATTTTTAATAGAGAGTAAGCGAGATAGGATGATGCGACAAACGTAAGCTAGTGAAAGAGACAGTTATACAATGCTATCTTCACATTCAATATTGACACAAAAATAGCTACTGCGCAGGGTCTTGCAGGCAATTCTGAGACACAAAGATTCGATTTAATTTAATATTCACAAATATTATATTAAATTGGCTTTCTGAATTCAGAGCGATATTGCGTCTGTGTGTAGGTGGAGAACCTTGGCGAAGTCCCATTGAGAGCTATAGTAGTTCAAGACGACATCGGGTTCTGTAATCTTGAAGAGCTATCTACAAGATGAGACAGAAATGGCAATATAGAATAGTTCATGAGTTTGGAAATAGGGAAAACAAGATCATAAACTCGATGGGACCGCGCCTACGCCTGTCTATTCAATTTATCACAATTACCAATTCAAAGTACATATTTTTACAATATTATTAATAAATGGATTTTAAATAATAATTATTTTGTTAAGTACAATTATAGTCAAATATCATTATGTACTTTCTGACTGGCTATCACTTTAATTATTATACATTTATAATAAATGTGTTTACAAACTTTTAGTTGTAAAACTTTGACGCACAAATCAATGTTACTACTGCTGGAAGATTGTGCGTAGCATGCAATACTTTCGCACATTTTGTCTATATATACGGCCAGATGCCTGTTTTTGAATGGTCTATGTTTCGATTATTTTGGATATTTATATTTTCAATCATCTCTGAGCATAAGTGATGTACTATCTCTAAATACTATAATTCAATTATTTAATGTTCCATAGATTTGTTAGATGACAAATTCATCTCATTGCACTGTTGCTGGTGGAAAACTTAATTTACTATTTTATTGAATGACCTATTATTTATATGTTTTTAAATAATCAAAATTTAATTTTATAAAAAAATCTGATGATTTGTAATTGTAATATTTGTGTAAAAATTTAATATTTCGCTTGTCTATGAGAATGTTCTGTGAATGCAGTAGAATCAAATGTTGTTATATATATTTTAAATACCTAGTGAATCTTTCTAAGATTTTAAACAACTTCTTGATTTATTTTCACGTCCATGACATTGATTTAAGTGCATAATTAATTAAATTGTCCTCGAAATTCTAATATTTTCTGTTATCATTTTAACTCATCAGAACACAAACATGTTCAATATCAAGCGCAAAATGTATTTGTTTTGCACCCTGTATTTTTTGCTAAAAAAATAATATTACTATCGTTTTAAAACGATTAGCAAACGAGAGAAATACATAAGTATTTATAATTGTGTAAATATATTTAATATGACGCCGCGAATAATAATTGCAGATAATTGTACAGTTACTTATATTTAGAAGTTTACTTAAGATATTCGGCCATGAATGTAATAATAATTTTAATGCGGTGAGCTCCAAGTTGACGAAGGAACTGCTGCTATTGTATATTAATTTCACTTGTAAATGTTACTTACATGTTACAATATACATGCAACGCAACCGTTGTGAATGTCAGAGTTGTACTTCAGAATATTTTATGAAGTCTTAAATAGAATATCAGTGGTCTTAAACTTGTGCATAGTTTATTTTGTATTATGTGAATAATAACAAGCAATAATAAAATTGTTATTGAGGAATTTTATTTCAATTACACAATACCCAACTTAAATCATCATCACCACGCGGGCCCAGTGCGGGTTGGTGGATATCACCTGTCTTCGAATTTTTGGTTCTAAGACATGCCAGTTTCCTCACGATGTTTTCCTTCACCGATTTGAGAACAGTGGTGATGAAATAATTTACACAAAGTCACAGATAATATAATACTAGCATACAGATGCCCCATACAAAGAAACCGTGCCGACGTAACTAGCGTTTTTCATCTGATTATACCGATTATTTTTTGTAAATTGATCGCGTTCGTTCCACAGCGATAGATATATCACCATCTATATCCGTGGAACGGCGCGGAATGGAACCGAACGCGATCGATGTACAAAAAATAAGAAGAATAATCAGTATAGAACGTCGGCACGGTTTCTTTGTATGGGATGAGACACCACTGACAAAGTAAAGCGCCTGCCTGGGTTCGAACCCACAACTTGTAAGTCGCGGCCGATACCACTGGGCCACCACCCACTGCTCACGCGACTTAAATCTGATAATAAATAATAGTAAATCAAAGCTAAGTTAAACCATTCATACACACAACTAGCGAAATGTGAGTAAGTACCTACACCTCTGCCTAATTCTTTGAAGAAAACAATCGTCATAATATCACGACTCGGCATTTTCATACCTACTACCACAGAGAAACTTATATCCTACTACCACCCAAAATTTTCAAACAAGTCAAGTTCTCCCACTATGTCATCATGACTATGCTAGTATTATACTGTGTCCTGACTCAGTTAATATATGAATGTCATACAAATTGGCGGCAGGCCCTGTAGCACGGTAAAGATCTTTACCGAGCCTGTAGTGGCTCCGAAAGTCCGAAATATAGTTTTGCAATGAATCTAATGAACATAGTCCCAATAATTCCAACTAGTAGAGTGACTGATTTCGTGAAATGTGTCGTGGGTTCGATTCCCGCACGAAATTTATAATTAGCTGCCTTACATTGAACATAGTAGTAACAGTAAAACTATGCACGGATTACAATACCTGAGCTTGGTCGATTTGGAACAAGTGTCGAGACACAGACAGGTGCGAGAGTGCGACCCTCGGCCTCTGGAAGCTTAAAGCCAGAATCTGAATTCTTGGTCACTATATCTTTTATAACTATAAGAGTAGTAATTTTTGTATTTTAGGAAGAAATCACAGACTGTGAAATCTTGGAATAAAAATTTAACACCGTGACTACCGCCACTCCACCAATGGCATGGTATATCTCGTAAACTACTGGAGAAGTAATTTTATGTTTTGGGTACTAATTTTATCTTGAAGGGAATTATCTATGTAGGTTTGAGAAAAGCGACAAGCTCGTCAAACTTGGAATCAACATTCAGTCGTGGTCCTGCTGAAGGAGCGCGCCAAAGTTATCATCGTTGATTTCTCGGTAAATACAAATGTTTCAGTTCTTTCTTTTACGAAATGAATCACATATGTAGTACTAATCATTCTAAGTGAATAGCTGCAGCATGCCCCTTTTTTCAGCGCTCATGGTGGTCCTGCCGAAGGAAGCGTAACCACCTTCAAAGTCGATTTTCTCGAAAACTACTCAGGTACCAATTTAGTAGTTCGAGTACTAATTAGTACCAATTGAGTAGTAATTATCTACCAAATATGGAAGTGATTGGCTATGGTGGTCACGGACATCCGAAAATCATACGTCGTCGTTTTGAAGGCAAAAAGAACATTTAAATAACAATAAAGAAATGTTGGTTGAGTATCATTTTATTGACTGTAATGTCAGTTATGGCATATATTTACCTTAACACTATGTTAGAGAAATTTCTAAATCTCGCTAAAAATATCTGCATGAATACACCATTTTAATCTACTAAGTAGGTACCAGTTAAGACAGTAAACATATTTTAATTAAAAATATGACAACAAAAATGCATTGACCATAATTATACAAAATCTTTTTAAAGAAATAAAAAAAGATATACCAACTTACAAAATTAAATCTAAAGTTTAAATATTATATTGGACAGATTACACTTAAATGATAATATATCGGACAGTCCATTAATACAAAACATACATTAGTAATGTAAAAAATTGAAGTGCACATTTTTCAAATCAGTCATTTGATATGTTTCAAAAACTTTTGAAACTTTTGTACTTTTCTACAACATTCACCACCAGTACACTCCCTCGGAATTTTGTAAAATTATCATACCTAATAATACATATTTACATGATGAAGTTTATAGTGAGATAAACATAGGCGCACTATAATTTATTATGTAAGAATACTGATTTTATGGCAGAACTGCACTGATTTTTAGTTAATAAAACTATTTGTGCCTCATAAGTCTTTGTAAGCAACATTTATTAAAACTATGTATATTATATTCTATAGAAATATGCAATTCTTAATTTAAAAGTTCAAAATGACAGCAATAAACTCAAACTTAGCCATAGTCAGTTCCAAAAGTGGTCAATCCTTTACTCTGTATGGCAGAAAGAACTGCTGTATCAAGGAAGTCACGGTGATCATCATCTTCCTTTGCTACATCATTAGATGCTGCATTACGGTTTTGGAAATTCTCATAAAGATTTCGTAAATGTATGGTTTGGTTGCTATCGAATGTCGGAGATGGTCTTGTTTCACTTTCTTCATTTTTCAATTGATTTGAGTACGTCCAATCATCCAAGCCATCATCACCAAATGGTACAAGAGATTCATCATCAGTGGATTCAGGTGAAGTATTATAAATAGGGAGGTATATATCTTCAAATTCCAGACTCATAGAATCAGATGAAGAAGATGAAGAAGAAGAATTTGAAGTGTTTTGTAACCCATGTGCGGAGATCGCCATAAGTATTCCTTCATTTTCAATATTGTTGGGTTCTGGAAGATTGTTACTGACGTCATCTTCAAGAACATCAAATGCCTGCAATGCTGCGTTGTCCTCTTCCTCCTCTAACGGGTTTTGTTTTATATAATCCAAGACCGAATTTATTTTATTATCAAGGTGTCCCTTTGCCACCTGTAAAAGAAAGTCAAAATTAATCTATTAAACATTAGAAAGACCATATTTTTATTTATTTGCTTGACAGTTGTAAGTGTTAACTTTAAAACTTTTGAATTTCATAATTGAAAAACAATATATCACGGGAATATAACGTGATGACTTAGTTTATTTGTTTACCTATTTCCCCCGACGTTTCAGCCGTGTTGCAACAACTGTGGTCCCAGGGACAGTCGTTGAATTGGACATCTCGTTAAATTCCCGTGATATAATGTTTTTCAGTTGTAAGTGTTTAATATTATATTGGCAAGTAAAAGTTGTTATAGGTACCTGTCTAACCTGCCACCTTGCTATGCAGCGATCCTCGTCGTTCCTTTGTGCTATCACCTCTAACAACGGAACAAACTCCATTTCACCACTGCCGTCATCCTTGAGCCTCATAGGTAGCATGGGCATGAGAGCCCTTCCTTCATTATTCTCATAGTCTTCGTCTGGAGATTTATTAGAAGGTATATTCCTGGTAAGGCTTAATGTATCTTCAGGTGGTATAAATAATATTTCTTCAGGTGCTCTTTCTGTAATGATGTTCCCTATAGGGTTGATTTCAGAGGCAAGACTGATTTCTGGACTTAGATCGATTTCCGAGATAAGATTGCTTTTGATTGGCTTGTTACCAGATTTATCAGGCTCATCAACCACAGATCCCAAGGTATCAATGTCCTTATTCAGTAAGTAACTACATAGTCCACCTACTGTCTTAGTGTCGTGTTCCGTGTCTGTGTTGATACTATTACTTGAATTACTTTCACTGCCTGAAGGTCCAGCCTTTTCAGGAACTGTGGATTCTGTAGTAGATATTTTGGCTGTATCATTATTTTCATTCTTCAAGTGATGTTTCCCTTTAACTTGCCACGCAAAACGCGCTTTCTTGAGTGGGCGATCAGAACCATTGAATCCGTCGCCATTTTCTTGTCCATTACTTGACGAACCTCCTGACGATTCTTCCATACTCATGACGAAAACTTACAAAATATGCGCTCTTTCGCTAATGTTTCATTAGTAAACAAACTGACATCGCTAATTGCAAACATATGATTGACAAGTCGGTAATTACACGATAAATACTGTTCTTAGCGTTCCTTTTTTACGGCACTTATGAATTAAATCACACAAGAACTCTATTGTTTATTAATTTAGAGGTTTATCATTATTATTGAAGTAATCATTTACAAGAAATTATTTACAATTTTTTTACTGTCACTGTACAAGAATGTACAATCAATAGCGTCTTAATAGAAGAAATTGTATAAAAGACAAGTGAAGTGAGTAGAGTCACTACTCAGTTCAGATCGTTTAATCTTTAATCTGTGGCGTGGCAATGTGCAACAACTATTGCGAAAAACTTCGACCTTGACAACTTTCTCTGTTTCTAAGTCGCAATTTAACTTCAGTGCAGTAAAAAATTCATGTGATTATTAAAACAGGTAATGATTAATCTTCTATTTTTTTACGAGGAAACTACGCAATGTTCATATAAATTATTGATAGTATGGCAATATTTTTATAGCAACTAGCGCCATTTCTATGCAGTCGCTAGTGTCGCTAGTCGATACCATCTATAAACACTTTTTACTAGTCTGTTCTTTCCGTTCCGTTCCACAGCCACCTTAGATAAAGTAGGTATAGATTAAGCCTTAAAATGAACTTGATTGATAGAGCGAGATGGCTAATTGGCAGCTCCATGTAAATGATAAGGACAAAAGATTATTTTTTGTCTTTGTCACCGTGGCCGGTTTCTGTCGTTTGTCAAACTCTAATACAATGGCAGGTTTGATAAACAAACTCGGTTTTGTTGGATTTTCTATGATTTCGTGGTATTATGTGTTAATTGAGACAAGGAATTTTGGTTATTTATAGATAGTAAGTGTCAGTGCGATGGTGGGTTGTAGTATTCTTGTTCTTGTTGTAACACCAGAACTAACTATTGCTGTCTCATGTGCGGCCACGCCAGTGCTTAATCTATACCTACTTTATCTAAGACAGCCACACTGCCACAGTCACTTCATTCTATATTTTTTGTCTATGGATGAAATAAAATCAAGACACAAAACCCGCGAAAATTCAAATAAAAATGGGGTAAATTAGACAAATAAGTTCGAAGCGCTCAGGGACGCTGTAAGATAGAGTTAATATAAATTAATTAAAAATAAAATAAAATAAACTGCATTCTTTAGATAAGCCCTGCCCCACAAACCCAAATAAAGTAGGTAAACGCTAGGATTTTTTAATATTTTTGAATTGTTATAAACAGCCGTGACCGATACAAAGATTATCTGTTTTAGAGCAACAATCGAAAGAGCATCGCAATAGAATAATTTATTATATGATCCCTTTAAAAACGACCTTCACCGATGTGTTTATTTGATGAAACGTATTTTATATTTAATTTAATATGTCAATAAATATATTGCATATGGGTTGCCTACAAATTTCAGTCCAGAATATGATTAATTAATAAATAAAAAATAAATGAAAATTATACTTTTCGCCGGTTTGATTATTAGACAAATTCTATATCAATCGAAAGTATGAAGCCCATAGAATATGCAAACGTTAGGTTGCCTATTCTTTTCCGATCACAACTCTCGGGTAGCCAGGTATAAACAGGTAAATCGATACTAGCATTTTGCACCGGTCTGATTATTGAATTAAAATTAAATGAAAATAAAGGTTATTTCATTATGAACACGGTGGTATAGGGTTGCCTGCGAAAAATCAGTCCCGAATGCCGGTTGTCGAATTTTGAAAAGTGAAATATTGCTGCGAGTGAATATGTGCGACTGAAAGGTCCCAACCAACCATCCCATGCGATAGAAGAAGACACAGCATAGCAGCTGTTTGAAGTCCGTCCATTTAAAGAAAGAGAGTGCGCATGCTATTTGTTCTTGAAAATGAATAGGATAGCGATAGACTCGTATATGCTGTGCATCATTTTGGAGTAGATTGTCGCTATAGTTACGATTGAGATTTAGCGTTGAAGTTAGGAATCAAATTATGCCAAAGTCTTCCCGCCTTCCATGCGTTTACAGGTTGCGATTACACGGCAGCATTTTATAATAAAGGAAAAGTAAAACCTTTTCAGCTATTTTCGAAAAATTAAAAATATCAAACAGCTTTTGTATCATTAACAGATGCTGCTGATATTTTCTTTGATGAAAAAATGAAGACCGTTCAAGAATTCACGGTTAGAATGTATGATACCAAGAACTGCACCAACGTGAATGATGCGAGATATCGCATTTTTATGAAAATATACTCTGCTAAAGAAGACAGCGAGCAGTTTAAATAAAAATAAAAGGCTTCAACTCCAACTCCATAAAATTAAAAACCAAGTGAGAAAGTATCTCCTTGGAACTTTTGGGAAAAATATTGAATATATTTAACATAAATGTACAAATATAATAATTAAATATAATTTTTGTGGGAGTTGCGTCTGCCAACTAACTGTCGTACAGTTTGGCAGAAGTAAAATCGTTTTTTTATGTGTGCTATCTTGTGAAAATAAACATTTTTTCATTTTCATTATTTTTTCATACCACCATGCTAGATATCATTAATTCAGAAAATTTTACGAACTATTTTCGTAAATTCCATGTGGCTTAATGCAACGGATCCATTATGCATGAAACTTCAGCCTGAGAAATGCGGTTGGTTCTTAGATGAATATTTGAAACCATTAGGATTCATTGGGGATCATACACCTTTAAAGATAGAAGACATTGTCGAAAGAACTGAAACGGAGAGTGATGACGAAGAAGGTTCAGAAGTTGGTGATCATAGTTATATGTTCGATGAATCGGAACCTGAATAATATAAAAATAAAACCGGCCAAGAGCGTGTCGGGCCACGCGCAGTAATAGGGTTCCGAAGTTGCATAACAATGCGGGATAAAAAGAGGGTTTTGTTGTTGTTACATGAACATTAGAACGGTTTCAGCGGCTCACAAAGTCTAAAAACGGGCCCACATAGGATTTTTTTATCTATATTCTCGCGTTTGACCACTATCTTGCCTGATGGTAAGCGATGATGTGGTCTACGGTGAAGCACACTTGCCTAGATGTAATCTAGTCACTCTTGACTTAAACTAAATAAGGACTAACTGGTATCTGAAGAAGTAGTTATAAAATCCAACTTCGCAACTGAAGATAGAAAAATATTCTATTTGAGTAACACCGCGGGTGCGAATTGCGAAAGGAGCCGATACGAGCGCGCGTTAGACCCACGGGGAATGGTATAGTTCGTTCCTGGTTCTATCCTTGCGTGCACGCTCCTTGTTTATTTCTCTTTCGGAATTAGACAAAAATCGTATGTATTCACCTCTAATCTCCTCTAATACCGCAGATTAGAGGTGAATCCTCTAATCACCGCAGACACTATTTCATTCTGGAAAGTTTTATGCTACTCAATTAGTGATGAAGTCGGGTCGAATATTGACTATATAGAAGGATATCGAAACAAGAAAATAAGTAATTTGCTTGGAAATCGAATCTAATTTGACTTAATTTTTTTGTTTTAATTACAAAACGTCAAAAATACTTCTGTACTAACACAAAATAGACTACACCGCGCGCATGCGCCGTATGGACTACGTTCTGGTACTGCCAACGACTCCGGCCACTCCAATGCGTTATTCGAGCTTAAACATTATTAATTTAGAAATCATTATTATAAGGATGTTACGATTTTATTTATGTATATTTTTACACGGTTCATAAGCATATATTTACTATCTGTTTTACACAGCTAACAACGTTATTTAAGTAATTTTTCAATGGCATTTGTACAAAAATTTTACTGTGCCAAGTACATTTTATAAGTTGGTCGACTATTACTCGTAAACTTGTAAAGCCTGTTCTGATTTCATTTTTGTATATTTTTACATGGTTCGTAAGCATTATATTTACTCTGTTTTACACAGCTATCAACTTTATTTAAGTAATTTTTCAATGGCATTTGTACAAAATTTTTACAGTTCCAAGTACATTTTATCGACTATTACTCGTAAACTTGTAAAGCCTTGTTAACCGTGATAATTTTCCTTTTAATTTAGTTATATTTACTACTGCGGTGAATTTTTTCACATAGCCAAGAGCAACCATTTCGCTGGCAGGGTGTGAGTGGTGGTGGCTGTGAGTGTCCTCCCCGGACACTTGACTCTAACATAAATTTGCAATTTAAAGCTTAATTTTACGCAAACAAATCTCTGAATCGAAAAATGGTTTTAACAAACCTATAATATTTTTGAATGACCTATCCAACGATACCCCACACCATGGGATAGATGAGAAAAAAAAATACATCCCCACTTTACGTCTATGGGAGGTACCCGAAAAAAAAATATTTTTCATGATTTTATGTTACTACTTTGTCGGAATTATTAATATGTATATACATGGCAAATTATAGCTTTATAGTACTAAGGTTATCTGAGCTAAGCTGCGGACGGACAGACGGACATAGCGAAACTATAAGGGTTCCTTGTTGACTTCGGAACCCTAAAAAGATGTATTAATAATTTTTACAACAAACAGAAGTTTTTTCAATTGTTGTTTTTTATTTTGTCTTTTAATAATAAAGATAAAATTTGCAAGATATTACTATAACCTTCTTTTTTACTAAAGATGTATATATACTTTAGTGTCACATAAAATATATACACACATACATAATTAATTGATAAAAAAAAACTATTCCTCTATTTTAATAATAAACTACTCCAATTATTTGCATAGGCACAACCTTGTAGCCAGGATTGCATATACACAATCTTGTGGAATCGGATGTGCCTTACTATAAGTATGTGCCCGACCCAGTTCTCGAAAATGGCAATGCCACGTTGTATTGGGATCGGTCTATCATCACTGACAGGACTATTGTTTCCAATAAACCTGACATAGTGGTGATAGACCGACTAGAGCGTCGCGCAATGATTGTTGATATAGCGGTCCTCCATGACGAGAACCTCGTGAAGGCTGAGAGAAATAAGAAAAACTAGTATCTTGATCTAGCTCGCGAGGTTGTCGAAATGTGGGATGTGAATACAGCAGTCATTGTGCCGATAGTCGTGACGGCCAGTGGTATAATAGCCAAGAGCCTTGACGAACATCTGAGGAGGCTCTCGTTGGGCAGCTGGATCAAGGGCTTGATCCAGAAAGCGATACTCCTGGACACGGTGTGCATAATCAGAAGGTTCCACTCTCAGAAGCCCTGACTATCGGTAGCTTGGGTCCTGTTCCTGATACCGGTGGGCTACTATTTTTGTATTTTTAAATGTTTTTTATTTTATCTTTTATAGAATAATATTTAAAAATGTAAAAATATGTAAATAAAATGAATAAATGGAATAATAACTACTCCAAAATGATGCACAGCATATACGAGTCTATCGCTATCCTTTTCATTTTCAAGAACAAATAGCATGCGCACTCTCTTTCTTTAAATGGACGGACTTCAAACAGCTGCTATGCTGTGTCCTCTTCTATCGCATGGGATGGTTGGTTGGGGATTCACTCGCAGCAATATTTCACTTTTCAAAATTAGTCAGATTTTTCGCAGGCAACCCTATACCACCGTGTTCGTAATGAAATAATCTTTATTTTCATTTAATTTTAATTCAATAATCAGACCGGTGCAAAATGCTAGTATCGATTTACCTGTTTATACCTGGCTACCCGAGAGTTGTGACCGGAAAAGAATAGTCAACCTAACGTTTGCATATTCTATGGGCTTCATACTTTCGATTTGTATAGAATTTGTCTAATAATCAAACCGGTAAAAAGTATAATTTTTATTTATTTTTTATTTATTAATTAATCATATCCTGGACTGAAATTTGTAGGCAACCCATATGCAATATATTTATTGACATATTAAATTAAATATAAAATACGTTTCATCTAATAAACATCTCGGTGAAGGTCGTTTTTAAAGGGATCTTAGATTAATTGGTTCAATTATTCTAGACTGTGGCAAACAATATGCCCCGTCTACATAAGTACATTTTTTTTTTATGCTTTACGTATAGTTCTCGCCAAACTTCTTGGCCGCCCTGAAGTTGGCTACAATGGCTGCGCAGTAGGAAATCTCATACAAAAACAGCACCGTTTCGTGCCTCGCGCATCCGGTAAACATTTAGGATCAGAGAAGCGTAGTCCTACGACGCACTATTTCCGAATTATGGGCCTCCGAATTTTATTTAATTTTACATAAAACGCTCTATATCTCGAAAACGGTATGTCCTAGGCAAAAAATAACCAAAATTTGCCCCCCCCATGCCATCCTCATGCTAGCAGCATCCCAACATGAATATATGAAAAAAAAAAAAATTTTTTTTTACTTTGCTTGTTTTTCGACTTGAACTACAAATTCTAAACAGAAAATATTTTGGGTCATGACAAGTTATGATAAAATATGTCATGTCTTACAATTTGTCTTAAATACTAGCACGGGACAACCATGTGACATAGTTTCAAGACGCGACGTGCCTTTCTTGTAGCTGACTTCATAGTGCGACATAATCTGAATAGACGACCAAATAAAATAATACTTATAAAAGTGTGCCGTACATACAGATAAAATACTTTTTAATTTTGTTGGGAACAAATTAATATTTGACCCACGACCATAGACTTATGCACACTTTATTTTTCTTTGTTTGTTTGATAACATATTAAGTGTTTGTTGCGAAAGATATAATTATTATGAAAATTATAATTATTACTTAAAAAATATAATAGCTTGGACCCAGTTCCCGATACCGGTGAACCCCTATTTTTTTTATTTTAGTTGTTTTTTGGGGGTTTTATTTAAGAATTAATTTAAAATGTAGAAAGTAAGAAGAATATGGAATATAAGAAAATAATTATAAAAAAGAAATAATCAAAATAAAAATAATAATTAAAAATAGGAATAACAATTATAAAAAAAGTAATAAAATAGAATTAATTAATAATCCTGTAACATTTCAATTAATTAATAAGCATTGATCACCACACACACAAAATAAATTTATTGCCATTTGGTGCAGTAATTAGAAGGAAATTTTTTTATTTTTCAACTAAAAAATTTTATCACCACCTCCGAACGAAAGTGATACATTTTTCTTAATCATCTGTCAAAATGTGAAATTTGTGACAAAATGGGTGCGCCCGTATTAGCAACTAAGACCCGATGAGTCCCAAATAAACGTCAGGAAATTTTCTCACGCCGCCGGTACTAATAATTAAGACAAAATGGCTTTATCGTCCAAACTGCGATGAAATGTGTGACTCAAGCCATGTCACAGTAGGCCGTGCTCGCCGGGAAGCAACAAGAAAGGCATGTCGCGCCTTTAAAATAAGTCACATGTTTATCCCGGCTAGCATTTAAGACAAATTGTAAGACATGACATAATTTATCATGTCTTGTCACAAATGTCTTGGGTACGCCCATGCTCGCTCCGCTGGTGAAATAATTTTTTAAATCGGTCCAGTAGTTTCGGAGCCTATTCGGTACAAACAAACAAACAATCAAAAAAATCTTTCCTCTTTATCATATTATTATTTCGTTTATTCATCTTACTTCTTATTACATTACATTTTTAAATATTTCAAAGCATAAAAAAAAAACATTTAAAAATATAAAAAATAGAGGCCCACCGGTATCGGGAACAGGGTCCAAGCTACCGGCGGTCAGGGCTCCAGAGACAGGAACCTCCTCACTATGCGAGCCGTATCGAGGAGTACTGCCTTCTGTATCAGACCCTTGATCCAACCGCCCAATGATAGCCTCTATTATTATTATTATTAGTATAGATTAGTATATTAGTATTAGTATAGATGAATGGACACACATTTTAAGAGACAGATTCAGATAAGAAGGAGCAGAAAAAACCTTTTTACAAAAAAATACAACCGAGTTCCAAATAAAAACAATACAAAGAGAAAAATAACTTCAATCTGGAAGTCGGTGTTCCTGTTTTTGTTTTTGACACGGATTTCCAAAATTTTAGTTAGTTTTAATTTTGTTATTACTACGTATATAATCTAAGTTTGTAGTGTTTTTATTGGGAAGTCGGTTGTATTTTTTTGTAAAAAGGTTTTTATTATTCACTTTTTAGTTGTGGTACATAATGGACCAGTTCTATAGGCTAGACCTATAATGCCTAAAGTGATGCCAGAATAGATAAACCCAATAACATGCGGTGGAATGGGAGTATACCAGGATGAACTGTTCACACCTGCGTACTTACCCCTTTAGAGAGTACCAGTGTGATGTTATGCCATGAAATGGTGTAAACAATAAACAGTCATGAGATTGCAGCTATCCCGATTGCTATCATTTATTAAACTATTCTGATGTAATATCCAAAGTTCTGCCGAAGCACTAGATGAAACTTAAATCAAATAAAAAAAGAATCTTCAAAATCGGTTCACTTATACTTCAAGATAGCTTGATCTCTGCAACAGCTGTCAGTATCAATACAGTAACAATAGCGCTTGACAGGCTAACAATAAAGTAAACGTTCGTTTGACATATGTCGCAGAGATCAAGCTATCTTTTAAGAAGTATAGTAAAAAGTTATGAGGTTAACACAAATAAAAAAATACAGGCGAATTGATAACCTCCACCTTTTTGAAAAGTCGGTTAGTCATTAGTCATTTATTCATAAACAAGTAACTTGTATCTGAATTTACACACAAAATTACACAATTACAGTTTATAAACTAAAATAGATTAATGGAAGATAGATGGTTAAAGAATAGATTGCGGGGATCCGCTGGATGCTGGGGGTCCGGTCAATGTGGCGACGCTTGGGGGAGGCCTATGTCCAGTAGTCTTTCGGCTGATATGATGACGATGATCAACAAAACTTGCAGCTGCCCAAGGTTATCGGTTGCAACTGGATGAGAAAACTCTGTGAGAGTAGATAAGAAAACTGCTGCACCAGCATCAGCTTTATAATGTTCCCACTGCTGGAATACAGGCATCCTCTCTGTGAGAGATAGCGGGCCTTAATTCACCACGCAGGCCTAGTGCGGGTTGTTGGATGTCACATGTCTTCGCATTTTTAGTTCTGAGACATGCGGGTATCCTCACGATGTTTTCCTTCACCGTTTTGGGAGCAGTGGTGATGCAATCATTTACACAAAGTAAAGCGCCTGCCTGGGTTCGAGACGTAAGTCAGGGCCGTTACCACTGGGCAACCACTGCTCGCTAAAAAAAATAAAATTGCTGAGGCACGTGCTAAATAACATGTTATATGTTCCATCTGCAAGAACTAAGAATATATTATCATGGATGAATCCATGACAAGAACCAATCGTTATTTGAAAGCAGACAGGTTGCCCGGCAGGCTTATTACGTATCTTGAAAGAGGAAAACGATAACGATTTTTGCGCATTAATTGCTCTTCAATACAAAGGTTTTAGACATTTTTGCGTATTTTTTTTGTAATATGTGCGTTTGATAAACAGCTAGCGATTAGCAAATGTATACACAGGCTACTTAGATTCTAAATATATTTACAATGAAATACAAAATTCTGCCAGACGAAGTCTGAGGTGAAAGAGTGCTTTATTTTCTTTAAAAATCTGTAATTCCAAGTACTTGCTTTATTAGTTGTACATTAATATCTACTTACAAACCTATTATGGTCCTAGATATCATGTTACAAATCCGTTATCTGCCTGTTAATTAAAAAAGTGGGTACCTAATAAATAAATTAGTACGTAACGATACCTACCTCGTAAAGTCATACCTAATGTCATTAACTAAGTAGCTACTTCGATTCTTAGATAATTGTATTTATTTACCTAACCCAAAACGTAGAAGTACAAAAAGAAGCGAGCCCTAACGAGATAATCACCACGCAAAGAGGGGAGGACCGCATTCCCGGTTACAAATACAATATTAACACGATGATAGCCAGTCGCTCCCTAAACGTCGCCGGCGTAACCCAAATATTTGACACCGTCCGTTTGTACTTCAAGTTCAGTGATTAAATTAAAAAAAGTAATATTATAATCTGTGGAAAAGTGGGCGTTACCAACATGCAGGTACGAATTAAATTAAAATAAATACGTTTCAATTACACATTATGCCTCAATAATTCAACATTTTTAATTTTAACTAGATATTTTTGACATTCCCGTTTTCACGCCCCTCGTGTTAGTAAAATGTTGCGTGGTTATTATTCAATCGGTTTCAACGGAACTTTGTAATCATATTCATTTAAAAACAAATCTGTTGACTGAGTCATCGTCACCGCCGCCCTGGGTAAAGAAATACCACTTAAAACCCTTTTGTGTCGGTTCACTATGGCTCAGGTTTCGTGAATTTCTAATTGTTTATTTAGTTCTATTCAAATCATTCTAAGGATCACGAAAAACAACCGCCTGTCTGTGACCAACTGTCACGATCACAAAGAAATAAGCAATTGAAAACTATTTCTGTTTCTATTAAATTGTCAGTCCAGATTTATAATTTTAATCTTATTTTAATTTACCGGTACACACTGACAAATTAGGTTGTACATCAATGAAAGTAGTCCTTTATAAATTTTAAGTAAAAAAAAAACATACACTTGATTAAGACCAAAAATATTGACCCAACCTTTTTACGGCTATAAAGTCATAAAAAAAGAAAAAAAACCTGTCCACAAACACAACCAAAGGACCATAAACTTTGTTTTTTCAGATCATCTTATTTTTAAGTGTCGTCTGCATGGGCTTGGTGGCGGGCTTGCATGTGCAGGGGCCTCAAATGAGTGACGCTCAATTAGAGCAGACCCTGGCCGATAAGAACACGATGCAGCGACACATCAAATGCGCTCTCGGTGAAGGACCTTGTGATCCAGTTGGGAGGCGGCTTCGAAGTGAGTTAAAACAGTGACTACGTACCTATAATTTAGGCGGGATTATAGTATATGCAGACTTTGGGTTATTTATGGTCTAAACTCTAACCCTCTTACAAATAAACGCGGTATAAAGTTATACCAGGTATAACAAAGGTATAACCATACATTTTCATAGGTTTATACTTGGTATAACTTTATACCGCGTTTATTTGTAAGAGGGTAAATGAAAAGTGTTCTCCTTTTGGATCAGCGCAGCGTGGCGTGAGAATAGGGCAGCTCATGGCATAATGAGTCTATAACGTTCAGAATGCTGGGACACAAGCCTTCTCTTTGTCAGTAAGAAGAAGACGGAACTGGCTCATCAGCCACGTCAAGGTTAAAATGTTAGCCAGTCGCCCAGTTTCTAAAACTAAAACATTATTTGTTACTTAACTAACAAATTGTAAAGCTGCAGCTGTTGTTATTAATCACAAGTTCAGAACATTATCGTTAGCCTATCGGTTTACTTGGCTATGAGCATCGTCGTTGATTTATTTTTCAGAAACCGGGATGTCTATTTAGACAATCAACCTAATTGCGTAAGTGTATTCGGCAAGGCAAAGGGTTTGACCGCCATCAATCGACTAATCACATGCGAGATGAAATAAGTGATGTGGATTTCCGTCTATGTGATTGATGGCGGTCAAACTCTGCCTTACCGAATTCACTTACGCTATTAGACTGCTGCTAGTTACTTACTGCTCTAAGCGCTGTCCACACATTTCCGGATTCCCGTCCCTGACGGCATACGGCAGGGATGCAGAAAAATCGGTTACATACGATTTGTACGAACTTGTTCACACATCTCCGTATGAGGGGGATCCAGATCACGGAAAAATCTGAAAGAGAGTTACCGCGGCCCTGGCACAAGCAACTGAAGGAACACGGGTGGGTTTTAGTCAGTAAAAGTCTGTCACGCCCTCCCGCTTATCCCTGAGCGGGAGAAGTCATTGGATAATTTACCACCCCAAAGATAAAAAAACGTATTGTTCCCAGATTAGTCATTTGTTTTTCTTTTGAATGTGTGTGTGTGTGTGGTGGCGGCTTTACCTACTTTAATTTAGTTAAAGGTATAATCTACAATAATGTGGATTTGAGACCATATATCAATACAAGTTAATAGTTTAGTTTTGTTAGATAGACTTGGCTTCCTGCTGCATGTAAGCAGTAATAGCAACTTATGAAACAAAACGGAAAATGTTCATAACAACTGAAGAGAATAAAGTGGGACACAAAACTTTTTAAAATATTAATCGGATTTTCACTTTTCATCTATGGTGTACTTAGTGTAGTATAGCATGCTGTCCCATTCCCACTGCTGCTATAGGACACCGTCCTCTTTGGTTTCAAAGGGAGATCTTCATTCATCTGGACCAATTAATTACATCTTAGCAATGAATTAAAAAAAAAAAAGTTGGTATAGTTACCAACCCAGCGAACCTAACTTTGTCTATTATCATTAGGGTCACTTATAAAAAAAGTTAACTAAAAAGCCGTAAACAAGAAGAAAATCATGCTGTGCAGTCGGTGGATGGATACGTATTTGCCAGCTGCTGGCTGACCAAAACCAGATGTATCCTCCTACTGCACAGCATGATTTTCTTCTTGTTTACGGCTTTTTAGTTCGCTTTTTAGATTTTTTAATTAACATTTTTTATTTATAACTTTTTAGTTTTCAGATTTAGGTAAATTTAAACACATAAGTGTTATATATTTTTGAAATTAACTCTTAAAACCCTTTATTTTGATACCCCACACGATGGGTAAGGAAGAAAAAAAAAATTGTCGCCCACAATATGGCGCCCAAAATCCACCATTTTTCTATTTTCCAATTTGTATGTAGCCAGTGACACTCGAATCGATTGACGTATGAGTCATCAAAATCGGCTAACGCGTTTGGTCTCTAGAACGCCACATAGGAACAAACATACATACTAACATACATAGACTGATAAACACATTACCCTCCTTCGGCAGTCTGGTAAAAACGTATCTTGCGCAAGCGCGACTGCTTGGTTCTAAGTTTGATTCCTTGCTCATTTGAAAGTGTTGTTGGGTTTTTCTGTTAAGAAACTCGGTAACCGTTGTAATAATATGTTTGGAAATGCGCAAGTCTGTTTTGTTAATATGGGGTTTAGTGCCGATCTACACCAAAAACCCAATTTTAGTTAAGTGTTATGTACTTTGTACCTTACTGCCCTAATAGGAGGGAAGGAGGGTTATACTTAATTTTATAGTAGTAAAATATTTATTATATACATATATTATTATTTTTTATTTATTTATTATTATTTTTATTATACATTTATTATTTTTGTTATTATTATTATTTTTTTTTTTTAAATACGTACTTATTTGATAGATAAATGATACAATTTCAAGTCCAAGTTTCACTGATTGCAGAATTTGACTCTCTATGAAATACTAAACTAGTTTAAGGTCACAAATAACAATGATTTCAGACAAAAAAAAAACAAATTTATTTTCCTTAGTAAGCATATTCTAGTCACTTTCCTGATAAGTATTTTTTATAAGAAATCGCGAATGACGAATTGTATTGACCGTGGTTGCAATGTATTGCTCGTTTTGCCTGCACAGAGAAAACAAGTGAAGAACCTATCTATAGTCGGGGTTTATCCAGAATGAGTTACAAAGAGAAAAGCCGCTACATACCAAATGCTTCAAACATTATTGAAGCCTACTGCAACGGAAGACTATAGATTCGACCAGAGTTTCCCAATCTTTTTTATCTTCCTTTACATAGTGTTTTTTTTTTGTGACGACCTTGTACCTTGATATTGATTATTAGGAAAAAGTACCTATAGTCAATGAGCTCGCTTTTCTGAGCATCTTTTCCAATCAGAGCTAAAATTTCGAAAAAGTTGCTCTCCTTTAATTTTCCCAGTACATATCGTACCTAATCTGTCATCACCATCGTCATCAGCCTATAACAGTCCACTTCTGGCTTGGATCTGTACTACGACTTAAATACTGCAACTGTAGAATAGCCAGATTCGCATAACGATGCGATGTATGAAGCGGTACTGGGAATCTACAGTACCTACCCAGAGTTGGATAATCTTGGGCTAAATTACTCTAACATTGAATTACATTTTATTTATTGGGTAGAACCTATTTGTATTTATCGAGTAGTATTTTAAGGTTTCAGGCTTGTATTACATATATCTCATAAGTTCAACAGTTGTTCTTTCTCGTATACGACGCCAGTGAGCACCGCGACGCCCCGGGGTGTCCCGACGCGCGACGCGCAGTTTGGGAACCACTGGATTAGACTATATTGGATATCCGTAATAATGTCTCTCCATGGGATAACTTACCACTTTTCATTCTGCAGAGACGGAAAACCAGCACCATAATTGCAAAAGTTCAAAGAATGGCGAACGCTTTGGTCTGATTCATTGTTTCAAATGTTTAAAAATTCGTCAATGTAAAACACGCAATGAATACTGAAAAGTAACATGCGTTCTTTGAACTGTCAAAATAGTTACGCAATAGGCTGCAGATCCTTTTGGCTCTTGGCTGGTGTACAGTAGTAAATTTTTTGTGTGTCTAACATTATTTCCTTTCTTCCAGCTCTGGCACCTTTGGTCCTGCGAGGAGCCTGCCCGCAGTGTTCGATGCAAGAAACGCGCCAAATTCGACGAACCCTCGCTTTTGTCCAGCGAAACTACCCTTGGGAGTGGGCGAAAATCGTGCGTCAGTATGGCTGAATTTTAATTAAGAACGTTATCACTTAATCAGTACTACCAACCAACCAAACACACAAATTTTATTTTTATAATGAAAGGAATAATGTACCTAATGGAATAAGGATAGGACGGAATATGGTTTCTAATATTAAATACTTTTGACCACATTTCAGCATTTTTTGTTTATGACATAAAGAATGAGATCGGCGACCAAAGTTACATCATGAGGTAAATCCGGCTAAAAATTATGTTACCAATATTGCCATAGCGTGACTACGATATCTCTTGTAGATAGGGTTCCTTTTCTAGAAAATTATTCTCACACAAAAAATTCTTGGTAAATTTTGACATGCATCTTTGGGAAAACTGTGACATGCGTTTTTAGTTTAGTGTGATTTTTTAATTGACATCTAGGTATTTTTTAATGTGCCCCAGTTTCAAATGGCGATATTTCATACCTACTGATCAGCTATAAGAAGTGAACAATTATGGGAAAACCATTAGTTATTTTCACTCATATCCAAACAAATTGCAACGAGATTAATCATTTGCTTTTGAAATTGGAACTAAAATAGAGTGATTTGGTTTGGATTTAGAATCTATAATACTTAGAGCAGCAAAAATCTGACTGTATTGTTTATGAAATTAAGTCTTCATTGTCATTGTAAAATTAAGCTTATAATAAATAGGTAAATTAATACCATATCCACCTATTTAGGTTAATTACTTATTTACCTAATAATTAATTAAATAATTGGGAACAATATAATTTGTCACAGCTAATGTTATTACTAGGATTAGCAAACATTAATTAATTATTTTGTTTACCCAATTAAATATTATAAAAGCCAATTGACCTACAATTTGTGTCTACAAATAAGTTTCTGTTTTGTTATATCTAGCGTAAGTGTGTGTTTGTAACTATTTCATTCATCGTCTTACACATTGTATTGTATCGAGTAACCTACTAAACTTTTAGCATGAACAAAAATGACATCAAACACATCCGCACGCTCTATACAACATTCATTTCTGCAGCTTTTTTATTTCCAAACACATGTACCATAATCCGTTTCCTGTTCTCATTATCTACCTAAAACAAAATATATAAAATACGAATACAATAATTAGTGTTTTATTCACACTGCGCTCACGTAACGTTGCTTCGTTGACGCACACTCTCAGTGCAGGCCATCGAGTAGCAAGCAAGTCGCTAAGGGGGGATTGTCGAGTTAAGTAAGAGGTTACGGCACCACGGCTCGCTCCAGCATTCTCCAACCAGACGTACGCTTAAACGCTTCACTGGCTACGAGAAAATATCGTGAAATACTGTAGAAATCATAACACCGAGATCCGGGTCAATCGCTAACTAAGCAGCTCACTAGTGCATCGAAAGTAAAAGTGTTTCGACTCTTCTAGCTACTTACTACGTCACTCCTAAGTCCCAACATGCAGGTAAGTTGCAATTTCTCTATAATATCTGTTTTCCTGTTGGCGACATGTTTCGAGTTTCGAGCTTTTCGATCATGTTGGTAGGCTGGCGAAGGACAGTCGGTTTCTCGATTTTACTACCTGTTAAGGTCTACACACTTTGACTTTATAAATGAGTACAGGTTTCTGTTTATATTTACGATAATTTATGTATGTCGTGCTCTTTTGGCACAAAGATTTACATTCACTAACATGTAGATCCATATCTGGAAAATGTGATTTCTACTAGTAATTAACGATTGAGGAAAACTAATCGGAATAAGTTTGCAACTTGCAGTGAACAGTTATCTAATTTCCTAAATAATTTGCTTTACAATTATAGCAATCTTATGCACGCGTCTGTTTGTAGTGGTCAGCTTAACGACCGCTTACATAAGTCGAAGGTGTCCTAGTTTAAAATCGTATTAGGGATACTTTGTCGCTTATTTCGTTATTAAATAATCGTTTTGTTGATATTTGCGTAACATTTTGCATTAGTCGTCGGTTTGCACGAAAACACGCTTGTACTATGTCAACGTAACTCACATGTGTGCGCAAATTGGCGCGTTACTAGTACTACTTCTTAGGAAATTCGACCATTGTTTACTAGCTTTGATTCGATAATGTCTGATTAAGGATATCATAATTATGCCTGTACACGCTAAACTTCAAGTTTCTAAGAAATCTTGATATGCTTTTCCTTAATAGTTCTTAATTTTTGAGTGATAAGACTGTTAAGGATAACGACGTATTTGACGAACGACTGACTATCGTTTATTAGGATGCATGCAAGTTGTTTTGGATTCATTTACACTTTGTAATGAATCCAAAACAACTTTTATTTATTTACTCAAAACCTTCCTTGTTTGATGCGTTTTCAAAACTGGTTTGGTTCCATTGATCCTTATGTGATTCGAAGGTCATCCTGACCAAACACCAAACTTTGCTTTTGTACAGTTTTGGATTTCCACTTATTTTTTTATACTTTTCGTTTCAAAATTTCTATACACTATATTCCAATCAATATTATGGTTGCAATTGCCTTGTAAGACATTTAGGTTCTTCTTGCAAAATTTATTATTTAGGTACTTACATTCAATTCTTTTTTTAAGATTTTTTGATGTCTTTCGATCTCAGAAACGCAAGCAATTACAAGTAAAAATTTCTAGTTTGTAGTTGTGGTGTAATGATACTAATACGTATATTAATTATTTTCATCTGGTTAGAAACTTAGGAACAGGAAATATGATATATAATATATAGGACACAGAAATTCATTATCTTTTTCGCAAACAAGCGTACCTACTATAATTGCGTTCCTTTCCTCAAAACCTTTGAACGATTAGTCGTACACTGCGAACCCTACTAAGGCTTTCCACAGGGTCGATAATCGAATAACTAGCCTGGTACTTGAAATGCAATTTATTTATTGTTGTCATATTATTGTTTTGTACTTGGCATGTACCATGCTAATTATATTTTCTTTCAAAACCTTAATAGCTTAAACGAATGGCAAGCAAATGTAAAGTGTCCCACAGGGTACTAAACTCGGACCTTTACAAATTACAACTACAGTCAACTAGTTAGATCAAATGTCAAACAATGGTCATTGTTTTCGTGTTGCTATTATGTCATAAAAAAAATTTGCTTAAATTAGAAGTCAAGTCACACAAAAAGAAATAGAGAAGCCACAATTTTAGTAAACAAGCCACGATTACCTTTATGTATCTACACTACTTACGTAGTTTAAGGTTTTAGTCGAGATTTATCATAATCCTGTCATTTAGATACTCGGCGTCATCTGAAAGTAGGCGAAGGGCGACAATTTCGTTGATTTAGCACGTTGGAGCAATTTTACGTCATTTGTGAGAACCAAGAACGCTAGTATGATGGGTTCCATTATAGGATTGTTCGGAATGTATTACATGGTCGCCGTTTACAAAAAATAAGCATTTATCTGAATAATTCAAGGCTCTATCTGCATGCTTGTGAGATGGTTGAATGGGCGTTACCACAGCGTACTATCGAGTGGTTATCTAGATAAAAAACCGGCCAAGTACGAGTCGGACTCGCGCACCGAGGGTTCCGTACAAACCTCAGCTTAAAGGTATAATAGACCTGAGTATTTGATATGAATTTCAATTTAATACCTCTACGCGTTCATAAGGTAAGTTTAGAATTATTAAAAATATTTTTATTATATGATGTAACTAAAAATTACGGTTTTCGCAATTTTTCCTTTATCTATGCTGTAAGACGTTGCTTGGTAGCAAATTTCAAGATTCTGAGTTCACGGGAAGTACCCTGTAGGTTTTGATTCCCTTGCGAGTGTCGAAAATTTGCGGCATAAACGGCTGTATCTTTTGACTGCGTTGGCTTGGAAGTTTGATTTTTTCACAGCTTTAAGGGACAGTAGATTTGAGTATTTGACATAAATTTCAGCTTGATGCCTCCACGCGTTCCTGAGAATAAGGGTCTTGACACACAGATGAATGGACGGACGGACAACAAAGTGATCCTATAAGGGTTCCGTTTTTTCCATTCGAGGTACGGAATCCTAAAAAGTAAAAAAATCTTTGATCCATTCAATGATAAGTCCGCCAAAACTTCGATCATGTTTTATTTACTTTTGAATTAGCTCTGGTGTTAAAAACCACAGACCCATCGACGTGCCAGTTAATCATATTTTCATTTACTTTAACGCCATTCAAGATCAGAGTTTGTGGTTTTAATTTTCTCTGTGTAACGGCAACTTAGTATGAAGTTCTTTCTTCATTTTTTAACCGACTTACCAAAAAAGGAGGAGGTTCTATGTTCGACATTATGCATGTTTTTTTTTTATGTATGTTCATCGATATCTCCGTCAATTGTGGACCGATTTTGAAAAAAAACTTTTTTTGTTTGAAAGGGTATATTCTGAAATTGGTCCCATTTTAATTTGGTGAAGATCTGATGAAGAACTTCGGAGATATACAATAGAACTCTTCAATAAATAACGGCAAATCTCTCGGCATTGCTGTAATCGCATGTCTGTTTATTGTTTATACCATTCCATAACATAACATCACGCCAGTACGCTCGAAAGGGGTATGCAGATCTCTTATTTCACCGGTTATATTCAAGTTTCATGTTATGCGGGTAATCTATTTTCTCGTTATAGGTTACTTAACTACTTCCCTATTAGGTAGTTACAACAAAAAAGTGAAAAATAAAAAACCTTTTTACAAAAAAATACTACCGACTTCCAAATAAGAAAACTAGAAAGTGAAAAATAACTTTATTTTTAGAAGTCGGTGTCCATAACTTAAAAAATTGATACCTTCCAAAGGCACCGACTTCCAAAAATAAAGTTATTTTTCACTTTTTAGTTTTCTTATTTGGAAGTAGGTAGTATTTTTTTGTAAAAAGGTTTTTTATTTTACTCCTTCTTCAGACCACTTGATCTATTACAGTCAATCGAAAATATAACGGGGTTCATAAACTTCGGGTCACAAAAAAAAATTACAAAGATTATCTATTATATTTTCTGTCTAAAGAAAGAAAGAAAGAAAACATTTTTATTTGTGACCCGCACAGGAGACACGAGATAAGAAAAACACAAACAATAATAAAAAAAAAAAAATAAAAAAATAAACCCGTGCGAGACCAAAAAGGCTCCTATCTCAGCTCCTGTCTATGCATTCCGTTAGTGTACCGCAAACAGTGAACAAATTTATTTCTTATGGAAATGTCTGTTCTGGCCGCAAGTTTCACTAACATATGTAATGTTTAGTAATGTTCAGTTGTAAACTCCATTCATAGCTCGAACAGCTGGTTATTGGTAAAACTAACATTCTACATAATATATTTTTACCCGACTGCCGAAGGAGGGTAATGTGTTTATCAGTGTATGTGTGTATGTATGTATGTTTTTTCCTATGTGGCGTTCTAGAGATCAAACGCGTTGGCCGATTTTGTTGAGTCTTACGTCAATCGATTCGTCTTAACCCTGCAAGTGTCACTGGCTACATTAAAATTGGAAAATAGAAAAATGGCGGATTTTGTGCGCCGTATTGTGGAGGCTCAATTTTTTTTTTTCCGAGCCCATCTTGTAGGGTATCAAAATAAAGGGTTTTAAGAGGTGATTTCAAAAATATATCACATTTATATGTTTAAATGTACCTAATTCGAAAAAAAGGGTTAATTAAAACGTAATAAATAAAAAAACTTAATTCAAAAAATCAAGAAACTCTTGATTTTATAAATTAAGTTTTTTTCTACAATATCGAAGAACAGAGCATCTATATAATTATGACTAGACATGCAAGCTCAAGATTCGGCTTAGTAGGGGTTTCGGCCGCTGAGTTTCGTCCGATCCGGTCGAAACAGGCATTTCAATAATTATTGTTAATATTATAATCCACATTTATATTCATAACTCTTTTAGTAACATGCGTTTCATCCCTCCTCATCAGATAACCATACCAGGACAAACGGTTTCCTTTCAACTATTCTGTCACTGGCGCCACTTTCAAACTTCGTCTAATTAATATACTCATTTCTCACTTTATCCATTCTCGTCAGTCCGCACATCCATCTCCACATTCTCATCTCTGCTACATGAAATCTCTTTTCATCCATCTTTTTCACAGCCCAACATTCTGATCCATACAGTACGACAGGTAAAACATTAATATAGATAGTAGCTATGACATAGATTTAGATCTAGAAAATGTATTTATGTACCTAATTATATTGCATTAAGACGACGACTAACGCTAACGACCTTGAGGGAACAAAACGCACAATGTTTCACACCCGCGCGACCCAATATTTAGTAGATTTTTGTACTTTTCTTATTATTCTGATTTAAAAAAAAAGCCTTAGATCAAAATGTAGATAATTAAATTGTGTTTGAGATGGTGTCGATTTCATTAAAATACGCCTAGCGGTTTTGATGAGATTGTCGTGTTTTTGTCCGTTTTAGACATAACTTTACAAATTAATTACACTATATTATACGAATAAAACTCAAAATTTTCTTAGATTAAATTATAAAGAAAATGGTCTAATGTAACATATGTTTTTTCCAAATAATTACAACTAGCCAATTAGACGTGATTCTCATTTTAAAATCAGCTACTCAAGGGAATCTGCGTCTTAATTAAATAGGTAGGTATCTAATTATTTATTTATCATAGTAAAGCCTCTATACTTATAGGCTATTAAAATAAGTAGGAGCGTGTGTTAACATCTGTATTTTATATTTATATGGTTAACATAAATAAAGCATGAAGCCTAGCTATGCCTAAGATAACGAGGGCGTACAGAATGTGCTTAATAGTGCGTTTAAAACACTAATTACAAAATAATAGCTGTTCTAAATTACCATGCCTATTTGTCATGTTTAAAAAAACAAATAAGTATTAATATTGATACGGTTTACTTTGAAATAATATAGAGGGGGAGCTGTCAGGGTTTTTGAGCAAACATATTTAGGGTGAAAAGTTGATAGCTGGGTAGATAGGTGCTGCTTGCTTAGCTGAGAAAACTCCGAGAATATTTATGAAATGTTTCGGATGCGATGATAAATAAATGAGAAGCATGGAAGAAGAAAACACGTCTGTCTCCAAATAAATTAAGCTAACAACAATAGAATGATGCCCTTGCAGTAACATAGGTATACTGCCTATAAATGCCCACCACAGGAATCCGCTCTGTGAGATCAGGAGGGTAAGGTTATTTTGGGTGCGTGTAGGGTACAGATGTATATGACTTGCATACATCTGTCCCTTACGCGATCTCAAAATAACCTTACTCTAAGAGCTTATGGTCACCCCCGAGGCCTCCAATTCTCTGTGAATGTGATATGGAATAACAGAGAATTGGTGTCCTTCCAGTTAACTTTTTAACCCCTTATGGAAAAAGAGGGGTGTTATAAGTTTGACGTGTGTACCTACCTACCTGTGTGTTTGTGTATATGTGTATCTATCTGTGGCACCATACCTCCTAAACAGATGAACCGATTGATGAAAATCGGTTCAGCCGTTCTAAAGTTATGGGCGTTTTACTGCTTGAATCGGGGTGTTTTCATTTTCACAAAATATCGTGTCTTAATTAGTTAACACAATGGCAGGAAGATTATGATGACGGGGTCTACTTTAACAGCCAGAGCTTGAAATATGTGTATATGTCTGGGGCATCATAGCTCCTAAACTGATGAACCAATTTTGATTTTGTATTTTTTGTTTGAAGGGCGACTTTATCGAGAGTGTTCTCAGCTATGTTTGATAAAAATCGGTTCAGCCGTTCTAAAGTTATGGGCGTTTTACTGCTTGAATCGGGATGTTTTCCTTTTCACAAGATATCGTGTCTTAATTACATGTTCAATAGATTGTCGATCGAAGCGTATCTACTACTACATAAATTATGTAGCATGAAATAAAAATGTGTCGGGGGTTTTTACAATTTTACTTGTCCAAAACGTGTTAAGCAAAAGTAGTTAACTGTTGATCGAATCTCGTGTGGGCAACCGCATACAAACGATTGTTATAGGATGTAGGAAAACTACGAAACAATAGGGTACACGCTCTATCCAAGTACTAATAGTACTTACCTACTGTCACACAATATCGAGGCATTGATCATTTTGATTACAAATTCATTCGTTTTCTAAGCACGTGCGTCTCGATCGCGTTCGAGTGACTCTTTTGTACGACCTCAGAAGAACCTGTACAGTGCTAGGCGAAAAGTTAACGAAATTCATTTGTTTTTTACCCGACTGCCGAAGGTGGGTAACGTGTTTATCAGTCTATGTATGTATGTATGTTTGTTCCTATGTGGCGTTCCATAGGCCACACGCGTTGGCCGATTTTGATGATTTTTACGTCAATCGATTCGTCTTAATCTTGCGAGTGTCACTGGTTACATTAAAATTGGAAAATAGGAAAATGGCGACTTTTGGGCGCCATCTTGTGGGAGCCCAATTTTTTTTTCTTTTGTACCCTTCGTGTGGGATATCAAAATAACGGGCTTTAAGAGGTGATTTAAAAAATATAAAACACTTTTTTGTTTAAATGTACCTAAATCTTTAAAAAAAATAACTAAAAAGTTATAAATAAAAAAAGTTAATTCACAAAATCAAAAAACCCGATTTCTTAACTGTGCAGTCGGAGGATATGTATTCGCGAGCTGGCTTTTGAATTTGCTTTATCTGCTTCATTCAGGTCAAATTAAATAGCTAAAGTCCACAGATGAGATGGGTAGGTATATCGATATCTAATGATAATAATAAGCAAGTATTTCTTTTTCATGCTCGATAATCTATCGAACACGTAATTATGACACGATATCTTGCGACAATACCAACGAATCAAACAATAAAACGCCCACAAAAAAAAACAAAATGGGTTCATCCGTTTAGGATCTATGATACCACAGACATATACACAAACACAACACGTCAAACTTATAACACCCCTCTTTTTTTCGGGGGTTAAAGATTTTGTACACCCATGATTTCATGCTCCGACTGTTGAAGTAGACCCCGTCATCATCATCTTCCTGCCTTTGTGGTCGGCGCAACACGTATTTTCTCCATTCCGTCCTGTCCAGAGTCACGCTATCACTGACTCCCTTTTCTATCATATCACTCCTCTTCCATCCTCCTTCAGCCTCCTTCAGCTTTATTTACATGAAATCAAGAGTTTAGATTTTTTAATTTATATTTTTGAAGTCGACCCATCACACTAGCGGCGTTTCGCTTGCAAATTTAATTTGACCCTGTATACTCAGTGATTTTTAAAGTCGAGATCTACAGAGCTCCATTTTGTTATCAAATGCAGAAATTAATTTCTCTATAAAATAATTTTTCATCTCATCGGTAGTTACACTTACACCCGGACATCCTACATTTAATGGAATCTTACATTATAAATACTAAGTGACTTTTACCGCGCGGTGATTGAACCTGCGACCTTCTGCAGAAAGAATACTTTTCTTAATGAGTCACTTTATGTAATTAGTTTCCTCCGCCCGTTAAAACGACAAAGGATGCTATGAGGTAAAACCAATATCAATAAATGCATCGTTTCCTCATAAGAAGTCATCATAATATAGTTTGAGAGCAAACAACCTTTTGTTTTAGAAAATGTTCTGCGAATAGAAAAAAAAACTAGGTAAAATGGGTTGCCGGTTGCCGCACTCTCGGTGTCGCCGCCGTCTCTTTGAGCCTTTATTCCTCGAAGGATTATTATACTTCATAAAAGATAGCTTGACCTCTGTGACATATGTCAAACTGATGTATACGTTATTGTTACGTTAATATTAGCCTATCAAGCGCTATTGTTACTGTAGTGATACTGACGGCTGTCGCAGAGATCAAGGTATCTTTTATGTAGTATAGTAATTAGAGCTTGAGGTACCGAAATATTTCACCAATTTGGTCCAGGTAATAGGGGCATAATTTGCTTATAACTCTTTTGTTACCGTCTGTACACTCTTACAAATCGGAAGGCCCCAAACAAATGGATTTGTCCTTCTCCCTACAATTCTCATACGATCCTTGTGCAATCATTTTTTACCCGACTGCCGAAGGAGGGTAATGTGTTTATCAGTCTATGTATGTATGTAAGTATGTATGTATGTATGTATGTATGTATGTATGTATGTATGTATGTATGTTTGTTCCTATGTGGCGTTCTAGAGACTAAACCCGTGAACCGATTTTGATGGTTCTTAAGTCAATCGATTCGTCTTAACCCCGCGAGTGTCACTGGCTACATGAAAGTTGGAAAATAGGAAAATGGCGGTTTTTGGGCTCCTTAATGTGGGGGCCCAAATTTTTTTTTTCTTCCATACCTGTCGTGTTGGGTATCAAAATAAAGGATTTTAAGAGGTGATTTCAAAAATATATAACACTTATATGTTTAAATGTACCTAATTCGAAAAAAAATTAACTAAAAAGTTATAAATAAAAAAGTTAATTAAAAAAATCAAAAACCCGACTGCTTGAAAAGCGAACTAAAAAGAAGTAAACAAGGAGAAAATCATGCTGTGCAGTCGGAGGATACGTCTGGTTTTGGTCAGCCAGCTCGCGAAGATGTATCCTCCGACAGCACAGCATGATTTTCTCCTTGTTTACTTCTTTTTTGTTCGCTTTTCAAGCAGTCGGGTTTTTGATTTTTTTAATTAACTTTTTTAGCTATATGTCGAGCTTGACGTATCAATTTAATAATATTCGTGCCTCATAATGATCTTGTTAATAAACAAGTTTTAGCGAAACGAGCATAAAGCTGAAACCTGTCTTATAGCTGAGCCGGTGTTAACCTACATCTATTAAATTTAATTTTATGTTGACAAATTGAGTGGTTGTTAAGATTTACGAGAATATTCCTATTTATATCTCAAATTATAGTCTGTGTTGTACATAATTCGCAGCTCCAATGATTTTATACGATTTGATAACTTCAAGGTTGTCTCTTTAATTTCCATGCACGTAAATTCCAAAATTTTGCAACAGTTGGTAGAGTGGGTATAGTGCGCATACGATGAATAATTGATGGGTGCTGTATCATCGATTGACGGACATACGCTAGGCTAGCTTCGATCGAACTATTGTAGATTAATAACACGTCGAGTTCAAGGGTCGCGGTCGTAAAAAGAATATTTTATTTAGTAGTAGGAGTTATATGTTAGCTTGAATTAGGTATCAGCAATTCAAGTCCCAGATTGCATAGTTAGCTCCAGTGAAACACCTGCACAGTTTATACGTTCTCCTGCTGCTGCTGTGTAACAACTACGAAGCGCCTGCGCAGCACATCGTAGCACACAAATGTTATAGTGTGCACAGCAGAAAACTAGGCGTTAGGGTCTCAGAATATTGCTTTGTTATTACTTGGTTTAACCACCAACGTTTCCTTGCGTGATCGAATCAGAAACGAAGACATCCGCAAGCGAACCAAGGTTACCGACATAGCCCGAAGAATTGCCAAACTTATGTGGTAGTGGGCAGGTCACATTGCTCGCAGAACGGATGGCCGTTGGGGCCGAAAAGTTCTAGAGTGGCGACCGCGTACCAGCAGACGCAGCGTTGGAAAGCCTCCCTCTAGGTGGCGCGATGACCTGACCGATTAATGTGGCGAAGCTTGAGGAAGGCCTAGGTATGTCCAGCAGTGGACGTCATTTGGCTGAAATGATGATGATGACCACCTATTGCCTACTACATGGGAACTTATCATAACGATACCTTTGGGTAGAAAGGTCGTATAAACCAAAACCCGACTTTTCAGGAGAGCAGAAAAACTATTTTTTTTTTACATAAAAATTCATAGCTTTTTTGTTTTTGAAGTTATAAAAAAATGATCTATGAGAAAGGTTCTTACAATTTGCAAATGAAAAAGGTTAAATCATCAAAACCTATCTATCTTCTTTAGTTTTAAAGTTAGCTTGGAATTACGTCTAAGATAAAATCAATTGTTGGTTAATACACCCAATGAAAATGTACTTTAAAAAAACTGTATAGGTCGTATATTTATTTTTGGTAAGCTTATGGTCACATTTACTGTCGTAAAAACCCATATATGTAGTTTTTTTTGTATTAAAAACCATTTATAATCATAGATCAATTGAATTCTGACTAATAAACAATTCTGTTACTCTCAGAATTAGTAGGAACTCAATTATTATTATTCTAATACCCAATAATGGTCGATTCAAATAAAATAAAACTACCTGAAATACGAAATCAACCTTTATTAAGTAGTATAATACCTTCTAATCAGCATTTACTATTATTTCAATAATGGTACAACATACCTAACAGGTTTAACATTTCTCAATTGAAAAATAATTGTAACAACTTAAACTGAAAAGCTAAATATAAAAATCTACTTAGTCATAAAAAAACAAAAATTATTTAAACTTCTTCTAAATTAAAGTAATCAGGCATTTTAATAATTTATAAAATGATGACTTGATCGTTTTTTAAATTTTTGTACATATTTAAATGTACTTAATTCAATAAATTATTGAATTAAGCCTTTGTACTAAGGTTTACTTACTAAGTAATTTATTGAATTACAACTAAATAAAAACGATCAAGCACTAAACGTAAATAACTTATGTACTAAAAAGTAACTTATTTATGATATAAATTTGTATTCATAATTAGTTTAAAATTATTTAGGAATTGTTACTGTAAATTATTTTAATTATTATTATAAATTATTTTAAAACGAATTATGAGGTAAGAAACACATTAAAAAAAAAATATTTAGGTGACAAAGAATACAATCATTTAACATAGTCTTGTTTTTTTTACTAATTAATATTTTGCTACCGAGCGAAATGTGACATTACGTAAATACGAAAAGTTATTATTCTCTTCTATAAAATAATAATTGTATTATTCAATTAGCTCTTCCTCGTCTTCTTCGTCGGTTAGCGTAAGAGAGTCAGCCGCATTTCCATGGGGTAAGTTTAAATAATCATGGTGGTACCTTTTTGGTATAATGCCAATATCACATAGACGTTTTAAATCTCTATATTTTACATCCGATATTTGCAATTTGTTTTTATAAAGTGCAGTTGGGGACATAATCATCACCTTTTCATGTGTATCATTGCTTACACCTTGTTCGGGTGATATCGCACGGCTTTTCGATCTTCCTTTACCTCTACCTTTACCTTTTTCTTTAATGCCAGATTTTTTAAATACTATTACTTTATCAGGTGACGTCTCTTCTTTCATAGAATATTTTATGTACATTTCATTTGGATTCTTTTTCTTCAACATAATAATTCGGATGTTTCGCATTTTCAGGGTTTCGCATTTTCAGAGTCACTGTCTTCTATAACGTCACTATCCGATAAAATACTCTGTTGTGATATATTGTGTGGCATATTCACTGCGGGTTCTACTTGTTGGGTTAAACTGAAAATTAGAAATGTTGAGAAAGTCAGACAATAGGTATAGGAAAATAGCTTAGATAAAAGTTACGGTAACTATAAAGGTCTAAATCATTTTGCAATAAAATTTTTCGTGTTGAGTCCTTAAATATGTTTATTGTATTATTTTAAATTAAGCATAAAGTAAAATTAAAACACTATCTATCTGGCTACATTTTAATAGTAGTTTATGCAATGGCCATATAATAGGGGTTATTAAAACACGAGCGTAGGTTTATCACATGAGGCGAAGCCGAATTTGATAATAATATTACGCGAGTGTTTTAATACCTAATTATATGCCGTTGCATACACTACTTTATCTTCACTCATACAGTTGAAATAAAACAAAATTGGAAAGGGAAAAATATTTGGTATGGCGGGCAATTTAGATTGTCATTGCGCAGCGCGCGCATCCTCAGACAATGAAACTTCTTTACTACAGCCCATACACGCCAGAAAATTAAAAAGTAAAAGTGTGCTATAAAAATTAAAAAGTTATTTTATGATGCAGTTGTTTAAAAATCGAAGGAAAATGTTGAACTGTAATGGTTTTTTTTTTTTTAATTTTACCTATCCATGAATATAAAGTACGTGTTTATACAATATTTTTTGAATTCATATTTGGAACATTATGTTGTGAGTGTAGATAAAATTCTTATCGTTATCATCACCGCAGAACCAAAATTTTATGCCATACAATATTGAACCTTATTTTTATAACAGTACGCGTTGTTTTACTATGTGCTCGGGCCACGATTTTATTTTGTGATTAAAGGGTTTTAAAGCCATCCCTTAAAAAAACGTAAGTTGTAAATGCAGGTCTAATATTAGTAGCATGTCGTTTGAGGGAATAAAAGAAAATATTTTAGGCGAAGAAGGTCGTAAAAACCATTTCCTGCAAGATGACGAAGGTTTTTGTTACTTCGTACTTGCTAGTTTATTATAAAGTATCATAGCTTGGAGGGTGTATAAACCTTTTCCTATAAAATTGTTGAGTTGTTAATGCGGATCCAGCAAAAGTTACATGTCAAATTGAAGGAATGAAAGAAAATATTATTTTAAACGCAAGGAAGTGCAAACGATCAATGCCTTTTTAAATCAATACTAGGTCGTATATCTTAGTCCATTATAAATAATAGGTATCAATAGCAAAGGTAAATTATCAATTAGGTACTGTAAGTTTACATTTTAAATCTATATTAAGTCATAATTCATTATTTACCTATTGATAACACGAATTCATCTAATAATTGTTACCAAATAAGCTAACAGTGTTAAATTAAGTGTGTAGGTACTCACGTTTTCACAGGTTTTAACCGTCGACTTTCGTACATTGCACTAAGCACTTGCCTCCGTCGAAGTAAAGCATCCATGGTTCCTTTTTTAGTGTCTCCCTCCATTTTACAGAATTATTTAGTCACTACTTATTATTCATTTGTTGTAATAACAATAAAACTTGTAAACGAAACTTGTGACGAAACGCTCAGTGCGCGAACTCGCATCCAAGTAAACAAATTAATGCGCCGGTATCTGCCTATCCCACTCGCTCTTCTGCTTGTCGCGCCAAATGCGAGCCTTGTGTGTTGGTCGTAAAGTGCATCTTGCAATGAACATGGTTTATACACCAACGTCGCGAACTGCCTTTGGATTTACAACGTCGAATTTAATCTATGTTTAGGTAATGCATTTAACACGTTAGGGCGTATAAACCATTTACAATTAACAACTATTTTTACGCCCTAAGTTAATATAAATTATGGTCAATACATCATAACAAAACTACAAAAAAAAAACATTCGGCTTTTACATTGAAAATTTACCTTTTTTAAGAGGCTATGACCGAAAATGTCTGGGTCGTATTAACCATTTTTGTGCGAATTTCTGCATTTCGTATATACAGATCGATAGAGAAATAAATTCTGAGAAAAATGATATATATAACTCAATTTGGCCAAAATGGTTTATACGACCTTTCTACCCAAAGGTATCGATAAGTATCATAGCTAGCAAAATATGGGCGTACCACGTACAACTTTTTCTGGGTATTCGGGCGAATACACGCGTAACAAACCAGAAGTGTGCTGTTTTATTTACCCACGCCATATGACTACAATACGTTGATAAGCGCCTAGCGCGCTGATAAATATGTATCATGATAAAACTTTATACCTGCATCACACATATCACTATATTTGAAACAATTTAAATATTTATCGAATAAAAACCGTTCCTAACGAGACATGCAATACTGAGTCATATTTTCTAAGTACCTACCTACCTAACTTGTAAAGAAAGAGGATGATACCACTAAACTTTTTCCTCATGACGAATCTTTTTGATAATGTTGATTTAAGTCTTTAACTTACTTAAATCAACATTCTCTTAAATCAATATTTACTAAACTTTTCGTTTTCGTTTTGAAAGGATTTGTTTAAATTGGCGTATATTGAAGTACAGTACAAATATCGGCAAACTTCGTATTTCGTCGCAAAAAGTACCCTTTGCACTTGGTGCAGACCGGCAGGCTTATTACGTATCTTTTACAAGTGCAAAACGATAGCGATCAAACGCTTTATTTTATAAAAGTCGGCATTACCTGCAGTATAGCCCCCCCCCCCCCCTAGAGATTCTAAAAAAGTTGCCAAATGTAAAGCAACCAAAGTCTTAAGTCTTCCACTTGACTTGCTTGATTGATCATTCCCGTATGTCGCGAATGAATATATATAAACCAAACCCAACAGATCGAACCGTTGTTGATTTGATATCCTAAAATAGGCAACAACCTTCTTTCCCGACACGGAAAAGCGTTGAAAATTTTGATCGCTCTTCCGGGTGCACAACATGTACGGTAGAGTTGCGTAGCTTTACACGTTGGACTCTGAATAGTGCTCGCCATACTTCTGGGCCGCCCTGAAGTTGGCTTTCCGATGCGTAAGGCATGGATCGGTACTGTTTTTGTATGATTTACTACTGCGCAGACATTGCAGCCAACTTCGGGACGGCCAAGAAGTTTGGCGAAAACTATACCGATATTATTACAATCGCTGTGTGATGTAAGGCTCGTACTACAAGTGAAAAGCTTCATGTGCTCTCGACTTTACCTACAATTCATACTTTTCTCATTCTCCATATCAACTTGCCCCCCCCCCTAGGCCATCGGCTGGCGACGCCCTTGTGGGTAGGTACAGATATGTTGCTGCTTAACAGTTTGAGATACCAGTGAATCCTCGTGATGTTTCATAAGTTTCATTCTAGGTTTTTCAATTGAAATCTACGACTACGACCTAGTAGGTATTATACTTCATAAAAGATATATTTGCGACATATGTCAAACTGACGTATTCGTTATTGTTAGAGCCTGTCATGCGCTATTGTTACTGTCTGGTTACTGTATTGATAATGACAGCTGTCGCAGAGATCAAGCTATCTTAAAAGAATTGTAGTATAACAAATGACAGATAGCTTGAACTCATTTATTTCGCCAAGCTGTAGAAAGAAATAAAACCAAAAATCTAAGCCCACGAAGAAAATATCGAAGCAATTTTTTTTCAACCATCTAATATTTTATTTCTTCTGTTTCCAGATCAAATACGCTCTACTATTATGTTGCGTGGCAGCAGTGTCCTTTGCACAGACACAGCGACCCCCCGTGTCCGACACCGCGCTCGATGACGCTCTACAAGACAAGCGCTTCATCCAGAGGCAGCTCAAGTGCGCGCTTGGTGAAGCACCTTGTGACCCCATCGGCAAACGACTCAAGAGTAAGTTCATAACTTATTTTCAATTTATTTATTAATAAATCGCACAACATAAAGCTGGCTTACAAAACGACGCATTTATACGTATTATTTTATTTTAACATAAAACTACACCGAAAATATTATATAAAAGAATACAAAAAGGTAAACTTCAGGTAAAACATTTGAATTAAAGTATCTGCCTCTCTCTGGAGCCCTGACCGCCGGTAGTTTGGACCCTGTTCCCGATACCGGTGGGCCTCTATTTTTACCCGACTGCCGAAGGAGGGTAATGTGTTTATCAGTCTATGTATGTATGTATGTATGTATGTATGTATGTATGTATGTATGTTTGTTCCTATGTGGCGTTCCAGAGACCAAACGCGTTGACCGATTTTGATGATTCATACGTCAATCGATTCGTCTTAACCTTGCGAGTGTCATAGGCTACATTAAAATTGGAAAATAGAAAAATGGCGGCTTTTGGGCGCCATATTGTGGGGGGCCAATTTTATTTTTTCTTCCAAACCCATCGTGTGGGGTATCAAAATAAAGGGTTTTTAGAGGCGATTTCAAAAATATATAACACTTATATATTTAAATGTACCTAATTCGAAAAAAATGTTAACTAAAAAGTTATAAATAAAAAAGTTAATTAAAAAAATCAAAATACCCGACTGCTTAAAAAGCGAACTAAAAAGACGTAAACAAGAAGAAAATCATGCTGTGCAGTCGGAGGATACATCTGGTTTTGGTCAGCCAGCTCGCGGATATGTATCCTCCGACTGCACAGCATGATTTTCTTCTTGTTTACGTCTTTTTAGTTCGCTTTTTAAGCAGTCGGGTATTTTGATTTTTTTAATTAACTTTTTTTTTATATTTTTAAATGTTTTTTTTTTGTAATTTGTTATAAAAATATTTAAAAATGTAAATAATAAGAAATGTATTGAATAAAGGAGATAATAATAAAAACGTTTATTCATCTCCACAAATTACATCCTTATCTTAACTATTTACGTTGACAGATATTATTACAAAAATTGTAATTTGTGGGAGATCTGGAGTCTAAACTAAGCCTAGGCCTGTATTTCAGAACTCCAGGCCCCCCATTACATCGATTTAAATAGAGATTGTCAACACAAAACTTACTAATACGAATGAGTGATGGTGTGTGTGGATGGTGCGTATGTTTGTGTGCGTGTATGTGTGCATGTGTGTGTATGCGTGCGTGTGAGTGGTGTATGTATAATAATTAATAATTTATTGTACTTAAATATTATATAAATATATTTACATAGAACGTTCAAAACCATAATATTACCTACTTTTGCACCTGCTTCACGATCCCCAGGAAACTTTCACTCCTAGCGTAACCAATAAATTATCAGACAAAGAAAAAGTCTAGTCTAAAAAGTCTCCAGTAGCGGCCATGTACTGGCCTTGTTTATTTTTGGGCCTTATTAAAAATAAATGGCGAATGGTCTACTTCTACGCCTGTTTAATTTTTCTAAAGACTTCCAGCGTTCCCATTATCCATATCTCTTTTTCCATGAAAAATAATCTAAATAATTGACCATTTTACCCTTGTCTTTTTCAGCTCTTGCGCCACTAGTGCTCCGAGGAGCCTGCCCTCAGTGCACGCCACAAGAGACCAAGCAAATACAGCGCACTCTGTCGTATGTCCAACGAAACTTCCCGCAACAGTGGGCCAAAATAGTTCGCCAATACGCGGGATAATTTAAAATAAGTTACATGTGAAGGACATGATCGGATAAAATAATTAAAATTGTGATTTTGATTGGTGTTTGTGCGTGTTTGTAAATTTGTTGATGATGTAAATTAAATTTTAATTAAATCTTTACGAAAAAATGCATGACACATCACCAAATGTTATTCCAAAAATGTTTGATATTGTTTAATGCTATTATTTATGAATTTAAAATATCTGTACCCCTAGGTGAATCATAATTATAGTTATAATTACTGCAAATGATCATTAGAATATTTTCTATAAGTACGCAGTATTTTTTTAAAGCATCACAATTTAAAGCTAGTTTTTAAGTTTAAAGTGTAATTTGGTTTGTTTAGTGAATAGTGTTCAGTATAATCTATAAGTATCGTGGGTTATGGTACTATAGTGGTACTTCCATTTACATGATTTAATTTAGTGATCCACCAAAATTATATTTTTGTTATGTAAATTATGTTTCTGAATAAAGAAATACAAAAGATATGTCAAAATAATTTATATTTAAAAACCCTTATTTTTACAAGACTTACATTATTGTCTTAAAAACCGGCCAAGTGCGTGTCGGACTTCGCAATTTAGGGTTCCGTACCAAACCGTAAAATCAAGTTGGTTGACATGTAATAGGAAAAATGAGGGAATTTCAAAGAAAAAATCTGATTTATCAATTTAATAGTGTCTTTGTTAGTAATAATAAATATTATCAGATCACCAAATTTGCAGTTATTTTTTTTTCTAGAGTATTTTTTTTTATCACCTCCCTTTCTCTGTATGGGAGCCCCCATTAAAACATTTTAAAATATTTTTAGATAATGTGTGTGGCTTTGGGTCAACAAGATGCATAAAAAGTGAAAATTTTAAGACTATAACTAACCGTTTGGATAAGAAAGTTGTGTGACAAAATACGGACAGACGGACACATGACGTGAGTGATAGCAAAAGGCTCCGTTTGGACCCTTCGGGTACGGAACCTTAAAAATTAAGCTCATGTGGTAAAATTTATTAAAGCATGTTTAATACCTGCATGACGAGATGACTATCGTTCGAAATCTTTAATAATAATCCATTATTGGCAAATTATTGTGTGAAATTAGCCTGCCCAAGGCAAGCAGGTTTTTATTGCTTCTGTCCTGCTGTGGCGCTGCAATTAAGGTAAAGGGGAACTCAAGAAATACATTGCTCTAGGATAAAACTTATTTCCGAAATATACTTGATAAGGCTAGGCTAGGCGTAGGCAGAAGCAAAATCCACAACCAATATGGAATTAGTATTATTGTTAGATGTAAGTGAGTAATTCACCTTAAAAGGTAAAAATTCTCTATGGTCAGTTTTACTGGCAATTTAATATCCATGCTGGCAACTCTATTATTAATTTGGGTATGTTGGTATCTGCTGACGCCGACCATTTGGTTAGTTTCCGGTACTAACGTTCATAGTCTTTTAATATAAAATATGATTATTTATGCTATGTAAATCCTATTTATTTATTAAATTAAAAAAATACTTATTTTAGAACTATGATGATTTTACTTCAATTCGTAATTAGTACAAACTGCATCTTTCCATTCAATCAGTGCTGCCAACATACGTATGAAATAAAATAATTTCGTACGCAGTCGGTGATATTTACAAGTAATATTTTGCTACTGTTTTGATAAATAAAAGACGAATTCGTTCATTTTCTTCTAATTAAAGACACATTTGATTGTTTCAGTGACTAGAGATTGTTATATGACTTGATTTGAAGGATATGTTGTAATAACTGTTGCACTCGGCATCCAGTGACTACTTGACAAAATATGGTCGTGCGTTTTGCCTGAACATATTAGTGGTGATGTGTGAAAACTCTGAAGTTAGTTATTTGGACGGGGAGGTGGTATGGGTGAAGCTCGGGTCCTGCTTTTGGCCTGGCGAGGTGGTCGGTCCGGAGAAGCTGCCACCAGATTTCCTGACTTCATTTAAGAAGCCACCTATAGCTGTTGTCAAGTTCTTCCAGGAGGACACATAGTAAGTTTGCAAGTATAACCTGGAGTCATATGGCGATCTAGAAATAGTAACAGTTGTGCCTAGTAATAATTCCCATGAGGCTATTTCTTTGTTCTAAAAGTTTGCTAAAATGAATATTTACATAATTATGTGAGCTAGGGCGCATTCCAGGCATCCTAAAATATAATAATTTTTAGATATAATTTTTTTTCTAGTTTTGTGTTGTTATAATGATGTTATCAGACTTGCACATCTTCCATTAATGACATGTTGTCAATCTTACTACAAAATTTTCTTAAATATAATTTTCCAGTCATATTAATTAGGTTTTCTCCTACTAGTAATACAGCATTGCAAAACTGGCCTTTTCAATTCATAAAGTTTAATAAATGCATTGCTTTCATTGATACTCTTAAACATATGATTGAACAAATCCCAAAAGAATTTATCTAGACAACTCTCGGGCCAGAATTTTCTTGTAGACATAAATACCTTATAATAATAATAATGCCAGCCTGGTATTGTCCCAATGCAGGGCAAAGGCCTTTTCTCATATTTCATATAGAGAATATCATTTCGTTTTCTACTATGATTAAGACAGAATATATTAAAATGTGGTTTAATAAGGTTTGCCCCTTCAATATTTTAATTTACTGTTCTATGTATTCTATAAGTTTATTATGGTAGCCCCTACGGTGTCCTTCTGACCAATCCAGAAATAAGGACCCTAGCTGTATGACAACAGCTGTCAAATGCACATAGTCATTTCAAGGCTTTAAGTAGAATGACTATAGTATTATTCCAGTTTAAAAACAGAACAACTGCATTCATCCTTAGGCTAAACATGTAGCTTCACACATTTTAAATATTTATTTATTCTGTATTTGAATATTGAAATACAAAAAAATAAACTCCTATTCTATGTTTAAAGTTTTAAATGTTAAATAGGAAGGTATTATCATAATACTTACAGATTTACTTAACACAGCATGATCATGTGGTGTTTCTTATGGTATTAACAGCAGGATGGTTAGGATAAATCCCACTGTTTACTACAAAAAAAATATATTTTATGTGCACCATGGCTTAGGTATTCTCTACCAAAACCAGTTATTAAGACCAATACCATCCTCATATTCTGTATTAATCTATAGAAATCTGAGAATAGGTGTTTCTAGGTAAACTGCATCATAATTCAACTTTTCTGTTAGATCTTAATCAATGACAGGTTTATGTCATCTAAATCTAAAATAATGTTGTAAGATTGGATAAAAAAAACTGGCCAAGTGCGAGTCGGACTTGCGCACAAACCTCAGCTTAAAGGTATTATAGTCCTCAGTATTTGATATTAATTTCAATTTAATACCTCTACATGTTCATGAGGAAAGGAGCAGTAAGTTTAAAATTATTAAAAATATTTTTATTATATGATTTAACTAAAGTTTATGGTTCTCTCAATTTTTCCTTTATCTGTGCTATGTCGTTGCTTCGTACCAAATTTCAAGATTCTGAGTTCACGGGAAGTACCCTGTAGCACTAACATTAACATTCGAAACGGGATATTTACCATGTTTACTGTTTTCTAATGTTAATGTTAGTGTTAGTGACCATGACAGTTTAAAAACTTATAGTACCCTGTAGGTTTTGATACCCTTGCAAGTGTCAGAAATTTGCGGCATAAACGGCTGTATCTTTTGATTGCATTGGCTTAGAAGTTTGATTTTTTCACAGCTTTAAGGGACAGTAGTCCTGAGTATTTGATATAAATTTCAGCTTGATACCGCCACGAATTCCTAAAAAAGTGTCTTGACAGATAGACAGACAGATAGACGGACAACAAAGTGATCTTATAAGGGTTCTGTTTTTTCCTTTCGAGGTACGGAACCCTAAAAATGTTATTTTGTTTGTAAAAAGGACTATCAGATTATGAAATTTTTTGTGATAAAAACTCTTTATCCTAGAAAACTACACAATTCCTGTGGATAGGGTGTGAAAACTAAAAAGCTAGCTATTCATATTTATTTAAACAGTATTGTCAGATATGTTAGCAAATGCTGACGAATACCATTATTATAATGCATCTGTTAATCTCCATTTGAGCTTCGGCCACTCCGAAGTAACATATAGAAGTGAACAGATAACAGATCAATCTTACAAATTTTGTCCTTTTGGTGGTTAAAAGGTTACTGTGTTATAAATTATGCTAGTTTAAATCTCCACAAAATATTAATATTGTAAACTTAAAGAGTGTTGTTCCATGCAAAGGTCAAAGGGCAAAAGGTACTTCTTTCTATCAGGAAATAAATATAAAAATATAAATTCTTACCTATGAAATTGTTGTGTTATGAAATAGGCCAGTTTGAACTGGGATAACTTTGGTTTGACCAGGCATTATAAGTTTTAATAAACCTTAAGGGCTTATTACACTACATGGTATTCAGGGCCCTAAACTCTAATTCATTTTAGTGTAATAACTGTTAGGGAGTTAGGGTTCTCATAATATCGACCTTATTGCTTCGGAATGATTTAGTGACCCGGTATTCAGGTATAATAAGCCCTTTATATTGAAGGCAGTTTATTTCTTTTTAATAATTGGTTATTCATATGTTTCTTTCGGATTTTCTTATTTCTGAAATATCACCAAATTTATAACTTTAAAATAAGTTGTGTTGTTTCTTAATGTGTGTTTTAATGTGGCAACAATGTGTCAAAAGTCACAATATTAATCACTTATACCAATTTATCACTACAAACAAGCAAACTACAACACATTTACTGGTTTACTAGCTTTAGCTTGGGCAATTTAATCCCATTGCCCTCTGATAAGAAGATCCATTCTTGAGTGATTCATTCAACACTCAGGTCATTTTTTAGCAGTTCTACTTCCATGTATAGCTCTCGCCAAACTTCTTGGCCGCCCTAAAGTTACAATGGCTGCGCAGTAGTAAATTTCATACAAAAATATCACTGATCTGTGCCTTGCGCATTGGAAAGCCAACTTCAGGGTAGCCCAGAAGTTTGGCGAGAACTGTACATAATTAATATTACCATTTGATGCATGCTCAATGCATCCTAGTTGGTACACAATACCAATTTATATATTAGAAATCATTAAAAATATTAAAATGTTTTTAGATAAAACAACCAAAGAAACAAATAAATCAGCCCTAAATATAAAGTTTATTTGAACTCATAAATCGAAGCCAAACCAAAGTGCTTACAGTTCAAAGTGATATATTTCATAAAATGTATTTTTGGAAGATATGGTGATCTCGCCCACATCATCTTTGCCCAGAAAAAATATCAGATCTTTGTTTAGAAAGGGCACTGTAATTTCTCAATGTTTTTATAATACATTGGCATACAACCTCATCTAACTGAAGGTACAACAATCTTCATTCTGTTGAACTGTATGTATGTAATGTATGTGAAACTGTTTAATATTACGATCGTCTTATCTTAAAATAATTATTTTGTTTCTCTACTTTCAGTGAATATGTTAAAAATGCAAGTTCAATTTTCAAGTATGACTGCAGTCGTAAGAATGAATTCATCAATAAAGGACTATGTAAGTTATTCTTTTATTCATTTTGAATTATAATTAGCTTTGGATGATTACTATTATTTAAAAAAAAACTTAAATGCTTCAGATGCGTTCAGAACGAAGCGTGCCCACATGGAAAAGTTTCCAGAAGATGTGATCCGGGCTGAAACTGCTATTGGTGGTGACATTGAAATCCTAACTAGAGATGAGTTTCAAGAAAAGAAGAAGGAAAGCTATGCAGGCATTTTTGGCGATCAACAGAAGAAGACTCCAGGCAATGGTAAAAAAGGTAACTTATCTATGATATGTATTTTTTTTTATTAGCCTGGTCATAGGGGATCCACTATGACCAGGCTAATAAAAAAAAAAATGACTAGGTATCTTTATAGATACTGATAGATGAACCATTTTATAGATACTCTTTTCTTGTGTCAACTCGGCCAACTGATTTATTAAATAAAAGTTACATAATACAAAGTTATAAATAATCTTATTAATTTGATTTCAGGCAGACTCGCTGGTCGTGGAAAATCTGCTGAACCATCCAGGATTTCAACTCCATTTAGAAAGGTATTATTATTGTTAATATTACTAATTGAATGATTCATAAATCACTTTCTCAACTCACAATTGATAGAAAATAATGTGCTAAATTGTGAATGAATCATATTTTATGTATATGTTTTGAGGTTTCAACATAATTATTTTCAATGTTCCAGGGTATAGAAAAAGCCGATTATAAAGTACACATTTTGGTGCAAGGTAATAAACCTAGCTCTGAAAATGCATCTCCGGAAATAGCCCCTACACCATCCACGAGCGCTGAGCCAGGGTCTGATAATAAAGACGAAGTGCGACTGAGCACTGAAGAAAAACAGAAGCAAGAAAACATTGATGATCCGGTACCATCATGTTCAACTCCTACGGCTTCCTCTTCAGCAGCATCCACACCAGCTTCATCTTCCGGCCCTAGAATATATTCCTGCCACGCGTGTCCGTTCACAACAGTACGTCTCAATGTTCTAATTCTACACAGCAAAACACATAGTGTTTCGTTTACACCATATACACCATCGCCCGTAAGGAAAAAAGTTACAACGAAGCCGGCCACTAAATCACCTCCAAATACGCCGAACAAAACGCCGAAGGCTCGTAAACCACGTGAAAAGAAAGAAAAAGTAGTAAAAGAAGTCAAAGAACGCAAGAAATTACCACAAGTCAATAAAAAGCGCCCATCAGATGGTGAAAATAATCATACTGAAACCAAAAAGGTAAAAACGGATGAAGAAATCAAAAGCAGCCTTTTGGCTGACTGGGATGACGGAGATGATGAATCTAATGACGAATCCTCAATTACTGTTATGGCCGGGTCGCCAGAAGTACCGGAAGCTACCGAATCTCCAGCAGTGCCAACATCAGCTGAACTGTCGAGTGTGCAGTTACTGCCTGAATTATCATCACCTACTGAAAAGAAATCCAATAGTTCACCTACAAGTGAAAAACCAGAATCATCTGATCATGACTCCAAATATGAGTTTTGTGAAGATGAAGACTGGCCACTAGAAGCCGATGGGGGTAGAAAAATACCTCGAGTCAAGAATCCTAAACGCAAGGAAGGTACAAAGAGCATAAGTTTAGATGATGAAGATATGGCCAGGGAAGTAGCAGAATTACTCAATAAAACTACTGTTCCTGAATTGCCATCAGCCCCAGAACCACTAAAAGTCGAGGAAAATTTTCCTGAGCCTTCCATCGTAAAATCTCCGGACAAACAAGAAAAGACGCCTGAAAAGACTGATAAGCCTCCTGCTGAAACACCGCCAACTAAAGCAATTTTTAAAACAAAAACGTTTTTTCGAAGCCGACATTCTAGAAGCCAAGACGCAATTGGCAAATATGTCGCAGAACAACTGAATGCTAACGCAGTAGAGAGAATGGACATATCTGAAAATGAAATTAATGGTTCAGAAGTAGTTTCTTCACCAGAAGCTAGAGAATCTCCTCCCATTGAGCATGTAAAGGTTGCACGCCTGGCTCCGAAAATACAACTTAAAAAGATGAAAGCTGAGCTACGGGAGAAGAGTAATTTCGAAAATTTCGGAGACATACCAGATTTTAGCCAATTCACTGATATGGCTGAACCAAGTAAAATTAGTACAGAATCAATTACTTCACCCAAGGTGAAAGAAAAAGGACATAGGATACTACAAGATGTATTGTATCCGACACAAGAAATAAAACCTGTGAATACAGATATTCCTGAACCAGTTAAAGTAACTATAAATAGAGCAGAATCTATAGAGGACACAACAACCAAACCAGAAATTATAGGGTTATCTACTAATAAACCCGAAATTGTAGAAGACCAAACAAACAACATAAACAGAAATATAAAAGAGACTACAAAACAAAGTGTAATTATGGAAGATACAATGAACACAGATATGGTAGTGGATGCCACTAACAACACAGAAGTAACAATTGATGCAGAGAACAAAACTGAATATGTTGATGATACAGTAGACAAAACAGATATAATAGAGAATACAATTAATAATCACACTTCAATAAGTACACCTCATGTTGGAGAGGACCATACAAGCACAGTGGTAGATGTAGTACAAGAAAAGAGTCAAGATATGGAAGTAACATTTGATAAAACTGATGAAGTAGAAGATACACCAGCTGTAACTGAAACATTTGATAAAACTGATGAAGTAGAAGATACACCAGCTGTAACTGAAACATTTGATAAAACTCAAGAAGTAGAAGATACACCAGCTGTAACTGAAAATATGGAAGTAGCAGCTGCAGAAGAATTCGTATACGATAAAACGGAAGAAGAGGTTGTAAATGAAAGCATGGAGGAAGTTATCGACAACAAAACTGAACAAGTTGAAGTCGAAAAAATGGACACTGTTCAAGGAATTGTTGACGAAGTAGATGCTTCAGTACCCATCGTCAAATTCCCTGAAACCATTGTTCAGAAATCGTACGAGCCATATATGACCGAATCTACAGCATCTGCCGTAGACGCTTTATTGAGCGTCTCCAGAGAAGCTGATAGAGTCACGAGAGTTATCAGTGACGACCCTCCCGAAGATTTATTCGAAGATGATAATAAAGATAACAGTGGAACTTGCAACGATAATAATTTCAATGAAAGCATCAATATAGACAATAACGCTAATGGTGTGCAATATCCAGGCCCAGAGAATTATCCTAAAGAGACTCCAGAGATAATTAACAATGATATGAATGTTATTATTACCGATGATCATTCCGAAGTTGTAGAAGATACAATTATCTCATCAGAAGAAACCTTTGTACCAACTATTAATGAAATGGACATTATAACGAGTGAGCAAACTGAAGTCGTTTCTAGCAATTTCATTGATAATGTTTCGACATGTGTTATTGATAACGTGACAAACAATGTCATAGAGAATATTCCATCTGAATCAGATCTTCAAATAGCAGAAACACTTATTAACTTGCCGTCGGCAGCTGTTCAAAATAAAACACCGAGCGATCTTCAAACCGAACAACTAAATGTACCAATACCTAATGAAATTATCGAAGAAGAACTTCCACCTTCTCATCCAACAGAAGAAATTGTTATAGAAGAAAAACCTCACGAAATAATCATAGAACCAATACCTCATCAACAAAAATCTCTTTTAATTTCAAATAATGAAAACATTATTCGGTTTGAAACTGAACAAGAAAAAAGTGAAAATTTAAATGCTGCTCAATCTCTTGTCCAAATGTCAGAATCAATTGACCACAAACTTAATATTGATCATAGTTTAACTGGTACTGTAAATAATAATAATAACGCAAAATCCGATAAAGGTCTATTTAATGTAAAACAGAATAATGGTTTAGATAGCATGCAAACTGTGGAACAAAAATTGGCAAGCATGTCGAATGACAATAATAGTGAACATAAAAACGGGAAAAGCTCTAAAGTAGAAACTACATCATCAAGGTTGTTAAAGATTTTAGAGGAGCCGTGCAATCCAAAATTTGCGAATAAACCATCAGTTACAAAGACATCAATTATTACTGGAAAAGAGAAAATTCTAAACTTTGACGTTGCCAAAACGTCGTTCATAAAGAATAAACCCGAATCACCCAAACAGAAAATAATAATTAGACGAACCGCACCAAACAAAAATATAATCAATAATATGACTGAAATAACTACTCCAGACAAAATTATTCTATCACGCAGTAGCAATACTGCACAGGACGGTTCTGTACAAACGTATACTATCCAGACAACACCTGAAGCGCCGTCCGATGCCAACACTATTATAATACAGCAAAAGATAAGGAAAATAGCAAAACCGCCCGCAAAGATTCAGAAAATTAAACCCCAGAATTCACTTATACCTCCCCTAAACGAAACGTCGAAGATAATCAATGACTCAGCTGGTGATGATGCTATGTTTGATATAAATTCAATGCCTATCGTATTATCCGAGGATCTGTTAACTCCTGAGAGTATTGAGAAAATGCCAATTGTAATGTCAGACGGAAACATTATAACTCATACACCAAATCCACCAAAACTCGTAAAAACAAAGCAAGCCATAGAAAATGAAAAAGTTGCCATAAGCGCAACTTCAAATAAATCTGAAATGAAAACTTTACTAATGAATCCAGTCAGTGACAGCAGTAAAGTTAGTACCCCAAATATTCTTTCTAAATCGTCTAAATTACGAGGGGCCAAACCTATGCTAGTTATTGACAAAACTACAGGGAAGCAGAAAATTATTATGACTAAAGGTGAGACTAGTGTAAAGGAAGTTAAACAAGCGCCAACCTTAATACAGTCAGTGCCACAGACCACAGGCAAATCAGAGAAATTTATAATTTTACCGACACCAAATTCACCGCGTCCTGGTCGAACACAAAAGATTGTAATCGATCCGCAGACTGGAAAGGCACATGTTCTCGTCTCCAAGGGATCTGAGTCCCAGATTACAGAAAACAAGCCTGTTTCTGCCAAACTAATTCCGTCGTCAACTGAGACTAGCGCCCCCGGAAATACAGTAATGATAATTACTAACGCTCAAGGGGCTCAGTCTAGAATTGTCCTCACTCCCGAGCATGAGAAGATGCTATTTCCAAAGAAACAACAACCCAACGTATCTCAACTGAAAAACATAGCTCATAGAATATCAACGAATCCAGGTACATCACAGAAATCTATAGTAACTACGCATTCAAAAACGCAAAACGTCGGACCGGTAAAGACTCAAACGAGGATTGTACCGAAGCAAAAAAGTGCAATAATAACATCTAAGGGCCAACTGATCGTAGGTGGAAGAATAGCAACTACTACGCAGAATATAGCGCCGATGCCCGAAATAAGACCTGTACCAAAGCGGATTATGGCATCGGAGCCAAAAAAACTAGTACAGACAATTCAAAAGACTTCATCAGAACCGTTAATATTTCTAAAACAGACATCTGGTGCAGTAATGCAACTTACGGCAGCACAATTTGAACACCTACAGAGGACCGGACAAATTGTACAGAGAACAAGTGCGCCGCCCGTACCAGAGAAAGTTGTTGTTCAAAAAACTATAACTATTTCACCGAACGAGGCGGGCTTACCTACGGTACATAAACCAAGAGTACGCAAAACAGTAGCTGAATCACCAACGCCAGCCAAAAGAATGAGACAAGAAATAGCTATAGCACCAGCGCCCTTATCGCATGGGCCCCCAGCCCTCACTCCTTTGACCAACAACAATCCATCCATTGTGCCATCCGTGTCAAATACAGTATCTGTTGCCACAACGAACGCCTATCCCGAATTTGAGAACTTTGAAGAATTGTTGCCGTCGACTGCAATCGTGCGGCAGCAGCCGGAGCCCGTAGTGCCGGCGGCGCCGCAGCCCGAGCCCGCCGCCGCGGCGCCCCCGGGCCTGGCGGACAGTCAACTACTAGCGGTGCCGGGCGAACACTTTGGGGGACCTCATGGTTGTTTTTACCTTTGTATTGAAGATAACGGCACTTTGACTCCTGTTGACAACCGACCTCTAATCCTAGAGAACAATCAGCTAGTTCCGATGCCGGAACCAGTTCCGGTACCTGCGACGCAACCAGAGCGTAGAGATATTCTTGAAGCGGCGTTAGCCAATAGCGACGTTTTCCACGCGGATTCTACGCGAGACGAAGTCCCTGATTTCCGTGATTTGAACGCAAATGTGTCCGTGCATTGTCGAGTGTCTGAGACAAGCACGACATTAAATCAACCTATTATGACGCCAGTAGAAGTGCCCTCTAAAATGGACATCGAACCGGCCGTTCCATCTAATTTAGAGGATGGTCTTGCAGTAATCGGCGTTACCCCTCCGACAATCCCAACCTCACTAGAATTACCTATCACTGTGACAGATCCCAGAATAGCACCCGCTAAGACGACAGACCCGCTTAGCAATAACAACTATGGGGCTGGCATATCTCTGCTACCGTCACCAAATACTGAGATGACTTACGTCACCACAGAGGACGTGCCGATGGGCGGGCCTATTTCAATGCCACTTCTCACGGAAGAAGAGTCTGTTGGAAAATCTATGCCGATATTGACGGACGACATAACTGAGAGGACTGTATCTTCAGTGGATTCGGCAGTTGGGTCTCCGTCGTCTATCGACGTGCGAGAGTCGGAAACTGAAGACGGTGGTCAATGGACTCGACGGCTGCTTACTCCTGGGTCTGACACGTCTGAAGCTTCGGCGGAAATCCCGCTGCAGCCAGCCATTCAGCTGTCCGTGAGCGAACTGTCTCGCCACAGTTAAAAGGGACGCTCTCGTCTCTTCTCTGTTGTAAATAATATTTCTCAAAATCTCTGTACAGTTATGGCATAAAAGTACATGCAATAAAATGATGTGTTTTCTAAACGTTCTAGATTTTAGTTACAGTTAGGATAACTACGTGCATTCATGACAGTTTACTGAATCCATTTCATGAGTCTTATTGTATAGCAAACTGCTGTTACAGATAAATCTAGTGGCATTTATTGAAAATATTAGACGCATTTTCTCAATATTTTTACTTTATATCACGATACTAATAAAAAAATGGTGTTTCATTGCTTGCAGCTAAGGCCGGTTTCTCACTACTAAATTATCTCAGAATTAATGTGACAAATTGTCAAGCACGCGTCATCTGCTGTGATTGGTTGAATTAATTTTCAACACCCAATCACAGCAGATAACCGGCGATTATTCGTCGATTAACAGCCCAATAATCGAGTGTTGAGGAACTGGGGGTTAGGCTAGTTTTAGAGTCACGTTGACGCTCGGCTTAGCGCTGACGGCCGTCAGACTTGACTAATGACGAGCTCGCGGCGACCGTCAGCGACGATAAGCGTGACTATAAAACCAGCCTAAATGTTTGTATTCTGGGATTCTTAAAAATCGGTATTATGTAGTTTTGAGAAATATTTTTAACATAATAGAAGAGATGGTAGACTTTACCTCGAGACTGGTCAAACACAAACATCACTTTTAAAGTTGTGGCGTTGTATTTGATGTTCTTAGAGTTTTATTTATTTGTGGCTATTTCATAACTTTCGATGTGTTACTCGTGCAATAGATTGTTTAAACTTGTTTCTTTGTTCGATCTTGTCTTTTCAAGTCTATATTTTATAGCATAGGAATATTTTTATCTGTTGTGGACCCTTATTATGAACGATTTTAATTATAAATGGTGCCGCTTTTATCTGAAAATGATTGCGAGCGTTTGAAACGCGTACAGATACACGATTGTAAATATATCTAGTTATAGAATGCAAACTGTGGACAGTGGAACATTTGCGGTATGGACTTGTCATAAAAAGCAATTAAGTATAATGCATTACTGCATACAATATTTAGGTTAAGGATTTACGATTGTAAATTTAAATTGAATTATGATATTTGTTGGAATGTATGTGTAATATATAAAAAAGTAGTTATATATTATTTTTATAACGTCGAGCGAGGTTAACGTGTTGCTGTCGCTGAATTGTACATGGAAAGTGCTGTTAAGTTATCGTGAATTATGTTCACAAGTGATGTTGAAGTAAAGAGAGATATTTGAGTGCGGCTGTCTACCGACAGTTAAAAAGGATACATTTCTTATATCAATAATGTAGGGTTAATATTAAGTACAATATTGTTGAAGTAATTTTTAAACATAATGTCAAAAGCACTTATTGGTTTGTTTGAGCGATCTATGTAAAATCTAGGTCAGACTATAAAATGGAGTCTTTAGTAATAACCTCTGTGTAGTTTTATTAAATAAATTTTAATCAATATGTTGTTATTATTTAGTGGCTTCAATTCAAGCTTTCGAGGTAGGTAATAAATGAAACAACAGCATAACTTTTGATGATTTACTTACTCATTTCTTTTCAGGTGACACTTAACTTATTAAAAATAAAACTAAGGCACTGAAATGAATTTAGGAAAATATATTGCATTGTAATTAAATAAGGTGTTTCATGGTTTTAAAAAATGCACTTATATACAATGCAAAGAAGATTTGATACAAACTTTATTTATCACAACTCGTATTTTTCATAATTCGACTACGTACTACACAACTACAAACTACGATAACAATGGTAATTTATAAATTCGTAATATTAAAATAGTTGCAATAATATACAACATGGTAATGAAATGATTCTTATCCTATAATACTTTATCAATAAAAGATCTCACGCGAAACTTTAGTCTGGTTTACAATTTCAAAAATGTTATACGTGATAAGTTTTAACAACCTACAACAGTCCATTGCTTTATTTACTAGAAATATGTATCGTTCGTACTTTCATTTAGTTCATAAATAAAAACATTTTTAAATTAATTTATAACTATTGTACAAATATGTAAAAAAAAACTAGTTACATCAATGGATCTTTCGATGAGAATAATGCTTAAAATAATGTTATATATCACATGGCAGGCCAAGTACTCAGACAAAATGCCGATAATTTAGTCTTCTTCGAAATTGACATTACAAATAAATATTTTTGTACGGCAAGAAAAAGGTCGTTGAGTGAGGCGATTATGTGTGAGTATGGCGATGTTAGGAGAGGGCCTGCCGCGTGGTGTTGGGCAGGAAGAGGCACATGAGGCCGCCGCTGGCGAGCAGGAAGGCCACGATGAAGGTGGGCGCCGGGCAGTACGTGTCCAGCAGAGCGGCGATCACGACGTTGCCGATGATGCCGCCCAGGCGAGCCGCCACCATCGACACCGCTACACCGGTAGCACTGCAATCAAAACAATTCAATTAAAACCTGTTCTTAAATGTTTCCAATATTGGCCAACCCGCCTAAGCAAAGCGTGGTGATAAATGCTTGTGCCTTCCCTGTATTCGGTTTTTGCCCTGAAGCGGGACACTGGCTGGTATTAATAATATATTATAAAATAATTTGGATCATATGGTAAAATTGTCGAATGCTCAGAATTGAATACTTGCTCACTATTCAAGCAAAGTCAGAGGCCTTAGTGCTAGTTTTTACTCACACTCAATCGTGTTAACGTTACCTAACGAAAAGTATTGAAACTGGATAAGCGCCGTCTGGTGACGGTAAGGAGAAACCTTTTTTTTTGTATACATTTTGACATATGAGATCTTTTACGTTATCACGAGTGAGTACGATAAAAAACTCGGAGTAAGCACACTCGGGTGGCAATGTGAACAAGCAGCCAGCGTACTTCAATCCTTACATTTTCAGCTCCCTTGACTTTCAGTAGGTGCATGCCATTAAGCGAGCTATGCAGTTGTATTAAAGCATATATTGCTTTGACTTATGATATGTAATTCTAACTCTTACCGTAAGTTGGTAGGGAAGACTTCTGTGATGAGGCAGTCAAGTGAAGCGTTACCGCAGGATATCACCGAACTGAAGATTGCGCTTACGATTAAGTTGTTAGTCTTATTGTACACGAAGTACATAGCTGCTGAACATAAGCCAGCGGAGAATGTTGAGAACACTGAAAATATAGGAGAAGTAATCGGTTATTAAAATCATCAAAACCATTTGCCAGTGAATATCTTTGATAGAATTTAAGATTGAATAGATAGACAAATTTTAATGACTTCTGGGCAGCTGACGTATTTAGACTATCTTCTAGAGGTTTCCAGCTCTAAGGGTTCTGAGTCTAACCCCAAGCACGTGTTATCTGCTGTGATTGGCTGTTGAAAATTTATTCAACCAATCACAGCAGATAACGCGTGCTTGACAATTTGTCACATTAATTCAGCGATAATTATGAGCTAAGAAACTCGGGGTGAGGGCCGGTTTCAAAATCGAGTTTTTAAAGTTGTTTACGAGTCAAACTTCACTTTAACGCGAAATTTTGTCAGATTTATATGCTAGTTTTTGAAATTAATGTACTATCCTCATTTAAAAAAATTAAAATCCTTACCGAGGAAGAATTTCCTTCCGAGTCTGTCCATGCCAAGAACAGCGAATATGTTAGATGGAATGGCAGCAGCCACAGTGATGAGGGACTCCATGAATACATCCGAGTTGATGTGAGCGTCGCACTGGGCGGCCGTCGAATGCGTTCCGTACTGCGTTACGTATGCAGTTACCATGCAAATGTCAGCTTCCGCGTTATCGTGTGTTCTGGACCACTCGTCGAAACGGTTGAACATCTCGGGGAACCACATCATAAGGCCGTAATACCTGAAGAGGAATGGTTCGGGTTAATGAGTTAGTTTGGCATCAAATGCAGTGGCGGCTTTAGGGGGTGGCGAACAGTAGGGCAATCGCCCGGGGCCTCGTACTTGCGAGGTATTAATGGTCCCTCGAGTATCACACTAATATTATAGAGGCGAAAGTTTGTGTTTGTGTGTTTGTATATTTGTTACTTCTTCACGCTCAAACGGCTGGACAGATCTGGATGAAATGGCACAGAGATAGATTTCAATCTGGAATAGCACAAATGATACTTTTTATCCCGGGAATATGTTCCCTTGGGCTAATTTTCGACGTTTCCGCGGGCGAAGCCGCAGGCAGAAGCTAGTTAATAACAAAAACAATAAGTTTTCCATTTCTCATAGTTGTACGTGTTATACTCATACATTGTAAAAAGGACAAGGGCCTCGCAAATACCTGCCGCCCGCCTGGAGCCTCGCAGCGGTTAATGGCCGCCCCTTATCAAATGTTCTGTCTAAAGAAGAATTAACCGTATCAATAGACCGTAGAATATTATATTTGTGCTCCAAACCATAGGAGCTAAGTGAGCTTTGAAGAGTAGGAGGTTTTCAGAAAGAAGGGGTGTAGTAAAATATTGATTACTCACCCAATATGGAATGTGAAATTAATTGTGATAGAGATCGTAGTAAACTTGAGTATCGGCGGCACGAATAACTGTTTGCTGTGTTCCACGATGTCGCTGAACATCTTCCTTAACTTAGACTTAGGCTCCTTATTAGCTTCAATTTGTTTCTCCGTCCTCGGGTGATAGGGTTCTTCGATCAACAACTGCTTCACTGGATATTCCTCCTTGCTTCGCCCGGTGTTCATCATGTAGATGCCTTTGAATACCTCCAAGGCTTCGTCGTGGCGACCCGTTGATATCAAGAATTTTGGAGACTCGGGCAACAAGAACAGTAATGCGGCTACCAAGAAAGAAGGTAGCGACATAACCAGTAAGAAGATTCGCCATGAATTGTATACGAATCCATTTGTGACACCTCCGATTTCTGGAATTAAGGGCACTCGGTTAAATACAGTATTATAAACTCATTAAGTAAAACCTAAGTTCGATTGCGATTGCTTAAGAAGGAATTATGCTGAATATAATTACCAGCAGGGATGATGACCCACGCCAAACCGGCGACGAATAAGTTGCCGAGAGTCCAGAAAGCCGCCATGAAGCTCAACATGGCTCCTCGCTTATTCTTCGGCTGGAACTCCGCGAAGTAAGACCAGATCACAGGACCGGATCCACCTAAACTGTAAACAAAAAAAAAGGGATATTATTATCGTTGCGTTACTGTTGAGAATTAGGGCCTGCATCCATTTCCAGGACAGATAATGTGTTGGTTTTCCATGTGGAATTCCTCTGTAGCAGCTGGGAGTCGGGATTTGTATCCGGTTGGAGAGCAGTGGTGGCCCAGTGGTAACGGCCGCGACTTACAAGTTTTAGGTCGTGGATTCGAACCCAGGCACTTTACTTAGTGTAAATTATTTTATCACCACTGCTCTAAAACCGGTGAAGGAAAACATCGTGAACCCTAGAACCAAAAATTCGAAGACATGTCCAATCACCAACCCGCACTGGGCCCGCGTGGTTGATTACGGCCCATTCTCTCTCACAGAGAGGAGGCCTGTGTCCCAGCAGTGGGAACATTAAAAGGCTGATGATGATGATAGCAATACGAGCACTCCTGACAGAACGTTCACTTGGAAATATTGTTATTTCAGTAATAGAAACAAAAGATCCGTTATGCATTCGATGTTCTAAGTATGTTATATAAGTATGTTGTATACTATATTCTCTTAATAGATTAAAAATTAGTGCACTTTCATAAAAAACGTCTTCTAATTCGGCAAGGTTGCCTGAAAAAGTATTTCTTGCTCGTTAACTTAGTCATATCCTGAGGTACACAACATCGTTACGAGATATCCTGCTTGACGCAAGCGATATTCATTTTAGTGGGAAAGTCAAGTTACACTACGAAAACTATAAAAAAGTTAGCAGGTAAAAGTGCCTACCTAGGCAAAGGTAGGCATTGCAAGTTGGATACACCTGTGTGGCAATTCGCTTTAGGAATTATATATAGAGCAAAAGGGTAGGACTTGCATTAGGAATGCAATGTATTGCTGTCCAATAGCTCGTTCTATCAGCCCCCTTTTTGCTATGTGATTTATAGAGGCTCATATTTAACGGAATCTGAAATCCCAGCTTTATTGCGTAATGAATTTGGCAAGACAAAGGGCAAAGAGTATGACAAAACGACCAATTTTATGCGAGATAAAAGACGCGATGTGGATTTCTGTCAATATGTGATTGGTTGATTTTTCATACTCTTTGCCTTGCCGAATTCATTACGCAATAAGGCTGATTGCTGCCTCACCAAGTTAGTTAAACAGTGTAGGCACCTTCATAGTATGTACTACCTACCTACCATTGTTGATAATGCCATTAAGAACGGGCTATATCAATACACTGTTGTACAGTTTTATTATTTCTTTATCGGCTAATTATGTAATACTATAAATATATTCATAACGAGCTGAAACCCGATACAATTTCAGCTTAAGTTTCAAGGATTTATGATATTCATGACCTACTGAAATGGTTGCCTGCCTACAGTACCTAAGTATACTTAATCAATTTGTTGTACGTGTTGCTACGATGGCATGACAACAAAAGCGTTCCTTCCGTAAGGAGTAGGTAAACTTGCCTAGATAAGATTACGTCTGTAATTCCCGAAAGGTTAAATAGAAACCCATGTAATAATGAGCGAGCCAATATCCGGGCACAAAGCCAGACTCTGGCTGTTACTGAGAAATTATAGATGGAAAAACCCAATAACATTTTGACTGACACGGCCAACGAACCTAGACTCAACCTACCGGGTAAAACGGGGTGTATAGGAATGCAGGGGTGAATGGGATTGGGGTCAATGCGTGATAGTATACTAAATTCTTCATCATCATCAGCCTATTAATGTTCCCACTGCTGGGACACAGGTCTCCTCTCTGTGAGAGGGAATGGGCCGTAATCAACCACGCGGGCCCAGTGCGTGTTGGTGGATGTCACATGTCTTCGAATTTTTGTTTCATGTCGGTTTCCTCACGATGTTTTCCTTCACCGTTTTAAGAGCAGTGGTGATGAAATAATTTAGAAAAAGTAAAGCGCCTGCCTGGGTTCGAACTCGCGACCTACAACTTGTATTGTAAGTCACGGCTGCCACCACTGCTCTACATACTAAAATGCTGCAAAACAATTTGTTATACTTAGTATACTCCAATATGTTAAATAAGGGCATCCCCCTCTTGGCATAAACTTTTCAGGCATAATGTTGTTTTCGCATAATTTTTATTAGAATAATAATACTTGCCCCCCCCCCCCCCCCCCAAGTGCCACCACATTGACCGGTTCCGTACGTCTCGCATCCAGCGGATCCCCGCAATATTCACCAGCAGCCTTATTGCATAATGTATTCGGCAAGGCAAAGGGCAAAGAATATGAAAAATTCACCAATCACATAGACAGAAACCCATATCGCGTCTTTCATCTCACATGTGATTGGTCGATTGATGGCGGTCAAACCATTTGCCTTGCCGGATTCACTTGCGCAAATAGGCTGCATGTTATCGGTCTACCTAGTGGGAGGTCTTCCAACGCAACGTCTTCCGGTTCGCGGTCGCCACTCCAAAACTTTTCGGCCCATCAGCCATCCGTTCTGCAAGCAATGTGCCCTGCCCACTGCCACTTAAGTTTGGCAATTCATCGGATGTCTTCATTTCTGTCCGAAACTGTCCGGTCATTTCTTTAAAAGTCCGGCTCTTTGTCAGGATTTTCCGTTTTTCGAAAAGGTAACCTTAGTTAAGAGTACGGGAATCGAGATGGAAGCGAGACGCACAAGGCTGATCACTGTGGTGACGCTTGGGAGAGGACTCTATGTCCAATAGTGGACGTCTTTCGGCTAATTAAAATGGTGATGATGATGAGGGTTTGAGCCACACGCGGTCAAAGTCGCAGGCAAAAGTCCCAAATATAAATAAGGTAGGTACTTACGCGGCACCATTGATAAAGCGGAAGACCATGAAGAGTTCGTAGTTCTGGCTGAAGGAGGATGCGACGATGGCGAGCGCGTTGACGATGGAAATGGCGATGAGCACACGCTTGCGACCCAGCGAGTCGGCCACGGAGCCCCACGCGTACGCGCCCACCATCATGCCGATGAAGATTATACTGTTCAGCCATCCCTGGAAGAAAATATGTCGTTAGTTCGTTCGTTGACTGGTTAAGCGATCATTTCGCGTTATTTGATTCATACGACCATGAATCAAATAACGAGAAGAAACTTATCCTTATTCCTTATTCTTATTCTTTATTGTACACAAGACATAAAAACATACAAATACAAAAGAAAGTTCATGTACAAAGGCGAGCTTAACCCATAGTTGGGTTCTCTGACAGCAAACCTCAGTTGCGTTAAGAAATATGCATAATATTCGTATTTATTTTTCTTATCGATTGTATTTCTAAACTCTTGGAAAACGTATCAAGTATAATATAGTCTGGTTGTATTGGAGAGCAGTGGTGGCACAGGTGTAACGGCCCCAACTTACGTGTGTGTCGTGAATTCGAACCTAGGGAGGCGCTTTACTTTGTGTACATTATTTCATCACCACTGCTCTCAAAACGGTGAAGGAAAACATCGTGACGAAACCGGAATGTCTTAGAACCAGAAATTCGAAGACATGTGCCATCCACCAACTTGTACTGGGCCCGCGTGCTGGATTACGGCTCATTTTGTCTCACAGATAGGAGACCTGCACGCACAACGGACCAAATGGGAGTCTAAGTGTGGAAATTGCCAAGTGTCCATCTATCCTATGTATAACATATATACAGAGTGGGTAAAAAATCGTGGATCAAACGAAACAGAGCGTATATACTCGTATACTTGCAGCAAAAAACAAAAGAAATCTTTAGGACCTACTGTAAATAAATGCGGTTATTTGCGCTATCGTTTTGTTTCGTTTGAACCATGATTTTTTGCCCACTCCGTATATACCCCCATTTTGCCAGTAATTATGTTTAAGTCACAAGTAAGAGTATCAACCAGGAAAAAACAAAAACCCGACTGCTTCAAAAGCGAACTAAAAAGACGTAAACAAGGACAAAATCATGCTGTGCAGTCGGAGGATACATGTTCGCGAGCTGGCTGACCAAAACCAGATGTATCCTCCGACTGCACAGCATGATTTTGTCCTTGTTTACGTCTTTTTAGTTCGCTTTTCAAGCAGTCGGGTTTTTGATTTTTTGAATTAACTTTTTTTATTTATAACTTTTTAGTAACTTTTTTATCGAATTAGGTATCTACATTTAAACACGTAGGTAAGTGCTATATATTTTTGAAACCACCTCTTAAAACCCTTTATTTTGATACCACACGATGGGTTTGGAAGAAAAGAAAAATTTGGGCCTCCACAAAATGGCGCTCAAAAGACGCCATTTTCCAATTTTCCACATTTTAATGTAGCCAGTGACACTCGCAGGGTTAAGACGGATCGATTGATGTAAGAACCACAAAAATCGTCCAACGCCTTTGGTCTCTAGAACGCCACATAGGAACAAACATACATACATACATAGACTGATAAACACATTACCCTCCTTCGGCAGTCGGGTAAAAATAAAATGCCACTTTTTTTGACTCGGCCATCGAACCTCATGTTTAGAAGTAGCGTTATACCGTCAGGGTCCACTATACGGTAGGTAATATCCAAAAGATTAATCTATGGAATTTAGTTGTCTTCGAAAATAATAAGCATAGTGAAAGAGAACCTGATTTGGATAGCATTCAGAAAAGTCTCTCTATACAAAATAAGTTAAAATATCATAATTTATTCAATAACCGTTTCAAACTGTACAATGTTGAGGTGTGCCTAATGAGCTTGGGTAAATAATGTGTCCAAAACTACAAAGAATTTGGCATGAAAAACCACAAAAGCCAATATCACACGCCAAATCATAGGATTTATCACGTTATCCTTTAAGCCTGCCTCATACATTAATACAGAATGGAATTAGCATTATACACAAAAAATATAGGCCGAACCTAATCGAACACTGCATGTTTGTTCATATGATTAAGTTCTTGAGTTTTAAAGGGCGAATATTAAAATTACCATGGAAATATTGGACTGCTGGGTCTTCTAAGAAAATCCTGCCAGAAAACTCAATAGAAATTTACCTGAGCTAGCAATCGAACCCCGGACATTTTATGCCTATGACTCGACTTTCAGCAGTTGGGTATTCAACTACTAGACCAACAAAGCAGTTAGAAAAAATTAAACCGACTTGCAAAACAAAACACTACAAAGCGAAATATTACTTTCGGTCAAGTCGGTGACTTCGCCTGTGTCTTCCGAAAATAAATTATTACCAAGAAAATCCGCATTATTAACGATAACTTTTAAAAAACTACATGTCAGATCTTGATCATTTCAATGGCACCACATGAGAAGCACCAGCTTTAAAAATAAAAAAAGAATCGTCAAAATCGGTCCATAATTGGCGGAGTAATCGTGTAAAAAAACATGAGATCGATTGATTTTTTGATGTCGGTAGAAAACATATTGTAGGCGCAAATTCACAGTGCTTTTTCGGAAGTTGCGAAATCGACAAAATATTTGTTTCCAACTTCCAGTTATCAATGATCGTCACCCGCAAACAAACATATGTTTGATTGTTTGCAAATAATTCGCACTGTGTTAAATCGCCGAGCTACTGAATGACATCAATCTTTACCTATAAACGTTTACCAAACGAGAATCTTATTTATTGTCGGGCATTCGGTTTTCCTCAAGAATCTATAAGATATATGGTGAATTTATATGACAACGTTTATTTATTTAATAATGACAGCTTGCTTTGTCGCCTGTTCTGTTTACTTATTCTTTTCTGAAGTACCTATTAATGGTGTTAGAAATGACAGGAACTAAACTGTACATCACTTCTAGAATTTCCAAATACAGAAAACCTTCAACTTTTATGGTAGTCACGGAAATTGTCTCATTTTATGACCACGGTTATCTTCCGACCAAGGGCGGATTTAGGGGGGGGGGGGGGGGGCACGGGGGCACGTGCCCCCCCCCAGACGGTATTTTGTGTCAACCGTCAAAGCCGACTCGGCTGGGCAGCGTTCGGGAAATTGCGCGGTATCTTCTCGTCCAACTTACCAAAGTGTCTCAAGACGAAAGTCTATGACCAGTGTATATTGCCAGTGATGATATATGGCTCTGAGACGTGGTTGCTGAAAATGGGCCTCATCAGAAAGCTTACAGTCACCCAAAGGGCAATGGAGAGGGCCAGGCTCGTAGTGTCTTTGCGTGATTGAATCAGAAATGTAGAGATTCGCAAGAGAACCAGGATTACCGACATAGCCCGAAGAATTGCCAAACTTAAGTGGCAGTGGGCAGGGCACATTGCTCGCAGAAAAGATGGCCGATGGGGCAGAAAAGTTTTGGAGTGGCGACCGCAAACCGGAAGACGTTGCGTTGTAAGGCCTCCCACCAGGTGGACTAATGACCTGGAGAAGGTTGCGGGGATCCGCTGAATGCGGGACGCACGGTACCGATCAATGTGACGACGCTTGGGGGAGGCCTATGTCCATCAGTGGACGTCTTTCGGCTGATATGATGATGATGATGAACAGAAAGAACATGAGTGAAACACTTGTCTTTCGTAGACCTTCCTATACATACTTGAACTTGTAGAAATAAAATGAAGTATGATACTTCAAGTTTATTTCTGACAGTTATTGTTGATTTTTTTGCCCGTCCGCCCCTTGTGCCCCTCCCACAAAAAAATCCTGGATCCGCCCTTGCTTCCGACAGATATACGTCTAAAGGAGTGTCATGCTAACTGAATGGGTTCATTGATATAAAAGTCAACTACGGAAAAATACGAGCGGTATTCCCGTAAAACACCTAAGACTGCACTGCTAATTGGTTTGAACTAAGTTATTAATTAAAATCACATTCACAACTTGCATACACGTGGTGGTTGAAACTGTAATATCACGTGAAATTAGCTATAGTAGGTATAGTTTATGTATTACGCCTAAGCCAAATTTTTCTTTCATTCTTTTTTTAACCCTCGACGCAAAAACGACGGGGTGTTATAAGTTTGACGTGTTTGTGTGTGTGTCTGTCTGTGGCATCGTAGCTCCCGAACGGAAGAACCGATTTCATTTTTTTTTTTTTTTTAAAGGTGACTTTGTAGAGAGTGTTCTTAGCTACGATTGATTAAAATCGGTGGATACGGGCATTTTTCTCTTTGAATGTGGGGTTTTTCGCAAGATATCATGTCATAGTTACGTGTTTCGATAGATAGTTGAATGAAGCTTGTTTTATTATTTATTATTATTTATTTATTTATATTCACATAATGGTAGGTAACTTATAAACTAAGCCCCACAAAACCGTAGTAATGGTTTGGTAGTTTGGTTTACTACTAGGTATATTATATGTAGTTTAAAAAGCATGAAATAATTTCTTTATTTAAAATTTAAGAAAACCCCGCGAGTACGACGCTTATTTTTTGCTTTTTATGTCGCGGGTTTTTAAATTTTAAATTCATTTCTTTGTTTTATTACTGGCATACTGACATAGTCAACAATATATACATGTCAACAAGTCTATGGGTCAATGGATAACCAGTGACAAACGGTGGTCACTGGTCAAAACGAGACCAACGCAGTTCAGTTCCTCTAGGACTGGAACCCCAGTTAAATTGTAGGGGGGACAAAAAATATGACTATCGGAAGTCATCAAGCAGCTTGTCTTGTTACACAAAGAAGGATTAATTTCAGCAGCTTGGTGAGATATTCTAATTGTGTGAATGTAGCCGTGAAAATGGAAAATCTGAAAACATGAATCACTCATGTGAATTTACTTAGTTCTATTTTAACGTTAATTGATTTTAACTAGTACAGAAGTCTTTTAAAATGAATCAATTTACATCCCTTCGAGTGTCCAATGTGCCCAATCGGCTTAAAACAATGGTAATTTCTATTGTGTCTGCTAATTGACAATTGAATCAAAAGATAAATGTAAGCAGGTATGCATTTATTTTTTGCAGCCAGTTACAATTTAATTGAAGCAGTTATGCTCATCTATTCCAAAAATAAAATTGTTTTAAATATGATGCAAGAACTCTGTATGAAAAGTGAACGATGATGTCTGCAAATAGATCGTAAATATTTAGGTAGGTATTGCTAGACGGGTCAAAAGGTACTGATCTGAATATTTATACGTCCAAAAATATCTGTTGCAGACTTGCAGTAGAACTTAATATTACCTACAGTAAAATCACTTTCAGTGAACTGTTTAATAGATTTACAAAAGAGAAACTACTTAGAAAGAAATAGAAAACAATATCAGCCATGCACCATTTAGTTTTCGAAAACATCTTGGTACATTTGAATTAGGAACCTAAATGTTTGACATAGATAGTTAGAATGTACAGGAAATCGGTCTTACTTCCGTCCCTACCGAATGTAGATTAACAACAAAGTAAAGTCACAGATAATTAATTTTAGCGTGTAAAGTAAGAACTTACCTTAGTCTGTGTGGTGAGGTCTAGGTCGCATTGTGCCGACGGGAGGATGAAGGACATCGAGATGACGTCCATCTCCTCAGAGGTGCTGACCAGGCCGCACACCGCCAGGAGGAGGTAGTGGAACCGTCCATATCCTGCGCAAACGTAAACAGATCAGCTCGTGAATTCTACTACCGGTTATAGATGAAACATCGATTGTTTGGGCGATTTCAAAACAATCTTCGTGTGGATATAACAATTTCATTAGAGATTTAAAGGAAGTTATCGAGTTTTAGCCGGTTTTCCGATTTTATAATGTGAAGAACGTGTCAAACCCCAGTTTAATGCCATAGTTTAACACGGTTTCAGGCAATTCGGGCAAAACAGGAGATTGACAAAATCTCAACTTCGAGTTGCTAATTCAAAAGCCGGCCACTTATAATATAAACAAGCACATTTGGACAAACCAGTGTTTTCTTAAGAGGAAATATGGGCTGAGAGCGCCGACTGAATTTCCGTAAAAAGTCATGATTCGAGGTTTGGCTCTCGCCTATATCCTCCTCTAATATTGCACCAATTTAAAAGATATTCCATAAACTGGAAAAGAAAGATAAATACTATGCCCCTATATTTTTCTTATTTCAAAAGTGTACACAGCCCTCTCTTGACAGCGCAAATTTGAGCATTTTTTTAGGGTTCTAATGCTTCTAAAGATAATGTATTATCAAAAAGGAAAACATAGGGGCATAGATAGATATAGGTATCTTTTATTTTCAGTTTATTGAATATCGTTTAAAATGGTCCTTTATTGGAGGAGGACATAGGCGAGAGCCAAACCTCGAATTTCGACTTTTTACTTAGGATATTTAGTCGGATTTCCTCCGCATTCCTCCTAAATGCCATAGCACAGGGTCCCAGCGCTAAGAAAGAAAATTTGGTTCAAATAAATCCCACTAGATGGCGCGATATGCACCGATTTGTTAATGATTTGTGATTTTCGGGAAAATTTACATTTTCGGGATATAACTAACACAAAAATTTTATGTTCTAGTTTAATCAACTATCCTAAGCACAAGATAATTCACATTTCAAAGATTATTTGAACGGATCATTTAAAAATAATCAGATTATCAGACGAAAATCGATAGTTACGGTTTCTTTGTATGGGATGAGACATCTGTATGCTATTATTATTATCATGTGGCCATAGTTAATTATACTTTGTTGTTTACAAGCAAAGAAGTGATAATAACAGAGGAACATGTTAAATACATTAGCCAAAGCTCATCTGAGGGATCAGGTTTCAATCATGGGAGCCCATCGTACGACAGTGGTTCCTAGTAACGGTGGCGTGTTTACAACACCGCTGTACATTGCGAGTAAGTACGTCGAAGAATGCAATCGGAGCACTCTCCATTCATAAAACTTCGTTCAAGTTACTGTCTCAACTACTGTTTTATTTACCAACGAAGCTGGTTTCATATTGTTTTTATTACGTAATTGAATGTCAACATTGCATTGTAACTGCGCATCATATTTTTTTGTTTTGTTGGTCGACTGACGAATCGATTTACAAAACATGAATAGGAATCCTTTTAATTTGATATGATATTTGATCGTTCTTGAAATGTTGAATCTTGACCTTAATTATTGCCTTACTTGTTAATAAATTCAAATCATTCGTTAAACGTAAGTTGTGCCAGAAAGCATTTTATAACATTAAAGATTACGTTGAGGACAAAAAGGCTTGGGATTGAGCTGCTCCAAATAATTTAGATTTTTATTTTTATTTTGCACCGTAAATTTAATTTTACAATTTTTTTTACAAGAATATTTACTTTTTAAAGTATTATATTATTTTATTTAAATTATTTTGAATTTGAAGACTATGTGGATTATTCTTTTTTTTTTAATTTTTGTTTTAATTTATCTTAGTTAGTTTTTAATCATGGTCGGCAGTTTGAGTATTTATGCGGCCTACCCGAATGTCCTTTCTTTGGTATTGTTCGCCAATTCGTTAAGCTCCTTAAATTCTGAGTTGAGCTGCACGGTTATTGATAAATGCGTGCACTGACTGGACTGGTTCTTTCCTCAAAAGACCATTTCAGACATCAGTCTATGTAGACTGATATCTAGACCATGACCATGACCATGATAGACCATGTGGTCTTCACGTGATCTAACCAAGATTTTGTCTGGACTTTAAAAGAGACTGTGACCTCTGAGTTTGTTTCGGCCTTTCTTCTCAGAGTAGTCAGACAGGAAACGCCGACCTTATCTAGTTTAAAAAAATATGATCGACATGTAGAAGTGTTTGTACAAACCAACTTACAGAAATCACATCACACACATCACATCACCAGCCTATTAATGTTCCCACTGCTGGGACACAGGCCTCCTTTCTGTGAGAGGGGATGGGCCGTAATCCACCACGCGGGCCCAGTGCGGGTTGGTGGATGTCACATGTCTTCGAATTTTTGGTTCTAGGACATGCCGGTTTCCTCACGATGTTTTCCTTCACCGTTTTTTGAGAGCAGTGGTGATGAAAAAATTTACACAAAGTAAAGCGCCTGCCTGGGTTCGAACCCACGACCTACAACTTGTAAGTCGCGGCCGATACCACTGGGCTCTCACTTACAGAAATAAAAATCATTTATCATCATTTATTTACTAAAATGTTTGTAATGTTGGTGCTTACGTTTTCAGATAAATAAATAAACAGTGATTTGTTTGAATATGGTTTGTTGATTCGTCAACGTCTTGTTTTATTATACTAAGGTATCTCAGATAGTACTTCCGACGTGTCAAAATGAAGGCGATTTTATTATTAATTTGTAAACAGCCATCGAATACTGTTTTACAAGCACGTTCGTCATGGAAATCATATACATTTTCACTAAAGAGGTTTCAGAGCTCATAATTTTTTATTGTTAACTGAAAAATATTGCCTTTTTGAATAGGTCTTTGTTGTGGTATCTTATTGAGTCTGTTAAATCATAAAGTAATTTTTATTTCAAGTTATTATTTGTCCGTAATTGTCTTTTATCGACATCATTAATGTTGCCATTGTTTTTAAACATAACTTTTATTTATCACTTACCTTTTATTACATAAATTGCTATTAATCAATTGGATTCTTTTTAATTTAATAGAATTAGGATATTTAAATCTGTAGTAGTAAAATTTTCTCAATGGGATGTTTTCTGGGTAGAAAAATTATAATTCTATTTAGTCCGTCAGTGAGATTATCAAATAATATTGGACACGTATTCTTTGCTTTACCAAATCTATAAAAATTTACAAAGTTAAAGCGCATCTTTCAGGAGTGGGGGCTTGTGACGTCACTATGTCAGTATGTACTAGCGGCGTGACGTCACACGATATTTCAGCGCATTAAATATCGTCGTCACTTTATATTTACGTGTCAAAAGAAAAATACGTGTCCAATATTTTTTATGAATCTACCTGACGGACAAAAAACAAATTTTCAGTAAACTACCCTATTGGAGATTTTGAAAGGTATATTGTAGCTTAATATTTAATTATTCAACTTACCGGTTAATTCGATAGCCCTTTCGAAGTCAGCTTTTTCCGAGTTGGGGCCCTTCTCGGGGTCGAGCTTGACTGGTGTCTTTAATGACGGTACGACGCCTAAAAACATAACATTACAAAAAATCAATTAACATCACCTTATTTAAATGCAGTAGATATCCAAAGACTCGGGAGCAAGTCGGGATGGATGAAATGGCGACAGGACGACAACACTTATTCGAACTTTTTGCGACCCGCGGATGCCCCTCAAGTTAAAGGGGAAAATTTACAAGTCCGTGATTAGACCTGTCGTACTGTATGGATCAGAATGTTGGGCTGTGAAAAAGATGGATGATAAAAAACTTTTTACAATAAAATACTACCGACTTCCAAATAAGAAAACTAGAAAGTGGAAAATAACTTTATTTTTGGAAGTCGGTGGCTTTGGTAGGTACCAAATTTTTAAGTTATGGACACCGACTTCCAAAAATAAAGTTATTTTTCACTTTCTAGTTTTCTTATTTGGAAGTCAGTACCTAGTATTTTTTTGTAAAAAGTTTTTTATTTTTCACTTTTTAGTTGTACCTACCTAATAGGGAAGTAGTTAAGTAAAAAAAAAACATGCATAATGTCGAACATAGAACCGCCTCCTTTTTTGGTAAGTCGGTTAAAAAGAGATTGCATGTAGCAGAGATGAGAATGTTGAAATAGTTGAGCGGAGTGACGAGAACGGATAAAGTGAGAAATGAGTATATTAATTAGACGAAGTTTGAAAGTGGCGCCAGTGACAGAAATGTTGAAAGGAAACCGTTTGTCCTAGTATGGTTATCTGATGAGGAGGGATGAAGCGCATGTTACTAAAAGAGTTATGAATATAAATGTGGATGGATGGAGAGGGAGGGGACGGCCAATGAAAAAGTTGGATGGACTGTGTGAGGAGTGATATGAAAGAAAATGGAGTCAGTGATAGCGTGACGGGGGACAGGACGGTATGGAAGAAGAAAACGTGATGCGCCGACCCCGAGTAACATGGGACAAGGGCAGGAAGATGATGATGATGAGATATCCAAAGACAAATTCGTCCAGGACGAACGGATAAGAATTTTAGCCCGTTAATAATTGGCCCTACCTATTCCCAAATTGCTAACAATTAAATATCACTTTACTTGTATGCAGCAAAACAGAATGTTGATGAACTGGGGGGTGACCATAAGCTCTTAGAATAAAGTTATTTTGAGTGTGCGTAAGGGGACGGGGAGTCAGTGGAAGTGGCAGTATTGCCTTAGATTTTAGAATATTTCAATTAAATTATCCTATTCATTAGAATAATTCACAAGAATGAAGTGTATTCGCCTTAATAGAGACAATAAGAAAAGTGCTATTGGGCACATTCTTAGTAAAGACAATGTTGACAAACTAATAGTTTAGGTTATAATTAAATTTCTATTTATAAGGCTAGATTCTTGAAGATTTCCCTAGTAAAGGGGAAAAAAATAATAATTGAGTAATGGTAAATTAATCGGATCTTATCGTAGGCATAGATGATAGACTATAAATACCATAAAGTTATCAACCGGAAAAGATCTTTACCAATTGTTTATCGTTAATGCATCAATAAGATCTTAAACTGCAGTTGCTCTTGGGAGAGAGGAAGGAGAGTTAATACTTAACAGAATCTGGAAGCTGCTACAACTACTGTTACCTGCATCCTAATTGCATAACTGTTTTGACAGCTCAAAGCACACGCGCTCCCTTTCATTTTGACAACTCATCAGTATCTATTGTGTTTTACGTTGTTTAGTAGACAGATTTTAAAACATATGCAAGCAATTTTTTGAAGTTATAGCCCTCGCCAAACTTCTTGGCCACCCTGAAGTTGATTTACCGGATGCGCGAGGCACGAAACGGTGCTGTTTTTGTTTGTATGAGATTTTCTACTGCGCAGCCATTGTAGCCAATTTCAGGGCGGCCAAGAAGTTTGACGAGAACTATACGCAATTTGTGTGCTGTTCTTTAACGACACCCTCTGATTTGAAAGGCTATTAATATTATACCTTCTCTACTTTCATAAGGTCTGATTATCCTTGTCAATTAGGTATGTATATATCATCTAGTAGGTAAATCTTTTACTGGTAGAGATAACTTACCAAGCTCGGCGGTTTTGGAACCTGGGCCGTTTAGTTGAAGTTCCCTTTTTACATCACAATCTGAAACAAATAAAAAACAATTAATATTGTACAAAAATACTGGTACAAACGATGTTTTCGGACACACTAGGGACACACACCATGATTCTGAAGCGCTCAAGTGGTTAGGAGTCTTATCTGTTTTTTTAATTGTTTTGTTTTTTAATTCTATGTCATGCTTTTTTAGGGTTCCGTACCCAAAGGGTAAAAACGGGACCCTATTACTAAGACTTTGCGATCCGTCTGTCTGTCTGTCTGTCTGTCTGTCCGTCTGTCTCCAGGCTGTATCTCATGAACCGTGATAGCTAGACAGTTGAAATTTTCACAGATGATGTATTTTTGTTGCCGCTATAACAACAAATACTAAAAACAGTATAAAATTAATATTAAAGGGGGGCTCCCATACAACAAACGTGATATTTTTGCAGTTTTTTGCTCGATATTAATAACGGCATCAGGTAGACGCTTGAAATATTCACAGAATGTTTAGTTGTATATTTACTTCAAAAAATAATAATTAATAAATTAAAATAAAATAAATTAAGGGGGGCTCCCATACAACAAACGTGATTTTTATGCAGTGTTTTGCGATAATGGTACGGAACCCTTCGTGTGCGAGTCCGACTCGCACTTGGCCGGTTTTCTACTGAAGATTTGCTTTCCAGAGGTATTTACGAGACTTTGCAAGCTATTTCTGTAAAGAAATACGACTACAAAGGCAAAGACAAGATAGATAGATAGTGGTGAAGCGCAAGCCTATAGATAAATAAAAAAACCGGCCAAGTGCGAGTCGGACTCACGCACGGGTTCCGTACCATTATCGCAAAACACTGCATAAAAATCACGTCTGTTGGGAGCCCCCCTTAATTTATTTTATTTTAATTTATTAATTATTATTTTTTGAAGTAAATATACAACTAAACATTCTGTGAATATTTCAAGCGTCTACCTGTTGCCGTTATTAATATCGAGCAAAAAACGGCAAAAATATCACGTTTGTTGTATGGGAACCCCCCTTTAATATTTACTTTATACTGTTTTTAGTATTTGCTGTTATAGCGGCAACAGAAATACATCATCTGTGAAAATTTCAACTGTCTAGCTATCACGGTTCATGAGATACAGCCTGGTGACAGACGGACAGACAGACAGACGGATAGCGGAGTCTTAGTAATAGGGTCCCGTTTTTACCCTTTGGGTACGGAACCCTAAAATAGGACAATATTTCAGAAAAATAACTATCGAATGCACATAACATTAGGTACTAAGTATTTCGAGTTACCTACTACAGACAGGTGCATACCTACCTACCTACCATCTCTGTACTACCTACACGTGCTACGATCTATGATTGTAGCATAACTAAAACAAAAGAAATAAAGTACAACATCTACAGTTTATATCTCATGTAAGCGGCGCCAACCATCTATAGCGGATTATAAAATGTAAAAAATAAAAAATATATCTAAACGGCTAAACGTAACTTTTTGAAAAAATACATGTTACATTAGACCATTTTCTTAATAATTGATCTAATAACATTTTGAGTTTTATTTGTATAACATAGTGTAATTAATTTGAAAAGCTGCCCCACACGCTTGGTGTTTGCCACAAACAGTGGCAAACACCAAACACGTGCCAAACACTGACCACAATCATCCAACTCAAACACGCCATCCACAGGCTTGGCGAACGTGCTAGTATATTCCGGATTGGTACACATGACAGACGACGGGCTTGTTGTGGCAGCGTTTACTTTCAGGTTAACCTCCTCAGACCAGCAAAAAAACCGAATGAATTTAAATCTTACATACAAACAACAATAAATAGAAGTAGTTAATGATTTCACTCTCCTAGTTTTATCAATAGACACACATGTAAACTGGAAAACCCACATACAGCAAGTTAAAAAATAAATTAAAAGCCCTCCGCGAAATTAAAAAGCACACCAGCCTGCAAACCGCACTAGTAACATACTACACGTATGCCCACGCTTGGTTAAGCTATGGCATAATCTTATGGGGAAATAGCACGGACGCCCCCACTCTATTTATCCTACAAAAAAAGCTGATACGTATAATTACTAACATAGAGCAAACATATAGTTGCAAGCTTTATTTCCAGAAACACAAAATCCTTACCGTAGTTAATATTTATATTTTAGAATTATGTAAACTAGTTCGCAAATACCCAGAGTCATACAATACAAGAGAAGACATGCAAACAAATTATTCGTTGCGCCACGAAAACAGACTAGGTATACCCTCCTCCCGCCTTAAATTGCACTCTTCTAGTTCGTATGCAATGTCGATAAAAATATATAATAAATTACCGGAAAGCATAAAACAAGTTAATAAAACCAATATATTTATAAATAAATTAAAACAATTCATAATTAATAAAAGCTATTACACTATTGACGAATATCTGACGGATAAATTCAATAATAAATAAATATAACTGTAAATTCGATAAGTAAATCACATTGATAATTAATTGACTCAAAATATAGTAGGGACATGTTAGGTATTAATTTTATTAAAAATAAAGACAACTGTTAGCTCGATAAATAAAATGACATAAAGAAATAATTGACCCAAAATATAATACAGACATCATTATTAGATATTAAGTATTAACTCGATTAAAATGATTATAATTGTTAATTCGATAAGTAAAATAAAATTAATAATTAATTGACTTAAAATATAATATGGACATATTAAGTATTAATTTTATTAAATGTAAACTATAAATAAACTAATTGGATTCCAAAAAAAACTATCTAATAAACTAACTGTAAAACAAAAGTTTAAGCAAATAAATTAATAAGCAATAGTAACTCATAATTAAACATGAACATAGAAAGGCACACACATATTAGTACATAAAACCAAATAAAAACAGATAGGTAGGAAATCGATAACTGAAATTTTAATTATAAAGGAAAATATTAAGCACTATTCCTCTCTCCTAGACACAGACTGTATCTAGAATGTTGCTGTGCCCGACAGGGTCCATAATTGTTTCTGTAACTTATATTTACCACCTGTGTGTACATTATAAATGCAATAAATTTAATTTGAATTTGAATTGGACCGATCAGACATTTTTCCTTACAATTTAGCTTAGGATACACAAAATGTCACGATTCGTAAATTTGACCACCACTATTAACTCCGTCCGCCGCCCGCAAGCTCGCAAGTACTACTGAATTGAACAAGCGTCTGGATACATCGCAAACACGTTTGTCAATTTGATTTGTGCATAAAAACCTACACCGATGCCGAACACAAAAAAAAACAGGCAAACACAAACAAACACCCATCCACATGTTCGTGTTTGTAGTTTTGTGTTTGCTGTTTGCCATTGTTCGCCAAGCGTGTGGAGCCAGCTAGTTTTGTCTAACACGGACAAAAAAAGACAATCGCACCAAAACCACCGAGCGTATTTTAATGAATGTTTCACCATCTCAAGGGCAATTTAATTATCTACATTTTGATCTGAGGCTTTTGTTTTAAAGTCATAGAATAATAAGAAAAAAACAAAAAACCAATGAATTTTGGGTCGGGGGGTGTGAAACGATTGCGCGTTTTGTTCCCTCAAGGTTATAGGCGACTATCGTCGTCTTAAGTAATATGGGTATATTATATTACTTAGAACTTATATATAATTGGTGAATTGTGAGTTTAGATATTATGGATACATCTCTCCCCAATCCTCCATGGAATAAATGCGTCGCCTTTACTATGTTATGTACTACAAAAGCCATATAATCTAAGCATACATTAAATAACACGTCGTTATTGGTAGGTGACCGGTAGTTCGGCAAGGTCTCGCTAACAATATTTGGCGTAGCCGCGGACACAATATGTTACGCCACAATGTACGGTTAGCAACCACAATAGAATATTTTTGAGACAATAAAATCCGACCAACTTCATCGCCCATGGAATAGCTCAAGGGGCTCCTAAATGCTGTCATTGCGCAGACATGTCAGATGAAAATTTAGCAACACAATGCCTATTATGTAGACAATATTATCATCATCATCAGCCTTATAATGTTCCCACTGCTGGGACACATGCATCCTCTTTGTGAGAGGTAATGGGTCTTAATCCACCACGCGGGCCCAGTTGGTGAATGTCACGTCTTCTAATTTTTGGTTTTAGTACATGCGCGGTTTCCTCACGATGTTTTCCTTCACCGTTTTTAAGAGTAGTGGTGATGAAATAATTTACACAAAGTAAAGCACCTGCCTGGGTTCGAACTAACGACACACACGTAAGTCGGGGCCGTTACCCCTGGGCCACTACTGCTCTCCAATACAACCAGACAATATTATACTTGATACGTTTTCCAAGAGTTTAGAAATACAATCGATAAGTTTCAACTTAAATTATCGATTGTTACTTCTTTAAAACCTTAGGACATATCAGTTTTCAGTAACTTTTTTGCTAACCCTACGCACTATGACATGATTGGAATACTCTTTATTAACGTTGTAGCGTTAAACAGTCAGTCAGTAGCTCTTTGTCACCTTGAGATGTGCATAATCTCCGTATGAGGTTACGAAATTCACAGGTGGCATATGATTTCAATGAGTTCTCTTTGAGAGCGGTGAAACAAATAATACATAGTACTTGGACATTCCTAATTGTGAGTCATAATGGGTCTTACCAGGACGGTAAGCCGTGGTCTACGCTACATTGTACTCCACGTTTTTTTGCAGTAGGTATAATGCTGTAAACAAAAGACAACATCCCGCTGTTGATGCTGTTAAAAACGCGTGGTGTAATACTGTGTGACGTGTGATCCCAGCATTACCAGGGCCAGGTCTAGGGAGGGGCGAGCCAGGCAAAAGCCCAGAGCGGCATAAATGAGGGGCGGCCAATCCGTATTTACAGCCCTTTTCATTTCATCAGAAAACCTAACTTATTCATGGTGTGGTGCTAAAAATTTCAAGCTCGCTTCGCTGTCGTGTTATTCATTATTTTTGTAAACCCACCGTTAAATAACTTAAGAATCATAATGTTGCAAAAATTCTTAGGTGAAATTTTCGAGCTCACTACGTTTCCACTTCGATCGAAGTTGTCAAAAAAGCGGCTTTATCGGATCCCACGGTTAAAAGCTGCATTTTTTTTCAATAGATAACATCCTAAAACATTTACCTATCAACCTCCTTACAAGGCGTCATTTTAAAGTGCGCCAAGGGCGGCAAATATTGTCTATGCCCGGAGCGACCAAATTCCTAGATCGGGCCCTGAGCATTACATTAAAAGGTAAAAATGATAGCGTGACCGTTGTTACAAAAGAATCATCATCATCATCATTTCAGCCGAATTACGTCCATTGCTGGACATAGGCCTCCTCCAAGCGTCGCCACCTCTATCGGGCCTGTGCGTATCGCATCCAGCAGATTCCCACAGCTCTGACAAGATCATCGCTCCAACGCCAAGCCTTCTAACGCTACGTCTACGTTGTACGTCGTCGCCACTCCAGAACTTTTCGGCCCCATCGACCACGAGATAATAGAAATAGAATACATGTTTGGCCCCAAACCGACCCCTAATAACATTGGACGAGAACAGAAAAAAAGAAGCAGAGGTTGAAATAGGTAAAGGTTGGTCGAACTAGATGATTTCATGCAATTTTTAATGTTATCAAAAGATTTAATACACTTATCTTTTTTCTACCTATCTAGGTGTATCTTTTTTTTAACTGCACATGTCCTAACGCTAGTTTTTATGACAGGAAAACTATTTTAATTTCTTTCTTTTTGTAATCTATAAATGCTATTTGAGTTCGACTACCGTAGCCTGACCTTCAGAACTCAAGTTCACCTCAGTCCTTTAAGTCACATATGTTCTATACCTTACATACTTTGATTTATCATCTTTTACAGACTTTAAACAGCTGACAAAGATATAGTTTGACAGTTGTGTAAAGAACAATAATAAATACCAATATGTAATGTAATAACCAATTGCCTATTCAACAATATTTATTAACCGACTTCCCATAAAGCAGGAGGTTATCAATTCGATTGGTATTTTTTTTAAATGTATGTACATCGATTACTCAAAGACGCCTTGACCGATTTGGAAAAGTCTTCTTTTGTTTGAAAGGGTATACTTCCCATTTGGTCCCATAGTCATCAGGTCAGGATCTGATGATGGGATCTTGGAGAAATCGACGGAACTCCTCAAATATTATTGGCATACATATACCGATTTTAGCATTTTCATCAACAAAGCAATCATTTGCACCCAGAGAGTATCATTTGGTGAAATGGAACTGGTGAAGAAGACCAAAGATGGCCAATGGAACTCCTTAATGCTACCAGTAAGCAAATACTTATAAATAAACATTACTGATGAAAATAGTACCATCGAATTGATCTTATGATGAAGCCGGAAGGTAGGCACTGGAACTCCGAAATAAAACAATGGATTCTAGTCGTATTTGGGCTTATTGGAATCATCATGAGATGTACTCTGGCTATATATGATTTTTATGACAATTGAAGGTACCTATCAAAACTAAAAAGAGAAAAATAAAAAGAAAACATTTTAACAAAAAAATAAAACAACTCGACTTCCAAAAAAAAAACACTACTAAGTGAAAAATAACTTTCTTTTCCGAAGTCGACAAGTTGGTGTCTTCGTCGTTAGTTTAGTTTTATGCTAGTATTATATTATCTGCGCTTTAGTTTAATTTTTTGGCACTTACTAACATAATTTAGGTAACTGTCCAAACTAATTGGTTACCAGGCCATTTTATGCCGTCTCTTGCCATCACCGATGGACAATCACCTATTTTTGGCGACTTCAAAAAAATGGAGGTAATCAATGCGACACGTATGTATGTAATATTGTTAGAATTGCACAATATTCACATAGGTTACTCTGTATTGGCTTCTAAACATGTGTGCCAAATTTCATAAGTGTATGTTCGTATGTATGTTTGTCTGACCACGCATTTCCCCAATCATTCTTTTTATTCGATTAAGTATCTCTCAACTTATGGAACAGTGGAAGTTTCATCAAAGTCGGTTTAGAAGTTTTCAAGATATGGAACTTACAACCGAACTCCTTAGCGACAAACAGCACGAATGTGTTAATTAAGTTATTACGGGTATTTTGTCAATCCTAGGTACCTAGGTACCTTACTATAGACCTAGCTCACTTTTTAGTGAGAGTGTACTAAAACTAAAAAGAGAGAAATAAAATACTATTTCACAAAAATAAATCGACTTCTAAAGCAAAACACTAAAAAGTGCAAAAATAACTTTCGTTTCGGAAGTCGATGTTGAAAAACCTATTGATCGAAGTGAAAAACTCACACTTTGCACTTTACAGCACTAACTTAGCAGCGACAACTGGAACTACTAGGCGGCATGTAACTTGGCAAGGTTTTGGCGAAGTGAGGGTAAGTTCGTGCATAATGCTCGTACTGACCAACCACCTTAGAGAGCGAACGGAACGTGGACGCGACGCGATTGGTCAGTCGATCCTTGCGTCAACTGACCAACCAATCGCGCGCTCTGAACGGTGCTAAAAGTTCCCCGCGTCCCGCTTGGTAATCAAAGAGACCTAAAAACGACTTGTGCGCATCTAACGGCTCTAGCGAGGTTACGTGCCGACAACTTCCTGATATTGACTGGTACTTACTGTGAGATTTCTTGGGCCCGGGGTCAGTTTCTACCATCCTATGCGGGCGGTCGTCTGGGTATGTCGGCGGTCGCGTGGACTGAACTTCTTACTGGGCTGTGGGTCGCTTACAACGGCGCACGGCTCGTCTGGAACAATACACATAACTGCTATTAGTATACATTAAATCCTACTAATACGTATAATCGTATAGTTGAATGCAGTGGATGCGAGACGCCAGGACCGATCAGTGAGGCGATGCTTGGGGAAGGCCTATGTCCAGCAGTGGACGTCTTTTGGCTGAAATGATTATGATGATGATGAATACTATATATACATGTGACAACGTGTGAAATGTAGTTGTCGGTACTATATCTGCATCTGTTTAACCCTTGGTGATAACAGGCGTGATATTATGATGTTTTATGTGAAAGTGTTTATGTTTGGATGTGCGCATATGACGTTCGCAGCCGTAATTAATGAAACAATTAAAAATTCATTGTGTATCGCGCGAGGCGATTCCTTGGCAGCGAACGTGTTAGTCAATTACGTTTAGAGAATACAATCGGGAAATGGTCGGGATACCGGGATTCCGGGATCGCGGGATCCCGACCATTTTCTGGCCCCGAAAATCCCGGAACTTAATCTCGGATCTTTGGATTGCCACAAAGAAGTCTAATTTGTATTCCGTAGTCCGTTGCGCCTTGACAATTACCTTGCCTAGATTATATTAATAGAATTTATTACATAACGACAAAAGCAACTCTTTGATTAGCCGTCGTACGATACGTACCTACTATACACAGGTACAGTCCTAATATTTTACACAAACACAATATTTTCAGCTGCTGCTTATGTTGGCAATAAACTACGAAGCAGGCTTGGAAGTCAAACATTGGATGCTTTGATATTTCAGCGATTATATTGTCGAAATTCTAAATAGTTTTTTTGTATTGTCTTTTTTATTTTCTTATTACATTGTGATTTGAGTTGTGCAAAGACACTAAAAACATTTTTTTTTTAATTATTCAAGTTTTTTTTTCATTTGAGCCTAATTAGAAACCACATAGTCTAATCCATCCTATGAAGCGTAATCCCGGGATTACGCTTCAAAAATCCCGTAATTGCGATATTGAAAAACATGCCCGGGATTGTATTCTCTAATTACGTCTCAACGTGTGTGTAGTGTTGTGCCTAGTGCACAATGTAGTGCCTAGTATCGCGGTAGTAGGTTCCCGTTGGATATTTAAGACTTTCACGGGGGCCGAGCTACTGACAAATGTTAAAGTAACATAAAACACATTAATGAGGGTAGCTAAAGATTTTTTAGCTTTGTCTGCTTTTATTTAGAGTTTGAAAGCATCGTTACCCTTTGGGAAAATTGCGGTCATCAATTCAGTTAACGATGACTAAGCAGTAATGACAAACAAAATGACCACAAAGTCAATTCATCGAGTTCTCATAAAAAATCTAATAAATGATTAATAAACAAAGTTGTCAATTAGGTACCTTTATCACAATAATATTATGGAGTGATAACGTCACTATACTGCAACATGGAAATTCCGAAGTCGATCTTTAGGTACGGAAGACTTTATGGTGATAATTCATTTACTTAACAATTACTAGTTTAGTAACAAGTTACAAAGTTTTGTTTGAATATTTCCTATTTGAATTATAAACAGGGTCCAAAACTCAGTCAATTAAATAGTTGGCGAAACTTCGCCGACGTGATATCAAAAACGAAGTTAAAAAAAGAAGTAATTTCACCATTCCGAGTGACCACTCGGAATGGTGAAATTACTTTTTTTTTCCCAACTTCCTTTTTATCCGGAAGGCTGGATTTAAAAGGAAACGATAATGTTCAAAATTAACAGCAATATAATTTAAAAGATGTATTTACAAAAAAACAACAAGAGGGTAGAAGGTAAGGACGGTCAAAGGTGCCGTCCAGTCAACCAGCTACGATGATCTTCAACTGCATAGAAGTTCACAGTACGGGAAGAACACTAGGCGGTTACGAATTACTTCAATAACCAAGTATATTTATATTTAGGTGAAGTTACCAGGTGGTATCTAGCTACTATTATAGAAATTATATGAAGTACGAGGGAGCAGAGGTAGGTACTGTTCAGAAAACTTAGTACGCGTGGTTCCTCGATAGCCGATTGAGTGTGCTGTGTTGTACCAGCGGTAGTGACCCCGGTGAGCTGGAGTTGCTTAGTATTTAGAATTTTTTAATTTATTTATTATTCGGCAAATAATTGGACAGTACCGGTTAAACGGGGTTACATTGAGATTTGAGGTAACTTTGATGATAATTATTTTAATTATTTGCTTAATTATTTAATTATTATTATTTAGATATTTTTTTTTAGGTTTTTAAAGCTAACTCTGTGAAAACGGAACGCACCTTAATTTTCTTTTTAAAAGTTGCAACACTGATATGTCAGCCATGTTTTGCATCAACCTCACCGCAAGAATAAGTTTACTGGTAGCAGAAAAAAATTTTTGAAATGTTTATACAGTGTGAATTCATTAAAAATAAATTGTAAATTGAGGTTAGGTACTTTAAATTGCAATGAAAAAACAATGGGGTATCAAAGTAACCCCATTTTTATTTTAGCGTTTATAGGCTCGTTTATTTTTATTTTCTCCCATACTAGGGAAAAATATTGTATTAGGGGGGATATAAAAATTTTTGCGAAGTCGCCAACACAGCATTTTATTCATATTTTTCAAAATATTATTGAATTATTTATGTCCATTTTAATTTCAAAATTAATCAATTTAACCTCGTTTTACAAAAACTAATTAATTTTATTTTATTCTTATTTATATTATATCTGTAATAATCTATGATTTATGCTCTTTAGATATTGTTACCCACAAAGCCAGCGAGTTTTCGCTAGCGAAACTAATTTGACACTAAACATAAACCGACATGTATGTAGGTGAAATCTTGTAAAGTTAAGTTACCAAATTAATACCGCTTTATTACGGCTGATAGAAAAAAAAGTCGCAGTCGACAAACTCCAAATGATTTTGAAAAGCGAACACTCCTAGGCCTATCATGTATTTCATGACAATACACTACAAGGCCCTATTTCCTAATCCACGAGGTAGGGCCCACGTGTAAACAGAAAACACCTTTATTGGTATCTGTAGCCTTGATAAAGTATGTACTAAAATAATACGCATGACTCTACATTTATTTATTAAATTAAAAATGTTCCCTGAGGCTAATTTTTAACTCGGTTCTTGTAGGATAGGACAGATATGAAAATGGAGAAAAGTTGCGAAAAAAAATTGTTTTGTGCAAAACAATTTTTTGTTGTTTTGTGTGTTGTTGCAAAAACTTCGCAAACACTCGTCCGTTTCCTTGATGTGCAATAGTTCTAAATTCGGAACATCAATCGAGTTTTATAGCCTTCACATTGAAATTTCGACGAGTAACGCCGGTCGTAAAACTAATGGAGTTTTCTCAGCACATTACATTTTAAAACTTTTTACCAGACACCCCTTATAAATAAATCCTGCAACAAACATCTTGTTTATATTTAAATCTGCCAAAATTCGCACTGAAACTTTTCCTCTGAAATATGATGCTGTTTTGAACATTGTTTTTAAACATTTTATAGGATTATATTTTTAAGAGTTGTAACTATTTGCAAATCATCCGCCTCTGACGCAAATTATGCAGTACAGTTTTTATAACCTACCTAATCTTGATTTAAGGTACACACGATTTTTTATACAGCCTATAGTGGAGTGGTTAGGTACCTCAACAGGTAACCTGTCAATTATTTTTTTAAATGCAGAACAATTTATTAATTCAGTTGATAATTCCAACGCAATAAAACAATTAAACATGTGATCATAAATATTTCGAAAAACGGGGTTATTTCAGCGTATCTTTAAATTAAAAAAACAAGGTTTTTTAATTGTATCCAATTTTCTTATATTCATGAATGAAGAGTTTTGTTGATAACCTTAATTAGGTTTCAGCTTGATATTTCGAAGGATCATAACGATGAAAACACGTATTATTTAATGAGCTGCACGCTAATTACCTCAAAGTGTATATTTTTAAATAATAAAGTAACCATCAGGATAAGCCTCAAGCTAAAAAAAGAAAAATGACAAATTTAAGTGGTAAAATTCAAAATTCAAAATGGCGACTAACCGAAATTGTTGAAAGTCAAATAATTAACACGAGCGTACCTCTTTTAGAAGTACCTTAACCCATTCATTGCTTACATGTGTACTTCGTGTGTCATGTTACATAAAACCAAGATGATATATATAGGAGTTTTTTCATCGCCATGACCGAGTCACAGATAACAAAAGACGGGAAGCACCCGTCAACACCGTCAGTACGCGGTCATGACTGTGAGTGGTGTAGTGAGTAGCCCAGTCCTGACCAGATCCAATGCAAAATCAACAGATATAATTATTTAACTGATCTTTTATTGTCATAATATCTAGTCCTTCTAATACATTATAAATAATTAGATGATAATCAACCTTGATATCAACCTTGTATGAAGACAAATCTATAAAGACATTCTAGAAAAAAAACTTGCCATATTTGTATGCTATAAAGTCTTCTTTTTTCTAAAAAACTGTCATAGTTTACCTTATAATTTGCATGACATTTAGATAAAAAAAATAAGAAAACATTATAGACAATAATGCTTTTTTTTTCTATGAAGCCTTCTTTTATCAAAATACTGTCCTAGATTACGTTATGCGCTTTGCATGACATTTGAACAAAACAATAAGAACACATTAAATGACACTTGCCTCTCGTGCTTGAGGTCGTGGTTTCGAATCCAGGCAAGTACCAATGTGACTTTTTCAAATTCATATGTACTTTCTAAGTTTTGGAGGAGCTTGTGGCTAAATAATAACAGCCGCACGGGTCGATCATCAAGGTTAAGCAACGCTTGACGAGGTCGATCCGTGGATGGGTGACCATTTCAACATAACGAGTTTCCTCCGTGCCTCGGAAAGCAGTTAAGCCGTTGGTCCCGGATGTCATTTGAAGATCTTTGACAGACAGTGACAGTCGTTACGGATAGTCAGAAGCCTGAGATCTGACACCAGTCTTGCCAAGAGGTACCGTGTTACCCAGTTACTGGGTTGTGGAGGTCAGATAGGCAGTAGCTCCATGTAAAACACTGGTAATCAGCTGAATCCAGTTAGAATGGAAGCCGACCCCAATATGGGGAAAAGGCTAGGCAGATGTATATGTACTTTCTAAGTTTATCCTGGACATCGCTGACAACGGTGAAGGAAAACATCGTGAGGAAACCTGGACTTATAGGTAATGAATATAAGTCTGAAATCGCCAAACCGCATCGAGCAAGCTTGGTGACCAATTCTCATGCCTTCTCATTATGAGAAGCCTTCTCTCTATGCACTGCAGTGGGACCGTTACAGGCTGGTCTTATTAATTTCTGAGAAGAAGTTCTTTGTCCTCTCAAACTAGTTATCCTACTCCATAAATTCAGTTAAAAATAAACTGGTTGTATTAAATTAATTCCATAAGACGTTTAATGTGTACGTAATTGTTTAATTAGCATATTGTAGGTTACTTGATTGTCTGGTAATGTGTTACAACAGGCTGGAAGTACTGTAGTGGAAGCAGTCCTTGGCATTGCATGCATCATGCGATTATGATATCTAGAGCTTGGAATTCTGAATGTAGAACCGTATCAGATTTGCTTAGCAAATTTTCACATTCGACCTTCCGATTTCAGCTCGTTTTGCACCCAAATAAATAAATACCGAATCTCTTTTAAGAGTTTTTTGGAAGCATGTTTTATCACATCTAAAATTTTTTACATCAACAGAGGTACCTAATTGTAATCAAACGAGTGCTTAACAATTCTGAGAACTAACCGCATATTAACATTACCGAGTGTAAAACCAGAGAATTATGTGGTTAATGGACAAGAACTTATTGCTTTACAGTACCTAAGTGTGCAGGTATTAAGAAAACAACCAATTATTCCGATCAAACATTACATTAAAATAATCATATACATGAATATGTAATGTTGTAACGATTCAAACCAGTGTTCTTTAGGTAAACCCTATCGACAATAATACAGGAAAATTTATCAGGCAAAGTGATCAGGTGGCAGCCATTTTAATTGTCACATGTCTATACAGTGCGCTTTGAAGCTTACGATTCGAAATATGATCATCTATACTAAAATTATAAAGAGGTACAGTTTGTGAGGTTGTAGGGGGTAATCTCTAGATCTACAGAACCGATTTTGAAAATTCTTTCACCAGTAGAAAGCTACATTATTCCTGAGTGTCATAGGCTATTTTTTTATCCCGGAAATTGGTGGAGCAAAGCCGCGCAGAACATATAGTCTGAAATAAAACTGCAGTCAATACATAGTTACAGAATTGCAAGCTGGTCATAGCCTGGGTGGAAAACAACGAGCTCAAGGTAGAGCACCAGCAAGATGATCAGACGCAATAAAGAAGGCTGTTGGTATCTTTAAGCAGGGAGGGAACGACGAAGAAGTTGCTGAAGTGGCAGTGAGCTGGCTATGTGTGTCGATGGAGCGATAGCCGATGGAATAGACGAGTCCTAGAGTGAAGGCCGCGTATCGGTAAGTGTGGCGTGGGACGCTCCGGCTTTAAAAACCGGCCAAGTGCGAGTCTGACTCGCGCGCAGAGGGTTCTGTATAAACAGCTACATTCACCAAAGTAAATAGGTAAAATTACTAACGCTCATAAACAATGAACGCACCAGACATTGCTCTAACGAAAGGACAAAATTAACAATTAATTAATTGTTTTCTGACTTTGCGGTTCGAAAATTGTTCTCCCCATAGAACATTAAACAAAATTTTTACTTTTCCAAGTACATTTTATAAGTTGGTCGACTATTACTCGTAAACTTGTAAAGCCCACAAGCCCAAACATTTCCTATTAATTTCGTTATATATACTTCAGCCGCGAATTTTTTCACGCATCAAAAACAATATAGCTGGCAGGGGGAGGCAGTTGACTCTATTAAAAATAAAGCATTTAAAGCTTAATTTTACGCAAACGACCCGTTTCGAAAAATGGTTTTCATAGACCCGTAATATTTTTGAATGGCCTTTCCAACGTTACCCCACACCACAGGAGAGATCATCATCATCATCATATCAGCCGAAAGACGTCCACTGCTGGACATAGGCCTCCCCCAAGCGTCGCCACATTGACCGGTCCCGTGCGTCTCGCAACCAGCGGATTCCCGCAACCTTCACCAGGTCATCGGTCCACCTAGTGGGAGGCCTTCCAACGCAACGTCTTCCGGTTCGCGGTCGCCACTCCAGAACCTTTCTGCCCCATCGGCCATCCGTTCTGCGAGCAATGTGCCCTGCCCACTGCCACTTGGGTTTGGCAATTCTTCGGGCTATGTCGGTAAACCCTGGTTCTCTTGCGGATCTCTACATTTCTGATTCGATCACGCAAGGAAACTCCGAGCATAGCCCTCTCCATTGCCCTTTGAGTGACTGTAAGCTTCCTGATGAGGCCCATTGTAAGCGACCACGTCTCAGAGCCATATGTCATCACTGGCAACACATACGGGAGAGATAAGAACAAAAAGACTCCACTTTACGTGTATACCTAGGAGTTACGTGTTTCATTGTTTTATTTTACCACTTTGTCGGCGTGGTTAATATGTATATCCATGCCAAATTATAGCTTTCTAGTACTAAGAGTCTCTGAACTAAGCTGTGGACGGACGGACAGACGGACATGGCGAAACTTTAAGGGTTCTTTGTTGACTATGGAACCCTAAAAAGGAGCTGCGACAGACTGGATGCGGTAGGTAAAGAACCGGGTGTATGGCAAAGCTAAGGCGAAGGCCGGACGACCAGAATTAGACTGCGGTAGGCTGAGTTAAATTATGTAAGGGTACAAGTAGGGATGGCTTAATTCGGATTTTTTGAAATCCGGATTTCTGTCTTCTCGTCCGATTGAAATCCGCATTATCCGGTTCTTTGGAATTTTGTTTTTTTTATTGGTGGGCTCGCGCTTTACCACTATCTAAGTTTAAGTGTTTTAAGTTGATTTGATAAAACTGAAATAAAATAGCAGAAATCTGCATATTTTATTCGCTCTATTACGGCGCACGACCGAATGAACGAATGTTCACCGTCGACCACATCATCGTTTACCATCAGGTGAGATAGTGGTGGTGGATTAGAAGATTTTTTATGTGAAGTCTAAAAAACCGGATTTAAAAATGTCAAGTAAATCCGGATATTCCAGTTTCTTTCGAATTTTGAAGAATCCGGACTGCAATCCCTAGGTACAAGTCTTGTACGTAATATACATAGGTTCTGTCAGAAGACTAAATTGATTTGAAGGTTGAAAGGTTACGATGCATTAGTTGGCCATTGAGCGAGAATTTGAAAAGTTCATTCTATTGAATAGTTGCATTGAACGGAGCGTTCATTGTGCTCGTTCTAGTTTCGTGATACGATCGTGTTTACTTATTGGTGGGTTGGTAGAATTGTCGGCGTTCGGCTGTGGCGTCACGCGTCACTAATGCAGCTAATGTTATGCAAAACTATATGTAACCTACCAAAAATTAAGCGAATTTCCTTTAATTTTTTTGTTACTTTAGGACTAAACCCAAAAAAAAATTAGAACTTTTTTCCAAGGTTTACTTTTTTGTAAATTTGTAGGACCGAAGGACCAAAAAACTCATCCTAATTGGTCTTTTAGTGCTAAGCCGTGAGAACGACGCAAAAAGAGACCTTTTTACACCTACAATTACAGATGTAGAATGTTTCAATAAATAACTTAGGTTTAATAATGTAAAGAATATTTATGATGAATGAACTGGTAATCTTGAAGTGATCGGACGTGTGACACAAGGTTGTTTGATATAAACAGACAAAGTGATGTATCCGCTAATGAATCGAATAGTCGTACTCTATACACTGCTAGAATAAAATAACCGTTATTTTAAATTTATCGATTCATTTTACCATTTTAATCAAAAAGGAACTGTTTTAAATTACATAATTAATCATTTACGTCTTAACTACGTAAAACGGAAACGTATAGTTACAGCAATAGGCAAATAAATAATAAATTAACATCGTTAGATAGTAACCTAAGATTGCCTCGGATTTCAATACTTGACACAGAAGTACAACTAATAAATTAAAAAATAAATTGCTTATGAATATTTATTTGATCTTCACTGCATCATTTACATCTATTTATTTCAAATATTTTATTTTTTTAGATTCATTAGTTATCATTTATAAGTTCAATGACAAGAAATCGTCAAGTTTTGTATCCTACATACCTAATGATAAATTAAATCAATGAAGTGTCTTCGATAAATGTTTCTAAATGACCTTTTGTTTTACAAATGTTGTTAATAATAAAAGTTACTACCAGTTCATCTTGAAATACTAACTCCTAACGAAATGTGCAAATAAAACTATTAAATAAGTTTTAGTAAAAATAAAAGAAACATATATTAGACGCGAAAAATAAATAAAAATCACAAAATGCTCGCTTTTGGTTTGAAAACATTTTAAGATTAGAGACAATTAATAATATATACTAAATTCAACTAAAATTGAAATGAAAATTGCCAATTTCAACTGAATAGTTTTTCTTACAAAATATTATCAATATTTTTTTGTCATGATTATGTTGGGCCTTGGTTCTAATTAGCCAAAAGTTTCAGATCTCAAAAAGACCATCACAAAGTAATATTTTCAAGTAGTTTATTCACCAGAAAAAGAAAAAAAAAAAAACCGGCCAAGTGCGAGTCGGACTCGCACACGAAGGGTTCCGTACCATTATCGCAAAACACTGCATAAAAATCACGTGTGTTGTATGGGAGCCCCTTTAATTTATTTTATTTTAATTTATTATTTTTTTAATTAAATATACAACTAAACATTCTGTGAATATTTCAAGCGTCTACCTGTTGCTGTTATTAATATCGAGCAAAAAACGGCAAAAATATCACGTTTGTTGTATGGGAGCCCCCCTTTAATATTTATTTTATACTGTTTTTAGTATTTGTTGTTATAGCGGCAACAGAAATACATCATCTGTGAAAATTACAATTGTCTAGCTATCACGGTTCATGAGATACAGCCTGGAGACAGACGGACAGACAGACAGACAGACAGACAGACGGATCGCAAAGTCTTAGTAATAGGGTCCCGTTTTTACTCTTTGGGTACGGAACCCTAAAAAGAAAGAAAAAACACAATTTAAGTGTTTTCTGAACTATTAAAGTCGGCCGCTAGTTACACCTGTTATTTCATAACACTGGCCACACGTGTATTTAGTCAAGCCACTGTTCGACTGACGACTTTTATGTAGTGACACTCCGGAAGGGGCCGTCCATTAATGTGTGCCCATTAGTGATGTATTTTTAGCATTTTTTAACCTTGCCCTCCCCCTTGGTGAGGTTTAAGACTACCCCCAAAAAATCACGTGTATTTTTAGGGTTCCGTAGGGTAAAAACGGGACCCTATTACTGAGACTCCGCGGTCCGTCTGTCTGTCTGTCTTTTTTTCTTCTTTCTTCTTTTTTTCTTTTAAAAAAACGTTGCCCCACACTAGGAATTTCTTCCTGTATCGTGGGTGCGTTTACAAACATACAAACTCACATACACAAACACCCAGAGCCGGAACAACTATCTGTAGGTCATACAAATATTTGTTGCGTGCGGGAATCGAACCCGCGACACGCAGCGCAGCAGTCTATCGCTCAACCACTGCGCCAACCGTGCGCCGGTGTCTGTCTGTCACCAGGCTGTATCTCATGAACCGTGATAGCTAGACAGTTGAAATTTTCACAGGTGATGTATTTCTGGTTGCCGCTATAACAACAAATACTAAAAACAGAATAAAATAAATATTTAAGTGGGGCTCCCATACAGCAAACGGGGTTTTTGTGCCGTTTTTTTTGCGATAATGGTACGGAACCCTTCGTGCGCGAGTCCGACTCGCACTTGGCCGGTTTTTAGTACCTACAATCTCAATTTTTTAAGAATATTATCTTTATACCTACTATAAAGTATAATCTAATTTTATTCTGAAATTAAGGACCATGACAAAAATGTCTAGACAGAAAGGTTGCAGGTTGTTTTTGACTGGCATAAATAATATTACTCGCGCAATAACACTACACGCCACTTTTCGGTTTAGAAATCGCGCGTTTGACGAAAAAATAAATACATGTGATATCTTACTAGTCTACACCCCTTTCCCCCCTTGTGATATTTCGTGATTTTTGCTAAACCCCCTCCCCCCTTTCAAACCTAACGTGATTAATGGACGGTCCCTAACAACAAGGTACCCAGTATTACTTGACATTACACTGTGGAGCTAGTTGCTACGACAGCTGTCAAATGAACGTCAAAATTCAAACATTTTAGCTTAGTTCCATTAATACACCGGGTGTAAAGATGTACTGTTTTGTCTAGTTGTCGTGCTTTTGTAGTTCAGGGTGACTGTCACACGCGACATTGCGACCAGAATAAGGCTTGGCTAAATAAGCTTTCATTTACATATTTTTCTCTTTATTCTAATTAATATAATGGTCGGTTTGCGAAATTTAATGAGCTAAGTTGGCGTGTTTGTTTTCACAAACGAAATCTAAACATAACTATGAAATAGGATATATTTTTCCAAGATTTTCTGTAAAGAAGATAAAATCAATGCATTCTAATGTCTATTAACGTAATTTATTTAATTTATTGCAAATTTAAATACGTTAATTAGATACTACGTGTTTTAACTTTGTAATTTAAAAAATTGATTTGGTAAAGCAAAAAATATTATTTGATAATCTCACTGACGGAGTAAATAGACTTATCATTTTTCTACCCAGGAAACATCCCTTACATTAAATGCATTATAGCAATAACAGCAATTAAACACCTATCTTCGTGGAATAAGATCATTATGGCCGCAACAAATCGATTATTTGCACGTGTGTCATCTGAATACCTATATTAATTTTATAATAAATTACTACGCAAATGTGACACGTCAGAGTGATAAATGAACACCAATTATAAATATTTAAATAATGAGTATACATATACCTGTTGGGTACATTACTCTTCCATGTATTACGGTGTATACATAGTATACAGGTAAATAAGTAAGTGTAAAGTTGCAGAAATTAATTGTTTACTACTTTGGACACCATTTCCAAGTGAATTGACATTATCTAAATGTAACTGTCACAGAGACAAATATGCAAATATGATGTGAAATTGATAATAAGTAGTCCTCAAGGTGATAATAGTAGATTATGCACCAAGGGGATAAAGCAGTGCCTTACGTCACGGGCGGCATATTGAACAGTAAGCGTAACTATAGGGACTCAAATCGCTCGGGAGTTATGTAGAGTCCTGACTGAAGCGAGGGTGTCAAGCTGTCCCAGACGATAACTCGGTTTATCCCAGAGAAACATACTCTAGTTTTCACACCTTCTGCGAGACAATAAAAAGCCAGGGCTCCATAAATTAAGTATTTATTTTGTAACTAATATAAATTATATGTATGTTGGACACAGTAGTCCAGTTTGGCTGCCTGTCCACTTGGCGCGGAGCAGAGAAAATAGGAGCGGAGCCAACAAACCGAATTGCATAAAAACGCATGCTTAGGCACAGATAATATAATACTAGCATAGCTTAGGGAAGGATAGAGTAACATTTATGTTCGATACATTTATGAAAGTTGTGTTGAGTTTATTTCAGTTCAACATCGCGCCTTGTTCTTTTTATTTTTGATTGCTGCTTATGATGGCAAGTTTGATTTTTGTACAATCCTCTTTACAATGCCATATTTTTACTTGGAATTTTCTATAATGTGATTTATAATTTCGTGGACTAAACTGACATTTGGGGGGTTGTCACTTTATCGCCCCATAAAAATAGTGTCGTACCCTAACTGTCCTTTTTTTTTTTTTTTTTTTTTTTGGGTGGGAAATCATCCAATGACTTCTCCCGCTCTGGGTGAAGCGGAAGGGCGTGTCAGACTTTTACTGACTAAAACCCACCCGTGTTCCTCCAGTTGCTTGTGCCAGGGCCGCGGTAACTCTCTTTCAAATTTATCCGCGACCCAGACAGGCATCGGCCCTACCGGACCCCGTCCCTTTTGCTGACATCTCTTTGAGGCGCGCGTGGAACACTACGCGCCGTAAACTCGGGCTTGGTCCTAATCGGACGGCGAGCTACCCATTACTTTCCGTCCGCAAGCCCGCTCCTACGGTGGCCGGGAATCGGCCTGCGACTCCCGACGCCCGGGGCGTCTCCTGCGGTGGCTAGGGGCGTGAGGGCGTCTCCTTTGCGTCTCCCTCACGCGTTCCGCCTCCTCCTTTGCGAGCATTACTGTTTCGCAGAAGGAGGAGACAGCTTCCCATGCCCTCTCGCTCCGTACCATGGCCTGCACCAAGGACGGACGCGAGAGGTCGCCACCGCCGATCGCCTCCATGAGGACACGGCGGTGCTCCGCCCAAGCGGGGCAGATCTCCACCGTATGCTCCACCGTGTCCTCCAGGCGGTCCACACAATGGTGACACCCGGGCGTTTCCTCCCGCCTTATCCGGAACAGGAACCTCCCGAAACAGCCATGTCCGGTGAGGACCTGCGTCAGGCGGAAGGTGAGGACGCCGTGACGCCTCTTAAGCCACTCCTCAAAGAGGGGCCTTACCGCCGCAATTGTGGCGTGCCCAGCGCTGGGTTGCGACAATCGCCCTCTCCATGTCGCCATGAGATCTTGTCGGAGCTCTGTCCGCCGAGCCGCGATTTGTCGCGGCATCGGGGTTTCGCCCCGGCATTTTGCCTCCTCGCGCCACTTCCATATTTGCGCGAGGACTTTAGCTTCCAGATCCCATGGCGGCAATCCGGCAAGGAGGCTCGCCGCCTCACCGGAGACCGTGCGGTATCCCCGGACTAGCCGGATGGCCATGACCCTTTGGGACGCGTTCAACCGGCGGGCTGGTCGCCGCCTCAGGGAACACGCCCAAACCGGTGCCCCGTAAAGGGCCATGGACCGCAAGACCCCCGCGTAGAGCCTCCGGCAGGAGGCGTTTGGACCCCCTAGATTGGGTAGCAGCCGCTTGAGGGCAGCCCCCGCCCGCTCCAGTCTAGGAGCCAAACGTCGGAAATGCTCCACGAAATTCCACCGGCTGTCGAGGACGAGTCCCAGGTACTTCATCGTCGACCCGACGCCGATGTGAACCCCTCCTACCGTTATTTGGGATCCCGGCGGTGGCGCGTTCCGAGGACCGTGAAAACACATGGCCTCGGACTTGTGCAGGGCCACCTCGAGTCCCAATTGCCGGATCCTCTCGACGATTGTCGCAACCCCGCGTGTCGCTATTTCAGCCGCTGCCTGGTGCGACCTCCCTTGTGCCAGGACCAGCGTGTCGTCAGCGTAACAAACCACGCTGACGCCACTAGGGAGATCAGCGCGCAGCACCCAGTCGTACCCGATGTCCCACAGATGCGGCCCCACGACCGATCCCTGTGGGACACCGCACGACATCTCTCGCCGGTTCCACTCTCCCTGGTGACCGGGGTAGATGACGGCCCTGTCCGTCAGATAGGCCTCGACCACGCGACAGAGGTAGGGCGGCATCCGGTGATACTGGAGTGCCTCCCTGATGCAGCTCCATGGCATGGTGTTGAAGGCATTGGCGATGTCTAGAGACACCGCCAAGACGACTCCACCCCGGGCCACTGCATCCCCCGTCGTGAGAGCTCTCACGCGCATGATGGCGTCCACCGTAGAGCGACCTCTGCGGAAACCAAACTGGCTCTCCGCCAGATCCGGCCCCACCCGCACCAGCTGCTCGACGAGGCGGTCTGCAATGACTCTTTCAAAGAGCTTGCCCACCTCATCGAGCAGCACGATGGGCCGGTAAGCGGACGGAGAGTCCGCAGGGCGCCCCGGCTTCTTAATAAGGACCAGTTTCCCCGTCTTCCAACGAAGTGGGTACTGGCCCCTCTCCAAGCATGCGCTAAAGAGCCCCCTTAGTCGAGGCCCGAGAGCCTCCAAAGCCAGGACCCAGGCTTTTCCAGGTAAGCCGTCGGGTCACCCTAACTGTCCTGAGTGATCAAAAGTTAATCGAAAATCGAAGTATATCGAAAATGAAACTACTTCACGGCAAAAAAAATAAATTTGTTTAGAAACTAGCGGCCCTTATTTAGTTTCTACTCATTTATGTCAGACTTCATTTTATCGATCGCATTTATTTTATTGTTGATTTCATATTTAACACAATAAAAGTTCATGTACTATGTGTATGAATACTGTTATATTTAAATATATTACGTTTATATTCATAAAACATTTATTTACACCAATTAGTAAAAATAAATTGAGGAGTCATGTCACATCGATTCGATGAATCACTTATGATTGAGCCTTACCTACAACACTATGCTCCGCGCTTGCAACATAAAAAAAAATAAGGTCATTGGCATCTGTCAGTTTGGTCCACGAAATTAAAAATCATAGTATACGAGTTTCCACAGGAATTTGACTTTACAAATTCAAATCACTTTACTCCCTTGGGAGTTTCAAACAACTTTATCTTCCTTATTGCTTTACTTTACGTTGAGATTGCACGATATGTAATTGGACATTGTCGAGTTAGCCTTACTTTGTAGGTAGTCACTAAAAACCAATATATCCAAAAAATCTCGAAATAAAACCTTAAAATGTTATTAAAAATAGCATGTTATGAACATTTTTATTTGACATAAAATTATCTAAATGCATAGAGCATATGAATCAGATAACTATTAGTACTCGTACCTAGGTACCTGTTTTAAAACTTAGTACACATAAATATAGGTACAGAATCGTAAACAATGGTAGGCGATCGCATATTTTTTATATACTTAGCATCATGTATTGCAGCTACTTGCAGGATAACCTCGAAGAACTAACGACCGATCTAGATAACTTATTCCGCATTAACAGCCTAGTTAATAGGAGATAAATATACCTACTTAATTAATTTATCTCAAGTAGGTCTTAAGTCTTAACTCTACTAAGTTTTCGACGATAAAGATGTGCGCAGACGCTTTTACGTAGAAATTGATCTACCTATCTGTAGAGAAATATAAGAAAGATTTCTTTGGAAACTTCGTCTCAACGTTGCAATTGTCTGCAGGATCTTTTAAACTGAAATCCCCTCATCATATCAGCCGAAAGACGTCCTCTGTTGTACATAGGCCTCCCCCAAGCGTCGCCACATTGACCGGTCCCGTGCGTCTCGTTACCAGTGGATCCCCGTAACCTTCACCAGGTCATCGGTCCTCCTGGTGGGAGGCCTTCCAACACAACGTCTTTCGGTTTGCGGTCGCCACTCCGGAACCTTTCTGCCCCATCGGCCATCCGTTTTGTGAGCAATATGCCCTGCCTACTGCCACTTAAGTTTGGTAATTCTTCGGACTATGTCGGTAACCCTGGTTCTCTTGCGGATCTCAACATTTCTTATTCGATCACGCAAGGAAACTCCGAGCATAGCCCTCTCCACTGCCCTTTATGTGACTGTCAGTACTAGTCTAGTAAATCCACTACTTATTTTTAAAGTCCTTTAAAATTTGTTTTGTTGTCTATTTTTCTAAATCTTATAATCAATCAATAATTTGATGGATTAAGCAAACGCTGATCATAAGTTGCATCTCTTAAATTATTCTAATCCATTCTTAGGTTTTCATAGTCCAATGGAAATAACGGCATCCTTAATATTTTTTGTATTTATCTGGCGAAGTAGAAGCTGGATATAGTGTTTAATTTTGAGAAAAAAAAAGAATGTCCTTTTGGTGGCAAATAAACATTTTTTCTTTTCTCTTCTTTCTTTAAAAATCTCTTAGTGACTACTGATTATTTTAGGGTTCCGTACCCAAAGGGTAATTAGGGATCCTATTACTAAGATTCCACGATCCGTCTGTCTGTCTGTCCGTCTGTCACCAGGCTGTATCTCATGATCTGTGATATCTAGACAGTTGAAATTTACACACTATTTACACACATTACAGATGATGTATTTTTGTTGCCGTTATAACAACAAATACTAACAACAGAATAAAATAAATATTTAAGTGCGGCTCCCATACAACAAATCATTTTGTGCCGTTTTTGCGATAGTGGTACGGAACACTTCGTGCGCGAGTCCGACTCGCACTTGGCCAATTTTTTTACTTATTACAATCAAACTAACGAAAAAAAATGTCCTTCTTAAAAATACCTAATACTATGTAACACAGTTTTATTTAAAAACTTCACGCCTTTTATACCAAGTAGGCAAGTATTGTTCATGGGCCCACTTTGAAAATTAAGGCTGAAACTTGATATCGTAATTATTACTATTAATTCAATAGTTAATCAGCGAAAAGTGAAGTTTCCACGAAATTGTATAAATACACACTTGCAGGTGATGGCTAATTGTAATTAGTTTATTCGTATCTTTCTGCAATTTACAATAATAAAAAAACAATACTGTATTTTACCTACAAAAGAGTTGAACACTATTTTACGAAAATCACAAAAATAAAACAATAAAAGAATTGAACATAAACATTAATTTTTTTTCCTTATTTTATCTACCTATGTGTCATTTTTATTGATGTTCGGGATACAAAAGAAAAAATCGAACCTTATGTTTAAGTATCTACTTATCTAAGTAACTAATATTTGCATAGGTGAATGTTCTACATAATATGTATATATATTATCAACACAGTTCCAACACATACGAACTACAAGTTATTTGAATAAAGAAAAAGAAGTAAACTCAATGAAATAATGAATGAGAAAAAAAAACTCAATGAAATAATTAGTACCGTCGACAGAAAAAATAAAATGACATTTTAGAAAGCCGTTAATCTGGTATTTTGATACGAATAACTTACAGGTGTGGGTATATACGTGGCCTTAGCGTGCGTACATACATACACACGATTTGCACAGTGCTATAATTACCGTTATACTTCCTACTCAGTAGGCGTAGGTCACTAGGCGACCTACGGACCCTAAAGAAAGGTCACCGGTTCTAGTTGCGCCAAAAGATTTATGAAAGTTGTTCGCGAAAGTTATTTTTAGTTTTGACGCACGATGATGATTGAAAACATGATAAAGAAGTAGGAAATGTTTTCTTAGCACCTTCGTGTGGTATTATAGATAAGATTGATTTATTTTCCTAATTTTGCAATTTCATGACATAACATGATTGTATTCCTCGAAGAGTTCAGCAGAGGTGTAACTATATAACAGTTATGATTTAGTACCATTTAATAAGGAGTAACCCTACTGTATTTTTTTTTTAATATTTTTACGGCCTGAATTTTGTATTTTTTGGTATTGCTGCAATTACATGAATGTTTACTTTATTATTATATTATTTTATATATTGTGAATGTGAAGACTATGTTGGTCATTCTTTTTTTTTTAGTTTTTCTCAGTTAGTTTTAATTATGGTCTGGCAGTTTGAGTAATATAAGCGACCTACCCGTATGTCATTTCTTTGGTATTGTTCGTCGAATCGTTGAGCTCCTTAAATTCTGAGTTGAGCTGCACGGTTACTGACAATACGGGAACTGACTGGACAGGTCCACTCAATCTGGCTGGTTCTTTCCTCAAAAGACCTTTTTAGACACCCATCTACATGGTCTTCACATGATCTAACCAAGATTATTTCTGTATTTTAAAAGTGACCTCCGAGTTTTTTTCGGCCTTTCTTTTAATAGTAGTCAGATAGGAAACGCCGACCTCATATAGTTTAAAAAAAAAAAGACGTGTGGCACTCGGGGACTGCCGCGGTAAAGCTATTGCATAGCATTTTGTATCAACTTATGCAATTATAGTTCTCGAAAATGGCTTTATCACATTGTACTGGGATCGGTCCATCATCACTGACAGGACTATTGTAGCCAATAAGCCTGATATTGTGGTGGTGGACCGAATCGAGAGGCGTACAATGATTGTTGACATTACCGTCCCGCATGACGGGAACCTCGTGAAAGCCGAGAAAGATAAGCAAATCAAGTATCTTGACTTGGCTCGCGAGGTTGTCGACATGTGGGATGTGGACACAGCGATCATTGTACCGATAGTCGTGTCGGCCAATGGCTTAATAGCCACGAGCCTCGACCAACACCTTAGGAGGCTCTCGTTAGGCGGCTGGGTCAAGGGCCTGATCCAGAAAGCAGTACTGCTGGACACGGCTCGCATTGTTAGGAGGTTCCTCAATCTGGAGCCCTGACCGCCGGTAGCTTGGACCCTGTTCCCGATACCGGTGGGCTACTATTTTTGTATTTTTAAATGTTTTTTTATTTAATTTTTTTTAGAATAATATTTAAAAATGTAAAGATATGTAAATAAAATAAATAAATGGAATAATAATAATAATGGGGGCTATCACGATCAGCCCCCAAGATGTAGCCCGTGCAGTCCGTCCGTTGCCGAACTGGAAATCTCCAGGGCCGGACGGGCTGCACAACTTCTGGATAAAATGGCTACAGAGGTCGCACGCTCGTTTGGCATCTCAGTACCAGGCAGCCTTAGAGTCTGGTTCGCTACCCAAGTTCCTTACAACAGGAATTACCCACCTGCTCCACAAGGCTGGTAGCACTGCGGAACCCAAAAATTATAGACCTATTACATGTTTACCGACGGTCTCTAAGGTTCTTACATCCATTTTGAGAGTTAAAATTAATAAACACGTCGACGATAACTCCATCATGTCGGCCTCTCAGAATGGATGTAGGAACGGGTCCCGCGGTACTAAGGAGCTACTCCTTATTGATATGGCCATTAGCCAACAGGTTCGGCGTTCCCGAAAGGATCTGTCGACATGTTGGATAGATTATAAGAAGGCCTATGACTCGGTGCCTCATACATGGCTCATGAGGGTGCTAGAATTGTATAAAATAGATACAACTCTACGCACCTTCCTGAAATCGTGTATGGGGCAATGGAGCACAGTCCTTCGCTATCCAGGATGTCGAAATATCCAGAGGAATAGCGAACCTGTAAGGATCGAGCGAGGTATATTCCAGGGCGATAGTTTGAGTCCACTTTGGTTTTGTCTAGCCTTGAATCCTCTAAGCATGATGCTGGAGAATTCAGGGCTTGGCTATCGGTTGAGGAGAGGTGGTCAGGTTATATCTCACCTCCTTTATATGGATGACCTAAAGCTCTTTGCCCCCAGCAATCTTCAGCTGATGGAGCTACTGAAGGTAACTGAAACTTTTAGTAGCGCCATCAGGATGGAGTTTGGTGTGGACAAATGTGCAGTCATGCATGTAAAACGAGGGGAGATTGTGGAATACGTGGGAATTCAACTCGCGGATTCCATAAACCTGAGATCCCTCTCTCCAAACGAAACCTATAAGTATTTGGGTATGTCGGAAGCATTAGGTATCAGTACTACTGACATGAAGCAATCTTTGAGGGAACGCTTCTTTGGCCGCCTGAAGAAAGTATTCAATAGCCTTCTTTCGGGCGGAAACAAGGTGCGCGCCTTCAACGGTTGGGTCATGCCGGTATTGATGTACTCTTTCGGCATACTCAAATGGACTCAAACCGAACTCGACGCCCTGGATAGGCTGGTCCGAACATTGCTGACTGCATATCGAATGCATCACCCACGATCGTCGGTCATGAGATTGTATATCCCGCGGAAGTGTGGAGGCCGAGGCTTTTTAAATGCCAAAAACCTCCACAACCGCGAGATATGCAATCTCAGAGAATATTTTCTACACGCCGACGTGGGTATGCATCGAGATGTAGTGGCAGTGGACAAGGGACTCACCCCGCTCTCCTTGGCAAATGAGAACTGGCGCAAGCCTGTAGTGCTTGAGACTAACGACCGCAGGGAGGTATGGCAGAGTAAGGAGCTCCACGGACGCTTTTTCCGGGCCCTACATGGGTCCGATGTAGATCAGTCAGCGTCCGTAGCCTGGCTGCGTTTCGGTGACCTCTTTGGGGAAACCGAAGGTTTTGTCTGTGCAATTATGGACGAAGTTATCATGACGAATAACTACCGGAGATTTATTGTGAAGGATGGCACGGTTGACATCTGTCGGGCATGTCACCGCCCGGGTGAATCGATCCGCCACATTATCTCTGGTTGTTCTCGGCTAGCTAACGAAGAGTACTTGCATAGGCACAACCTTGTAGCCAGGATTATCCATCAGCAACTCGCTCTGAAATACACTCTTGTGGCATCGGAGGTACCGTACTACAGGTATGTGCCCGACCCAGTTCTCGAAAATGGCAATATCACATTGTACTGGGATCGGTCCATCATCACTGACAGGACTATTGTAGCCAATAAGCCTGATATTGTGGTGGTGGACCGAATCGAGAGGCGTACAATGATTGTTGACATTACCGTCCCGCATGACGGGAACCTCGTGAAAGCCGAGAAAGATAAGCAAATCAAGTATCTTGACTTGGCTCGCGAGGTTGTCGACATGTGGGATGTGGACACAGCGATCATTGTACCGATAGTCGTGTCGGCCAATGGCTTAATAGCCACGAGCCTCGACCAACACCTTAGGAGGCTCTCGTTAGGCAGCTGGGTCAAGGGCCTGATCCAGAAAGCAGTACTGCTGGACACGGCTCGCATTGTTAGGAGGTTCCTCTCTCTGGAGCCCTGACGGCCGGTAGCTTGGACCCTGTTCCCGATACCGGTGGGCCTCTATTTTTTATATTTTTAAATGTTTTTGTTTTTAAATTTATTTTATAAAAATATTTAAAAATGTAGATAATAAGAAAGACAATTAAATAAAGGGATATAATAATAATTATTATAATTATTAATAATAATTATTTATAATAATAATATTGTTATTATTTATATTATTTATTTATTTATTTTATTTAACCATTAATGTACACACACATAATAAATAGACAAGAATAAGGAACAGAAAATAGGTACAAAGGTATGCTTATTTCTAACGAAATCTCTTCCAGCATACCTGCGAGAGGAGAGTTGCAAAAAAAAGATATGTAGACACCGTGTGTAGAACGATAAAAAGAAAAATATATTAAACAATTCACAATAAAGAAGAATACTGTATAGATAATTAATATAAACTCTTATATACATGAATATTATTAAATTAAATATTACAATAATAAATACTGACTAATATCATAAATACTTAAATAATAATACATATTAATATGCAACTAAGACGGAATGGAAAGATAATGCTCTTTCACTCTCTTTTTAAAAACTGCAAGAGTTTGGCAGTCCCTAATATCAGGCGGTAACGAGTTCCACAACCGCACCGCTTGCACAGTAAAGGAGTAGGAGTAAAAGTCGGTAGTGTGGGAAGGTATTCCAAGGAGATGCTTAAGATGCGACCTGCAAAGTGCATCGGAAGGACGGGAGTAGGAGAAGCGTTCGCGGAGGTAAGAAGGCATTTTAGGGTTGTGAAGGACTTTAAATAGCAAACACAAAATCCGAGAGTTCCTGCGAAGTCGAATAGGGAGCCACTTGAGCATTTTGCGAAAGCCTGAAACATGGTCATACTTTTTGAGATTGAAAACAAAACGAATACATATATTTTGCAAACGCTCAAGTTCATTTAAAAGCTCCTCGGTGGCATCCAAATAACAGGCGTCGGCGTAGTCAATGATGGGCTGAATAAGAGTTTGGGCAAGGGAAATTTTGGTGTTCAAGGGCAAAAAGCTCTGGAGGCACTTCAGCGAGTGGAAAGTGTAGTGCACCTTGCGACTGACTTCAGCGACGTGGGCAGTCCATGATAAATAAGAGTCCATGATCACCCCCAAGTTTTTAGCTGTCCTAGCGTATTCAATTTGAACTCCATTCAAACTGAGAGAAGACAGCACCGCAACATCCAGCCTGTTTCGCATATGCCTACCGCCGATAACCATGGCCTGAGACTTCTTAGGGTTGATTTGCAGCCCAAAGGACCGTGACCACTCCCCAATTAATTCCAGGTCACTGTTAATGGCGGTCACTGCGGCTTCTGCATCTTGAATAGGAAAATGATGGTAAAGCTGCAAGTGGTCAGCATAGAGATGGAAGTTACACGAGATTACTCTAGTGACAGAGTTAATAAAAATAGAAAAGAGAAGAGGAGAGAGAACGCCACCCTGTGGCACACCCGCAGTAAGAGAGCACCAATCCGAAGAACTCTCGTCGAGGTGTACCCGCTGCGAGCGGCCTCCAAGATAGGAGTTGAACCAATCAATAGTGGAAGAGGAGAAATTGAAAGATTTAAGGATCCCAAGAAGGATATCGAAGTCAACAGAGCTAAAAGCGCTGCTGAAATCGAGAAGTACAAGTAAAGTAAGAGATTTGTGGTCCATAGCCCGGCGGATATCGTCAGTAACCTTTAAAAGAGCTGTAACAGTGCTGTGACCGGGCCGGAAACCAGATTGAAAAGGACTAAGAAGATCATTATTAGAGAGAAACAGAGACAATTGCTGATGGACAATGTGCTCAAGAACTTTGGAAAGATAAGGAAGTATGAAAATAGGTCTGAAATCGGTCAGTGTGACCGGGTTAGGGATTTTGGGTAGTGGAATAATATGGGCTAGCTTCCAAGCATCGGGAACAGTGCAAGAAAACAAGGAGAAGTTAAAAATGTGGGTCAAAACGGGAAGTAATGTGGAGAGGATAGGAGAAATCATTCTTGAGCAAAGCCCGTCATTCCCAACAGCGGAGGAGGAGATAGCACAAATAGATTTTTTGACATCACTTTCACTCACAGGACTGAAATCGAAAGACGAACACCGCGGCACTGGCAAAACGGAAAGTTTATTTAATGTCGATAATTTGACGTGTGGATCCAACGTCACGGGTGAAAGTGAAAAATGTTTGTTTAGAGCACACACGTCAATGCCTTTGCTAGAAGCGGCAGGAGATTTACCAATGCCGACAGTTTTCAAAAACTTCCAGACTTCAGAGGAGTTCCGGTTGTCAAGAGAATTATGGAAGTAGCGTCTCTTTGCATCTCTACACATACGACTACAGCGATTACGCATCTCTCTACACGAACTCAGGTTGTGTTCGGAAGGACGGCGCTTTAACCTCCTTTTAGCTCGGTCTCTAACTGTGAAACTCAACTAATAAAACCACCTGCACGCTGTTGTTGGAAGAGATTTACAAAATATTAAAGATAAAAAAAGCAATCGAGAATATCAGTCATCACAACAAACTAAAATAAACGCACAGTGTAACGAAACGTAAAACAGGAATTATGAAATTGACAGATGTCAAATGTCATCATGTCAAGATTGTCAACTGTCAAGTAAAATATAAAGGTAAACAAATAAAAATAAAACAACTACCGGCAGACATTCAGAGTGAAAAGTAAATAAAATAGATGTTACAGCAAAGATTGTAAGGTTAGAATAATAGAAGAAAAAACAAGTCCAAAAGTGTACCGACATGACTTGTTACGTCATTACTAAGTGGCCGAATTAAAATATGTACGGGGATCAAACAAATGAAACCGTAGACTCAGCGACGGGTCTTCCTCATAATCTTCGCTCTAGGCGTAGCGGTTTTAGGCAAAGTGGCAGCGGCAGCAGGCCCAGGATCGTTGGATGAACCAGCACTGGCTGCAGTGGGAAATAGCGCGATTAATGACTGAAGCTCACCCATTGATGCAATCTTCCGGCGAGACTTGTCAGGAGTTTATGATTATTATTATACATATATATTTATATTTAGTTTCGTAGAGTCGTACAATACGTCTTATCGCACACAACGCCGTGTCGAAGACTGCCGAACTGAAACGACGTTAGACGATGCACGGCCTTCAAGCCACACCTCCTTGCCCGTCGAAGTGGGGAGCGTGAGGTTTTTTTCGTTACGGAATTTCTGGATTCGGTCCCCGCGCTCAAGGCCCGCGATAGAAGCTATGCAATAGCTTAATATGATCGACATGTAAAAGTGTTTGTACAAACCAACTTACAGAAATAAAATCATTTATCATTTATCACTGCTACCGTGCAAAAATCTAAAGTGGGGATTCTACTGAAAAAATCCAGACCCAAAAACTAAATAACAATACCGACCCAGGAGTTGAACCTGGGACTTCATACTCAGCAGTAGAGTCTGAGTCATCATGATCAACGAATAAATTAAGAGACTAATCCGAAGAAAATTATTACAGAGATGACAACTACCAAGAACTGTGTTAAAACTGAATCAATTATGTTTTTATTACGGTGACTTATTTTTTATAATTAGTGCAGAAATTAGAACAAAACCATTAGAGTCAGCCATTATTATCAGCCATCAATGTCGCTTTACTTATCAAGAGCAGTTTTTTAGGGTTCCGTACCCAAAGGGTAAAACCGGGACCCTATTACTACGACTCCGCGTTCCGTCTGTCTGTCTGTCTGTCCGTCTGTTACCAGGCTGTATCTCATGAACAGTGATAGCTAGACAGTAGAAATTTTAACAGATGATGTATTTCTGTTGCCGCTATAACAACAAATAGTAAAAACAGAATAAAATAAATAATTAAGTGGGGCTCCCTTATAACAAACGTGATTTTTTTCAGTTTTTTGCGATAATGGTAAGGAACCCTTCGTGCGCGAGTCCGACTCGTACTTGGCCGGTTTTTTATTAAGATCATGCCTTGAACATCGACAAACTGTCAGTATAGAATACGTAATCAAAATATTGGAGGGAATAAACGCCTTTTGTTAGAGAAAGTCTATTAAAGCACTGACGTGTTTTTGACTGAAAAATTAATCTGACTTGTGTGGATTATCTAGATTTTATTCCTTATTACTTTAATATTAATCTGTCGACGCGTGATTTGCACACCATGTGTGCATAAGCTATTGTTTTTATATTGTATTTGTAATTATACGCGCAATGGCTTGACTCATTTTATATACATTTCTTTGATGAGTTGATGACACTATGTTGTAGTATATTAATGTTTTTAAGTTCTTATTTGGATTATTAATTGTTTTGTATTATGGATAAATTTATAATTATTTGATGTTTACTTGTTTATATTTGTTCGCTGTTGAGGCAAAACATGACAGTGATTTAATTTAATGTAACATTTTGCATGACTTTTGGTGTGTTTATACTTATGTTTTGGACAAATAAATTATCTTATCTTAATAATAATGGAATTGATTAGAAATTTGTCACATATTTCAATATAAAAAAGGTAGTAAAAAGATTTCTCGCTCAAGTTAAATGTCGTTAACAAAATATTATCAGACATACGCAAAATTTTATTATTTTGCTTTTTTTTGTATTTTTTTTTAAGGAAAACAATATTTTCACTAATGATAGATTGGATGTGATCTCCTGAATGTAAAGTAATTTACCGTATCTATTTTTTTTTTACATTTATTGCTCATATACCCGCCCGCCGCATAAAGCCGCCCGTTTTATATTTTTTTAGTTTTATGTTTCTATTACACCTGTATATTCTGGTGTACAATCTATACTAATATTATAAATAGGAACAATTTTTTTGTTTGTTTGTTTGCACCGAATAGGCTCCGAAACGACTGGACCGATTCAAAAATTCTTTCACCAATACTACTACTACTTTCTTTTACTATTATTCCTGAGTGAGTGACAGGCTATTTTTTATCCCGAAAACGGGTCCTGTGGGGTGGTGCACGGGAGCGAAGCCGCGGGGAACAGCTAATAAAGTATATACAAATAATGATCAAAGTAAATTGTAGGTTTGAAAAATATCAACATTGACAGCTGCTAAAAAGTCAATACAATCGAATGTTTTGCTTCATATATAGCCCTATAGGTCTGTTTACTTGAACTACTTTACGCGCTCCTTCGTTCATATTCATAACAAACTAACGGCATATACAGCGTGTTGTCTATACGTTGCTAGGCAGCTAGACACTTACTAGGTAGTTAGGTCTACAGTGTCGGACATGGAGTGGCGATTACCGACAAAACGTGGGTATAGTAACAGGAGCAACATGCGTCTCTCTTGTTACGTGATCCTGTGTTTGATACGTTGTTTTACTACTGTAGGTCACTTTGCAACGTGTTTTTCAGCGATTTTAAAACATTTTTGAGTCAAATGTTCGAGTTATAGGCTGTCCTTTTTTGGATATGGCATTTTTAAAGGGTAAAAACAGGTCCCTATTACTAAGACTCCACTGTCCGTCTGTCTGTCACCAGGCTGTATCGCATACACCGTGATATTACACAGTTGAAAATTTCACAGATGATGTATTTCTGTTGCCGCTATAACAACAAATAACACAGAATAAAATAAATATTTAAGTGGGGGCTCCCATACAACAGACATGATTTTTTTGCCGTTTTTTTGCGATAATGGTACGGAACCCTTCGTGCGCGAGTCCGACTCGCACTTGGCTAGTTTTCAGTGATTTTAAGACATTTTAAAGTCAAATGTTTGAGTTATAGGGTGTCCTTTTTTGGATGTGTATTTTTTTTTCTATGTCTATATGCATTTTACATCTATTAAGGGGTGGTTTTTCAATTATTAGAGTTATATTTCGATAGAGTGGTGTTGGTGTTTGTTTGCCCTTGGATATGGTGATGCATCGATATCTTGGGAGAACCCTTAAGTCCCAAGTGAGATGGGACGTTGTTGTTGAATACTAAACATTCTAACAGACACGGTAATTGATATGACGTATATTGTTTTACACATATTTTGTTCATATTGTTTACACACAGTTTTTTGTTGCGATTGCAGTTTGTTATTAAGTAGATACGTAATTGTTGCGGTTACTTTAATTATAGTGTACATATAACTATTCACAAATCCATTGCAAGGCACTGATCGCATACGTAATTCGCAATTTTTGTTCGTTTCCTACTGCGTTTTACATGCCTGTGTGTGAACCTGTCCACTGAACCATTAAGTTTTAATTTTCAGGCATAGAGAACGGATTCAAACCAACGAATCATTCGACAAAAGGAAAAACAATCGGTTCGCTTACCAAAACAGAAGTGCAGGTACAAAAAATAAATTATAGTTTTCAGACAAAAGTTCCAAATATGAGCATGTTTTCGTGAGCTAGAGCAGGAGTGATGAACGTCACGAAATAAGGTGAAAATTCGCGTCAAATAACACTTTTGAGAAACATTTCACGACACTTCCGGTTTTGAACGTCCGCATAGGGGGGAATGTGTTTCCGGGGATCACGAGACGCCGAGTGTTCGGGAGGCTGGCGCACTGTTTGTTGTGGTTGAGCTCGAAAATGACGCGCGGTGCGGCAGGCGTGTGCTCGGACAGAGTCGGCGCGGGATTATGATGCACGAAGCCTCGCGACTACAGTTTTGCACCTCCAAGCGACCACCGCCCCACTCTCATATTGTTCTTATTTTAAGGTTGCAATAGTTAAGTTCCGCGAGTTAAACGATTTGTGTCTCGCAAATAGGAAAAACGTTCTGATTCAAGGTGTCATCTTTGCATCATTCGTCTTCAGGAAATAGATTAATATTTCTCAATTTTAATCTGACGTCTACTAGCTACTAATATCTTATCGTAACTTGATAATGTAGTTGTTTAATGTTTTTAATATTTAAAATAATGGCGTGTTAAATTATTTCATGGCCGTTTAGGTAAACGTTTATGCATCAATTAGTTATGAATTACAAAACTATTTGTTAAGTTTAAATTATTAAGGCAGTTGCATAATTCTTTATTAAAAGAGCAATTTATTATTTAAAACTTTTTGCAAGCTGTTTCTGGCAATCAAAATGATCTTTCAACAAAATTAATACTAAAACAAATAAAAATATAATATTAATTTTATTCGTGACGCAAACTCGATCAACTCGACTCTAGCATTGACACATTACATAAATAATAATAAATTATACAAATTTAAATTTATTTATTACAATTCCACCGGATATTACTTACAAAGTAGTATTTACTACGTCATACTTAAGTTCACAAAAGGGAGAGAAACAAGTTTAAGATCATAACATATTAATATTAATGAACATGTGTAACATATATTATTTAAAAACATTGTCATTACAATAATCAATCAATTAAGCATCAATAACAAATTAATAAATCGACAACCGGAAACAAAAGGGATTTTTGTCAAAATAAGAGAACACGCTATAGCTAAATTAAAATATAAATATTTTGCGACCCACCCCCATTGAAAGCTCTTTCAGCGTTATGAATTTAAGAAAAGTTTTGTAAAGTGGGTACCTAACAAAAAACCGGCCAAGTGCGAGTCGGACTCGCGCACGAAGGGTTCCGTACCAGTATTGAGAAAATTCGGCAAAAAAATCACGTTTGGTGTATGGGGGCCCCACTTAAATATTTAATAGACAGACAGACCGCGGAGTTTTAGTAATAGGGTCCCGTTTTTACCCTCTTGGGTACGGAACCGTATCTCATGAACCGTGGTAGCTAGACAGTTGAAATTTTCCCAGATGATGTATTTCTGGTGCCGCTATAACAACAAATACTAAAAACAGAATAAAATAATTATTTAAGTGTAGTTTTTTTTGCGATAATGGCACGGAACCCTTCGTGTGCGAGTCCGACTCGCACTTGGCCGGTTTATATTAATATTTGTGAAAAGTTTTCCTTGTGCCGAAAACACGTACACAAAACTGTGCTCTCGTGCGGACATAAGTGGTCATCAAACATGCCTGAACTTATCGCTAAAATTCAATGTTGTTCATACCGCCATTTTAATAACCAAGTAAATATTTCCTAACCGCAAGTTTTGTATTTTTCTTCATACGGTGTAAGAGCAAATAATTAGGAAGCATTTCACAGCTATACTAGGTTCGAAATAACAATATCTACACTTATTCACTATCGGAATATTGTCAAGTTCATTGAAGGTCAATTTAAAAATGGTGTTGATCTAAGTTTGCCCCAGCCACAGGTGTGGTTTTCCTAGTGCAAGAGCTAGTAGGTATTTTTTTATTTGACAATGAGAATGTTTGTTTGCATTGAGTTACTGTCGGAAAAACTATAAAAGTTCTTGTCGTTCTGTTGGTATCACACATTTGATGTAGGTAAAAACATGGCATCTCCTGCTATGACATTAAGAAGTTCCAGTGAAAGAAATTACTAATTATTTCTTATTAGCAACAGAATAGAGATTTCCTATTCGCAATTTTTTTTTTTTTTTTATAAACTCACTTACACAAACACCCAGAGCCGGAACAACAATATCTGCAGGTCATACAAATATTTGTTCCGTGCGGGAATCGAACCCGCGACACGCAGCGCAGCAGTCAATCGCTTAACCACTGCACCAACCGTGCACCCAAACTTAGCTTTAAATTATTATTATTATTTTTATTATTTAGCTTTATTTTTTTTTATTATTCATTTAAAGTTTATTTTCTAATAACTAAAGTTTGCTTAAATTTAATGATACAAAATTTAGAAAAAAAAAATATAAAAGAAAGCTTTTATAAAAAATGCCAAACGTGGTTTCTTTGGCGATATTCCCACGACTTTGCAGTAGCAGTAGTAATTAAAGTTTGATAATACAATGAATATGATATTTGACTCTCGTACTTCATGGAAGCACTTCCTTTAATATCTATTTTGTTTGCGCTATATAATATTTCCAACTAAGTCTTGGAAAGGCCTGATGGCGTAACTACTGTGGTTTCAAATGTATTAGCATCTGGTAAATAACGATTTATGACGTACCTACTGTGACGGTAAAGTTTTTATTTTAATAACATACATGTGTGAGACAATATATGGCTGTAATGATTAATAAGACACATAAAAAGGATCGGGGTTTCTCTTTTTTATTTTCATTCCTAATTTTGTGAAAAAACCGACCAAGTGCGAGTCGGACTTCGCACATTCAGGGTTCCGTACTAAACCGCAAAATCAAGTTGGTTGTAATAGGAACAATTGCTGTATGGGAGCCCCCCTTACAAACATATGGGCTGCACTACCAACATGAATCCACACACACCGGAATTGTAATTCCGAATACTTACATACAAAAACACACCATCATGCACAACACACCACACCACACGGGCAATCATATTTTTTTTTATCTACTTGTAATTCGGTTAAATTTTTTACATATATTTTTGTAATCATACGTTTCATAGATTCATATTTCTTTTATATTAAATGTTTAATTAGCACTATACTCTACTGCATGTAAACAAACTACAATACATTATGTAATTTGGATTCTCCTGAGATACAGGTTAATTACCTAGTTCAGGAGGCAGAGCTTTTATATAACTGTGACACTTGTTTGCAAATAAATAAATTTATTATTATATATAAATGTTTTTTGATAATTTGTATGACTTTGGGTCAACAAGATGCTTATACTGTGAAAATTTGAAGACTTTAGCTCCAACCGTTTGGTTGTACCACCTGTGTGACAGACAACGGACAGACAGACGGACACGTGAGTGACAGCAATAGGGCTCTGTTTGGACCCGTCGGGTACGGAGCCCTAAAAAGGTATCCTTTCATTAACAATTTTTTAAGCTACAATTTTTTCCCTAAAGTGACAACTGAATAAAATAATTTAGCAGATAAACAGATTAAAACTAAAACGATTGACAGTTTTAATGATCATATTTTTTTTTTAATCAACCTTCGAACAACATAATCAACAGAAGGTGATTAATGGCTTAAAGGAAACTTGATCAGCAGTTTAGTATTGTAGTTTTTTAGGGTTCCGTACCCAAAGGGTAAAAACCGGACCCTATTACTAAGACTCCGCGGTCCGTCTGTCTGTCACCAGGCTGTATCTCATGAACCGTGATAGCTAGACAGTTGAAATTTTCACAGATGATGTACCTATTTCTGTTGCCGCTATAACAACAAATACAAAAAACAGAATAAAAGTAGGGCTCCCATACAACAATCGTGATTTTTTGCCGTTTTTTGCGATAATGGTACGGAACCCTTCGTGCGCGAGTCCGACTCGCACTTGGCCCGTTTTTAGCATTGATTTATAGGATCGATTGTTTAGTCCTTTCCTCTAATCTGTGTGTTATTGAGATTAATAACAGATAAACCATTCTGCCATACTCAAGCTAAAATGGCGCTATCTGACAATTAACCGATTTAGTTTTTTCATGCCATCGTAATAAGAAAAAACATATCTATCGATCTGTCAAAGCACAATTTTTCTACTGTCTATGATTCCGGGCTGGATAAAGAAATTAAAATGTCGTTAATTGCCCCAAATTTATATGTTTATAAACCTATTTATGATAGGATTAGGTCTTGTACATAATATAACAATGATTCTATTCGAATGTGCGCAAGTGGAACAATTTTTATTAAGTGCACATTTTGATTGATTTATAGTTGATGATGAAGGGAAACATCGTGAGGAAACCGGCATGTCCTATAACCAAAAATTCGAAGACATGTGACATCCACCAACCCGCACTGGGCCCGCGTGATGAATTATGGCCCATTCCCTCTCACAGAGAGGAGGCCAGTGTCCCAGCAGTGGGAACATTAATAGACTGATGATGTGATGTGATGTGAGATGTAATTTGAATTATTTTTCGGTTTTTCGTTTTTTTGTATATAATTCATAATATGATTTTTATCAGATAGCGGCATTATAACTTGGGGACGACAGCATTAAATGTAACTGTCTCAGCTTTTGTCACGCCATGGCGTTAATTGCCACGATAAAGATTTTCTGGTACCTAATGTTTTATGTGGCCTTTTGATTTGTTAATTAGACATTAACCTTATTTAAACTCATTACGGATTTTTCCATAATAATCATGATAATATCTTTACTAAGCAGTTTATAAATCACTTGTAAGAATCTTAGGAATGCGTAATTAAAACTAGTTATTAAGTAAGTATTTTACCTTAACATTTGGTAAATAAAATATTACTTAGGTGTAATTGTAACTCCCCGTGTTAGGTTATTTTTCACGGTATGTAAGTGCTTGCAAAGTTGCAAACACGACTATCAAATAGCCCGCAGCATCTAAAGGGGGGCAAACCGGGGCACTTGCCCCGGGCGGCAGTTTAATGGGGGCGCCAAATCCTTGAGACAAGAATTCGAAATATTGAACAAATGAAGCCTCTTTTCCTACAATCTCATAGAATTTTATCAAGTAATCTTAATATAATATGTTTGAAAAACAACCTTTTCTATTTCCATACGCCCAGTTAGTTTTTGCATACAAAGTGACAACACATACCTTCGTTCTACAATGAGTCAGGATCGTCTATCTGGCCTCGCGATCCTAGCCAATGAAAACAAAACTGCCTATGCGACGGACTTTGAGGAGCTAATAGATTATTTCGCAGAAAAGAAAGCACGCCGTGTAATATATTTTTTCTGTGTTTCTGTTTTATGTCACAAATGAAAGTTATTAGATAATATAAAAATAAAAAATTATAAAGGATTATTATTTTAACAAATGGTCACAAAAATGCTACTCATTGGCAGTTTTAACAGTTTTTCTCAAAGAAATACACAAAACATGGAAAGTTTTCGATTAAGTACCTAAATAAGAAGTCGTGATCTCATAGATTAATAGGAAAAAAATATTAGCACAATTTGTTGATTTTAATAGTATACGTGATGAAAAAAGTGAATTTGATAAGGTGAAACAAGTAGGTACCTATTTTATAGCATATTTTTAGATACCTTCTAACGAAACACAAACAGTTAGTGTAACTAGTTAGTTACTTCAAATACATAATTAATCGATACTATAAAATCAGGTTTAATAAATAAAATAAAAAATATGTGTCACCGCTTCGTCAACTAGAATCTCTTAATTTTGAACTTTTTTAGGGACAGAATTTCTTATGAATTTGTGATTGGTAATATGCTTTTTAAAGTACTTAGATTTGCCTTTTTTTTCAAGCGAATTTAAAATAAACTAAGTCTTTATAACAACTTGTGTGCTCGCGTGTCTTCTCTTGCGATGAAAAAGCGTACACTAGAACAATATTTACTATTTACCGATACGTAGCTTTGTTTGCCGAGCCTATCAACTGGTGCTTCCCCTAAACCCCTGTAATATTGACATGGTTTTATCCAAGGGTTGCATGAGGTGATAATATAATGCCAGTTCAGTCCACCAGTCTACTAACGACTGTAACTAGCTCGTATCGATCGAACCCGACCTCATGCGTCCCGCACGTGCTCTTCAACGCGTCAGGAACGGTCCAGTAAGTTGAAGGCTATTGCTGTGAAGCTATTAGATGAGTGTTACATGACTGTGTGTCCTCTGGACTTTGGGTCAATCAGCCGTGTAACTAGGAAGCAGTGCAAAAATCTCGACGGTGTCTAGTAATAACTTAGGATTCTTAATTATTTTCTATACAGAATTTGAATTAAGAATAATTTTATCAGTTGCTTAACACCGTTGAGATTTTAATAGGACCCTTGATGTTTTGGGGCTGTCTTGCTAATTTTAATAGTTCTCAGCAAGCGATTTTTGCCCATCATCATCATTATCAGCCAATTAATGTTCCCACTGCTGGGACACAGGCCTCCTCTGTGAGAGGGAATGGGCCGTAATCCACCACGCGGGCCCAGTGCGGGTTGGTGGATGTCACATGTATTCGATTTTTTGGTTCTAGGACATGCCGGTTTCCTCACGATGTTTTCCTTCAACGTTTTGAGAGCAGTGGTGGTGAAATAATTTACACAAAGTAAAGCGCCTGCCTGGGCTCGAACCCACGACCTACAACTTGTAAGTCTTGGCCGATACCACTGAACGGAATACCGTTGTTGTTGAATTAGGTATTTTACCTATGATTGCAATTATTGTAAGTATTTTATTTATTTATTTTATTTTATTTTATATCAAGTATGTGAGAACCATGTTCCTATTTATCAAATGAATGAATTTACCAGTTAGTGCTTGTAATATTTATACCTATACGTAGTATAGTATCTAGTGTTATTCTGGGTGCATCGTCCTCACGTATGTGAATTAATGTAAGTAAATATTATTGTAAAACACAATTTTTTTTAAAGACTAAATTAAATGTGGAGTTTCTTGTTCGTTCTTCTGCATATCAAGCTACTTTTCCGAATGGATGTTAGAATCAATTCTTATTACTTGTAAATTTAAATTATTGACGTTCAAAAGTGCCGCGTTTAGGATTCAAAAGTGACACTGCAAGCGGCGGCATAATACAATATAATATAATATAAGCGTGTTCACCTCCATCACGTCTGAATTTTCTTATAATACTTATCTAATAATCTAAATACCCCTCGTTGCTCTACCGCAGAAAACGGAATGCAAACTACTGTGTGAACTGTGAACACACCAATGATTTTTGCGGGTTCGAGTACAAAACCGTTCCCGCAGAACTGGACGGCCGTGGGAAAGAGCCCTAATTTACCTGTGTCATTGGATGAAAACCCAAAATATATTTTCCCGACTGCCGACGGAGGGTAATGTGTTTATCAGTCTATGTATGTATGTATATGGCGTTCTAGAGACTAAACGCGTTGGCTGATTTTGATGATTCCTACGTCAATCGATTCGTTTTAACCCTGCAAGTGTCACTGGCTACATTAAAATTGGAAAATAGGAAAATGGCGGATTTAGGGCGTCATATTGTGGGAGGCCAAACATTTTTTCATCCTAAGCCGTCGTGTGGGGTATCAAAATAAAGGGTTTTAAGAGGTGATTTCAAAAATATATAACACTTATATGTTTAAATGTACCTAATTCGAAAATAAAATAACTAAAAAGTTATAAGAAAAAAAGTTAATTCAAAAAATCAAAATCCCGACTGCTTAAAAAGCGAAATAAAAAGATGTAAACAAGGAGAAAATCAAGCTGTGCAGTCGGAGGATACATCTGGTTTTGGTCAACCAGCTCGCGAATATGATGATCAATTAGCGGATTTTGATGAATCATCAAAATCAGCCAACGCGTTTAGTCTCTAGAACGCCACATACATACATACATAGACTGATAAACACATTACCCTCCTGCGGCAAAAAAAATACAGGTATAAAAAATACAGCTATAAAATACAGGTAGATATCTATCGGTACATTCGGTACCGTAGCATTTGGCGTAGCGACCTGCTTAAAGCCCGCAAAGAGCTCGGCGGTACCGCAGCGTTTAGCGTACCGCTCCGCGTAGCACTCGGTGTAGCGTTCGGCGTAGCGCTACGTGTAGCGATCAGCGTAGCACTCGTAGCTTTCGGCATAGCGGTCAGAGCACTTCGCGTAGCACTCTAGTACAAAAATAGTCTGCCTAATGTTTTTCATTTTCAACCTAAAATATATATTTTTGGACTAGCTTTCATTCTTATCAATCTTGCTTTGTCAAAAACAAGATGAAATATTCAGTCAGTAACCTATGTAAGGGCTATCCTAAGTAAACACGTGTTTGGAAATAACCAGCGTAATTTATTGACCACGTATTATGTGGGTATTTATTATCCATCTTAAATTTTCAAGTGCCTTATTTACCTAAATGAGAGACATGAGCAATGACTGCGTCACTAATTCCAAAATATTTTACTAGAAAGCTGTTTAGGAACTAGACTTTCTCTAGCCGTCAAGATAAGATAAATTTTGGGTCATTTTTATAGGTAGAGGTGACAATTTTAAATAATGATTGATTTATAAACGAGTATGCAAATCTCAAAGTAGGTAACTATTTGCATGTCTAGCAAACTGGCGCCGGCGCCAATTGACAAGAACGAATCTAATTATACCACTATGCATTTGGAAGATTCAAGATGCATGTAACAAAGAGCATGTAATTTCCTTATTCTTTTACACATTGTGTCTTCGTTCATCATCCAACTTTCCTGTAAAGTGTTTTTGTGTTTACATAAATAAATAAATAAAGAGCTCTAACGAAATTAGGAAGTGACTGAGAAAGACGACACTGCTTAATTTTTCTCTGTCGCCACAAATATTAGTGGTAAAGTTTGGCTGTATTTATGAAACTCTACATTCGCATCCCGCCAAAACTCATGGTTCTTCGAGAAAAAGCAAGTGCAGATCCAAAACGAAGTAAAATAATAGAATAGTGAATTTGCGATCCACCATCGTTTTGGAATATTTTCACAGCAGTGTTTAATTACTGTATTATTAACGCTTTTATTTAATTAACATAGCTTTTTTCTTCGACTGTTCCAAATCTTTGTCTGACACCTGCCCGCATAGTTTCAAGTTCTACATACGAGTAGTGACAAAGTAATTAGATCGTGTAAATTAATACGCCTAATTTTTTTAAGGTATTCTATATATTTACCGAACAAAGACTAGATCCGCACTAGGTACCTTACCTAGCAAATTATTTCCTGGTATTTTTTAATATGCTAGTGACAACAAGGACACAATGATAAGTTCTGTAAGATATCAAACAATACCAGAAGTAAACGGTACAAGCAAGTCATGTCTCTGCTGATGCCAATTTCATAATAACACAATTCTGCTCTATTTTTTCTGTTGACAGATACTTATTAATTGTGGTGCAACTGTGCATTACAACGATTACACAGCTATTAGATATTGCTATTTATTACTTAGGGATATAATGGGCTAAGCTATTGTTCTAAGACATTGGTGCCCAACCTTTAGTCTGCGGACTCCGCAAGAGCTAAACAAGACTGCGAAATGTTTTAAATTAAAATTTATTCAACTACAAAATAATATTGATGAAAATTGATTTAAAGCACAGGTTACAGCAAGAGCTAAAATATGGTCCGCAAAAGATTAAAAAATACAAACTTTTCAACTTTATACTACCATAGATGGAATGTGATTTAAAGTTTATATCAGAAATTTTGTGTGGTCAATGAAGATGCTCGTTAGTTTTGATTTTAAAGAATAGATGTGTGCTACAACTTTCGAATTTATTGATATGAGTCTATAAATTTTATTCTGGATCCTGCTTACAACAAAGTGGTCCCAGGTCAAAAAGATTGGGAATCACTGTTCTCAATGGAACAATTTTCTTATTTTCATTGCGATCACTCGATAACAACACGAACCCTAGCGTATTGTGTGTTTAACAGCGTTTGCAACAAGTAATTAGATTCCTATTAGGTCAATTATTTGCAATGTGGTCACGTGATCCGGGGCGTGTTGGCGAAATAGCTCAGATATTTTCACCCAGTTTCAAGAACGAAAAATATCGTGTTTACAAAGCTGCTCTGAATGGTGTTAATAGTAGTGTGTGTAAATTTATAACAGCCAATTGCATCACTAGACTTGCATTTAATTAGCGACGTGTCGATAATGTCTTTCCAGAAGCCGGGAGCTAGAGGAGAATTATAGCAACGCTAAGTTGCGTTCTAAGATGACGTCTAAGTGTTGATCTATACAATTATCATAATAATACACGAACTGAATCTTATCAACCTTAAACGTCGTTTTTATGCTTCACTTTTTAACCTTACGGTGACCAGTAACTTGGTGACCTTACCCTACAGGTTGTTGAGCGTATTTTAAGCAACAGGGAAATCTCACAACATTCATCTTAATATCTTAAAATATTGTAAATGTGACAATTAATTTGAGGAAGTAATTTTCGACCACAGATATTACGAACTTTATGACTCATTCTGATTATATTTTACACTAGCTGTTGCCCGCGGCTTCGCTCCCGTGGGCCACCCCACAGGACCCGTTTTCTGGATAAAATAGAGATAGCTTATGTCACTCAGGAATAACGTAGCTTTCTATGGGTGAAAGAATTTTTTAAATCGGTCCAGTAGTTTCGGAGCCTATTCGGTACAAACAAACAAACAAAAAAATCTTTCCTCTTTATAATATTGGTATAGATAATATAATATATATATATATATTTATAAAATAAAATGAATGATAAGAAGAAATGTATAGATACTGTTTTATGATTTTTTAGCATTATTCTTATTTAAATGGCAGTCACTCGATCTAACAAAAATACAGATAATACAATTAAAAAAACTATAGAGTCCGTTTCAGATTTAATTGAGCAATAATGATTGTTTTTTGTTCTACCTACTCGGGCAGGCTAAGGTCTTGGACCATACCGCCTCGTATTCAGTGCATAATATAATTGTTTAATATGCTATAAAATGCGGATGTAACAGATTCTAATGTTTTTTGGAGTATTTTGGCAGCAAATTGTATCGAGGCTTCCCAGATTTGCGGAGGTAGTCAATATCACAATATCCACTAGGAATCAATTTGCAAATAATATTAACAGCTGTTGAACTTCACTAAAAAAATCCCGCCAAAAACCTGAGCAATAATGAGTTTATTTGAAGCATTTATAGTTCTCGCTTATGTTGTTCTATAGTTAGCTCTACATAACTATATGTACAGGCTTATGTATAAATCCTATCTAGGTTAATAGTATCATAGTTTAATCTTTGCTCAATAACAAAAGATTATAATAGGTGAGGTATATAGGTATTGAATAAAGATAGTAGATTTTTCCAAGCACAATCCCTGAGCTGAAAGGGATAGATTTAGGCGCAGTTTCTAGATAGTAAATTATCGCAATATTAAGGAGACAAAGCGTTTTAGCGCCTGTAAGGGTTCGTCCATTAATCACGTGAGGCTTGAAAGGGGGAGGGGGTTTAGCAAAAAATCACGAAATATCACAAGGGGGTAGGGGGGTAGTAAGATATTACGTGTATTTAGTTTTTCGTCAAACGGGGGATTTCTAAACCGAAAAGTGGCGTACAATATTATTGCGCGTGTAATATTATTTTTATGCCAGTCCTAAACAACCTGCAACCTTTTTGTCTTGGCATTTTAATCATGGTCCTTAATTTCAGAATAAAATTAGATTATACTTTATACCTATATTCAAAGGTAATATTCTAAATATGTTAAGATTCTTTGTAGGCACTAAAAAATACACGTGATTTGTGGTGGGGGCGAGAGGGTTAGTCTTAAACCTCACCACGTATCACCAAGTGGGAGGGGGGGTTAAAATGTTTATAAAAACATCACGTGATTAATGGACGGCCCCTTATTGGGTTAATTAATTTTCAACAGCCAATTGTAAACTTTCGCTTTTTTTTTTTGTGACGCGTCCAGATTTTTTTGCTAGCTAGACACCGGTTGTAGGCAACAATGGCACTGGCATATTTTGTTACTAAAAACATCGATTATATTCTTATGTCGTCAGTGGAAACGAGAATATTGACTCAGCGATGTATGTCGCAGTGATTTATCATTGTTTGTCGTAATTCTCCTGTTTGAGCTCGAGATTGTTGATCAGAGATAGCGGCAGGATGCTGTCGCTTGTCAACTACTGAACTGCCACTTCGAGATGAATCAACACGAGATAAACGTGCGAAAATAGACGAAGTTCACTGAAATACGCATAAACAATTAACTGACAGAAGTAATCATACACTAATATATTGGCTCTAATTTTATCAGTTGTTTCAATAAGATCTTGAGCGTTATTGAAGATATCTAATCTTTTTGAAATGCCTTTAATTTGGTAAGTTTTTCACACTTTACAAGTTTTGAACAGTTTTACTCATGTATTTTGCCCTCATAGAGATTGTTTTTTTGAAACGGCCTTCTTGCCTACGAAAAAAGATAGAGGAGTATCTATGGCTAGGCTTTGTGCTCGCTTGCATACTACGATTACTGCGTCTTGGAACAGTTTCCGAATCAGGTCATTGAGTATTATATTGTTTGAATATGTTAGTTTAGTTGTTCTCGCAGTAAATGCGTGTAATACCCTGTTAAGGACCACTTTACACCTCCGCAAAGGCCGGACTAACTTGTTAAAATTTACTCATTGCAAATATGCGTCATTTTTGATGAGTTTCACAAAACTTTGTAACGTTTCATCTTGTTATTTTTAAATCGTGGATGTCTTGTTAGCTACGTAACGAATGATATAAACAACACGAAGAAAACCGAAGATGATTTATCTAATTTCAAGAAGGAAATATAAGGTCCTGCGATCCTGTCCTACATTCATGTGATTCATCTAGCTAAGTAAATAATGATGGATAATAAAGAGTGATCACTTGTTGAAATAGGCCGCACTGGCTCCTTGTACGTGCTCTGACAAACGTAGGGCTTCGTCTAACAGTTTCAAAGTATCTCAATGTAAAAGAACTGAGAAAAACATGTACCGAATATAAAGATTTTCACTTAATTACAAAAGAGGGGAAAAATTCAGATCGTTTTTAACATTATGACGAAGATACGACACGAACCGTTGACACGTTAGTGTAAGATTTGGCGAGTGACTAAGTTGGTGCTAATGGTCGCGCTGAGGTCTGTGTGAGGGTCGTGAGGAAGCAATTATCATGGTTCACTTACCGGTCGGCCTGTAGTGCCTCTCCTGCTTCTTCGTGAGGTGAAGGTGTTCCGCCACTTGTGGTGGCTATGAACAAATACTTTGGATGAGGGGTGAAAAAGTGAACTTAAGGCTAGAGTGGTCGCTCAGAGAACACTCTCGAAAGAGTGTGTAGCCTCACGTCGGTATCTCCTCTATATATCGAGCGACAGGCCTCGAGCAATCAACATCGACAATCCTAAGGCAAATACGACGCAAAGCACCTAAATACTGTTTGTGTAAAGATTTGTTACGTCGACGTTCAGTGAAAAGTTTCTAAGCCGTGGTTTTCAGGGGCTTTGAGGAAAATTTGTACTTTGTAGTAGTGTCCATACGTCATGATCGTGTTATATCGGCTTTTACTTACATTAGGTCGTTTTGACCGATTCGGTTGCAGCCCGTATTCGGTCACCGACTAGTGTAAACGGGTTTTCGGTTAACCGTTTTCGACCCCAGCCAGTATTCGGTCACCGATTAGTGTAAACAGGTTTTCGGTTAGCCAAATTCGTTGACCGAACACGGCTGACTTGTTGGAACGCGCCACTCATTGTGAATGAATGAATGGCTGAATGCGGTCGCCGAATCCGGTAAACCGACAATTTAAACGAATACGGTCGCCGAATCCGGTAAACCGACAATTTAAACAAATACGGTCGCCGTATTCGGTGATCGACTTAATGTAAACAGCCCAATTCGGTTCAAACGAAAATGGTGGTCGACCTAAGGATGTCCGACCACATCTGGCGAATACGCCGCTAGCGATCCATTCGCAAGCTGCTCGTGCACTGCAATTGTTTGGTGCAGCTCTTTAGCGCAACTCACGCGCATGCAGTTCCGCCAGGGGGGTGTCACTCCGCAGTTTAGGTACGATCGGCCGGCGGTACCCTCTAGAGGGAATAACGCATTAGGTTGCCGCTTACCGCTCGGCTCGCACGTTATCCACGTTATTAATTATATGATTTATGCAGCAAAGAACAATGACTTCTAAACGTACTTCTAAGGCCTTTAAAAGATATTGTTATGTTTACGGGTGTTTAAATAAAGCAAAGAACAATGAATCGATATTAAGTTTTTTTAAAGTACCGATAGATTTTGAAAGGTAAGCTATTTTGTTGTACCTATTTAAATCATTACATAAATACTCTGTAACTATCGGTAGTAGGTGCATAATGAGGACGAGTTTTGTATAAATATTTAAGCATTTTGGTGTTCCTAAAAGAATGAATAGGTGTGTGAAATACTAATAATTAGGTACCTACCTACTTAGATATTTTAGATTTTCGTGTTGTTTACAAATATAATTTGATTTCTTTTTTTATTGAATAGTTACCGTTTTGTTAACATAAAAATAAACGCTTTAGATCCAGTTTAAAATAAATTATACTTGCCTAAGTAAGTAGTTACCTACTTAGCCTAAGAATTTACCAATAGCCTGAGTAAGTGTACGCACTTGTTCTGTTGTCTTGTGTGTGTACGTTTGTATATAAAACTAGGTACTTACTTATACCTAACGAAAAAACAAACAATATTTCCTAAGAGTTCTTCAAGCCAACTTTAAATAAACTAACATAAAATATCACTAAAGAGTAAACAAAGAGGTAGGTACCTATAATCAATTTGAAATAACATTAAAAATCTTTACAACTCGTTTTACTGTCCGTTCAACCGATTTTGTGTTCTATCTCGTACACATAAGGATGATATAAAACCGGCCAAGTGCGAATCGGACTCGCGCACGAAGGGTTCCGTACCATTATCGCAAAAAAACGGCAAAAAAATAAAGTTTGTTGTATGGGAGCCCCACTTAAATATTTATTTTGTTCTGTTTTTAGTATTTGTTGTTATAGCGGCAACAGAAATACATCATCTGTGAAAATTTCTACTGTCTAACTATCACGGTTCATGAGATACAGCCTGGTGACAGACAGACAGATGGACCGCGAAGTCTTAGTAATAGGGTCCCGTTTTTACCCTTTGGGTACAGAACCCTAAAAAGCACAAATTTGTTACCAAAACCAACTGTTTACTACAGTTTCCATTTGTCGTATCACCAACGCAATAGAAGTCAAAATTGATTGACCCAGCTGTAAAATGGGCTTATTTAAATGTCTAATGTAAATGAAGTTTAGGTAACCTAGTTTTCATTTGTTAAGTACCTAACAAAATGACGGTCTATAATATTCATTGTCTATCTACCTACTTGACCGTGTAATCATAGGCATCAAACATAAGAAAGATTACGAGGTCAAGTAGGTAGATAGTGGATGTAAGCGAAAGCGGCAAGTCGACAACCCTTACGAGCAGAGTCAAACCGCGCCAGACAGCGACGGAGATACGGGTTAGAAGAGAGCGGCAACGTGTAGGTGAATATCACGTTAGGCATTGAGCGCTTATGCGAGCTGAATTGCAATTTGTTGTTTACTTGCAGGAGTCTCTATTTCAATGATTTATTGCACGAAGTGACTCTTCTGTACTTGTACTATTATTTATTCTGTGGTTCCGCTTGCTTTCATACTGTATAACAGCGCGCACGCGCGCGGCTCTTGCATCGTTCCCGCACGGCGCGAAGCTGGCGTGCGAATTTGAAATGCATGCTCGTAGTTCTCGAGCGGGTCGCTAGCAGCGCATTCGTGGCGCAATCGCCAGATGTGGACAGAGCCTAATGTAAACGCGCCATTAGTTTAGCCAACTAATGTAGCGTTAAGTTACTTCTTCGATTGATTTATAAATGCTCTCAGACGCTCTAGACAAGTGACACACTGACACTCTACCAACGAAAGCGTGGCGGTAGCGGCGTATTTTTTTTTTGCCTACCCTGCCAACCCTGCCTACCCTGCCTACCCAGCCTACCCAGCCTACCCAGCATACCCAGCCTACCCAGCATACCCAGCCTACCCAGCCTACCCAGCGTACCCTGCCTACCCTGCCTACCCAGCCTACCCAGCCTACCCAGCATACCCAGCCTACCCTGCCTACCCTGCCTACCCAGCCTACCCAGCCTACCCAGCATACCCAGCCTACCCAGCATACCCAGCCTACCCAGCCTACCCAGCGTACCCTGCCTACCCTGCCTACCCAACCTACGCTCCCTCCCCTGCCTACCCTGCCTACCTTGCCTACTTTGCTTATCCTGCCAACTCTTAACTATTCAATACTCTAAACTATCATATGTCTGCGCCAAATTTCATAGCCGTTCTGGCGTGATTGAGTAATAAATTTTATCATTTATAATATTAGTAAGATTACAGCTCAATCGAAGATACTGAAGATAGTTTTTTTTTTGGAAATCCTTGGAACTGAGTAAAGTGAAGTCACAGATAATAAATAGGTAATATTTAGGTCCTTACCACACATTTTACAGACGGGTAATTTTGACTGTGTTAGTTACAGTTTGACTTGGAATTATAAGTTCAAATAAACTTTATGTAAATGTCTCAGGGTTTTGTTTTGATAGATATTTAAGTGGGGCTCCTATACAACAATCGTGATTTTTTTGTCGTTTTTCGCGATAATAGTACGGAACCCTTGTCTTCTCTTTCGAGTCCGACTCAGACTTGGCCGGTTTTTCTGTTTATAACCAATTTCATATGTATCTTATACTATGTTGCGTTGCTACTGAATATGCAGTTTATTGAACACCTATGTATTTATATAGAAGAAGTAGATAATTAGGTTTTCAACACACTTGCTCATAAAGTGCCTCTAATTTTACCGCAATTAGGCACATAAGGACACCTGTAATCAAACTGTGACTTTTTCATTGCTATTATTCACAAGTGAGTTATAGAGTTTTTTATTGGTTGAGTTGCTTTGTTCTTAAAAAGTTTCGATACTAAAAAGATCGTGCTCAATAGTACAAATAAATTAATGGACCTATTGCTTGCTCATTGCATGCAACTTCGTATTTAAATAGATAATTTCAACTTGTACGTGTTTAATAAATAAAACTTTCACTCAAATATAACTTTTATTTTCTCTGTAATAAAGAAAACTTGAAATTCCCCATTTTTACGTGGCTAAAACGCTATCCGCGAAAAGTCAAAAAAAAGTAACCTAGATTAATTATTTTAGTCTATGGCCGATCGCCATTGTTAGATGCGCGCGCATAGGAAAACTTATAAATTTTGCCCGCCATTGCGAAAAAAATTTCACAACTCGTTTTCACTGTTGAAATTACAGTTATTATGTATTATTTTCTTCACAAGTGTGTTGAAAAAAGTCATATGATACACGTGTGTATTGATGATTACCGTCCTCGGATCTCTTAAGACCCTCACCTAACGGCTCGGGTCTCAATGGCGCCTCAGCGGTAATCACCAACATTACACACTTGTACCATAAATGTACTATTGTATACCTCTACAAAAATGCAAGGGACAGAATCCGACCGAAAGAATTATTACAAAAACAAAAAAATTCGACAGCTAAAAATTAATTATCTGAAAAGAGAAAAACAAGTACTAGATATAATTATTACATTAAATAATAAGAGGTGCTGCCAGCGGTGACAAACGAAGTTTTGGTCGGTTTTTCTATAATTTTTGTTTGTGCCTGCAGCACTTTTTATTTCAGACTTTTTAGTTTAAGTAATGAACGAGTTCTCCAAATAAGTTATGTGGCTATTTTGCTATCAAAGTTACGCTTATCTTGAATTTATGCCAAAATAGGAACATACAAGTATTACAATATATATATATATATATATATATTTGGAACGGTCTTTTTAGTAGCTTTAATTTGATATCCATATTGTTAGTATAAGGAAAAAAAAATTGTATTGCCTCACCTCATAATAATATGTCGTTCCGTCAAGCCGTTTGGGCTGTAGAGCGTCCTATAGAAATGGACATACATACATACGCTCGCAAAACATTCCCCTTCCGCAGTCGGGTAATAAAAATGTTAAAACATTTGGCACCTTCGGCAATAAATAAATAGGTATGACAAATATAAATATAAGGAGTTTCCCAAATGTGCAGAAAATGTAGAAGATTGAATATTTTCATGTTTTCGTTATTTTGTGATTGTGTTTAATGCTAGGTACTTTAAATGTAGATATATGTTAATGAATACCGATACGAGGTATCTTTACATCATTTTCTTTTTTTTTGTAATGTATTTGTGTATGACTAGATGTATGAATGTGAGTGAAGCAAAAGAAGTATGTAAGGATCGTAGCAAGTGGCGTTCTGTAGTTTCTGCCTACCCCCATGGCACAGTGTGTTATTTTGCCTTAGTTGCGGACATGCTAGTTTTTTTTTTTTTTGGAAAGCTGTCAATTAATCATACACTACATTAAAACTCCGCCGGCTCTAACTACTATACTTTAAGAGAAATTAAGAAAATTGAGAAAAAGCCTTAAAAACCATAGAAACGCAATATCTTGTTTTTGGATTAAAATTTTACACTAAATGTTTTAAGGTATGATAGGAATTTACTATAGGAACAATTTTTTTATCGAAAACTTTAATAATCTTGTTCATCCAGGCGTAAATATTTTTTTTATATGATTCTGAAATTATTTTTTTTCTGCCGGGTCTCTTCATGGTCGTGTTTTTTTTAAATGTATGTATGTTGATTACTTTAATAACTATCGCCACAAAAAAAAACCAGACGCAACAAACCCAGGATTTCGGAAATATCAATTTTTTTATTGTGGGCTAGGGTTGTCAATAAACCTGTGAGCAACATACAATTACTTTATAAAAACATTATTTTTGGACTCAGGTATTAGCAATTACCGGTTCAAATTGTTACGTGACTAGTTTAGATAGTTTAAGTTTATAATTATGGAAAAATAGTTGAGGAAAGCTAAAATTAATAATAGTTTAATTTTGACCACTTTTGTTTACCCAGTACCGTCCATAGATTTTCTATCTTCGATGAAGGATATTATGCGGAATTAGGAAGGGATCTGGACTCTGCTGCATAGATCCGGCTGAATCCGAGCGATGGCCTGCGTTATGTTGGCTTTCAGGGCAACGGTCGAATGTGGTTTATTGGCATAGACCTGCGACTTCAGAAAAACCCACAAGAAAAAGTCTAGCGGAGTCAAATCACACGATCTTGGTGGCCAATTCACGTCACCTCTGCGAGAGATAACTCTACCCTCAAACCGTTCATGCAGAATGTCGATTGTGTCGTTCGCTGTGTGGCAAGTAGCGCCATCTTGCTGGAACCACATGTCGTTCACGTCCATATTGTTCAATTCAAGCCAAAAGAAATTGTTTATCATTGATCTGTAGCGCTCGCCGTTAACAGTGATGGCCTCGCCAACGTCGTTTTCGAAGAAGTACGGGCCAATGACGAATCATTAAAAATTGGACCTCTCGGATTCGTGCCACCATACGAAGCCGCGGCGGACATTTGAACGATGTCATATTCCATCCATAATGGCATAAATAGGCCTTTTAAATAAAAAATAAATTTCGTTAATTTCTCACACACATCTTGTTTTATTCAATTTTAACATCGACCTGTCCTTGTTGAAAGACCCTTTATAATGTTTTGGTAGAAAAAGCCCGACTATATGGATCAAAACATAGACCGGGTAACCTTGAAATGAACGAACGATCCATGATTATTTTAAATGCATTATATCCAACGGGTATTACTAACAATGTTGATGTACAAAACAAAAGTCTTAAAGAGAATATTTCCAAATTTATCTGTAAGTGCGAAAAAGCAAATGCGAGTGCGAGTTTGAAGCAAATGATATCACGCTGACGACTGACGAAATGTTAATTGAATCTGATAGTGAGGTTAACTAGTTACTAACGTTCAGAGGATAACTAGTTTAAAAGATTTTTATTTAATTAGCCTATATTATCCCACTGCTGGGCAAAGGCCTCCCCCATAGCCTTCACCGGCCAATCCGTCAAAAACGAGTTCAAATCGATTGAATTAATCAACTGAAATGTTTACTAGTTTGTGAAAACCCTATTTCCATAGAAATTTAAAAAAAACTTAGAAACGCAATATCTCCGAGATCTCGCTAGTTACATATTTAGAATTTTCTCAAGTTGAAGGTACTATAAATAAGTATATTATGCTAACAAAAAAAAACGCGACCAGTACATAGTTAATTTTAAATATTTTTTTTTTGTTTATTTATAAAATAATTATTTACTCTTATTCCTGTGATGTTAGGGACTTGAAATTTTCAGGCCTGATATATTTAAAACCAACAACTAACCTGTATTTATACAAAAGGTTGAGATTTAATTTATTCAAGAAATACAGACGAAAATCTTTTTCGGGCAGATCAATGACCTTTCACAAATTTATTTTTATCTCCTAAATTAAGTGAAATATCAAAACGAGATTTTTGTTAATGCTTTATTAGGATTAAATCTATGAAGTTATAAAATAAAACGGGCATGTCCGCAACTGAGACAAAATAACACACTGTGCATGGGAAAAAGGCGTGAGTTTATATATGTATGTATGTATGTATGTATTTTGCTTGTTTTGACGTTTCGGATAAAAACCTGTCCTGGCGAAAAACCGATTTCTGAATATTGATAGAAGGACACGCGCTTTACTAGTGGCCAGCCCCGGCTTTTCCCGGTTCATTATAATTTATAGCTTATTACATCTGGAATAATGTAACTTTCAAATAGTGAAATATTTTTTCAAATTGGTATAGTAGTTCCAGCACACATATGTATGAACAAACTCAAAAAATTCGGGCTCTCTCTTAATAATATTAGTTAAGATATTCGTAATATGCATTTCAAGGAGGATAAACATTTCATAATTGAAAAACAATATATCGCGGGAAACGTCGCGACGTATTTATATAATAGGTAAATAAATAATCGAAATCATCGCGTTAAATTCCCGTGATATATTGTTTTTCAATGAAAATATAGTGCAAAATTAAATATAAAGGAAACTTGACAACTTGATAGAACATTTACAGTCAACCTACAAAGTGACGATAATAACCGATAAATATTAATTGAAACTTACTCAATGGCAGTCATTGTTGGGTGAACTAATGAAACAATTACTTGCTTTTCATTTTATAATCGATCTATTATTATAGGTACTTAATCACATTCCAAGGGAACACGGTAACTTCATGCGCTATTTTTTTTTGCCATATCTATTATTGGAATCAAATATAACAGCTCACAATGTTAGGACACATTAATATGAATTTTTATTTTTATCCGTGGTGCTAGGCAACTGTGCTTATCCCAGTTGTAAACGACCCTTTGTGCCTATTGGCCTTATTTGTTTTGTCTCCTGCTTGATATGGAGGGAAGTGGAAATTTATATTTTTTCCTAATCCTCCGTTATTCTTTTCTGATTAATTTCGTTGCGGGATCCAAGACAGTTAAATTCATTCTCCGGTACTTCGTCGAGCTTCATTCTTCAGCCTCGGCGCTTTTTTGATGGTCGCCACTGTTGATTCTGGCTTTCAGGAGTTGCAGTGGTTTGGGAATAGTGCGGTGGGATTATCCCAATAAAAAAACTTCATGCGCTTGAGCCGTCGTTACTCTTGTTTTAGACCTGGTTTAAAGAGCTTGATCTGAACGTCATTGCAGTAACATTTACTAAAAAGCAGCCCGGAGCTTGGATGTTGGTGGTCCGACACACGTGGGTGTGACACGTGAAGCCCAGCTCCTGAAGGTGTATATATTCCCCAATGTTAACGCGGAACTGGACGTGCGCCCGCTCGGTGCTAGAATATCAATATTGAACCTCCATTTGAAAAATTAAATTTGCAAAATGTTTTTTTTATTTAAATAGCCCATGTAGGTTAAGATAATTCTAACCATCAATTTTTAAACATCCAAGTCGTTTTGGAGGAATATGCAAAAGAAGCATAAAAATAGTTAATTAAAAAGAGACAAAAAACCCAACTGCTTGAAAAGCGAACTAAAAAGACGTGAACAAGGAGAAAATCATGCTGTGCTGTCGGAGGATACATCTTCACGAGCTGGCTGACCATAACCAGACGTATCCTCCGACTGCGCAGCATGATGTTCTCCTTGTTTACGTCTTTTTAGTTCGCTTTTCAAGCAGTCGGGTTTTTTGATTTAACTTTTTTTATTTAAAACTTTTTAGTTATTTTTTTTTTCGAATTGTGTACAGTTAAACATATAAGTGTTATATATTTTTTAAATCACCTCTTAAAATCCTTTATTTCGATACTCCACACGATAGGTTTGGAAGAAAAAAAATTTGGGCCCCTACAATATGGCGCCCATGTAGCCAGTGACACTCGCGGGGTTAAGACGAATCGATTGACATAAGAACCATCAAAATCGGCCCACGTGTTTGGTCTCTAGAACGCCACATACTTACATACATACATACATAGACTGATAAACACATTACCCTCCTTCGGCAGTCGGGTAATAATATCGTGTTGTTTATTATTTTGGAGAGCAAAAGTGTTAGTCGTACGAAAGAACCATATGTTTCACAAATAATGTATATAAATCAATATTTTTTTTTTTTTCAAATCTTAAACCAACCAAACCTCAAAGCTTTAGAAAGTACCTAACCGTTTTACGGCACTAAAGCGGAGTAAGGGCCTTAATAAGAGGACGACCGACGGAAGGATGGGGCAGGACGCAGTCATGCCAGATTACCGTCCCATCGGTCTATGAGTGTAAAGGAACAGACATTTCACCTGTGTTTGCGCACACCTTGTGCACTTCAATATCTCCTGCTTACTAAGCTACCTACCCTCTTTTGAAATAGGAGCCTTTAAGTCAAGAGTGAATAGGTTTCGTCTAGGCAAGCACGCTTCATCGTTGACCACATCATCGCTTACCATCAGGTGAGATAGTGGTCAAGCGCAAGATTATAAATAAAAAGTTAATTCAAAAAATCAAAAAACCCGACTGCTTAAAAAGCGAACTAAAAAGCCGTAAACAAGTAAAGGATACGTATTCGCGAGCTGCCTGACCAAAACCACTGGCTGACGTATCCTCCGTCTGCACAGCATGATTTTCTTCTTGTTTACGGCTTTTTAGTTCGCATTTTAAGCAGTCGGGTTTTTTAATTTTTTGAATTTACTTTTTTTATTTATAACTTTTTAGTTAATTTTTTTTTAGATTTAAACATATAAATGTTATATATTTTTGAAATCACCTCTTAAAACCCTTTATTTTGATACCCCACACGATGGGTTTGGAAGTAAAAAAATTTTTGTCCCCCACAATATGGCGCCCATAATCCGCCATTTTTTTCCGAATTTTGGCCACCTTGACCAAAATTCGGTCGGGAGTATAATTAATTATTATTTTTACCCGACTGCCGTAGGAGGGTAATGTGTTTATCAGTCTATGTACGTATGTATGTTTGTACCTATGTGGCGTTCTAGAGGCCGAACGCGTTGGCCGATTTTGATTATTCTTTCGTCAATCGATTCGTCTTAACCTTGCGAGTATCACTGGGTGTATTTAATTTATTTCGCTTCTTAAGCAGTCGGGGTTTTTGATTTTTGAATTAACTTTTTTTTGACAATAATATCAGTGTGTCTGTGATAGAAAACTAAAAAGGTAAGCTTTGAAATAAGAGGTTGATGGTTTATGGGAACTTAAACTGTCTGAGTGAGGCTTTGAGACTTTAATAAAGTAACAAACCAATCCTAAGTTTCAATCGGTTTAAAAATGTTTCTACCTATTAGGCACGTTTCTTCGAAATAAGAGTCGATTAGAGCGGTATTAATGGAATGAAGTAGCGTTGACTTAATTATAATATAATTGTTTTTGCAGTCGAGTTTGTGCGTCAAATTGAGCTAATTGGTGCGTTCAATTGACTTGCAGCAATTCGCCCTTAGGTACGTATTAATCAGTCAGTGGGTTATTATATATTTTTGTCGACAGCATATTCAAGAACACGTCAGTATGTCTACGTCTTCGACGACACAGTTGGCGTAGTGGTTGAGCGATCTGCTGCTGGGCTGCGTGTCGCGGGTGCGATTCCCGCACGGAACAAATATTTGTATGGCCTACAGATAGTTGTTCTGGATCTGGGTGTCTTGTGTATGCCAGTTTAAATGTTTGTAAACGCACCCACGATACAGAAAGATCCTAGTGTGGGGCAAAGTTTTTATTAAAACAAACAAACAACTGTATATGGCAAAATGTATTGTTAAAAGGAAAAAGTCTAAAGTTGGATAGTCAAGTGTTACAGAAAAGAACACCTAACAAAGGTAGCACGAGCTATTCATAAATCAAAGAATTCGTCAACAGATAATTATTTTGGTGATAAAAATCTTCATCATACTTTAAATATAAAAAAAATATTTGTATAACGATAATGAACCCAGTTTTAATTCCTTGTAAGTAGCCCTAAATTTAAAGATAAGAATTGGCTTCCAAAACAAAAAACGTAGTTTCGATGGATTGCGAAGAATGAAATGATATCATTGAGTAAACGTTTGTATCTTTTTCTTGAAACGATGATGATGACGTAGGTCAGGTAAATCGACTCAGTTGTTTAGGCGAGATACGGAAAAATTAATATACGCTGATACTTAAAGCGATATATACGCCCCAATGTTAACGCAGTACTGGCCGTGCGCCCGCTCGATGCCAAAATATCAATAATGAACCTCCTTTTGAACAGTTTTATTTGCAAAATATTATTTGATTTAGATATGCTATGTTAGTTATGAAGATATTCCAGCCATCAATTTTTCTGTGTAAAAATATTTTTAAACATCCAAGTCGTTTTGGCGGCGTTTCCTAAAGTTGCGAAAAAATATCGTGTGTCAATTATTTTTTTAAAGCAAAACACGAAAAACACAAATTAGTTACACGAAAAAACGTTGTGTTAAAAATAATGTACATGAATCAATAATAAATACTTTTTTTTCAAACCTTTTAACCTAGCCGTTACTAAGGAGTATGCTTTAGAAAGTAACCGTTTTACGGCACTAAAGCGGATGTAGGCCCTTAAATTATGTAAATACATTGTAGTGGACTGTATTGGTGTTGTTTGTTGGGGTCTAGTTGGAGGAATGAAAATGCAAAAATAACACGCGAGTTGAGTTGTCTTTTACATACATAGACTGCGTATCAGAATCGTTACCGGAAGGGTTACGGCACTTCGGGTTTGGCTTTGCTGTATTCGGTGAAAAAGTATCTACATCACAGATACAAATAAAAAAATGGTGCAAAAAAGGTTACATTACAGTTTGCATACACGTACAGCTATTAAAATAAGAAAAAAAAGCTATTAAATTATTATATTGTAAGAATTCCATTGTAACCATTTTGAGTAATGAACCCTGCCTCTACTAACTAAACTAGGGCAACCTGTATCTTGATCCTGAGAGACAGGTTATATATAACTAGATGACGCGGTTGTATGTATTTCGCATGTCAAAAAAACCGGTAGTTAAAAGTACAATCAATAATCGTACTTTGAGCTTATTGATTGTACTTTTACTTTTATTATCGGCACCGGGCATACACCGAAATCTAGAAAGATGTCTAATTTCAGCCATATTGAGCTGTAAAACGGTACAAAAAAAATTTGGCTATGTAAAATTTGTTCTTAAATTTTGTGTGAAAAAGTGGCACGCTTGGTTTGCATACAGATGGAGGGACTTGTCAGACAGGGATGATTTATGTCTGTGAGCTACATAAACAAATGTCCCTATTACATGGAACTTAAGGCCCTTCCTCCGCTTTAGTGCCATAAAACTGTTACTTCCTAAAGAATACTACTTAGTAGCGACTAAGATAAAAGGTTGGAAAAAAAAAAAAACAATTCCACCATTTGTGAAACCTGGCTTTTTCGTACGACTAATACTTTTGCTCTAAAAATAGAAGTTTATGCAATGGTCATATAATAGGGGTTATTAAAACACGAGCGTAGGTTTATCAAATGAGGCGAAGCCGAATTTAATAATAATATTACGCGAGTGTTTTAATACCTAATTATATGCTATTGCATACACTACTTTACCTTCACTCATACAGTTGCAATAAAACAAAAGTAGAAACGGAAAAATATTTGGTATGGCGGGCAATTTAGATTCTCTTAGTCATGCGCAGACTGCGCGCGCGCCTCCTTACACAATGAGCCCCTAAGCGCCAATAAATTAAAAAGTAAAAGTGTGCTTTAAAAATTAAAAACTTATTTTATGATGCAGTTGTTTGAAAATCGAAGGAAAATGTTGAACTAAAATGGTTTTTATCTACACTCACAACGTAATGTTCCAAATACGAATTCGAAAAATATTGTATAAACACGTACTTTATGTTCGTGGATAGATAAAATTAAAAAAAAAACCATTATAGTTCAACATTTGCCTTCGATTTTCAAATAACTGCATCATAAAATAACTTTTTAATTTTTATAGCACACTTTTACTTTTTAATTTATTGGCGCTTATTGGCTCATTGAAGTACTGTCATTGTCTAAGGAGGCTCGCACTTCGCAGTCATGCGCAATGAGAATCTAAATTGCCCGCCATACCAAATATTTTTCCGTTTCTACTTTTGTTTTATTGCAACTGTATGAGTGAAGATAAAGTAGTGTATGCAATAGCATATAATTAGGTATTAAAACACTCGCGTAATATTATTATCAAATTCGGCTTCGCCTCATTTGATAAACCTACGCTCGTGTTTTAATAACCCCTATTATATGACCATTGCATAAACTACTATTTTTTTTAAATTTTATCTATCCACGTACATAAAGTACGTGTTTATACAATATTTTTCGAATTCGTATTTGGAACATTACGTTGTGAGTGTAGATAAAATAATTAACAACACGATATTTTTTCGCTGCTTTTGCATACTCCTCCAAACCTCTTTGCATGTTTAAAAATAGTTTTACACAGAAAAATTTATGGTTAAAATTTCTTTCTAAGCTACATAGGATATATAAATCAAAAAATATTTTGTAAATAAAACTGACCAAAAAGAGGTTCAATATTGATATTCAGGCACCGAGCGGGCGCACGGCCAGCAGTACTGCGTTAACATTGGAATATATACGCCTTAGACATAACTGAAATTTTGATGTAGTTTAGGTGCTCTTCTGTCTGACTTTGCGGGGAATAAAGGTGTCATGGTATGTTTATACCTAAACAAATTCTTAGATGGATGGGAGGAAATAGTAAATTTCGTGTCGAGCATAAAAAGATGAGATTTTAACACGAGCTTTGCCACGAACGTCGAAAGCTACATGTGAGTGTTAAAAGTTGAAATTGTATCAAGACGTATTTTTACAAGCTTTTATTTAACTTGCAGTGTATGTATGTAAGTGTGTTCGGGTCAAATCTTGCAACTGAATTTTAAAGCAGTTATCTTCCACCGATTAAGATGAAATTTTGCATACACGTTTAGTTTGGATGACAATGCATGGTTAGCTAAGTGACGTCATTCTAAAATGGCGGACTAGTTATTTTTTGTGCACTGGCATGATATGGGTATCAAATCAAAGGGTTTTCTGAGAAGAATACGAAAAAAACTTGCTTTAAAAAATATTGTTGAATGAATCAGTTTTAATTGTACCGTTTATGCACTCAATTTTCGAAACAAAATAGCGTTAGTTTAAATTGTTTCAAAACATCAATGTTTTTTTTTTGGAATCACTTTGAATGGAAATTGCAGATTTTTTATTCAGTTGACATCATTCGTGAATGAACTCTAGCAAGAAATAAGAAATTACAGGCGTTTAACACAATAATCCCACAATTAGTCTATCGTCAGAAAACATCGTTAAAAACCTGAAGATGGGTAGGATTAAGGGCTTAATCATGTCGTTAAAAAGTGTGCAGTTTCTTGTCCGTTTTTCTCCATAACAAGCTACTTTTCCGAATGGACGGTAGAATAAATTATTGTTACCGTAAAACGGGGTGAATAGAACCTCAGGGAACCACTTTATTGGTTTCAAACAGCATCGTTCAAAGTAATTATTTAATATATTGGAGTACCTATTAAGATGTTGTAAACAATTTTTTAATAACGTGAAAATTCTCTTCAAAGTTTTGTTCCCATTCACAACTGAGGTTCTATTCACCCCGTTTTACAAGGTACTTTTAAAATTATATTTTTGACGTTTAAATTGGTGTAATAATGGCCTAATTGAAATAAATAAATTTTACTTTGACTTTGATTGATAGATAGAGACCAATGCATGAAAAAAATTAAGGTAATAAAAAAAACAGACAGCTTTAACTATAGTCTGTGGAAGCCTGTCTGTACGTAGTCTTATCAAGCAATTTGGGATATGGCGTGACGGAAGCTAGTACTAAACCTTTACGTGTGCATTTCGCGAGATATTTCCGCTTATCTTACGACGTATAAACAGTGCCCCGAAAACAAGTACCATAAACATGATGATAAAGATCGCACCTTCCTGTAATTTCGTTAGTTTCGTGAAACGACTCGATTGTCGGAAGAGCGGATGTGTTGAAGCGTTTATTTCTTGGTTGAGAGAAAATATGATACGTATGGGAAAATATAATATGTGTTAGTCCGTCAGTTAGATAACCTAAAAATAATGGACACGTATCTTTACTTTTGCCGCGTAAACATAAAAATACGACGATACAGTGCGTTGAACAGTAGTACACTTTCTACTGACTTATGATGCGCTTTATCTTTGTCAATGTTTATTGGTTTGGTAAAGCAAAAAATATTATTTATTATTATTTGTCAAATATTATTTGATAATCTCACTGATGGACGGACTAAATAGAATTATCATTTTTCTACCCAGGAAACATAACTAATATTTTTTTTTTTAACTTTGCCCCACACTAGGAATTTCTTCCTGTATCGTGGGTGCGTTTACAAACATATAAACTCACAAACACCCAGAGCCGGAACATCTATCTGTATCTCATACAAATCATTGTTCCGTGCGGGAATCGAACCCGCGACACGCAGCGCTGCAGTCATTCGCTCAACCACTGCGCTAACCGTGCGCCATATCTACAACTGATATATTATTTTTCTAATTTTTTCCTAAAGCAACGATTTCAATTCCTCATTGCCAAGAACTTGCAGGTTCGCACAAAAGAGCTTGTCTGCTGAATAAATAGCACTATTGCTATATTTGAGTCATGTCATAAAATAATGCCGATATAACTTTTAACTTTTCATCTACGTCTACAACTCAGGAAAACTGATAAAGCGTCGTTTATAGACTCTTGGTAACAGTTTAGGCTACCTCTACCTTTAAGTTGCGATTGTTTCCTATCAGATGTGTTATGTCGTCTCTGAAACCCGAGGATCGGGCAATTGTATCTATCAAGCTATAGGTACGCGAATTATAAAATTCTACGTATTATGTAAGTATATGAAGATAGAGCTCTGCAGCTTCCAATCCCTTGGAATAACAGAGTTATCTTATTTGAGTAATGTTGTCGTCTCTGTCTGAAAGTAGACCTACAGAGAAATACTCAAATTGTTGCAATCTTGTTTACCTACTCACTTTAAAAGTGTGCCGAGTGACTTTTCCGTAGGTGCAACGTATAAAAAAATAAAATTTCGAGTTTTACCGAGCATCAGGTTTTACACTATTATAGTATCTATCCTAACTAAAATAAATGTACTACTATTATTATTAAGCCCTTATTGCTGAAGAACTAAATACAAATATAATCTAATAGTATTAAAAACTTAAATCTAACACATCGGGATTTCCGGTTTAGTGATCAGCGTGTCCTGTGACACATAGGCCTCTTCCAGCTGTTTCCACTCATTTCTGTCTCTAGCCTTTCTAGACCAGCAGCCGTATTGCGTAAATGCGCAAAGAAGTTGAACTCTATCCAATCGACCAAATCGGCCAATCACACAAAACGGACGCGTCATTCATCTCGCATGTGATTGGTCGATTTGGTCGGTTGGATAGAGTTTAACTTCTTTGCACACTTACGCAATAAGGCTGCAGGTTGCGCCTCCAATTTTTCTTATGTCGTCTATCCATCTCTTTGCCTGTCTTCCCCTTTTCCTTTTGCCATCGCGTGGTTGCCACTCTGTTATAATTTTTGTCCATTTAAACTTACTATCTCTCGTCATGTGTCCTGTCCATCGCCATTTCAACTGTCTTACTTTCTTTATGATATATTCTACTTTGGTTCTGGATCGTATTTCGACGGCTCTTAACCGATCTTTTTTAGTGACACCAATCATGCTTCTCTCCATTCCCCGCTGACATGATCTCAGTTTTAAAACATGTTTTTGATTTAGGGCCCACGTTTGGCCCAGGTACGTGTAGCTTTTCACGTATTCAATGCTTTCGCCATCTATTGTTATGGCTATTTCTTCCCTGTTTGTCATTACGTTTGTTTTAGATTTATTCATGGTAAGCCCTACTATTCTACTAGCTTCTGTTAACTGTTGTAGCATATCTCGCAGTGTGCTAGGGCTGTCAGTGATTAGTACTAAGTCATCTGCGAACCTTAAATGGCTGAGTACTTCCCCGTTAATATTTATGCCTACATTTTCCCACTCTATGTTTCTAAACACACTTTCTAGGATGGCAGAAAAACGTTTTGGGGACAACGGGTCTCCTTGTCTTACGCCTTTCGCTATAGGGAACTCTTCGCCGGTTGTTTCCAATTTTATTTGTGCTTTGCTGTTCTTGTATAATTATATTTTTGATTATACGTATGTATTTCTTGGGAATTCCTTGTTGAGTTAGAGCATTCCAGAGTGCCTCGTGCTTAATAGAATCGAACGCCTTGCTGTAATCCGCAAACGCAATATACAGTGTTTTATTGAATTCTTTGGATTTTTCTATTAACTGTTTTATTACATGTATATGATCGATGGTTGAGAATCCCGCTCGAAAACCAGCTTGATCGATCGGTTGTTGTTCGTCCATTATCCCTGTTAGTCTATTTAGAATCAATTTTGAAAATACTTTATAAATATTTGATAACAAACTAATTGATCTATAATTTTCGAAATGTACTACTATATACTATAGTAAATCTACCATTTACTGTACCTATATGTCGTTTGTTGTCTATACTAGTGTGCCCTGGCAGTTAATAGTGTGTCATGCTCTCTAATGTATCTCTGATGGTGGCACATGTGTTGGATCATTCGGTTCCTTTCATGATGGTTGATCTGAGTGGTGCCGATCTATGTGTCATGTTCGTGAACGGGCGCCGTCAGTTGGGATTGGTCATAACTTAGCTGCCTTGGCCTGTTTTTAATTACCTATGTATTGATACTTTTTTTAATTGTTTGTTTTACTCTAGACGCTTTTACGTGCACGTCTTTTTACATCGTTCTCACATATATGTATTTTTTCCAACAAGAAATGATGTAACCAAATACTTGTAAAACACTTTTTATTTTAAAAAAGTAAGGAGTTTCTTGTCCATTCTTCTCCATAACAAGCTACATTTCCGAATGGACGGTAGAATCAATTATTGTTACTTTTAAATTATTATTTTTTTGACGTTCAAAAGTGCCGCTTAATGGCTTAATTGAATAAATTTTTGATTTTTTAATTTAATAACATCCCAAAAAATCAGTTCAGTGTATATTTTTACGAACTAACGAGATTATTATGTCAACGATGACCGGCTTATTAGGTATCTCTTTACATAAGGGTTTTTTTATGTTCTTGTCCTAATAAAATGGCCGAGGAGCTCGTGGCTAAATAATAACAGCCGCACGGGTCGATCTTCAAGGTTAAGCAACGCTGGACGAGGTCGGTCCGTGGATGGGTGACCATTTCAACATACCGAATTTCCTCCGTGCCTCGGAAAGCACGTTAAGCCGTTCGGCTGTCATTTGAAGATCTTTGACAGTCGTTACGGGTAGTCAGAAGCCTGAGATCTGACACCAGTCTTGCCAAGGGGTATCGTGTTACCAGTTACTGGGTTGTGGAGGTCAGATAGGCAGTTGCTCCATGTAAAACACTGATACTCAGCTGAATCCGGTAAGACTGGAAGCCGACCCCAACAATAATTGGGAAAAAGGCTAGGCAGGTGGTGGTGTCTTAGTAAAATGGCCATAATAATCGAGTTATCACTAGTAATATAAAACCACATTGAATGATTTGTAGACCAATGGCAGGTTCTTGAAAAACTTAAGTGTATGCAATTTTATGCAGTCCACCGACCTCAAAGTGTAATTACATAAATTATAAAAAATACAATAACAAAAATAAAAAAGGCATTCGTTTTAAAAAGGCCATTACGTGCGTAATGACTCAGCCTAATTAATTGTTTCATTTAACCAATAAATATGTATCATGGTCATCGCGTAGATCATCTCATCACTACCAATAAAAAATCTTTTAACAAAATAATTAAATGGAAGTTTTTGGTATAAATTATTTTTTTCGTTTTTGACACCGACTTCTGAATAGATAGTTATTTTTCGCTTTCTATTGTTTTGTTTTGAAAGTCGGTTGAACTTTTTTGTTAAAAAGTTTTTATTTTTCTCTTTTTAGTTTTGGCACCTTATATTACCATGAAAATATGCATTATTAAGGATAACGTAAAATCTACTCTAACTTAAATGGGACCACATGAGAAGCACCATCTTTCAAATAAAAAAAACTGGCCAAGTGCGAGTTGGACTCGCGCACGAAGGGTGCCCTACCATTATTGCAAAAAACGGCAAAAAACATGTTTGTTGTATGGGAGATATATAGATTCTGTTTTTAGCATTTGTTGTTAAAGCGGCAACAGAAATACATCATCTGTGAAATATTCAACTATCTGGCTATCACGGTTCATGAGATACAGCCTGGTGACAGACGGACAGACAGACGGATCGTGGCGTCTTAGTAATTGGGTCCCGTTTTTACCCTTAGGGTACGGAACCCTAAAAAGGATCATCAATATCGGGTGGTGATTGGCGGAGTAATCGCGTAACAAACATACAAAAACATATAGTCAAATTGAAAACCTTCACTTTTTTGAAGTCGGTTTTTTATTTTTATTTAACATTAGGCTCGCGTTTGACCACTATCTCACCTGATGGTAAGCGATGATGTGGTCGACGGTGAAGCACGCTTGCCTAGAAGTAACCTATTCACTCTAAGACTATCTAAAGTACCCAAACCAAAACACCAGTGCTGTTGCTTTCTATAAGAATTCATTAATTCTACCATAGTCAGTGTCATCTCTCACAACTCACTACCGCCATAGTCAACCTACTGCATGTCGCCCAAACGGACACTTCTATGTTCGGAGATCAAAAATCTAACATTTTCCAACAAGCTCAACATATTTATAGTAGGTACTTATACGAGTATTATGCAATTCCACAGGAATAACCCGGTTTCTGGAAGGCTAATCAAAGCTAGCTATCTAGGTAGTTGGCAGATTGGCTGTACCTTTTTTTTTAATTGTTGATAGGCTCGTGCTTGACCACTATTTCACCTGATGGCAAGCCATGATGTGGTCGACGGTGTAACACGCTTGCCTAGAAGAAACATATTCACTCTTGACTTAAAAACCCCGAGGTTGTAGCTGTCGGGAAACACAGACCCCGGCAGGGAATTCCACTCCTAGTTATTTTTGGCAGCTAATTATTTTAGTTACAGAGTTTGTTTGCTAATTTTTGTGTTGATTAACCCATCAGAAACCTGGGTGTAATCTTTGACCTACTTTTGATCAGTCGTCCTCCTTCATTGCCTTCAATCTTCCGCTTATACACAACAAACAATACTCAATCCCAGTGGCGGCCTTAACCGCTGCGAGGCTCCGGGCGGGCAGCAGATATTTGCGAGGCCCTTGTCCTTTTTACAATCTATGAGATATACGAGAAATGGAAAACTTGGCACTTACTGTTTTTATTCATCATTTCATCATTTCAGCCGAAAGACGTCCACTGCTGGACATAGGCCTCCCCCAGGCGTCGCCACATTGACCGATCCCGTGCGTCTCGCATCCAGCGCCTTCCCGCAACCTTAACCAGGTCATCGGTCCACCTAGTGGGAGGCCTTCCAACATATCGTCTTCCGGTTCGCGGTCGCCATTCCAGAACTTTTCGGCCCCAACGGCCATCCGTTCTGCGAGCAATGTGCCCTGCCCACTGCCACTTAAGTTTGGCAATTCTTCGGGCTATGTCGGTAACTTTGGTTCTCCTGCGGATATCATCATTTCTGACGTGATCACGCAAGGAAATTCCGAGCATAGCCCTCTCCATTGCCCTTTGGGTGACTTTAAGCTTTCTGATAAGGCCCATTGTGAGCGACCACGTCTCGGTCCCATAGGTGATCACTGGCAACACACACTGGTCATAGACTTTTGTCTTGAGACATTGCGGTAAATTGGACGAGAAGATACCACGCAACTTCCCGAACGCTGCCCAGCCGAGTCGGATTCGACGGTTGACCTCTTTCTCGAAGTTGGATCTACCCAACTGGATCGTTTGTCCCAGGTAGACATAATCATCTACAACTTCAAGTAAACAGTCTCCGATCTTGATAGGAGTGGGTCTGGACTGTTTTTATTATTAACTAGCTTCTATCAGCGGCTTCGCCCGCGGGAATGACGAAAATTTGGCCAAGGTAACATATTCCCTGGATAAAAAGTATCCTATGTGCTATTCCAGACTGCAATCTATCTCTGCGCCAAATTTCATCCAGATCCGTCCCACCGTTTGAGCGTGAAGAAGTAACAAACATACAAACAAACACACACACTCACAAAATTTGGCCTTTATAATATTGGTTTGATTATTAATACTTTACTAAGAAATAATTAATTGACCAACTTTATTTTATTGTTTGCTAGGAATAAAATTGTAAGCTGTTAGGGTTGTAGCGAGGCCCCGGGCGATTGCACTGTTCGCCATCCCCTAAGGCCGCCACTGCTCAATCCTGTGACTTATTGTATAATATGCACGTATGTATTGTATTGTATAGTTTTATGCAGTATATCCGACACAGGATGCATGTCCACAAGTGATAGAGAGACTTCTTACGACTTACTTACTTTTAAATTGAGCCGGACAGGAACCGCTTCGTAACATAATAATGTTATTGAACGTACCCACTCGTTTGTAATACTACGCTTCAGAGATGCAGTACTCACACTTACTGGGCAGCAGTGTCTTTCAATACCGGTATTTCGGGATCCCGTAATACCGTAATCACGGTTTTGACGACAATACCTTGATTATGGTATTACAAACATTGATATCTAATATTGCGGTTTGTTGTAAAAAGTAGGAGCAAATTGTATTATGCAATATAATTTACGATGTGATGTTACCGAAATTGAGCCGTACTTAACTTATGTCGTTATTGTTTTATTTGTCAGTTCCGCAAAGGCGCCAGGGTAACATGTGAACTTGGTCATTGTGTGATCTATTGCGTATTTTAGATAGTTTGGTTAACCGTGTCGGCATCGTCGTTGCTGCAGCTGCCTCTTCGCGTGTCTTACCCAAAACGTTCTTAGCAGACAACATTTAAGTAGATTCATAATGTTAATATTCGTCTTTTACTGGGTTTGTTACTATTCTCAACGAATCACGCGAATACGCGATCTTATTTTTTTGTAAAAACTGTTCACGAATTCACGGAGAATTGAAGCACCTGACATTGTGGCTCTTTTCAATTTTGAATAGTGTAATTTTTTACCGTAACTAATCATGATTTTTTATTTGAAGTAAAACAAAAAAACATAAAATTTGACTTTTAACGTATTGCTATATCTACGACGATTTATTACAAAAATATGTTGTTGAAACGCATTAAAAGGAAATGACTTTGATACTAGATTGCAAGACAAGATGGAGCAGTATAGCTAGCATGATTGAGCGCTTTATCAAAATAAAGTATTGTGTATCAAAAGTTTTAATAGATCTAAAATTATACTCCGATTTCTCATTAGACGAATTTGATTTGATGACTCTAAAAAAATATTTACATCAGCCTTTGTGTGGTCAAACGACAGTACTGGAACTTTGCAAACGCGATGCCAACTTACTGAAAGCTGATGTTGCGCTAAAATTTATGTTAAGAAAGTTAGATGGTCAGGCTTTTTTTACTGTTTGTCAGCAAAATTTATTTTATTTATTTATTTAATACTTTATGCACAAAAAAGTACAGAGGCGGACTTAATGCCTTAGGCATTTTCTACCAGTCGACCTTTGGGTGATGCAGAGACAAATAGTGGTAGGTGCAATATTTAAAGTCAAGCAAATCGCGTTTATTTAAAACGTATACCTATACTATAAATACAATATATCAAATAATAAACTAAATATACCTAAACAATAAGCAGTAATAGATAAATAATTGAAAACATTAGCGCTGTGACGATACTCCCGCCAACTTCTTACGAATATGCTCGCGAACTTTAACTTTGAAGGTAAATCGGTTGGTTGCCATCCTGATTTCCTGGGGGAGCGCATTCCACAGAGAAATAGACTGAACGAAGAAAGAACAGTGAATGAAGTCAGTACGGTGAGTGGGACATTGAAGAAGGCGGTTATGTGATGAACGTAAATTTTTATTGTGGTTGGCGCAAGTATATTGAAAGTGAGGGACTAGATAACTAGGAGAATTGGAAGAGGTAAGAAATGAAAACAAGATAGTTAGTGCCCTTTGCTCTCTGCGTTGGCGTATGGGCAACCACTTTAAAAGCGATCGATGCGCAGAGACATGATCATATTTACGCAAATTAAAAACGAATCGAATGCAGTAATTTAAAAGACGGTCAAGTTTGTTGAGGAGATCTGCATTCAGGTCATAGTAGCACACGTCACCATAATCAATGATTGGAAAAATAAGGGTCTGCACAAGCATTGCCTTCGTGTTCGATGGTAATAAATTTTTCAAACGATACAGAGCCCGCAGCGTTCCAGTGACCCTCTGACTCACACTAGCGACTTGAGTACGCCAGTTAAAGGTATTATCGATGAGCAGGCCTAGATCCTTTACATCATTGCTGAATGGAACAATAGTACCGTCGAAGAAAACAGGTGGCAAAGTTGCACTATCCACTTTAGCAATGCTTCGAGAACTCCCAATGACTATCGCCTGACACTTATTGGGGTTTACTGCAACACCAAATCTATCGGACCAGGTTTTTATAGCCATCAAGTCCCTGTTTAGTTTGCCAATTACGTCTGAAATTTCGTCGACACTCCCTTGACAGTACAACTGCAGGTCATCTGCATACAGATGATACGCACACTGAAGTTCGGAATTAATGAGATTAATAAAAATAGAAAACAGAAGAGGAGAAAGAATGCCGCCTTGAGGAACGCCAGTTTCCAAATCACACCAGCGAGAGGAAGAATCCCCAACGTGTACCGACTGCTGACGTTCCTGAAGGTAGGAGGTGAACCATTCCAGTGCATCGGGAGAGACCATCAAGTAGGACAGAATGGCTAACAGTATGTCGTGACTGACGGTATTGAAGGCGTTCGAGAAATCGACCAACACTAGTACAGTGAGTTTGGTGTCTTCCAACCCTGCCTTTATATCGCCAGTCACTTTAAGGAGGGCAGATACCGTGCTGTGCCCGAGCCTGAACCCAGATTGTAGAGGGCTAATGAGTGAATTGTACTGCACAAAGTTTGAAAATTGTTTGTGTACACAGGCCTCAAGCACTTTGGATAGGAAGGGAAGGATAGATATTGGGCGAAAGTGGGTTGGAAGAGTGGGATTGGAAACTTTAGGTAGTGGACGAACATAGGCTTTACGCCATAAGGAGGGGAACACTCCGGAAAACAAGGAAAAATTTACTATATGGGTGATAGGAGGTAGAAGGTGATCCAGAATAGTTATTATCATAGCACGAGTGATATTATCACACCCCACCGCTTTGGATTTGATGGAGAGTATGATCTTTTTGATCTCTCCCGGCTCAACAGGAATGAAACGAAAAGGATTAATGTGAGGACGCGTTAGACCAGAAATAAAAGACAAAGTTTGTTGCTTGGTTAGATGATCCATGGCAGGTACAGTGGAGAAATGACGGTTGAGATCATCTAAGTCAATGCAATTTGGAAGGTCTAAATGTCGCGGTTTGCCGATACCAAGTGTTCCAAGGAACTTCCAAATATCGGCAGAAGAAGAAGAAGAAATATTTTCCAGAATGTGGCGGCGTTTAGCGTTGCGTATCATCTGGTTACATCTATTCCTCGAAGTCTTAAATAGCGCCCAGTTCTCGTCAGTGCGATCCCTTTTATATTTTCGGAACGCGCGGTCCCTGCGTCGCATGGCCATCTGTATTCCTCTAGTCATCCAAGGCGCAGGAGGACGTTTCAGTTTCACTTTTTTGATGGGAGCGTGAACGTTATAAAGGTTAGTCACAACATCATTGAAGATCGCCACCTTATCGTCAACCGAACCAGCCTCCGTCATAATCTCCCAATCGATCACAGACGCATCCTTCTTGAGTTTCTCAACGTCCATCCTGGCAAAGCAACGCCTGTACAGAACTTTGGGTTTAGGTTTAGGAGGTTTGAGGATATAGGACAGAAAAATCATGTCGTGATGAGAGAAGCCCGGAGCGTCATGTTGACCATGGGAGGAGACAAGGGAAGGATTCGAGGTGAGGATAAGGTCGAGCCAGGTGTCTTCGCCAGATTTATTATAGTGGGTAGCCTGGAGCGGCAACACGTGCAGACTAGCTGACTCGATAATATGGAGAAGCTTACGGGATCGAGGGGAGTTTTGGGAAAGGAGGTTTGTGTTGAAATCACCCATGATGATGTGGTGCGCATACTCTGAACCCATAGTTTCAAGAACTGACTCTAGTTCAGTGAAGTAATCGACAGACGGGGGACAGTAGACAACACCGACAATGGTTTTGGCTCCTTTGACGCAAACTTCTAGGAAGATAAACTCAGCAGAGGCAGAATAATTTGAAGAGGAAGTAGCCAGTATTTTGTAAGGAAAATCACTGCGAAGGTATATGGCCACACCACCGCCTCCCTTACCAATCCGATCATTCCGTATAAGAACGAAACCGGTGAGAGGGTAAGTGGTGGACAGAAGATGCGGTTTGAGCCAAGTTTCGGAGATCAGGATAGCGTGAACGTTTTTATTGTTAAACGCATCGTACAGCTCGCTATAGTGACTGGGTACGCTTTGTGCGTTAATGTGACAAACATTCACCAACCGACTAGACTCATCATTGAAGTTATGATCCAAAAAGTCACCAAGAGTGCCACCGAGGGAACAAAAGCTCGCGTCGCTTGAAGAGGCAGCAGATTCGTTAGCAGAGAAATAAGGCTCATTGTCTGACATAAATAGAAGAAGATAATATACTTAAAATATATTAATAAATATATATATATATATAATTATTAGAATGCAATTGCATAAAAACAGAACAACTATGGTGCCAGTCTGCACCACCCGCCAGCCAACACCAACACTGAAAACAAGTATTTAAGCAAACACGAAACCCAGCACTTTCTCAAACATAAGCACAATTATTAAATCAATCTTCCCCCAAAAACTGAAAACTATCAGGGGCTTCAGCTCGTCGATGGAAGTCAATTTGTGCCGACTTCCGTCAGGGGCCTTTATGTTGACGACACCATCCTGGGACCAAGACGACCGCATGCCAAAGTGCTCGCGCGCCTTCCCGAAGACAGTCTGTCTGGCCCTCGTCAGGAACACCTTGACAGACATTTTGGAGCCTTTGAATCTTGTCTTTGCTTTCCAAACTGTCGCCTTAATTTCGGCGCTGGTGAACCAAACTAGAATAGGCCTGTGATGTTCATTGCTGGGGGCACCGAGTCTGTGACAGGCTTTAATTGACGACACTGATACCTTTGTGAGGGCAAGCCTGGTATTTAACACATCCAGGATTACTGCTTTGGTATCTTCCTTCTCCACTTCAGGAAATCCCTGGAAAACCAGTGCCTTCCGTCGGTGCCTAGTCTCCACGCCATCAATTTGCTTTTCGCACTCGCCTATCTGAGTTCGAAGCAGACCAAACATGGAGAAAACGAGCTCCCGGAAAGTGCGAAACTCATCGGCTATCTTCGCCACTGTGTTTGTCTTAGCAGGCCCGGCACACTGGATCTGCGCTTCGAGATCAGCCATCTTCTTCATAAAGTTCTCCTCCAGGGTCTTCTGAGCAGCAAGAACTGCCGCAAACTGAGACATGCTGAGTCTGTGAAGTGCCAACTAATGGTGTAGTGACAGTGCAGTGATCAGCTGGCAGGCGGTTTATTATGATTGTGTCACATAAATGTGCCACAAACGTTGGTACTTGTATTTTAGCACTTCTAAGCTAAATACTGATTAAAATGATATCAATATTTTCAGCAACAACTACTTATTTTAATTTAAATAAAATCTCCAAAAAATCTAACGTCTATGCTTTTCAACACCTACCCGCAAATTTATTAATGCTATTTTATTTATTTTGTTATTTGTTTAATTTTAAATTTTATGATTGTTTTTTTTTTATTGTAACACTATAAGAATGTTAGTAAAATGAATGAACACTAAATAATTGCTTGATTACAGTTCTAGAAATAATAATACCGATGATGATTTTAAACATGATGACATTTAGATAATAATAAGTGTAGATCTCTTTAACATTATACTTTGCAAAGTCTATGTCAAATGCCTACGTGCAAAATGTCTAGATTTAGTTTAAGTTTTGATTAAATTCCTAATTCCAAGTCCTTTAATCAATCAATAGGTACCTTTTTTAATACTAATAAGAGAGTTTTGTATTATTATTCAGAAAGTAACCTTAGTAAGACTGATTCGAAAATAAAAACACGTATTTTATTGGTTTTATTAATATCCTAATTGAACTTGTGTTCAATACCGTGATCACATGATCACGGTAATGATCACATTACTACCGGTATTGAAAGAATCCGGTATTTGAAAGCATTCACAAATAAATACGAGTGACAATATTCGGGCACACCCCGCGACATTTACTATTTTAAATTTGTTTTTCACAGAAATGTGTACCTACTTACTTACTTACCTTTTTGTTGTGATAACTTCTATATTATATCGCATTTTTTAAAAGTACGTGCAATGCAGAATAGCATCGCGCACATCTCGTAAGTCGTTTTGAGCTGACCCCGGTGCCTAAAGATGCCGTTGATCGAACTTCAAGGAATCGACATCCAACCATCTACTAAAAAATTATCCCAGTGAAATGGAATGACTAGTACTAACTAATTTTTAATTCAAACATCTGAAAAAAGCCGAAATTACCGAGATCGTACAAACCGATCATTCGATCGCGATCGACGGTTTGCGAACCCCTGGAAGTAAGTAATCCCTCGTTTATCGCCCCAGTGACGTGTCTACATTGAGTTTCTACTAGATTCCAGGAAAGATCGTTTCCAAGCAAAAGAGGATTGAACTAGCTTCAATAAGGCGTCATATATGTTTCATTATTACTTGTTTCTGTTTTACCTTATTCAATGTTCTTATCATATCCCACTTAATATTATGGAGCCTGTATGTTTGCTGTTAATCAATTGCAGCTCAACGGCTGTTCAACCGCAGTGTTTCATCCGAAGACCGAATGAGCTCCGGGATCGGCGAATCACTCACCGCCACGGACTCCACCAGGATGGGACAGTCGACACCTCTCTCTTAAAACCATGATATTCATGCAGGCGAAGTCGCTTACAAAAGCTAGTGATAGGTAGGTGCATACAATTTTAAAATCTCATCTAAAAAACCCCACATCATGTTGCTAGTTGCAGCTTCGGTTATCTTGACAGGGTAAAATTCGGCAATTAATGAGAGGTGTTGCTTCTCGCGTGTAGCGATACCAGACGTCTGGGTTCGTCAGGACCATAGACATAATTCTGATATGTCAGACTTTTTAGGCTATGGTTTGGAATTCGGGCTTTTTGATTAAATTAATAAAATACTTTTTCGTACTTTTATAATTTTTGTTGGAACAATTACAAAACTAATTATTATACAATGTTAACAATTAACTTAAAATAGAAAGGCTGTGTCCACCGACACCTAGGACCTACCCCCGCAACGCATTGGGAATTGGGGAGAGGGAATGATTATGTCAATATACTGCAAAACAACGTGCAGTACAATGTAGTATGAACCACAGCTGAGGCATGAGGCTGCAGTGGACGCGACAGGCGACAGATTAAGCAGCAAATTGTCGTCGCGGCAATTTATCAATAACGACAGTGTCAAGTGTTCCGGCTGCCTGTAGCCGATTTTGACCATCATCGGCTGCGTCCGCTCTCTGCTATCACGCGATCACACACAAATAGTGTTAGCGTGTCTAGGAACTGCCATCTGTCTTCTACGAATGACAGATTAGTGGGAAGTTGATACGATTGTTTTTCCTGTTGTTTTGAAGTCGAGGACTTTAAATTGGATTGACTGAGGAGCCTCGATTCTTGTCCAGTTATAGAACTTGAAAATTAAGTGGGTTTGAAGGTATCACTGTTAATTTGCGTTCAAAACAATAGCTGGTTGACAATAAAATAGCTCTGTCACTGTCAAACTGCCCAGGTACTAATGCAGCCTTCTACATAAATCATAATAAATTATAAGGTCGATGTTTAATAAAACAAGCAATAAATTAATCAAGCCAGATAAGTAGGTAATAATTTATCGGTTCTCAATAATATCTAGATCTTAATTTTTATTTTTGTACAGTCACAAAAAGGCTACGTTAAGGCTGAAGTGAGTGCTACTTTCACGGTTCCAAAGAATTCCGTGCATTGACCCCTCATTGATCAAAAAACAAATGAAGGTCGATCGAATCGAGACAGGTAAAAATATATCTTTATGAAAGATTTGAGTAAATATTTTGGGGTAGATAAAGTTAGGTGCTGGATGCGGGAGCCCAAGGATTGATCTCTAATATAGGTAGTTTTTTTTTCAGTAATTGTTATTATCTGTAGCTATGTCTGCTTATCAATGGGCGGAGCACCGCCGTGTCCTCGTGGAGGCGATCAGCGGTGGCGACCTCTCGCGTCCGGCCCTGGTTCAGGCCATGGTACGGAGCGAGAGCGCATGGGAAGCCGTCACCTCCTTCAGCGAAGCAGGAATGCTCGCAAAGGAGGAGGCGGAACGCGTGAGGGAGACACAACGGAGACGCCCTCACGCCCCTAGCCACCGCAGGAGACGCCCCGGGCGTCGGGAGTCGCAAGCCGATTTCCGGCCACCGTAGGCGCGGGCTTGCGGACGGCGAGTAATGGGTAGCTCGCCGTCCGATAAGGACCAGGCCCGAGTCGACGGCGCGTAGTGTTCCACGCGCGCCTCAAAGAGATGTCAGCAAAAGTTGACGGGGTCCGCTAAGGCCGATGCCTGTCAGGGTCGCGGATAAATTTGAAAGAGAGTTACCGCGGCCCTGGCACAAGCAACTGAAGAAACACGGGTGGGTTTTAGTCAGTAAAAGTCTGACACGCCCTCCCGCTACACCCAGAGCGGGAGAAGTCATTGGATGATTTCCAAACCAAAAAAAAAAAAAAAAAAAATCTGCTTATCAAAAAAACCGGCCAAGTGCGAGTCGGACTCGCGCTTGATGGGTTTCGTGCCATTATTGCAAAAAACGGCAAAAAATTACCTTTGTTGTATGGGAGTGCCACTTAAATATTTATTTTATTGTTTTTAGTATTTGTTGTTACAGCGCCAACAAAAATTCATCACCTGTGAAAATTTCAACTGTTGCTATCGCGGTTCATAAGATACAGCCTGGTGACAGACGGACAGACAGACAGACGGATCGCGGAGTCTTAGTAATACGGTCCCTTTGGGTACGGAACCCTAAAAACGAGCATTGGTAAATTGGGAATTGGTCATAACTTGGCTGCCTCGGCCTGTTTTTAATCCTGTATACTTAATTATATGTTTTACTCTAGACGCTTTTACGTGCACGTCTTTCTGCATTGTTCTCACATACTCATATGTATTTTTCCAACAAGAACGATGTAACCAAATACTTGTAATTAAAACTGATGGAAAAGAGTGTCCGTGGAGTTTCTCGCACGTTCTTCTCAATAGAGGCCTACTGACGCTTGCGAATGTGCAACTATACTTCATAAAAGATAGCTTGATCTCTGCGACAGCTGTCAGTATCAATACAGTAACAATAGCGCTTGACAGGCTAACAGTAACATAACAATAACGTATACGTCAGTTTGACATATGTCGCAGAGATCAAGCTTTAAGAAGTATAGATTAATCTTTTTTTGTTTGACAATTGAAAAGTACCTTTAAATGGTTTAGTTGAAATACAGTATTTTGATTTTTTTTAATGAAAAGGGTGGAGTGAAAAATGGTGAAAAACTGACGTGTCCTAGAACCAAGAAATCGAAGTAATGTGACATATTGAGCTGTTGTCACGTCATGTCACATAACTTCGATTTTCTTTTCTTAGAAAGAGGGCCTGTGGCCCAGTGGGAACTATGCTTTTAATTACTAACGAAAGAAAATCAAGAAACCATGAAATAAAAAAGGACGATCTAACAATATATCAGTATACTGTAATTAAATCGCTATACTGAAACAGATTAATTGATATGATATGACGTTTATTGACAAACCGTGTTGATTTAAATAATTAAAATTAAATTAAACAAACAACAATCACGTTGAATATCAAGAGTTTACAATGGCTTCCTTTGAAGATAAAATTATTATTATAAACGTGTTATGTATTAAAAGTCTTGATCAACAAACGAAGATTTAAACGTGTTATTTATCAATGACTTTCATTGTTCAAGGATTGTGCAGTATATATAGGAACGCAGTCTCGCTTTTCTTTAGACTAAGTTTAGTGTTAGTTCATTTTTGAATTGATACATTCGAAAATTGTAAAACAATCTTCAAGGGAAAACTAGATACAGTACAACTATTTTCTTAATGTCCCTTGTCAATCATAACCTTTAGCAGCTTTCCTCCCGTTTTTTAAATAAATTACATTAAGTTATATAAGAGTGAGCCGGGCGCTGCCAGGTAGCAACCAATAAGGTTCGAGATAAAAACCGTCACAAATATTTTGAGAGATAGTTTTCACCACTCTGAAAATAGACTTTGTAAAAGAACCAGAAGAAAATTTTCTGGTTCCAATAGTCGCGAACATTCGAGATTGCAGCTCGCTACGCCAAGCTAGAGCCTATCGATAGGTTGTTAGTGTTATTCCGATAATATGTGTTGATTTTCATACCTAGTGTGTTTTATGTTCAAATAAATATAAAAGCATAAACTAGAGTGAACCGCGTTTTGTGTGACTTTATCCCCCTCGTCGGTTCCCTAAAAGACAATTAACAACTATAAATACTTCCAAGTTGATTGAGAGCACCAAGTGCAAAGGGCAACTGATAGAAATCCGACAACTGACGAAACACGAAGTTTGCCGAGGGACATTATGAACATAGTTGTACTCTACTTATAGAATAGTGTAAAATTTCAGGAAGCAACTATCTTTATTTGTAAAATTTTATTTTTATATGGGATAGCACAGGGCCCAGCGGTATGGCGGGCGGCGCTTGAAAGGAACCCTTTGTCTATGATATACTTTCTACACATGAGCTTATACAGGGTGATAGGGTTAGGTGTGAATTGATCATTATTTTAAAAATGCGTCTGCCCGTTTTTACGTAACGATATAACTTTTTCAAAAATAATAGATTTACAAAGTTGTCGTCAGTTGGCCAAAATTTAAATAAGAGATACATTTTTTAACCGACGGAAAAAAAAGAAGGACGTTCTCAATTTGACATTTCTGTTTTAATGTATGACCACGCATAACTTTTTATAGAGTGGTCCGATTTCAAAAAATATTTTTTTATTAGAAAGCGTACACTTCAAAGTTGGTCCCATAAATTTTAAAAATGAAATCCACTTCTAAAGGTAGAAAAAAAGTTTTCTTTCTTTTTTTCTTTTTTTAAAAGACGTTGCCCCACACTAGGAATTTCTTCCTGTATCGTGGGTGCGTTTACAAACATATAAACTCACATACACAAACACCCAGAGCCGGAACAATTATCTGTAGGTCATACAAATATTTGTTTCGTGCGGGAATCGAACCCGCGACACGCAGCGCAGCAGTCAATCGCTCAACCACTGCGCCAACCGTGCGCCAAACCGTGCGCGTTTTTTATTAATAAATTTTCCACTGAATTTTCAATTGTGAACCGATTCTGTTGAAATTAAGTAAACTGAAAAGCGATGTGCGATGTGTGTGTGTGTGCGCTGTGTGATGTTTTGCTTTTCAGTTCCTTAAATCGTCAGTTAATTTTTTTTTAAGATCTTTTTTATTGATGTAAAGATATGTTCACTTCACATCTTTCCGTTACATTTACATTTACACCCCTAGATATACCTATAACACTACCTAAGAAGCTCCGTAACGAATATAGACTGCATAATTATTATGTATGTGCATGGTAAATACGAGAAAATCTCATGTATCACTCCCGTGACTCATGCATTAGGCCCCCACCTATTAAAATATCTGCAGTGATGTTGTACATAAACAAAATAAGCCATAACATACGTCATGTGAACGTAAAATCTACCTGAGTAGGCTTATTGTTATAAATACGATAAGGTCTCGTTTGTTTACTACTTAATTCATTACGTTGATAAATATAACACTTGTAGGAACATAATATAGGTAGTAATATGTAATTATAGTAAGGTAATTTGAAGAGTACAGGCAAAACACAGGGAATGTCCTAATTAATCGATTTTGAGAAAAACGCAGTTAAAAGTTTAGGGCGCTATCCCACTGGCGTTTTGAGAGCGTTGGCGTTGCTCCAACGTCTGCGTAAAGTAAAAAAAAAAATGTTTAAAGAAAAGAACGAAAAGAACCGAGAATGTCATGGGCATTCCCGGTTCTTTTCGTTCCGGACATAAACAAAAACTTTTTGGCGCCTAACGTTTACTTTAAAAAAAAGTTGGTGATTGAAAATAAAACTACCATAGATAAGGATTTGCTTGCCAATAAAAAACAGAAAAATTAAAACTTGTGACATTCCCTGTTATTTGCCTGTACCCTTCATTTTATAGTAGTAGATACGGAGTATATTATTACATCATCGTAGTAGGTACCTAGAGTTTAAAGTAGCTATCTAGTTACCGACTCATTTGTAAGATTATAATGACAATCCCTGCATCGATCACGCATGCAATGATGACTCGGACTGGTTTCTGAATTAAGTACCTATTTTGAGTTAAGAACGTGTCAACTGTAACAAAGGATGTTAACTTTGACGAGTTTTACGTTTCAAGCAGAGCTTATCAAATACTAAACTTCTAAATCTTAATTCAGAAACCGAGGGTAAAACTCAAAAAACTTAAACTCAAATCAAAATCATTTATTTCAGGTACTTTTGAATAGTCAAGCAGTCGGTCAGTCCAAACCATAGACTGTCCAAACGATGAAGCTAGTTGCTCATTCGAAAGCCTATATATTTAGATCTCCATGGAGAACGAGCAAGAAATTCTACGGACTCTTTTTTTTATGGTTCTGTACCCAAAGGGTAAAATCGGGACCCTATTACTAAGACTCCGCGATCCTGTCTGTCTGTCCGTCTATCACCAGGCTGTATCTCATGAACCGTGATAGCTAAACTACTGAAATTTTCACAGATGATGTCATAGAGTCTGATAAACGAAAGTACACACTCGAATTATTTGCAAACTTTTTATATGGCAATGCTATACTAATGTCAACATCAATTTTTGGTGGTTTATTGTGGTCTTGATAATAGCATTTATTATGTGAAAAATTTATAAAACAATTAAAAGTGGATTACGGGAGATGTCGTTTCGCATGATGTCTAAATATCAAGAAAAACATCAGGATAAAGATGTCGAACTCAAACAAAAACAAAATTGTTTATGTGTGGTGTTAGATTTCATAAGTTAGTATGACGCTAGTAAGTTGAATAAACCAAAATTATTATAGAATACTGTTGTTTTTAGAGTTCCGTACCCAAAGGGTGAAAACGGGACCCTATTACTGAGACTTTGCTGTCCGTCTGTCTGTCTGTCTGTCTGTCACCAGGCTGTATCTCCTGAACCGTGATAGATACACAGTTGAAATTTTCACAGATGATGTATTTCTGTTGCCGCTATAACAACAAATTCTAAAAACAGAATAAAATAAATATGTTAGTGGGGCATCCATACAACCAACGTGATTTTCTTGCCGTTTTTTGCGATAATGGTACGGAACCCTTCGTGGGCGAGTCCGACTCGCACTTGGCCGGTTTTTTTATTGAGATTGATACATAATATCTAAAATATTACCTACTACAACTACCTATAGTAGGTTATTCCAGGTATTTCATATTAGCTTTGGGGTTGTTATGCTGATATTTTTTTAAATTTGTCACGCTTTTTCAGTCTCTACTTTCGTTTGCCAGACTCTAGATATACTGTATTTTATATTTCTATGGATGATGTATTTCTGTTGCCGCAATAACAACAAATACTAAAAACAGAATACAATAAATATTTAAGTGGGGCAACAAACGTGATATTTTTGCCGTTTTTTGCGATAATTGTACTTGGCCGGTTTTTTAGGGTTCCGTACCTAAAGAGTAAAAACGGGACCCTATTACTAAGACTTCGCGATCCGTCTGTCTGTCTGTCTGTCTGTCCGTCTGTCACCAGGCTGTATCTCATGAACCGTGATAGCTAGACAGTTGAAATTTTCACAAATGATGTATTTCTGTTGCCGCTATAACAACTAATACTAAAAACAGTATAATATAAATATTTAAGGAGGGCTCCCATACAACAAATGTGAGATTTTTGTCGTCTTTTGCTCGATATTAATAACGGCAACAGGTAGACGCTTGAAATATTCACATAATGTTTAGTTGTATATTCAGTTCAAAAAATAATAATTATTAAATTAAAATAAAATAAACTAAGGGGGGCTCCCATACAACAAACGTGATATTTTTGCAATGTTTTGCGATAATGGTACGGAACCCTTTGTGCGCGAGTCTGACTCGCACTTGGCCGGTTTTTCTTTGTTTGTTTTCACCGATATCTCCGTCAATTGTCGACCGATTTTGAAAATTCTTTTTTTGTTTGGAAGAGTATGTTCCTAGATTGGTCCCAATTGAATTAGGTGAAGATTGCAGCAATCCCGATTCTATTGTATATCTCCGAAGTTCTTCATCAGAATGAAGAACTTCGGAGATATACAATAGAATCGGGATTGCTGCAATCGCATGTCTGTTTATTGTTTATACCATTTCATAACATAAAATCACGCCAGTACGCTTCAAAGGGGTACGCAGATGTGTACAGTTCACCTTGGTACTTCCTCATTTCACCGGTTATGTTAAAGTTTCATGTTATTCGGGTAATCTATTCTGGCATTATAGGTACCTAACTAAAGAAGTTGCCTATTAGGTACAACTAAAAAGTGAAAAATAAAATACCGTTTTAGCAAAAAAATACTACCGACTTCCAAATAAAAACACTACAAAGTGAAAAACAACTTTCTTTTTGGCAGTCGGTGTCCATAACGAAAAATATTGTTACCTACCAAAGACACCGACATCCAAAAATAAATATTTTTTTCACTTTGTAGTGTTTTTGTTTGGAAGTCGGTAGTATTTTTTTTTTTAGTTTTATTATGTCATTATGGATTTTGGAACCAATATTGGCTATACCTAATGGTGGCACTTCACATCGCTATTCGATGTCCGCGTTCTTTTTTCGTCTTTGTTCGCTATATTCGTGTTGAATTCCGAATAACACGAATACACCGACTATACATCGTTCATGAACAGCAAATACGCCGAACATTTACGAATATTTTTCCTATAGTTTACGATGCAGCAACAGCGGCTTATTATTGGGCGAGCGATATGTGGCCGGTAAACGAACATATTCGCCATATTCGTAATCCTTTGATATGTTGCAAAAAACCGACAGCCGGGCGGATACGGGTGTTCGGGTATTTGGCGTATTCGTCTTGTTCGTGAGAATAGGCAAATAGAGACGAATAGAGCTACTTCACATCGTCCTATTTGGGCGAATAAGACAAATACGCGAACACGAATAGCGATGTGAAGTGCCACCTTTACAGTTATGTAAATACAAGATAACAACCTTCGAGAGAAACAGACTCATTAAAATAAACAGTAGAACCACAGATAATGTAAATTACCGAAGAGTCTACAAACACATAAAACAAGATTTGTTCCGCTCCCATGATTGATTGGTAAACATGCACGATGACACGTCTATGGAATTAGTAAGAACTCACGAGATCATTCTTCCACTGCCAGCGGTTGGAGATGATATTGCACTGAAATGCTGAAAGTTGCACACCTTTACAATTAATGTTTTCATGCCGTGGTTACGGGAACGAACACTTTTTATTCACACTTTATATTCTTAATACGATTTACTGTAATTTATGTTAAATTTTAGGCACTACTCGTGGTATTCTCGCGGTACTTGATCACAAGAGTGTGTCCGTTGTCGTGTGCCGCTAAACAGTGGGCCAGCTCTGTCGTTGACTGAATAATAGCGGAGGATTGCACGTCCTGCCACGCCGACCCTACATCATTTCACTTTATGAAATAATTTTATTATTACAGTTACATTACTCATACGTAATTATGGTCAATCAATCAATTACAGCCTAGGACGTATTTTTTATGACTGAGTGAGTCATCTTCTAGATGTGCGTGGATTTGTGCAGTTGAGTTCGAGTCCGACAAAGAAGTAGAGTCTATATCAATGTAGACAGTTGTCTATAGTCCACAGTATGTGCTAATGAAGGAACAATGATTTGCAGTTCAGTGACCGGGCAACTGAAAAACATATTCGAAGAAAAATGGGAATAGACAAACAGCGGACTACTGCTACTTAATACACTCGTACTTCTAAGGCCGGTATTCCAATTTCCAGATGCTTATGCTCATACTCAACTCATCTCAAACTGGAAATGGACAGTTGTGATTGATTGGCTTGTCCATGATCCTAGACGGACCAGACGTTACTGAATTTTTTATCACAAAATCAGTGGAATTCTGTAGTCTTAGCATGTACTTGGAACGTACTCGTAATTGCTAGTATTCAGTAACGTCTGGATAGTCTGAGCTCTTGCTCTATTGAGTAGGTACACATAATTATGTCAAGCTGAAGAATCATAATTATGCTAAACTTTGTTGAGAATTGAGATTTGTTATTTGTTGGCAGTTGATTGGTAAGTGAGACCAATTTTGAGTTTGAGTTAAGTCGAGTATGAGCAACCAGAATACGGGCTTTAGATTAATATTTATGTAGGTATTTACAGTGTTATTGTTATTTCACAACTAATCATGATAAAAGGTTTGGTAGTAAATCATTCTATACCATCCAGCTTCCTTGATAAAACGTCTGTCACCTCTTACTTGAGGAACTTCTAATGAAGAAACGCAAATTGTAAGTTCGTAATCACAATTTTAACACCCTTGTTTCATAGTTATTTTATGAACGTGTAAATTATAAAAAGGTGTTTTATTTCCCAGCGTCGTGTTTATTACACAATCGTGTCTAATGGCAGACGTGTTCAATAGGTTCATTGAGAGTTGAGCCACGTTGAGCAGTTATTCATTATTATATTATAGTTGAGTGCAGCTCCATTAAAAATATTACCACTTGTCCTACAATGTTGCTTCAAACAATGTATAAGGAATTAAGGACACATTCCCACACTAGAGTCATGGTTCAGATTGAGAGAGAATTTATTAAGATAATAAGTGCGCAACTTGACTCAAGCAATCGGCCACTTCCGCTCTCACAGTCCCACTCGCCGCCGGACACATATCTTAAATATTTCCCTATAGATAAACATCCCCAAATGTCATGCGTAATAGTTCTGGTTCCTACCATTTTAAATAGCGCCTTTAAATGAAGTTGAGTTTGGGAAAAGAAATTTGGTTTTCGGTTTCTATTACTACTGAAACCAAAGATTCCATTTTTCAATATTTTTCAGGACGCAAATGTCGGACTCGTTTTTATAATTGTAAATGCACGAGGATTTGTTCCCATCAGAGTCGTGTTTTTCAGACGAGTACAATTTAAAAATTTAAGAAACCTAACATTTTTATTTCATGCTACATAATTTATCTAGTAGAGTAGACACGCTTCGATCGACAATCTATTTTTTTAACATGTAATTCTGACACGATATCTTGCGAAAACCGCCCGATTCAAACAGTAAAACGCCCATTGCTTTTGAACGGCTATCCCGATTTTCATCAAACAAAAAAAAACAAAGGAAAAAAGCGAAATCAAAATCGGTTCCTTCATCCGTTTGGGAGCTATGATGCCACAGACAGCAGATACAGAAATGCACAAAATATACATATACACGAATACAAAGTTAAAACACGTCAAACTTATAACACCCCTCTTTTTACCCGACTGCCGAAGGAGGGTAATGTGTTTATCAGTCTATGTATGTATGTAGTTATGCCAATTTATCACCCGATATTGATAATCCTTTATTTTTATTTGAAAGCCAGTGCTTGTCATGTGGTCCCATTTGAGTTAGAGTTGTCCTTATTTTCATGATAAAATAATACATAACAAAACAAAACATTAGAAAGCGGCAAATAACTTTCAAAAAAATAGATACCAAAAACTTCAGTTTTTTTTTTGTAGATTGTTATGATCTACGCCATGACCATGATTGAATATTTATTGGTTAATTATTACAATTAATTAGGCCGCGAGTAGCGTGTAGAGGTCAACCGTCGAATCCGACTCGGCTGGGCAGCGTTCAGGAAGTTGCGCGTTATCTTCTCAACCAACTTACCACAGTACCTATCTCAAGACTACAGTCTATGACCAGTGTGTGTTGCCAGAGATTACTTACGGGACAGAGACGTGGTCGCTCACAATTGGCCTCATCAGAAAGCTTAAAGTCACCTGGGCAATGGAGAGAGATATGCTCGGAGTTTCTTTGCGTGATCGAATCAGAAATGAAGACATCCGCAAGAGAACCTACGTTACCGACATAGCCCGAAGAATTGCCAAACTTAAGGGTACACTAGTCGAAAATTCTTCCATACAAACGTAGTCTGGCTTTTACTCGACTGTTTGACGATGTACGTTCAAAATAAAAAATGATATCAATTTGTCTCATCATTATCTAGCCCTGTATGGAAGCAAAAATGTAAAAAAAAAAAATTACTTGAAAGTTATGAGCTTCGAAAGTTCCATATTTTAACACTCATTTTAACGCATCTTTGGGCGCAAATAAGTACCATAAGAAGAAGGAAAATTGAAAAACGGCCTCCATACAGGGATAGACTAGTAGTTCAACAATGCAAACAATTTTATTTTGAACAGATACATTCAGTCGTTTTTTCATGATATCCAGACTCCCACAGGTCTGTTTATAAAATTTCACGCGCTCGTTTTCGTTCTAAATCATCATCCATTTCGCTACAAATTTGCAAAAGTGTGTATTCGTACGCGTACTAGCTTCTTACTGCTCATAACAACATCTATCTGTTCCGCACGTGTTGTCGGTTGATATAGCACGCATTTTAACCCCGCGCACAAAATAGTTCGTGCCGTCGACTAGTGTACCCTTAAGTGGCCGTTGGGCCGAAAAGTTCTAGAGTGGCGACCGCGTACCGGAAGACGCAGCGTTGGAAGGCCTCCCTCTAGGTAGAGCGATGACCTGGTCAAGGCTGCGGTCGTCCGGTGGATGCGAAACGCACTGGACCGATCAGTGTGGCGACGCTTGGGGGAGGTCTATGTCCAGCAGTGGACGTCTTTCGGCTGAAATGATGATGATGAATTAGGCTTTGTCATTACGTAGATAATGCCCTTTTTTACCCGACTGCCGAAGGAGGGTAATGTTTTTATCAGTCTATGTATGCACGTATGTATATTGTTTCTTCCTATGTGGCGTTCTAGAGCTAGAGACCAAACGCGTTGGCTTTTTGATTGAGTTGGTTTGATGATTCTTACGTCAATCGATTCGTTTCGAAAAATGGCGGTTTCGGGCGCCATATTATGGGGGCAAATTATTTTGGCTGACCAAAACCAGATGTATTCTCCGAATGCACAGCATGATTTTCTTCTTATTTGCGTCTTTTTAGTTCGCTTCTAAAGCAGTCGGGTTTTTTGTTATTTTTTATTTTTAACTTTTTAGTTAACATTTTTTTGTAGAATTAGTTACATTTAAACACATTCAAACGTGTAACGTGTATAAGTGTTATATATTTTTGAAGTCACCTCTTCAAACCCTTTATTTTGATACCCCACACGACGGACGTGGAACAAAAAAGATATTGGGCCCCCACTATATGACGGCCAAAATCCGCCATTTAAACTTTTTCCATTTTCGCAATATTAAGACGAATCGATTGACGAAGAAATCATCAAAGTCGGCCAACGCGTTTGGTCTTTAGAACGCCACATAGGAACAAACATACATACATAGACTGATAAACACATTACCCTCCTTCGGCAGTAAAGTCACGGAAAAAATCAGAGTCACGGAATGCCAGGATTCCTGGCGTACGTGGAACAAGGCATGAAGTAAATAACGTAAGGTAGTGTGTCACATGCGGGCGGACGCTGCCCAATCTTCTCATTGCGAGTGACCCAGTCACAGGAGTGGCCGTGCAGCCCCGGGAACAATCGTAAACGTAAATTGGTATTAAAGGTCAATGTTAATCCATACATTTGGTAGCGACGGCGTAGTGTGACGAACAAACAATACTCGTCCGTCCGTGCCTCGTAAAGCCTCCCCTGTTGTGATATGATTGCCTTGGTCAGACTTTACACCGTCAGAACTTCAAAAGTCTGACTGCCAGTGATACTAAAGGGTAGTGGTCACCAGGGATGAACGTAATGATTTGGAATTTCCTCGTAATATCTCACAGAGCTTTTTGAATATCAACAAAGACCCGGCAGGCATTTTGAATTGATCGGTCCGAAAATACTAGCTGTAACACTACAGAACGCTGAGAATGGCCTTCTTAGCCCTTGCTGTAGTAGTCAAGTACATATGACGACGAACTGGCGGCCTGGTGAACCAAAAGAACAACAAATGTTAAGGGCCTACGAGTACAACGCTTTAGTGCCGTAAAACTGTAACTTTCTACAGCATACTCCTCAGTAACGGCTAGGTTAAAAGGTTTGAAAAAAATATACATTCATTTTTTATTCATGTACATTATTTTTTAAACAAGGATTTTTAGGGTAACTAATAGTTTTGCTTTAAAAAAATAATAAACTTTTGGATACTCCTCCAAAACGACTTGGATGTTTAAAAATATTTTTACACAGAAAAAATTATGGCTGATATGTAAATCAAATAATATTTTACAAACAAAAAAAAATCAAAATGAGGTTCAATATTGATATTTTGGGCGAGCGAGCGCACGGCCAGTACTGCGTTAACATTGGGGCGTATATAATGAAATTAAAGATCACGTAAAAAAAAGAGTCAATTGAAGTTTTAACAAAAAAAACAACGTCCACATAAAATAGTATTGCAAGTGGAATGCAGCAAAATTGTTCGGGAACACTTAAGATAAGACGATGCTGCACAATTTATCCGAGGAATATGTTATGGACCAAGTATTTAATAATACGGCAGTATTCATAATGCCCAGACAATTTGAAAAATGCCCAAGGTGACTAGGCAAAATGCATAAAACTATTGAAATAAATAAATTGACCGGGCTTTCTGAATAATGCCTATCACTTATTGGGCCAGGTAATAAAAAGATGTGTCTAAAACTAAAACCTGACTATAAAAAAATCGCGATCTGAAAAGAATAAAACAAGAAAATATTCTTAATGAATTGAAAAATAAAAAAAATTGTAGAAGCAAAAAATCCGGACAAATTAGAAGGCCAAATGTCTGGAGATGTCCGGATAAAGGGAGGACGAAAAACGAGGAATGGTAACCGTAGTTTAACATGGAACGACTGCCTACGTGACCTCCACAAATTATGAACAGGCCTAGACAAGTGTAAGATTTTCTGGCTCCTGAATTCCTGATTATACGTAACGACTCGAATTCCTTTAACCTCTTGACTACGGGCAACGCGAGACACAACGGCTTTTTAATTGTTTAAGGCTGGCCTTACATTCGAATTTGAATTTCGAATTAGGGAACCTATAAACGTGTGCGGCCAGTCTAAAAGATAGCCTAGCTCGTTTGGTGCATATACCTAGCGAATGCATCGCGCTAGACTTCCTTTCAACTCTAGATTTATCACAATGAACTCATCCAATTGTTGAGTGAATAACTCAACTATCGGCTATTCCTAAGATCTAGTCAACAATGTGAATGACCCACAGGCCACAGTAGTAGGTGCACCATGTGGCTGTGAGGTAGGTACCTATTATAATTATAGTATACTTAGTATATCCATTTGTTTACTAGCGAGTCTGTCATACGACTAACAAAACTGCTGGGGTAAGCAAGCTTCCGTGGGAATACTGGGAATTTAAGACGGTAGCCTCGTGTGTTATGTTTTGACGCGCATTATAATAAGCTACTATGTATGTACTACGCATGAAGTCTCGTCGCTTCTACGCCTACGTAGTGAACTGAGTTCGTAAAGAATTTTATTTGTAATTGATATCTCCACGTGTTGGGGTATACATAAATGTACCTATAGAAGCGTGATTGTAAAGGTGTACACAAGTTTCTATTTTCCTTAATAGCCCAGTCATTTTAGAGATCATCCTCGAAATGAGAGATAATATGCTGAAAACTCGCATACACCATAATTTTAGCGTTCTGAAAGTTGTCTCAAAAGTCTCATAAAATCAATCCTCCGACTGTCACAACACAATATATTGAGGATGGGTATGAGGCTCGAATGTTCTTGTACGCTGATGATCACGCCCTGGCAACCCAAACAAATAAAGAAGATGCCGAAAAAGCTTCGGAGTTGGGTCTGGAGGTCCTTGGGAAGTGTCTAGATAACTCTCTTAGACCGAACCCTTCAAGGCATGGGCATGGGCTGGGCTTTCCATCTTAACAAAAAATCAGCTAGACGCCCTCTGAACATCAATTGGCAAGGAGTCAATGGGGACTCACTAAACTAATCTTACTTGGGTGTTACGTTACCCTTGACAGGGCACTGACATTTCGTCTAAAAACGAAGAGGGGTCCCGCAACAACTTGCTCAGGCGCCTAACATCAACCACCTGGAGGGCCTCACCTCACGTTCACCGGACTACGGGCCTAGCAATCTGCTTCTGTACATGCGAATATGCGTGTCCAGTGTGGCACCGATCCATCTATGCGCTGCCCACGCCAAAGAAGTAGATGTTGCTCTAAACGAAACATCACACGCAATCACGGGCTGCCTCAAACCGACACCGCAGCCGTATTGCATAAGTGAATACGGCAACGCAAAGGGTTTGAACGCTATCGATCGACCAATCACACAGACGGAAATCCACATCGCGTCATTGATCATCTCGCATGTCAGCGCATTATACCCCACAACCGGGATAGCACCTCCACACGACCGAAGGAAAGTTGCGAGTACATTTGAAAATCAGAAACAGGAGCGTGACACAAGGCACACACTATTCTGTGCACAACTACCGACGCAACGGCTGAAAAGTAGAAACAGTTTCCTGAAATCAGTAGGTCCGCTGTCGGGAGACCCGGGCGAAGCCCGCTGCAAACTGTGGCAGTACACTTTTCCTCCACCCACTCAGTATTTACCACCAAGCGAGCATCTGCCCGCAGGGTGAAGAAGAAGAAAATGAAGGTGTGTACGAGTTTTCAGCTTATTATCTCTCATTCTGAGGTCGACACCTTAATTATGTTAAAACTAGCTGACCCGGCAAACTTTGTTTTGCCATAAAAACACCAAACATTCATCTAACCTACCTACCCTACCATACCCTACCTACCCTAGCCTACCTACCCTACCCTACCCTTCCTAAGGTAAGGTACCAATTCTTTTTATCTTATTTTTTTCATAAGAACCTTCTTCTAACAATAACAAACACAACAAAAAAAGAATTAGCGAAATCGGTCCAGCCGTTCACGCGTGATGCCGTGACCAAGGAAAATAGGGATTCATTTTTATATATATAGATAGATGACTGGGCTTTAATGGAAACTACATGCTACTTATTTGAATTCAGAATTCGAACTTGTTATTAAATTTGGGAACAATTACTTGCATCGACATCTATGACGCCATATTCGAACAAAATTACAAAACCCTGCATCGCACAAGCAGATTTTCGGCGCAGCATACATTGCCCGGACCTAGGGTTAATATTTTGACAATTGAAAAGGTCCTGACAAAATGGGCGACTTTTGAAAAAAAAGTCGGTCTTCGGTCGGTCGTGGCGGTATGGAAAAAATTAAATATCGTCCAAGCGAAAAATAAAAGCAAATTAGAAGGCTGGACAGTCGACAGAAGGCCAAATGCCCGGATAAAGCAGGACGAATGGTACTTTACACCCCGCAGCGCAGTTCAAATTTCAAGTTCAAATTCCATTGCACCCCATACTTTTTTAAGGGTGGATTGAAATTATCTTAAATTATGAATTCTCTTAGTGGTATTTTCTGGTATTTGTTTTTTACTGTGTCAATTTACAACTCGGTTCTCAAGCCCATATGGATCTATGGGATCCCATTGTGGGGCGTTGCCAGCAAAACCAACATACTCTGCCTGCAAAGAGTGCAAAATGGTATCCTAAGATCAATAGCAAATGCTCCTTGGTTTGCTAGGAATGACGAAATCCACGACTATCTACAAATGCCATCAGTAAACTCTGAGATCGAGCGATACAAAAAACAACACAAGGCACGCCTATCCTCGCATCCAAACCCACTCGTTACTGAACTGTTAAACCCGACAGCGATGGTAAAAAGCCTGAAGAGGAACCACCTTCTATAAGTGGCAGGCGCAGCACCGGCTGCTCCACCACAACGCCATTTGCCATGGAACGAATTCGCTTATGGTGCGACAACAGATTGCAAATGGAATTATAAGAAAAAAAACCGGCCAAGTGCGAGTCGGACTCGCACACGAAGGGTTCCGTACCATTATCGCAAAACACTGCAAAAAAATCACGTTTGTTGTTTACTTAATTTATTAAGTAAACAACAAACGTGGCCCCCCTTAATTTATTTTATTTTAATTTAACATTATTATTATTTTTTGAAGTGAATATACAACTAAACATCTGTGAATATTTCAAGCGTCTACCTGTTGCCGTTATTAATATCGAGCAAAAAACGTCAAAAATATCACGTTTGTTGTGTGGGAGCCCGCCTTATATATTTATTTTATACTGTTTTTAGTATTTATTGTTATAGCGGCAACAGAAATACATCATCTGTGAAAATTTCAACTGTCTAGCTATCACGTTTCATGAGATACAGCCTGGTGACAGACGGACAGACAGACAGACAGACGGATCGCGAAGTCTTAGTAATAGGGTCCCGTTTTTACCCTTTGGGTATGGAACCCTAAAAATAAAGATTTTTTAAAGTATTTCTTGGCTTTTCATGATTAGTGTCAAATTTTAGGTGATAAGGTAGTGTAGACTTTATCGGATGCAATATATTGCTAGGGCTATTGCTAGGGGACAAAAAGTGAAAAACTATAGTTTGATCCAATTTAGTTTATTATTTAAACATGAGTTACAACAAATGGCATCTTAAAACATATAAATAGTAAAGCTGCTCGTTATATAAAAAAAAAGTAATTTATAATAACACTTCATTATCCCTTATTTATGTGTAAATAGTTTGAATTCATTTCAAAACAAAATTTATTTAATTTAATTAACAATAGTTAATAGTCAAAAAAAAATAATACAAATTATTAAGAGGATACAAAAAAGAAATGATTTATAAATTGATTAAATTACAAATTCATTATAATCAAACTATTTACACGTGCATAAGAGAATTAATAAATTTTGATGTCAATTGGAAAAGAAAATATAATTTTGATCCCAAAATTCGATTAATTGAAGTTGGCTCAGGATTTGATTATGAAAGGATGCTAATCATCCCACAATTAACTTTCATGTATAGAACATTATACAAAAAAACAGCAATCAAAAATGTAATTAATGTCTTACTTCTAAACTATTATTGACTATTGTAAACTATTTATTTCACTAGTTAAGTACATATTTGAATTTCCTGAATTAACTGTAGCTATAGATAAATTCACGGCTATTTTAACGGGAATAATATGTCTATCTGTGGTAAAAATGGTAGACTGATCGCGTCTTAACTAGAAGGCGAAGATTCCATGAGATACAGGTGCAAGTAAGTGCAAGCGACGACAAACGTTTTAAATCTGGTTTTAGTGTTTACTGATCTAAGATACTGCCTAAAAGTGCACTCTATTTTGAATCTTAATAACAAAGAAGTGTAACATACCGTTGTCACAGATAATATAATACTAGCATACATATGCCTTATCCCATACAAAGAAATGCGATGACGTATCTAGCGTTTTTCAGCTGATTATACCAATATTTTTTGTAAATCGATCGCGTTCGGTTCCGTTCCACGGCGATAGATAGATCACCATCTATATCCGTGGAACGGAACGCGATCGATGTATAAAAAATAATCAGAATAATCAGTATAGAAAGTCGGCACGGTTTCTTTATATGGGATGAGACACCACTGCCGTTGTGAATACATAACACTGTAAATTCATTTCGATGTCGATATAACCACGTTTATAAATCTTGATATCATGTAAGAATGATAATGCTGAATACTTGTAATAGATTTTGGGACCAAATGACCTCGACATGCTGCTACAAACAGTTAAATAAGATTAATTAGTACAAACCATAATAAAGGCAAATACTATAATAAGTAGTATCCTTAATAATACAAAAAAAAAATCACTGAAATGTTAAGTTACTAAGAAAAGAATAATAACTAACAGTAATTTACAAATAAATTAGAAACAAAAACAACTTTGTTCTCCGTGATCACAATTTCAAGGCTTAGCATGAGAGACGTGCGCCCGCGCCGACGGGCGGGACACCGTCGGATAAACAAGCAGAGACACTTCATACAGGACTAACATACGGTCCGTACAGTAAGCAATATATTATCATCTTGATTTAAACATAAAACAACCAACCACCTTAAACTCTATTATATGTACAACTTATTTTAACCAAAGGTATAAAAAAATTAGAGAGATTTGAGTGCGTGACGTAAGGCATGATGTGGCGTCTTGCCTTGCTGCTGCGAGCACATATAAAATGACCAGACGAAAAATAATCTACTTCCTCTAACTCTTAATCTAGCGGAAGATGATTAATAAGAAAGAATAATAATTAAACACTAATATTAAATTAACAACCTCCCAAACAACACTTCTGTATCTAACCTCTATTAAAACTCTTCAACGTTCAACATCAGTTCGCACCAGTGGTCGTTAACTAATAATTTCATTATCCTAAACTTCATCCCGTACAGTTACAATGTATAAATAACTACAACAATACTCCTTTCGATTCTCTTATGTAAAAATATAACTATTCGCAGTACTCTAAGTCTAAGTTGGGGAATCAGGTCGAATAATAAGTAATAATTAAATTATGCTGCACTACAACATCGTACATTATAAACAAAGAACCTTCAAAATCATAAGTAACATGAAATTACATCCGAGGGCTCCCGAGCGGAGCTGAGCGCTGACGATGCAGTCGGGCCACCGCCACCACCGCGGACTCGAAACTTACAACAAACCGCACTCGATACATACCGTGGACGACCCAGTCAGCCCACTAGTCCCGGTCTCACTTGCACTCAGTCGGCGGCGGCGCAGCACACGCAGCGTCAGGACATGGCGCGGCGGGCGCGGCGCGGCGCCAGCAGGTAGGACGCGTCCAGCGGCGCGCCGCGCGAGCCCAGGCGCGCCAGCAGGCGCCGCGCGATGCCGTTCACGCGGTCCTTCTGCGCCGAGCGAGCCGCACCCGCACCCGCACCACCACTCTGCAACAGAACGATCCTTTTACCTCACTGACGTATATGCCACGCGCCTGCCGATGCAAGCTTCACCTTCACCCGCGGCTACGTTGTTTAGTAATAAACCAATATTTTAACGGACGGTCGTACTCTCTTGCGCTGCGTTTAGTCCATTTATATCAGCCATCTATGAAATAGTCAGAGAGCGAGACTATCACCACTAAACACAAATTCTAACTCCAGAATATCAGGTCACCAATAAAAAAAAAACTAATAAAATAAAGAATGTAACCCCATGCACCTGTCCCACTTTTAAAAATCAAAGCAGCAAAATATAGTTTGTTGAAAATCACAAAAATACTAATATGTGCCAAATTAAACAATATAGATATACTAACGCAAAAAGAAATAGTTACAAAAGTATTATTAATCTAGCTCACCTTGGCAGCAGCGTCCGTTAAAGCAACGACAGGCACTTTCTTCTTCACTTCTTTAGTCGTTGTCTTATTGTTTTTGTCAACAGTTGCAGCAAAATTCTTAGCTGCTTTCCCTTTCAGATACTCAGGAGACACTTCGTGTGGCTGCAATATTATTGAAATGATTAGATGCAAAATAAGTAGTCTTCTTTCAGTCAATTGGCAATGCTATTAAGGACAAATAAATGCAAAGTCAACGTAGCCGTTCGTGAGCAATCGATCGCATTTTCGGAGCCAAGTTTTGTGGGCCATCAAGGAAGTTTCTAATCTAGCAGAACATTGGTGATGGTATGCATACATGATACACATATAACTCATGTATAGTATGGTGCGATCGTGAAGCCGAGACGAACCATGCTCCACCTCCTCCTGCCGTCTGTGCTCTATAACACGCCGGCAAAGTTGACCTATGTGCTGCCACCGACAATGCCGTTGAAAAAAAGTAAATTAACAATCTAGGGGCATATAAATCAGATAGAGCCCCCACAAACTACATATTTTATAGGCTAATAATTTGGTCGGGACTTTAGAACCATTGCGCACTAGCGACTTTTTGTTGACCGATAGTTTGATCCTTCACGGAATCAGTATGGAGCTATATTGAAGTGCACGCATTTGGAGATTAAAAATCGTATGATAGCGATCAAACTATTGGTCAACTAAAAGTTGCTAGTGCGCGCTGGGTCTTAATCAGTATGAGGAAGTATGCAAGTGCGCACAATACAACGATTCGGTATTAAATGGATTTTTTTATCCGTCCAAATTATCGGCCGGTAAAAAGTCTGTAGTTTGCGGGGGGTCTGTCTTACTGTCGTACCAGCTACTCGCAGAATAAGATCTGGTTTGTATACATACCGCATAGGTGCGCGTGATCTTGAGGCGGTGCGGGAAGTGGTCGAAGGCGTAGACGCGCGTGCAGATGGGGTACTTGGGGCGCGACACGCGCGTGAACAGGCGCGCGCCGCGGTCCACGCGCAGCTCGCAGATGTAAGTATGGAGCTATGTCGTCGTACCAGCTACTCGCAGAATAAGATCTGGTGTGTATACATACCGCGTAGGTGCGCGTGATCTTGAGGCGGTGCGGGAAGTGGTCGAAGGCGTAGACGCGCGTGCAGATGGGGTACTTGGGGCGCGACACGCGCGTGAACAGGCGCGCGCCGCGGTCCACGCGCAGCTCGCAGATGTAAGTATGGAGCTATGTCGTCGTACCAGCTACTCGCAGAATAAGATCTGGTGTGTATACATACCGCGTAGGTGCGCGTGATCTTGAGGCGGTGCGGGAAGTGGTCGAAGGCGTAGACGCGCGTGCAGATGGGGTACTTGGGGCGCGACACGCGCGTGAACAGGCGCGCGCCGCGGTCCACGCGCAGCTCGCAGATGTAAGTATGGAGCTATGTCGTCGTACCAGCTACTCGCAGAATAAGATCTGGTGTGTATACATACCGCGTAGGTGCGCGTGATCTTGAGGCGGTGCGGGAAGTGGTCGAAGGCGTAGACGCGCGTGCAGATGGGGTACTTGGGGCGCGACACGCGCGTGAACAGGCGCGCGCCGCGGTCCACGCGCAGCTCGCAGATGTACACGTGCGCCTCCGCCGCGCCCACCGGCCGGCCCTGGGGGAACAAGCACGGCGCTGTTTTAGAAACATTCTTATTAAAGCCCCCAGGCTTACCACTTATCTAAGCCAGCGCCTGAGGTAGCTGCTCGCCCGTGAGGGTTGCGGTGAAACGTTGTGTGATTCGCCCGCCTATGGGCCTCGCATGTTGAAAGCAAGTGTTCTGTAATTATTTCTCAATTTTGTTTCTTATGAGTATGCATACAGCTTAGTGCCTTTGATCAACATTTACTGCAGATGCTGGATGAAGTTCCTAAGAACCTATAAACTAATATTAAGAAAAATTTTTGACTGATCTACTATACTATCGCTGATGGCCATAAAATGGTAATTTCGTCTAAAAATAATACACAGTTCTTATGGAAAAGGCCAAAAGAAAGAAACCACCTTAAAAACCTAGTAATTAATAAAATAAATACGTTGATATATTACCTTGCAATAAGTGTTGAGGTCCATAACCCAACACTGTGACATCACAAGTTCAATAGGCACTGCTTCATACAGCGGCACACGCATCACTTCATTGTGGAAGAACCTGAAAAGAAAATATAATATTTAATATAAATATGTAATATTCACCATGATAGAGGCTCGTGGCAATCAGGGGTTTATGGGTTCCTGGATAAGTAACAGTCGAACGAGTTGATCGGTCAAGGATAAGTTACCCTTTCCGTGGTCATCTGCATGGGAATGAATGGGTAATTTTAAACACTTCAGACTGAAACTCCTCAATTAACACGAAAACAGCTTAAAGCCCTCTAAAACCTGGCTTTATTTTGATATTCTTTGACCATCGATACGGCTCAGTCAATAGCCCGAAAATCTGACAATCTCTACCAATACCCCTTTTTATGTAACCCAGTAACTAAATAGACTGTGGAGGCCAAATAATAAGAGTCGCTCTTTGCATCTCTGAAGTTGGCTCTGCCAACCATTGCGTAAGAAACAGTTTGTCATCGAGTACACTGCATAGAGTAAGCGAGATAGGACGATGCGACAAACGTAAGCGAGTGAAAGAGACAGTTATCCAATGCTATCTTTTCTTTTAAAGTTGACACGAAAATAGCTACTGCGCACGGTCTTGCAGCCAATTCAGAGACACAAAGATCCGTTGTGAGTATTATATTCTGCTGTATCAGGTTCGACAGTGAGCCGATCCCAAAATAGTTAAGTATTTTCAGTTGATATTAAAAAGACCATTAGATGATGAAGGTACTCACTTCCTAGTGGGCCCGTGGAAAGTCTCGTGCGGGCGCAGGTAGTGGTGGCCGTACACGTAGCGCTCCTGCGTGTCCTTGTGCTTCCACAGCCGCTCCACGCGGAAGATGTCCAGCTATAGTAAAGTGTAAGCAGATGATGAAGGTACTCACTTCCTAGTGGGCTCGTGGAAGGTCTCGTGCGGGCGCAGGTAGTGGTGGCCGTACACGTAGCGCTCCTGCGTGTCCTTGTGCTTCCACAGCCGCTCCACGCGGAAGATGTCCAGCTATAGTAAAGTGTAAGCAGATGATGAAGGTACTCACTTCCTAGTGGGCTCGTGGAAGGTCTCGTGCGGGCGCAGGTAGTGGTGGCCGTACACGTAGCGCTCCTGCGTGTCCTTGTGCTTCCACAGCCGCTCCACGCGGAAGATGTCCAGCTATAGTAAAGTGTAAGCAGATGATGAAGGTACTCACTTCCTAGTGGGCTCGTGGAAGGTCTCGTGCGGGCGCAGGTAGTGGTGGCCGTACACGTAGCGCTCCTGCGTGTCCTTGTGCTTCCACAGCCGCTCCACGCGGAAGATGTCCAGCTATAGTAAAGTGTAAGCAGATGATGAAGGTACTCACTTCCTAGTGGGCTCGTGGAAGGTCTCGTGCGGGCGCAGGTAGTGGTGGCCGTACACGTAGCGCTCCTGCGTGTCCTTGTGCTTCCACAGCCGCTCCACGCGGAAGATGTCCAGCTATAGTAAAGTGTAAGCAGATGATGAAGGTACTCACTTCCTAGTGGGCTCGTGGAAGGTCTCGTGCGGGCGCAGGTAGTGGTGGCCGTACACGTAGCGCTCCTGCGTGTCCTTGTGCTTCCACAGCCGCTCCACGCGGAAGATGTCCAGCTATAGTAAAGTGTAAGCAGATGATGAAGGTACTCACTTCCTAGTGGGCTCGTGGAAGGTCTCGTGCGGGCGCAGGTAGTGGTGGCCGTACACGTAGCGCTCCTGCGTGTCCTTGTGCTTCCACAGCCGCTCCACGCGGAAGATGTCCAGCTATAGTAAAGTGTAAGCAGATGATGAAGGTACTCACTTCCTAGTGGGCTCGTGGAAGGTCTCGTGCGGGCGCAGGTAGTGGTGGCCGTACACGTAGCGCTCCTGCGTGTCCTTGTGCTTCCACAGCCGCTCCACGCGGAAGATGTCCAGCTATAGTAAAGTGTAAGCAGATGATGAAGGTACTCACTTCCTAGTGGGCTCGTGGAAGGTCTCGTGCGGGCGCAGGTAGTGGTGGCCGTACACGTAGCGCTCCTGCGTGTCCTTGTGCTTCCACAGCCGCTCCACGCGGAAGATGTCCAGCTATAGTAAAGTGTAAGCAGATGATGAAGGTACTCACTTCCTAGTGGACTCGTGGAAGGTCTCGTGCGGGCGCAGGTAGTGGTGGCCGTACACGTAGCGCTCCTGCGTGTCCTTGTGCTTCCACAGCCGCTCCACGCGGAAGATGTCCAGCTATAGTAAAGTGTAAGCAGATGATGAAGGTACTCACTTCCTAGTGGGCTCGTGGAAGGTCTCGTGCGGGCGCAGGTAGTGGTGGCCGTACACGTAGCGCTCCTGCGTGTCCTTGTGCTTCCACAGCCGCTCCACGCGGAAGATGTCCAGCTATAGTAAAGTGTAAGCAGATGATGAAGGTACTCACTTCCTAGTGGGCTCGTGGAAGGTCTCGTGCGGGCGCAGGTAGTGGTGGCCGTACACGTAGCGCTCCTGCGTGTCCTTGTGCTTCCACAGCCGCTCCACGCGGAAGATGTCCAGCTATAGTAAAGTGTAAGCAGATGATGAAGGTACTCACTTCCTAGTGGGCTCGTGGAAGGTCTCGTGCGGGCGCAGGTAGTGGTGGCCGTACACGTAGCGCTCCTGCGTGTCCTTGTGCTTCCACAGCCGCTCCACGCGGAAGATGTCCAGCTATAGTAAAGTGTAAGCAGATGATGAAGGTACTCACTTCCTAGTGGGCTCGTGGAAGGTCTCGTGCGGGCGCAGGTAGTGGTGGCCGTACACGTAGCGCTCCTGCGTGTCCTTGTGCTTCCACAGCCGCTCCACGCGGAAGATGTCCAGCTATAGTAAAGTGTAAGCAGATGATGAAGGTACTCACTTCCTAGTGGGCTCGTGGAAGGTCTCGTGCGGGCGCAGGTAGTGGTGGCCGTACACGTAGCGCTCCTGCGTGTCCTTGTGCTTCCACAGCCGCTCCACGCGGAAGATGTCCAGCTATAGTAAAGTGTAAGCAGATGATGAAGGTACTCACTTCCTAGTGGGCTCGTGGAAGGTCTCGTGCGGGCGCAGGTAGTGGTGGCCGTACACGTAGCGCTCCTGCGTGTCCTTGTGCTTCCACAGCCGCTCCACGCGGAAGATGTCCAGCTATAGTAAAGTGTAAGCAGATGATGAAGGTACTCACTTCCTAGTGGGCTCGTGGAAGGTCTCGTGCGGGCGCAGGTAGTGGTGGCCGTACACGTAGCGCTCCTGCGTGTCCTTGTGCTTCCACAGCCGCTCCACGCGGAAGATGTCCAGCTATAGTAAAGTGTAAGCAGATGATGAAGGTACTCACTTCCTAGTGGGCTCGTGGAAGGTCTCGTGCGGGCGCAGGTAGTGGTGGCCGTACACGTAGCGCTCCTGCGTGTCCTTGTGCTTCCACAGCCGCTCCACGCGGAAGATGTCCAGCTATAGTAAAGTGTAAGCAGATGATGAAGGTACTCACTTCCTAGTGGGCTCGTGGAAGGTCTCGTGCGGGCGCAGGTAGTGGTGGCCGTACACGTAGCGCTCCTGCGTGTCCTTGTGCTTCCACAGCCGCTCCACGCGGAAGATGTCCAGCTATAGTAAAGTGTAAGCAGATGATGAAGGTACTCACTTCCTAGTGGGCTCGTGGAAGGTCTCGTGCGGGCGCAGGTAGTGGTGGCCGTACACGTAGCGCTCCTGCGTGTCCTTGTGCTTCCACAGCCGCTCCACGCGGAAGATGTCCAGCTATAGTAAAGTGTAAGCAGATGATGAAGGTACTCACTTCCTAGTGGGCTCGTGGAAGGTCTCGTGCGGGCGCAGGTAGTGGTGGCCGTACACGTAGCGCTCCTGCGTGTCCTTGTGCTTCCACAGCCGCTCCACGCGGAAGATGTCCAGCTATAGTAAAGTGTAAGCAGATGATGAAGGTACTCACTTCCTAGTGGGCTCGTGGAAGGTCTCGTGCGGGCGCAGGTAGTGGTGGCCGTACACGTAGCGCTCCTGCGTGTCCTTGTGCTTCCACAGCCGCTCCACGCGGAAGATGTCCAGCTATAGTAAAGTGTAAGCAGATGATGAAGGTACTCACTTCCTAGTGGGCTCGTGGAAGGTCTCGTGCGGGCGCAGGTAGTGGTGGCCGTACACGTAGCGCTCCTGCGTGTCCTTGTGCTTCCACAGCCGCTCCACGCGGAAGATGTCCAGCTATAGTAAAGTGTAAGCAGATGATGAAGGTACTCACTTCCTAGTGGGCTCGTGGAAGGTCTCGTGCGGGCGCAGGTAGTGGTGGCCGTACACGTAGCGCTCCTGCGTGTCCTTGTGCTTCCACAGCCGCTCCACGCGGAAGATGTCCAGCTCCGACACCGAGATCTCGCCGATGGTCTGGTACGTGTGTTTGCGGACTTCACACTCCTGGAAAATTACACTTGTTTTAGTGAAGTAATGGATTCATGAAGATACCATGGTAGTGGCGAAATACGGGCCAGCAAATTTTGTACGTAATTGTAAATACAATACTAATTGTCGACACAAAGATTTAGAATGAATCCAAGTTATTTAAGATTTTAGCCAGAAAACTCCCTGACTTTCCAAAACTGTCTCGTCTTTGTGGCTAACAATAAAACGGCAAAGCCCATGAGATTCCCAAAAACATAATTTTTCAGTATTTATTATTTTTATAGTATGGAACTAGGCGGCAATCCAACTCGCACTTTGCCTGTTCATGACCTTTATTCCCTTTTAATGTCCTTTCTTTTGTAAAGTATTAATTGATGATATTTGTTATAGTCCAGTAATAGCGTGACGGTTGATATGACGGTATGGAAGAAGAAATCGTGTTGCGCCGACCACAAGTAACATGGGACAGGGGCAGGAAGACGATGATGACTTGTTATAACTCAGTAAGTCCATAAGTTCCAATAAATATATTAATAAGTTGTAAGAATTCAATTCAGTAGACTTTTTTAGTTAAATGCTTTGCCTGGCCCAGAATTCAGCCACGGCAATGCCCTCTGCTGACGACATAAAGTCCTTACGTGAACAGACAACATGACATGCGGCACAACACGAAAGGTGGGTCATGGTCTGCGGAGACGCTGCACAAGCACCGAGAACCCTTATCTATGGAGATTGTCTTTGTTGCGGCCGACCTAAGTGCGGAGTCTGTTCAGAGTTTTCCAGGTCGGCCCCCTGCAATGCGTATTGACTATTACCAGTATAAATTCAGTATTGATCACTAACCTTATTCTGTGTAGTATCATCAGTCTTATCTTTCCCTTTAGCAATATTCTTGACTTTCTTCCTATCCACGCGCTTGGTCTTAGGCGAGTCCGGCTTATCAGCTTTGTCACCATGTTTCTGGCTGACGTCAGGGTTCTTCTCGTCGATAGGAATGTCGCGCAGCACGTACACGGTGTCGCCTTGACGCACTTGGAGGTCGCCTCGCATCAAGGATAGGTAGAATTGGTGACCTTCTTCGGTGTACTCGTCTAGAGGAATTTCGCGGTCGACCTGTGAGAATGAACAAAGTATTTATTAGCTTTGAAGCCCAATCTCTTGTTTTTTGGGTGTTGATACCAAAATCCTAGATTTTGACTATCCTAAATTTTATAAGTGAAAACATGTAATTGAATGCCAATTTTCTTTACTATTTTTACTCTTTATTGAGCTGTGTCTTCCAGAGCGAATAAATTCAAGAAAAACATGAAACAAGCTAAAAGTTTAATAAAACCTGTAGCTCAACTACGGTTTTTTTTTTGCCTTTTTGATCCGGGCCATAATAACGATTTGACTTATTCATCAAAATCGGATGAATAGTTTAGGCGCTACGGAGGAACATACGTAAAAACAATCATTCATAGACTGCTAAAATCATAACCCTTCCTTTTGGCTTCGCCGTAGTCGGGTAAACTATTTATTTTTTAGTAAGACCGAATCCGATTATTCTAATACTCACTAGCAAGTAGAGACTTATTAGCTATTCAAGCACAGTCAAGGAACAGAGCAGTGTAGTATATGTCATAATTCACTGTTGCACTGCTACATTTATAGTAATTACCGTAACATATTGACGTACGAATTGGGGTCATTTGCTACAATATAAAAGACAGTGTAATGTGTTTACTTGTCACTTTTACTATGGAGACTACCTAAATATAAACATATTCAACACTCCACGTTGAGTTTCTCTTCTCTTCGAGAGCTCCTCGTCAACATATTACATGGCGACCCTGCCACGTCGATACGGAATGGCGTTAAGAAACCACATCCAGAAGAATCAATACTTGTTCTATCATCAAAGAAGAGTTCCTGTAACCTTATAGAAGAGTTCCTGTAACCCTATAGAAGAGTTCCTGTAACCCTATAGAAGACTTTCTGTAAACTTATAGAAGATGCATTGCCAGTTCCTGAAAGAAGACGGAGACGAGTCCAGGGTATAGCCCGGCCAGAACGAGCGGTGTCCAGGGAAATCCCGGCCCATTGAATCCAGGGTATAGCCCGGTCCAGTCATCGAACAACGAGTCGCACGGCAACGACGCAGAGCGCCTCGTGACTTCGTCATCGAGTTACCCGGTCAACGTTCGCAGCTCCGCACCGTCAGCAGAAATGAACAGCAGTCAATTGACCCACTTTCCTAGCTAAGTACATTTTTTTAAAGTCTAATAGGACTTCACTTAAACAGTATATTATTAATTAGTATGACTGATAATCTAGTAACATGTCGAGATCAATTACATCAAATTAGGGAATATTTGGTAAAAATAGGACCAGAACGTAGGCAAAAAGAGATAGCTTATAAGAAATTGGAAGAAGCTAAAGCGATATACAGTCAAGCGCAAAATATTTTGTCTCAGATTGAACAGTCAAAATTTAGTAGCAAAGACATTGATTTGATCAATAACTTAGTGGAACAAATTAAGACCGTTTATCAGAAAATACAAAGTTTACTAACAAGCGTAGATTCAGTGTCTCAAACACTTGACGAACCAGATACCAAGATGTCTCAGTTTGATTTAAAGACTGCGATAGCCTTGTTACCTGTAATGACAGGACAAGAGCAAGTTACGAAACAGCTCATTGATGCCATTTCACTATACAGTAGCATGATAGACAACACTTCTCAGAAACTTTTATTGAATTTTATTCTCAAAACTAGATTAACTCCTAGTGCTAAACTTCGCATGAAGTTATCTTATGATAGCGTAAAAGTATTAGTTGATGATATGCGAAAGCATTTGTTGCCTAAAAGGTCGGCTGAAGCTATTCAATCTCAATTATATCATTCTTCTCAAGGACTTCGGTCTATAGAGTCTTTTGGTAATGAGATAGAGGAACTTTTTGTTAACCTGACGATTTCTCAGTCAGACGATGATCCGACCAAATACGAAATATTACGTCCTATAAATGAAAAAACTGCCATCAAACGTTTTGCGGATGGTTTGTCAGATGCGAGGTTGAGCACAATTATTGCTGCCAGGCAATTCTCATCACTTCCAGAAGCGATTAGGAGCGCTTTAGACGAAGATTCTTCATCACCAAGGCATAACGAAGTTTTAAATTTTAGACGTTCAGACGCGTACAGACCGTTACAGCAGTGTGATGATGATGTGTTGAAGTGAGAAAATGCATTTTTTTTTAATGTTGCCTGTGTGTTAAGGTATTATTATTTGTACAGATTATTTTGTACCTTGTTGTTATGACAGTGGTGGCAGTAATGCGGCACACTGGTGTCTGTGACACGCATACAGCGCGCATGTTGCCACACGCCGCAGCCCGCACCGCCGCACTGCACCATCAGCCCTTCTTCTACGTGCAGGCCGCAGATACACATGATCACCTCTTCTGCAAAAAAAGTATGGAAACACGTTAAAATCAAAATAAAAAAGTCTTTACCAGGTTGCCTACGAACTAAGCATGGAATTATATCACGAACCTACAAAATATACCTGTGTCTACGCGAAGTACGAGGGCTGCTCGCGACTCTCATTCGTATGGTTCGATTCGGTCGCCCGATCGCCGTGGCCAGTACGTACGCACCTATAGTTCTCGCCAAACTTCTTGTCCATTTTGAAGTTGTCTTTCCGATGCGCAAGACACGGACCGGTGCTGTTTTTGTATGAGATTAATTACTGACCAGCCATTGTAGCCAACTTCAGGGCGGCCATGAAGTTAGGCGAGAACTATACATGTGTTTTCGCTCGCTATAAAGCTGACCTTCTATCTATTTTGTGGCGAGATGTTTCCACGTCATAACGAAATCAACTCACCAGTCTTAGTTTTTTGTAGGAACCCTGGCGGCAGTGGCTCTTCTGGTCCTAGTATTTTAGTCAGCATGTCCGCGTAATCCAACTTGGTCGAGTTGTATACCTGTAATAATAAACATGAATAAATGATATGGAAATAATAAATTGTGATTGTTGTGTGGGGTGTTTGTGATTGTGTTGTGTGTTGTGAGTCCAGTGGATGCGAGACGCAAATGATCGATTAATGTGGCGACGCTTGGAGAAAGGAATGTCCAGCAGTGGACGTCTTTTGGCTAAAATGATGGTGAATAAATTGTACACTCAATTATGACCCCATCGAGTTTTTCTGAGTTGCAAATATACACAGAACCCAAGTGTTGACGTCATCATCATCATAAACTCCAGACGCTATGATACGTTGGCGCGAGAACGGAACTAATATTTGAATGGCCTATAGATACTTGTTTTGGATCTAAGTGTGTGTATATGTGAGTTGAAATGTTTGTAAACGCACTTCATATACAGGAGAAATTCCTAGTGTAGGGCAACTAATTTTATTTAAAAAGAAAAAATCTCCTAAGGAGTTTCTACGTGCTATTCTGTACGGTACTAAAGTATTAAACATTCTCATTTAGTATATTACCTTCTTGATCTGAGCGGCTGCAGCACCCATGGCAGACAAGCGACCATTCTCTCTCAGCACGGCGCTCAGTAGCGAGCTGACGTCCGCGTCGAACTGAGCCAGCGTGTCGTAGTGGCCCGCCTGCACGCCGCCCTCGATGGCCGCCAGGTCGGCAGGACCGGCTTCTTGGATCTTGCCACGCTCGGCTTTAGCTCTAAGTAACTGAGCGCTTAGCGACCGATCTTTTTCGTCTGTAAGATAAATAAATATTAGATGAAATACTGTACTACTTGCCTGGAAATAGATCTCAAGTTGAAGTTAATGTTTGATATGCAACTAGATTGACGAATAGTAGTTGATAAACGTAATCCAATTCTTTAGACTACATTGGATCGATCTAAATGGGCGTTAATATCGATCGACCGCAATCTAGTTGCACATTAAGTCAGAATGACTCATGTTTTTAATCTAGACTTTTCCCCAAACTTCTGGGTCGCCCTGAAGTTGGCTTTCCGGATGCGCAAGGCTCGAAACGGTGTTTTTTATATATGAAATTTACTACTGCGCAGCCATTGTAACCAATTTCAGGCCAGCCAAGAAGTTTGGCGAGAACTATACTGTGCGAGTCAAAATAAATATTTATTTCCTTCTTACCTTTAGGTTCTTTCAAAGCACGACAAATAGCCTTGAAGACAATATTCAGTCGCTGCGCCTTAGGTAGTGCAGGATCATCCTTCGGCTTGGGCGCTCTATTGACATCTCTAAGCGCTCGCAGCCTGGCTAAGGCGCCCGCTTCGTCCACACTACTGGCGGGCACCAGCGGGTCCACTGTGCACGATGTGCTGGCGGAGGGGGTCGGGGCGGCGGCGGGGGGAGGGGAGGGGGCGGGTACGGCTGGTGGGGGAGGAGGTGGAGATCCGGGCATTGCGAGGTTCAAGCGCTCACGGATACGACGCACCTGTGATAGACCAGATGGTTTATAAATATTTTTTTCCACTACCTTGTCCATTATGTAACACATTGCCTAAGAAATTCGTTTCGAAATATGAACATTTAGACACAAGATTATAAAATAAAAACTAAAAAAAAAAACAAAATTACATAATAACAGTTACGAAATGACTTTTGTATGGGGTTTTGATTATGTAACTGGCAGAATGAAACTGAATCTGTTACCTCTCGAAAAAGCGCACGTTGATTGTGTATATATAGTCTGTGGTTTTTAGTCTGTACGTTTCTAATAAATTGTTGTTGTAACTTATTTGCATTAAATTAAGTAAGCTCATCAGGTAGTGGAAAAAGAATCGTTCGTGACTCGCATAAAAAGGCTTTATTTTAACACTCGCATGTAGCTTTCGATTGGCTTCATAGCTTGTGTTAAAATCTCGACTTTTTACGCCCGACACGAAATGTACTATTATTTTTCATAAATTTAGGAGGGTAGCCTCCTAATTTTTATTGACAAAACAGCTTACTAGGGCTTATATTTACAACAGATGTGCAATATTTTATTGCGTTCCGACCATCAAATGGCTGGTTACTTTGAATTTAATTTGTGTCAAAAATATTGCCAACAACAATTTCATAACCAAGAAAATCTGCGCCAACATGTGCCTCTGAAAGCATCGTGGCTCAAAGGGGGTATTACATTATCATATATCTGGGATCATACATAGGATCAGACAAAATTATCAGACGAATCTATATATATAAAAGAGAAAGTATGTATATATGGTCCTTATAGACTCCGAAATGGCTGGACCGATTTTAATGAAATTTTCAGAGAATCTTTAGATTGGTGGCGATCGGAGCATTTTTTTTAAACTTTTAACCCGGGCGAAGTCACGGGCAGAATCTAGTATCATATAAAAATGAGGTATAGATCTGTGATCCTAGATATATGATAGTGTAATACCTCCCTAAGAGAAACAATTGAAAACAATATCTTCCTCTTTATTAAAACATTTTAATAGATATAAATAAATTAACTTACACTATCCAAATTCCTCAGCAAGAAGCAGTGTCGCTCTTTCACAATATTCTTCTCCTTAGCAGTGAGAGGCTTCATCTGTGGCTCCTGCCACAACTTGTTCAGATGCTGCTGGTACTTCAGTATCGTCATCGTCTTGATATCACAAGTGCTAACGGCCTGTTGTTCTGACTTCTTGTTACATTTGACCGCTTTGCGCGGTCTACCGACCCGAGGCTGGTTACCGTTGGAACCTTGAGACTGATTGGAAGCGTTCGATGGTGTTCTTGATGCAGTTTTGACAGGCTGTTTAGTGATTCTTTGCGATTTGCCTCCGATAACGCCACGGCAGTCTTCGGAGTCGCATTTGCAAGGCTGTAAAATTGAATACAGTAATTAAATATAATCTTTTGTTACTCTTTGTTGTCTTTGGTGATATAGACTGCAATATAGCATACCTGGCCCACAGCAGGATTGAATAGTGAGAAGTTGTAATCATAAGTGAGTTCTTCACCAGGATCGATGTCTCGAAGGGCAAAGAGTGCCATTCTGAAGGTGCCTGAAATGAAAAAAAAAAAAAAACTTATTAAAACTTTCCATATCACAACTTTTTAGGCCCCGACAGAAAAAGAGGGATGTTATAAGTTTGAAGTGTGTACCTGTGTGGTTGTGTATTTGTGTATCTATCTGTGGCATCATAGCTCCTAAATGGATAAACCAATTCTGATTTAGCTTTTATGTTTGAAAGGTGACATTATCGGGCGTGTTCTTAGCTATGTTTCATGAATATCGGTTCAGCCGTTCAAAAGTTATGGGGGTTTTACAGTTTGAATCGGGGTATTTTTGGAAAATATCGTGTCGAATAACGTGTTCGATAGATTGTTCATCGAAGCGTGTCTACGACTAGGTAAATTATGTAGATTAAAAAGTATGAAATGAAAAAACAAATTGGAGCCTTTGGAAATTTTTAATTTTTACTTGTTCTAACTTATCTCTCTTTTAAAAATTGCTTACTGAAATCCCACAATAATTATGTCTTCAGTCTAAAAATCAGTTGTTATGCACAGTTAGTTACCATCAGGTGAGATAATGGTCAAGCGCGAGCCCAGCAATAATAAAAAAGAAAAAAGATGTTCCGGCCGTAATAAAGGCACAAGCCATAATAGAGCACGAGGATTGTATTACAATTAATCAGTGTTATAATATATTTTTAAAGCTTAACTCACAAGAACTATAAGACATAAATACTCACCATTAGAGGTCCACTTCTGCATCTCACAGTTGGGTCTGCAGGAGTGGTTGACGAAGCGTCCGTCGCCGCCCATGCGGTGTCCGTCTATGACGAGGCCTCCGTCTAGATGTAAGCAGTAGTGATGCGTATCGCGGGCGTAGCGGGTGGCCATACGCTCCTGTAAACATACAATATAATTACATTTTGGTCTGTTTTGGGCAAGTAAACTTTGACATATTGTCGTGTTAACGCAGCGGCGCGAAGAAATAGAACTCAAAGAATTTCATTGAACATTTCTAGTTAAGCCAAGTACGTGGTTGGCTGTTACTGGAAGCCTGATCAACAAAACTTTTCATTGGTGTTAAGATTGACTGTATTATTTAATAGGCTTCCAGACAACACAGTTACTTCTAAGATACCGTGAATTTTTACTTGTCTGCGACACACACCGGACGGTGGGTAATATTTTCCCAATATTAAGGATTGTCCAAAGTTGTGGATATAAGTTGTCGACATAGCTCACAGAATAAGCAAGTTGAAGTGGCAATGGGCCGGCCATATAAGTCGTAGAACCGATGACCGTTGGGGTAAACGTGTTCTTGAGTGGAGACCGCGAACTGGTAAACTTAAGGTAGGACACCCTCAGGCGATTTTCGCAGGGTGGCTGGTAGCAGCTGTAAGACAGTGTTACCGAAAATCGAACCGAATGGCGTTCAATCGGCGAGGCCTATGTCCAGCAGTGGACTGCTATAGGCTGATGATGATTCAGGGCTTGTGGAATGTGACTAAAGGCCAAACAATTTCAGAGTAATATGTAACAAATATATATGCATAGATGCGTTTGAGATGTGGTGCTGGAGAAAAATGATGCAAATCTATTGGACCGCCTTTCGCACCAACGACTCCATCCTCCGCGAACTGAATATTAAGATCAGACTGTCCACGATCTGCCTTCGTAGGATATTGGAGTTCTTTGGTCACATCGCCAGAAAAGATGGAAACAACCTAGAACAGCTGATGGTTACGGGCAAGATTAAAGGGAAACGTCCTAGAGGTCGCAGTCCAATAAGATGGTCAGACCAAGTCCGCACATCGTTGAAAACCAAACTGCACGATGCTCTCCACGACGCAAAAGCCAGGCATAGATGGCGCAAATCAGTGAAGGAAAAGTTGCTTCCACGACGACAGGGGAATCTCGACCCTCAGTAATGAGGCACACGACGCGAGGAGGAGGATGTAACAAATGGGTGTCCTTACCTTGAACTCCTTATCAGAGACGACCTCTCCGACATACTCCAGTATGAAGTCTCCCGAAGTGATGCTGTGCTTGGTGCGCACCCCCCAGCCCTTGTTCTCCGTCATAAACTTCTCCAGGCCGGACGCCCACTCGTGCCTCTGTATGCGTTGGTTTTTACACCTATCGCTGCAAATAACAAACAATAATTTTATACCGTTCGCGTAAGTACTATCGAAAGTACCGTGTTAATGTGATTTATGTGAAGAACACAAATAACTGCACGCCTCCTGTAACCCAAAGGGGCAAACACCTTTAGGCCCACTTGCACGAAAAAACTTAACTTAGAGCCTTCTTCTTTTCGTGTGAGGATATGGCTACCTCTGGTGTCAGAATTAAATAAGCCGCCTCAGGGAAGCCCACAGATCTCTGACTTGGCTACTTCAGACTTACATTAACTATATAAGTCCAGGTTTCCTCACGTTTTCCTTCACCGTTGCCTGTGATGTCAAAGATAAACTTAGAAAGTACATATGAATTTGAAAAAGTCACATTGGTACTTACTTACACCACCTCAAACACAAAAGGCGAGGTCTTAGCCACTGGGCCACCAAGACAAGAACTTTGGTTAGTTGGTAACACAAGGTTAAATTTACAATATTGTATGACAAACTGTCTATTTTACCTTGTTTTAGCCACTAACTCTTGAGTTAAATTTTTCATGCAAGTGGACCTTAGGGGACAAAGATGAAAATCCAGTTATGTTCAAGTTCCATTCTTCAATAGCAAGCGTATTGCCATTAACCTATGACTTATTCCTACTACAGACTGCTACTGACAGTTTTCAAATGAAAAAACCCAATCATACTATGCCCAAATTCAAGAACGACAGTTCAGAAATCTCACACCAGTCAAAAGAAAATATTGGATTATTGATTTAAATTTGTTTTTATGTATTTACCCGCAAGGACATAGCTGTGGCGAACATTCTGAGTACACTAATCTGTTGATGCAGTCCTCGTTGCAGCCCGACGACGGCGCGCAGTTGCATGCGACGCTCTCACATTCCTCCGCAGATGGTTTCACGTCGTAGTACACGTCTGAAATTACAAACAATTCAGTTTAGAATACGAAAACTTTTGTGATAGTTTAATACTGGCAACAATTTGTGTCCATTTCTTCAAATATTCGCTAAAAAATAAAAATATCGATTGATTATTTTAAGGTTGCCCTAGTCGGCGGCACGAATTATTTTGTGGTCGGGATTAAAATGCATGCTATCTCAACCGACAACACGAACAAAAGGGATAGACGCTGTGATGAGCAGTAAGAAGATAGTGCGCATACGAATACACACTCATGGTATATAAATAATAAATGGATGATGATTTATAACGAAAAAGAGCGCGCGAAATTGTATTAACAGACCTTTGGGAGTATGAGTAACATGAAAAAACTACTGAATGTATTTGTATAAAATAAAATTATTTGCATTTTTTAACTGCTATTCTATCCCTGTATAGTGACTGTTTTGTATATTTCCTTCTTCTTATGGTATTTATTTCACCCAAAGATGCGTTGCAATTAGTTAAGAAATATAGAAATTTCGACGCTCATAACTTTCAAATACACGTTTTTATTAACTTTTTTTTTTTCATACAGGGCTAGATAATGATGAGACAAATTGATATCATTTTTTATTTTGAGCGTACACTGTCAAACAGTGGAGTAATCGCCATACTACGTTAGTATGGAAGAATGACAGACTAGGACAACCTTAAGAGCCGACTTTTATTCTGTAAAAATATGCCACCACACTTATTCTTAAAATGAAAGTAATCAGACTATTGGCAATTCAGCCTTAAATATGTAGTTTGCGGTTATATTGATCCTTATTTTACCTAATAATTTCGAAAATCAATCTTTTAAAGCACTCTTTATATAAGACTTACTTGTACGAATCTTTTTATAGTTCCATGAAGGTACTGGCTGGTTGTAATGTTGTTGCCACCAAATATCATAAGGCAATGAGAAATGTTGCATTCTTCGACGGACCCAGCGCTCGCAATATGGCGGTGGAGCCAGTAGCCCAGGCGGGAATTCCGTTTGGGTTACCAGATTCTTTCCTTTCCCTTCTGGTTTGGGACTGAAATAAATAAAAAGATTAATACACTGAAAATATCAACAATTATGGTAACTATCAAAGGAAATGTAAACTTACTCTTCTTTGTAATAATCGGAGAACAATCCAGCGGCCAAGAATTTCTTCCGTAGCCGCGGATTCCTTTTCGAAATTACAGGTTTGTGATTGTTATCCACACTGCTTGCAGGACTGTCGTCGCGAGATGAAGCCACTCGTTTCTTACAAATTATGTTCTTAGATAAAACATCAATACTCTTTTCGAAATCTATTTCTTTTTCATTGAGCGGTAGAGGATCATTTTCGAGCGTGTCTATTGAGGGCTCACGAGACTTTGAATCAATTTTCCGACTCACAATGGTGTCTACGGAACTCTCACGAGAACTTGACTGCACTTCTCGCTTCTTATTTACTTGACAAGACCTGGACTTTCTTCTATTAGCTATAGCAACAGGCTTTGTTACTTTCTCAGCAACTTTCTCAGTAACCTTCTCAGCAACCTTCTCTGTAACCTTCTCAGTTTCAACTACTGTTTTCTTAGCTTCTGTTTTCTTCGCCTTGGTTGGTTTCGGCTCATCTGTGATATTATCTGAACTTCTTGTCTGTCTCCTTTCACTTGGACATAAAACTGCAAGACTTGATTTCGGCCTCAAAACGACTTTGCAATTCCTCTCGACCACTTTTCTCTTTGAAAATATTTCTTCAATTTCATGAGAAGGTGACATTGCTCTTGTCTTACGTTTCAGCCTCTCTAAGTTATCTAAACGACTGACAGGTCTGTCTGCTTTTAAATTTAAAAGGCTTAAGGGTATGCTGTCTTCAGGATCATTACTAAGAGAACTAGCCAGAGATGGAATACTATCCGTCTCACTGAGCACTTCCCATTTATTGATATGATTTTTAATCTCTTTTTCAGTCTTACTCTTTAGCTGGAGGGCTGGCGCTCTCAGAATAGATGAATTTACTACTTTTTTCTCGCTAACTACAGTCTCAGTATTTTTGCTTGTTTTGTTATTGTTATCACTAGGGACATCTTTTCCTTGTAATTTCTCAAGAGCAACCACTGTCAATCTGCCTTGTTTAGGACATTCCTCCTTGTTTAGCACAACTTTAAGTTCAGGCTTCTTGCTAGTGGTACGTTCCAAGAAACTACTAGTTGCTTCACCATCTTTCGGCACTCGTTCGAATGCAGAAGAATTATTATCAGTGTCGGAGGTGAAATGACTATCAGAGGTGATGTTGCTTTCAACTTTCTTCTTCTTCCTTTTAATACTTGGGAAGCCAGTCCTATTGATCGCTTTACGCCTCCTTGGCTTCTTCTTTGATGTTTCAACTGTTCTGTTGTCACTAGAGTCGTTTGCTTCTGACTTTTTAGTGGTCAAAGTAATTCTCTTTGTGGTATCTGTGATCGCTAGGCGTTCTGCTTGAACTTTTGGGACTAACACCCTGGCAGGTAAAACTAGTTTGCTTTCTCTTAGGATGTTATTAGTTTTCTTCTTTTTCTTGTTATCATTTGTATCCTCAGTCTCGATATTCAAATTCCTCTTAGTCTGCCGTAAATTATGACCCCCAGTTTCCTGAAGTTTATCCGATATCACAGCGGCGATTGATTCTCCTCTTTTTGGCCTAATAATAGGGTCTGGAGTTTCTGAAATTAACGCCAGCGGTATCTCGGATTCGGTGTCAATAGGTACTAATAAGGAATTTGCAGCTTTCACATCACTATTTTTAGCTTTTGATTTAGGTTTATTGGCATCAGCTATAATGTGGCTGACACATATTGAAGATTTTGGAATCTGATCTTCTAAATCAATAGATGGTTCAAATATGCCAGTTGGTTTATCGATATTGACGACAGGTGTCAGTTCGACATGAGGTTCTGGTGCCCTCGACTTCTTCGTGTCTATAACTTTGCCCTTTGACACTGGAGACTTGATAACTGTAGCTCTGGTGTTAATTTGTGAAGGCTCTTTATTTTTCTTTTCATCGGTCACTTTAGTTGAAGGTTCTGTACTGTTTTTCTCTTTCTCTAAAATACGAGATTCTATAGACTTACGTATATTATTATTTAGCAAAGTATCTAAAACTTTAGTAGCTGCACTTGGATTTATTTTAGAAACTAAATTACTGGTTAAACCTTCTAGTCTATTTTTCTTTCGAGTCATTATTTCAGACTTTTGTGCCGGTGGGATGGAGCTTTTGTATAAAGATCGAGCAGACATACTCTTCAATGGATCAATGGTTGTGTTTGCTGAGGAAGTGTTACTATTAGGTGTTACAGCATCAGGCTTTTCAGTCTCTTTAGAATCTTCCTTGGAGTTATTTTCATTGACATCCTTAGTTTCTTTTGCATCTGACGATGTAACGGCTTTTTCTTCAGATAGCTTCTTAGATAAAGACTGGACAACTTGATCCAGGCTCGAGTGTGATATAACCTTTTCCGCTTCTAGTCTATGTCTCTTCTTTGGTGTTACGATCGGTGCGGAATGCCGCGTAGGTGAAGATTTATTTTCAGATCTCGGTGAAGAAACTTTGTTCGTTTCTTGTTTATTGGAGTCAGGTTTCATTTCAGGGTCTTTAGACTTAGGTAGGCTTTTCTCTAAATCATGAACCATTTTATGTACCGCCTTTAATTTTTCAGATGTCTCATATATCTTCTTTGAAAGTTCCGACTGTTCTCCATTAGGTTTCTTGATGGAAAGTTCATCATCAGTTGCGTTTAGGGCATTTGCAGAGTGATTCTTTGTGGGTGTATGATTGTTTTCATCAACTTTAGATGATATGTTATCTACAACAGCACTACCACTTACTTTTGCATTTTTCAATGAAGTGTCAGTGTTTTGATTCTTGTTGTCTAGAGTACAAGTATTCTGAGCAGTTTTTGAATTATCACAGTTCTTTTTACCCTTCTCTGGTAGTGTTTTTAGTTTAGGGGAATCTCCAGGCGAAGTACTTTGGACATCTCCTGTACAATCGGTTTCAGTACACAAGAACTTTTCTGGACTCGTGCCATTCTTTGAGTTCTCATCAAATTCTGCTGGAACTAAGCTTAGACTCAACGAATTCCCAGTAGAGGAGTTAATGTGATAATGTCGCTTTTTAAGAGGCAGTTTATGCTCATTAGTATCCTTTCCACCTTTGTTCTGAGATTCAGCTAATTGCTTTTTGTGCCTCCGTTTCGATGTAGGTGTAGCGATTTCTAAATTATCTGAAGTTTTCCTTTTTTTCGATCCCCTTTTGACTACTTTAGTAGGCAATGTCTCCGTGGATGTCTTCTCTGTTGTTTTAAGCGGATTTTGCGCGACATTCGCTAACTTCGGCATCAATTTTGGCGCTATTTGACATAATTTAATGAAGTTCGAAACCAAGTTGTCCATATCCTGGCTAAACTTTTGATCTACAAGTTCTATAGCTTTTGTGAAAGTTTCTCGACACTTGGAAACGGATCTAGACCGATGTCCTCGTTTACTCCTGTGTCTGTGATGTTTGTTCTCTGTTTTAACAGTTACTCTTGATAGTCTTTCCGTGGGTTTTAGATTTATCTTGGGTGGAGCCAACACTACGGTTCTCCTATGTTTTTTTATGTGGAAAGACGGCTTTATGTGCGGTTTCTTAAAATTCAGAAAAACATTGCTCGATAAGGACTTGTTTGGCAAATAACTGTTTTTAGATTTTTCAAAAATACTAGGCAGCGGTTTCGGTGAAACCTCTTTTTTCGACCCACTTGACAACGAAGTATTTCCGTTTTTTAACTGTTTACGGCTTTTCGGTGATAGTGTACTCGGGCAATATTTGAAACTGTTATCGTTTTCCTTCTTTGATCCAGATGTTTTAGTAGATGTACAAATCGGTGACGATCCAAACTTGTGCGTAAATGCTGGTTTCAGTGCGGGTAATGCATTTGCAATATTGCTTGTTTTACTTGGAGACTTGAGTAAAGTATTGTTATTATTGTTGTTACTCACTTTGAATATATTGCAAGTAGTTACGGGGCGTTGTAAACCACTAAACACTGGGCCTGGGGCAAACGGGTCTGATGAATTCAATCTTAACACATGCTTTTGACTCATTTTCGAGAAGCCAAAGTCGTACTTTGATGTTTGTGGATATTTTGTGCAAACACTTATGTACTTTGGACTAGCACAAGGTTTCCTCAAGTAACTATCACATTCGGAATCACTTGAACTGTGACCTAAATTTAAGCTGCTGAATGTTTTATTCGTTAATACCAGTATTTCTTGATCTGATACGAAATGTTTCTGATTTTTATAGTATGACCTATCTCTGACTGACCTGGTCTTCTTCAGTTTTCTCATTCGTCTCCGCATGCTCCTAACACTGTTGTCTGTTTTATACCCCGATTTATCACTTTTGTAACCCGACTTATGGTCAGTTTTATAGCCCGAGCGGTAGTAATCGCTTTTATATCCGGATCTACACCCGTAATCACTCTTGTAGCCCGATTCTATGAGGCGACTACAGCTTTTATAAGGCTTGAATTCGTGGTCACTTTTATAACCTGATAATATATCTTTATATTTAGGATTCAGATCGATTTGTTTCCAAGTTGGATCTAGCGGATCTTCTGCACCTGCTTCATTTTCACTTTGATTATCCCTCCAAGTGTTGCCAAATGTTTTATTATTCTTTTTCGGTAAGCTCGCTAGTTTACTATTTAGTTCTTTACGTTTGGCATACACTCCTGACAGCACCGACCTGTTATTTGTTACAGAGTCTTCATCACTATCACCCGAGTCATACTGATTCTTGTCTTTTAAAGTTTTAGGAGTATTTTTAGTGGTTTTCGCTTTACTTTGCGGTTTACGTCCCACTTTCTTCCTAGGCGGATATAATACCCTATCCGTAGCGTACAACATTCTATCTAATGCGGCTATATCCAGTTTGTGATCGTTTTTCTTATTCTTTTCAAATTTATTTTGTTCATGTTTCAGTGGAACTGGTGATGGTGCTTCTGTTTTAATTTGTTTGATTTCATTCTCTATTCTTTTTTTCTGATAATCGCAATCACTTGAATCTGACCTGTTCTGGCCACGGCTTCTGCTTTTGGATTTTGATCGCATTGCTCTTCTTGTGGTATTCTCTTTTTGAATAGATTTCCTCCCTAGTCGACTGTGACCTTCATCTACATCGTGACGCCGCAACGGAGAATGTGTGGGCGAGTTGTGATTGGACAGAATGCCAGAATCTGGTGAAACATTCGGAGGGTCGTTATTATTGTGAAAATTAATTACGTTAACTACCGATTTCGCTTCTTTGTGAGATTCCATACCTTTGTTGTTAAATTCATCAGCTTTACGAACTTTTCGAGGCCTGCCTCTTTTTCTTCTAGATTCTACGATAACATTTTTAACGTCTTCTTGAGATTCAACTGAATTCGTGCTGATTGTATCTAACTTTTGAGAATCAATGTGATTTAAGTGACTTAAATCCGTACCAACAACGGTAATTGGAGAACTTTTCAACAAATCACTGGCACTTCCTAGCTCAGAGCCTGCCTGAGTGATGTCCAATGCCATGAAGTCATTATTATCGACACAGTCTTCTAGACTCGGTGGGTTCGTTATCGATATATCCACGGAATCCGCTACAGATGTAATTTCTTCAAGATCTTTATAATTTTGCGAAAGTTCTTCTGTTTGTTGCGGACTCAGATGTTGACTTGATGATAAGAAATTTGGCGCGATGGGTGCTATTTCAGGCAACGTATTTATTTGTCCGAGTACACAATCACTGATGGTTCCGACACCGTCTATCGTAGTAGGATTTAATCCACACGATAACGAAGTACTCGCTGCCGTACTGATGGATGTTAAAGGCGCCGTGCTGCTCAGCAATTGTGTTTGATGAACGAACTGCTGTAGCAGGCTGGAAGCGTAGTGCGTGGTGTTCTGATGTCCAGTATCGGAGTTAGAACACTCATTTTCCGATCCAGAAGAATCGGCTGTTGCCCTCTGTATAGCTGCTGTCACTAACTGTGGCGTCAGTTCCATTTCACTACTGGATCCATCACCTGAAATATTGACGTCGTGATAAAACTAAAGATTCATTTACTTTATTCACTGTGGTAAATCGAAATAGGGAAGAACGCTCACCATTATCAGCAATAGACTTGTCGTCGTTATCCGGCACGGCGGTGTGGACAGTAAAGGTCGAGAAATTGGGCTGTTGCGCCGGCGCGCTCGATGTTTGTTCTGGAAATAGTTCCGCAAGGTCTGCATCGTCGATGAGCTGCAAAATATATTTCAGTATACTGCTCCAAATAGAAACAGACTAATGTTGCTACCTAGCTATGCACTTTTAACAACGGGCGGGTCACGTCTGGCGAACTATTTGTTACTAGGAAATATCTATTAATTTTCTTTTGGAACCTCTCTCGGGAACTGTTAAAAAAAGTTAGCTTTAGAGTAAATTGTATAGCAGATAACGGCGCACTGAATCTGTATGTTATTCGACCCCAAAAGCTGGATAAAAGTCTATTCTAAAATATCTGATTTTTGCACCTTTGCTCGACTTAATCAAAAAGGAGGGTAGTTACTGCATCAAATAGCGAAACCCGCATCGCGATGCCCTGAACCAGTGCGCTGCACCGTCAGTCGGAAGTTACCGTTCGCTAACAGTGTAGTGCGATATAATTTATTTGACTTTTTTTGATGGATTGTTCCAACAAAAGTATGTACTTTGTGTAACACTATATTTTTTCTTTCAACATATTAAACAAAGATAGTCTAAGAGTCAATTTCACCAATGAAACTAATCGCGATTAGTTACACTAAACTCAGTTTAGGCAAATACAGCGTTCTGATTGGTAGTTTCTCAGCAGCCTCAAAAGCCGAAAAGTAGTAGGCTCTGAAAGGTACGTTTATTTCACCTGTAATTGACAGTCAGCCACAAGGGCGGCGTTGGAGTCATCAGGTGAAGCGTTGGCGGAGCCGCCAGCGGCGTCCGCGGTGTCCGAGTCCGATGACGATGATGATGACGACGATGATGACGAGGACGACGAGGAGCTTGATGAAGATGAACTGGTTCCACACGCCGCACTCTCCGCCGCACCCGACGTGAACTATGACAAAGAAACACTATGCTTAGTCCGTGTGTTTGATGATATTACATTACAATCTTAGTATTTGATAGAATAGAATCGAAAATATGTATTCGACACAGGCACAACACACAGCAAACAACAGTTGTGTTGTGTATAAATCAAATCGTATCTAGTCCATGTCAATTTGCCTAGCCTTTTTTCCAACTATATTGGGGTCGGCTGCCAGTCTTACCGGATTCAGATGAGTACCAGTGTTTTACATGGAGCGACTGCCTATCTGCCCTCCACAACCCAGTAACTGGGTAACACGGTACCCCTTGGCAAGACTGGTGTCAGATCTCAAGCTTCTGACTACCCGTAACGACTGTCAAAGATCTTCAAATGGTTCAAGCTTCAAGGCACGGAGGAGACTCGGTATGTCCAAATGGTCACCCATCCACGGACCGACCTCGTCAAGCGTTGCTTAACCTTGATGATCGACCCGTGCGGCTGTTATTATTTAGGCTCGAGCTCCTCCGGATCTAGTCCATGTGTGTAATGAAAAACATAAAAATATTATATTACAGTCTAAACACTCAATTGTTGCGCAGTTGTGTACAAATCAAATCCATCTTTAATTTCCAACTACATATTGGTTCATGTAATCAAAGCCTAATCACGAAATTATTAACAATTATGTATTACACACTTAGTTGTACTTGTTTTGGTTGAATCGAACGTAATTGTGGTAGTTTGATATTGCAAACTATTTCAACGGGACGGCGAGAGGTGCGATTAGCGCCCAAGATTGATTTGGCGCAACCAGTACCGACAGCAGGGTGACGCAACACAGCGAGTCAGTTCCTCGCTGACCGCAATACACACCTCACTCGTAAGTACCCATTCAGATCTCATACACAGCTGCATAAAATTTTAACGATCACCAATCGAGCCTTATAAACACATACAATTGTAAAGTAAACTTGAATTTGACATGTTCTGTAATAAACGTGACTTCGACCATAATGCACTTAATTAGTCTGGAGTTGAGCCATAGGCATCACCGATTATGTGGACCGTGCATGTATTTGTCCTTCTATTCCCAGATTGCCTTTTCAAGAATGAATGTACAACTCACGATTCTCGATAGTACAATGAAAGCAAGGGATTTACAACACACTCGTATTATTTAAGGCCTACTGTCCACGGACGCGTAGCTTCAGAGACGCTTCAAAATACGCCGTATGAAGGCCAGCATACTGAACTCTGTCCACCAGGCATATAGCACGCGTACATTTTAATAATTTCAACATATTCCGTTACCGCCAGTAGTACAAAAAAAAAAAAAAAACGCTAGCGCCCACCCGATGTACACCCCGGCGTATGACATGCTGGCGTCATGAAGCTTGACGCCTTAGTGCGAGTTTTTACTCACGATCAATCGCGTTAACGTAAACATCAATTTGTATTGAAACTGGATAAGCGCCGTCTGGGGACGGTAAGGAGTGACCAATTTTTTGTATACATTTTGACATAAGAGATCGTTTACTTTATCACGAGTGAGTACGTTAAAAACTCGGAATAAGCACACTGAACTCTGTCCACCAGGCGTATTGTACGCGTACGTTTTCAATAATTTCAACAAATTCCGCTGCCGATCCCGCCATTTTTGCAAAAAAACTACACTTGCGCCCACGCGATGTACGCCGCGGCTTATAACATGCAGTACGGCAGGCGTCATGACTTTGACGCTCCGTCGACAGACTTTCATAGATTTGTATGTAAGCTGCAAGCAGGCGTACACCAAGTGTACAATGACGAATACCCTTCTATGAAGCTACGCGTCTGTGGACAGCAGTCCTAACTTTATTAACACAGCTCGATCGGTGTAACTGGTTCGCGCTCGCACGGTTTACTATAAACTAATAATAGGGAATGGCCCTATCTCTATCCAATAACATTTACTTGCTTCGCAGAAATTCAATAAGCATTTGAATTGAATCCGTTAGAGTCTAATGAACCGGTAGCAATTTCATAATTTACCTTACCAGGAAAATTCCTAAGACGCTTGCGAAACTTTTAAGAAGCCTTTGATTTTTTTCTGTTTCTAAAATAAACTTATTAAAGAGCTACAAATGCAGACTTATTGTTATGTATGAAGAAAGAAAAGTATGTTGACCTGTTATTCTTTTGTTTCTGTTGAAAGAAATTCTGGTGATGTTTAGGTACTGAGATTTGAATTTCTTTTACAAAAATCGTGTTTCTGTTGAAAGAAATTCTGGTGATGTTTAGGTACTGAGATTTGTATTTCTTTTACAAAAATCGTGTTTCTGTTGATTGAAATTCTGGTGATGTTTAGGTACTGAGATTTGTATTTCTTTTACAAAAATCGTGTTTCTGTTGATTGAAATTCTGGTGATGTTTAGGTACTGAGATTTGTATTTCTTTTACAAAAATCGTGTTTCTGTTGATTGAAATTCTGGTGATGTTTAGGTCCTGTACTGAGATTTGTATTTCTTTTACAAAAATCGTGTTTCTGTTGAAAGAAATTCTGGTGATGTTTAGGTACTGAGATTGGAACTATTTTACAAAAATCGCCGTGTAAGTCATATTAAATAAAAAAACCCTTGTAATTAGGAGGTCGTTATATGTATAGATTTATACGATATGAGTATGACGACGTGTGTTGTTTTCACCATTAAGTTAATTCTCCGAGGGTGCTAATCAATAAGGCGGAAGGGCGACCAACCCTCGGCACTGGAAGGGGTTGAGCAAGTGTCGCGTGGCCGCGGGGCCTTATCACGGCTAGCATATCAAATACAGCGGAAACTACCGAGTACCGACCCTAAGTCCCACAGCCCGTGTAGACAACACAGGTAAGAATTACCCCTAAACTACCTACAACAACTTAAAACAAAAATACCTTAATTTGCAACAGCTCATTGCGTGAGGCTATCGAAAAAACTACCGTTAACACAGAACAGCTACTTACTAATGTGAGTCATGTTTTAAGATTACGAACAATAATAATTATTATTTCTGTATAAAACGAAGATTATAAATTATAGTAATTGATTCAGATTAACTCGCATTATCGCGCTAAGATCTCTTTGAGATTGCAATCGCACAAGTATTCAAATACGTTTAAAAGCTTCGTAATGCTACCTATAAGTACATGTATTGAAGAGATATCGATCTGTTGACTTGCACTGAACTAAATCGTACAATAGCTGTACATAGACAAATATGAAAACGCGGAACATTTGAATCGACAATGGGATAACAGTACCTATCTGAGACGGCGCCGACACGAATATCACATTAACGACCTCGTGATCTACGTAGATTTATATCTGACAGGCAACACCAAACAAACGGAAAATGTGGTACCGCCTCGATAATGTTTTGCATATTCACAATAATTGATTAGAGATTTGAATTTAGAAACACGTCAAATTATACCACCATCGTTAACTGGCACACTATTGGTGAATAGACAACTAATTAACCGTTGGTACGAAAAAAAACTGTGAAGTAGAAACTAGTAAACAACTTTTTATATAAAAGTACCTTACGGCATACGGTCAATGCTATGAAGACAAGTCTAATGCGTAACGGCATTTTTAAGAAAAAGGTACGTACTCTCCGTATCAATACAGCAGGGCGAGAAATATTTTTGAATTAATGACTGTGTTTGAAATTGTCATTAAAAGGAAATTCGGGCAGAGCTCCGACTGAATTTCATTAGTAAAAGGTCATAAAACGAGATTTGGCTCTCTCCTATATAACATAGGGGCACAATATATATCTTTATTTTTCAGTTTATGGAATATCTTTTAAATTGGTCTAATATTGGAGGAGGAAATAGGCGAGAGCCAAACCTCGAATTATGTCTTTTGTCTTAGGATATACAGTCGGATGTCTGCGACCACATTTCCTCATAAGAACATGCTAGCGACCATTACTATTCCACTATAGGACCAAGTCCTCTTCTTATACATACAATGTAGAGAAGGTACGAGCATTGTTCACCACGGTTGCGCATTGGAAATTTCAGAGTTATTGGTATTAATGACTGTCGTCAGCGTATTCACATCACATCATCAGCCTATTAATGTTCCCACTGCTGGGAGACAGGCCTCCTCTCTGTGAGAAGGAATGGGCCGTTATCCACCACGCGGGCCCTGTGCGGGTTGGTGGATGTCACATCTCTTCGAATTTTTGGTTCTAGAACATTACGGTTTCCTCACGATGTTTTCCTTCACCGTTTTAAGAGCAGTGGTGATGAAAAAATTTACAGAAAGTAAAGCGCCTGTCTGGGCTCGAACCCACGACCTACAACTTGTAAGTCGCGGCCGATACCACTGGGCTACCACTGCTCTTACGTCAGCGTATTTACTCGCGTGAAAGTCGAAAATTATCCCACGGGAACGCACTGACGGGATAATAAAGTAGGCACCTATTCTACAAAGTCAAAAGCCACGTCATGTTCTACCCGTGTGCAAAGCTTCATCCAAAGCCGCTGTTTCCTTAAAATTACAACTTTCATCCTAACAACGTTCGTTTAAGATACATTGCTTTATGTCAAATCCATTTGCGCTATAAGATCGGCAAACATTAGCTAGATAAGGTCGTCGACCCGCGTTAATGTCGAGAACAATACACGTGGAGCGCTTCAAAATGTCTGAATCACATCGAGAAATACCTCAAATTAAATCGAGTATAATTTATAATGGACGCAACATAAAGAAGGACCTCGTTGTCTAACGTTCCGTGATGGAACGTGTTACTACAATCGTAACAAGGAACTATAAAGCGGTCATTATAAATTATCTTCAGTAATTGAAGGAGATCTGAAAACAATAAAAGTACAATAAAGTAATTGAGTGTCGTAAGTAAACTGGGAGACAAGGCTATCAATTGCAATGCTTTCGTTTAATATATCGACCTGATAAGTAAAGAGTAACGAGACAGAACGAGGAAATGTTGCGGAACATTGGCCGAGAAGGCCGTGAACTTGACTGTGACAGACCGTCGAGCGTCGCGCCTCCGACACCAGATATTGTCGCGTGGCGAAAGTAACTTCACCTCACGAAAAAAAAATAAACGTTCTCACGATATCAATGGTAGGATGGGACGTGAATCTAACCTTAGAAGACATTGTTTTAATGTTATCATGGCAGGCTAAAATTCGCTAGGTAATTAATGAAGACGTGAATAATAAAACAACAAATGTTACACAAGAAACATTGCCACCAATTCGTTAACACATGAAAAAGCTGAGACTGATGTCATTGGCGAAATTAGTTTTCAAATATGAGTTAAAATGACGCTGTAGAATTAGTCATAAAAAAATATATCCATGATATTTTTTGTTTATTCTAAAAACTACTGTCCAAGTTCAAAGTTTTATAAATAGCCTATTTTTTGTGAGTGTATATTTAAAATAAACGTTATAAATCAAACAGGTATTAACATTAGATACTTCTCGTAGTCTTTGTTATAACAAAACGATATTTCCGTCATAATTAGATATCTACGAGTCCTAACTAATTACCAAGGTCTGTTATGTTGCATCAAGTAGAAAAGCATTTTTACTATGGCAAGTTACCGGTTTTCTATGCACTGCCAGGTTTGTGATCCTACCTATAAAGTAGCATTCGGAATCGGCTCGTGACGATATGAAATATCAGCTGCTATCCCAACCACAAATATTCGCCAAACAATGGTCCTAAACCTCGTATGTACACAACACTAATTACTGAACTTGTTCTTCTTAAAGACAACTGGTTTTCCTCGTATGAATCATACCATGTGTGTACGAGTTATTTGATCCATTCTTATTATTAGAAGATAAATATTTCGACATCTAAAGAAACATCAAACAAAAGCATTGTAACAAATTTATTACTCTGTGTTGACAAACTTGTGTTTATTGCGCGATTGTGCGGTTGATTTAAATTCCATTTCATTATATTAGTACATATTTATGCAATTTGCGACAAAGACCGGCGAGCTTGTCTAGTGTTTAGAGTAAGGGCCACTCTTATTTGCAGTTTGTCAGCGATGGTTTCATAACGTCCAGCATTTCTCGCGGAGCCGGCGCGGCGGACCGGCCGGCGCGCCTCACGACGACGTCGCTCCGAACCAAAAAGACCAATCAAAATCTCATTCGACAATTCATTTTCTCCCTTACATGCCACCGCAAAAAGATCTTAATCCTTCGTAGTAATCGCTAGTTACAGCATTTCTGCAAGGATTGATAGTGCGGTACGAGGCCGAACGCTCACGTAATTGGTAACGATTATTAAGAGAATTTATATTCGATAAGTTGACAGGTCGTGGCTCGAGTTAAATTCAATTTAAGCTGCGGTTGGATTTTACACGTGACATGTTTACGTACTCGTTTCGATTGAAACGTATTATATAGGACGGTTCGGATATATGGGGAGATAAATACTGACTACCGGAAATCTCTGCAATCGTTATCTACGTTGGAATATTTATGGTTATTTGCATTTTATGTTTTGCTTTATATGGTGTTTAGTATTTTTATCCGACTTCAAAAGGAAATTTGATCAAGATCTGACTACTAGTTTTTGCCTTATTCTTGATAATAAGTATTTTCTTGGTAACAAATAAGGCCCCAAAGCTAATATGAGAAAAATGAACACCATTTTTATCAAAAAAAATAAACCGACTTTCATAACAATACACTACAAAGCGATAAATAACTTTCTTTTCGGAAGTCTGTCTTTTATACCTATTTTTTTTTCGTTTTTGACACCGACTTCCGAAAAGAAAGTTATTTTTGGCTTTGTGTTTTTTTTTGGAAGTCGGTTTTATTTTTTTGTTAAAATGTTTTTTATAATGCAAACATTAAGTATTACATTAGTATTAAATACGTACTAAAATCATGTCGTTTTCGGTAGTTAAAACAAAAACATAATTATTCAAACGGCTTACTAATCCGTCGGTAGGTATATAATTATATCCAATATAGAAACGATATAAATTCACAGTCAAACAACATGTAGAGAACACAGTTAAGACATTTCTTGACCACGCCGAGGTGCGTATAATCACCTATTTACAAATACGGCTAGTGGTTCGCATTTGAGCAAGTATTGCCAGCGTCCACAGCGCTAATAGGCGTTTCGCGCGTATTTATTTTCAGTTTTAGTTTTTATCGTCACACTTACTAGCACCTACGCTATATCGATAATCTAGGGCTGCACTACAATGCCTAGGATCTCATGAATACTACGCTTATTTGCTTTAATTTCTAAGTTACGGAGCTATATCAAAATTGCAACTAATGCTGCAAAAAGTACATCAAAAGAACAAGTCGCAATGACTGATAGATAAACATAACTAGTTTACGCAACAAGTGGACATTAAACAAGTTGAATTGAAATAGAGTCCGCAACTCGCCTTACATGTAGTTAAAATATTAATTGGCAGCCCTGGACGAAGACGACTATCCGGTGGCGGTTGATTGTACTCATCAAGGATTTCTGCACTCAAGGACGATGGCGGCTAGACGATCGTGGCTGTCGAACGCCTCTTATTATTTCTCTTCAGACACATCTTGTTTTTGTCTCGACTCATTTATATTCATGATACGTATCGACGGTTATCTCTATAAATTAAAATATTTCCATTCGCCTCTGATGGCAATCTATCGAGCAAAATACTAGAATATTCGTTAAGATTGCTATAGATAGATCATGTTAATCTTAAGCGTCGTTAGCAACTCAGCAGACGCGTTATGGTTTTGTATTTCTATAATTTAGTAGTACCTAGTGATTTTGTTGATGGAGAGTAAAATGAGAGGAACAGCATAACAATGTCAAGAACGTCAATACATCAGTTGTTTACTCTCAAAAATACCGAAATATCCATTCAATTCAACACACTAACTGAACTCTGTATCATCGAACCACACGTCCTTCACATAATAATGTATGACGTAGCACAATTCCACAGTCCATATTTCAATTGCTGTAAAATCACTGTAATTAGCGGCTGCTACTTCGATGCCATTAGCCACCTATTCGAGTTCAAATGATATCGAGTACAAACAAGCGAGCGCTTGCAGAGATATATCTCATTGCTCAGGGCAATTTATTTAAAGTAGTTTTTGTAAATCAACAAAAACGATTGACTATGTTCGTTTGACGGGTTCAATCACCTCGATATTTTCGAATGTGCGAACCTCATTGTCTGCTACAATTTTTTGTGGCATATGGCTAGTTCATGGAAATAGCAGATGCTAAATATTACGCCCGTGGATTTGTAATAATAATGACCGGCAACTTAGCTAACATTAGATTTATTTCAATGATATGTTATGAGCATATCATCAAGTTAACAATGCAGTGAATTACATTTGACAAGGCAGTCGTCGAGTCAAGGGTATATGCAAATACACATCACGTCAACAAAGCGCATTGCTCGGCAGACCCAAAAAAAAAGAAACAAGCACAACATAAGGACAAAAGGACTATCAAACAAATCGTAAGTAAGGTTGTATGTCCATGGGTCCCACCAGATAAAATCATGTTTTGTTTGTTTTGTTTAAATTATATCGGCAAACTATATCGACAACAGAGTATAATTAAAATATTACCTTATCTTTATGGATCCAATTTATTAAGGGCATGAACATGTGTGAAGTTTTAATTAAAAGATCAGAGGTATTGTGTGTAAAATGAAAACTGAAATTTTATAATAAAATAGTGATGGAGTAGCACAAAAAAGATGGTATGCATCAGCTGCTCGTCATCCGGTGCAAGTCGGAGTTAACTCAGTTATTGGGTTAGTTTGGTGATCGTACTTTGTATTTATTGCAATGCATACGCTTTTACAAAACTATAATAACATTACATTATATTATTATGACTTATTTTAGATCTTACAGATTTTTTTTACATGGATGACTAGAAAGTCATCCATATAAAAAAAAACTGAAATTGACGAAAAAAATCTTCAGAGGGAGCCCTGTCATTTATAGATTTTAGTTCAAGATTTACCAATTTTGAATGAAATAATATAAAGATTTTATTGATATTATTTAAATGACCTTGTAATCTATCGAGGTGTTTTATATTTATGAATCCAAAGGAACATTGAATGACGATAATGGTATTGAAATGTATCAATTCCCTGAGTTTATTCACGAATAACACATTTTACAGACGGAAGACGTGCACATTTTATAAACAAGAAGACGTACCGCCGCGGTTAATGGATACGTCCTGGTAAACCCGCGTAAGTAAATAAGAGTAATTTGCAGTGCACATGCATACGCCATATAATTCAACAAGGAACCCACGCGATATGTATAAAAATAAATACTACCACAATTACGACCACTTACAATTGTACCGGATATCTTCAAGAATCATGAGTAAAGAAAATAATTGATTCGACACAACAACCTTCTCGTACCTTCTTCTTTGAACGGTGGCTCTTTTATTCATCCCAAATATTCTAAGTATAATTTTTTATCATGGCGTTGGCAATTTTCGGGTGGTTATTAAGAATATGTTGACGAAACGTATATCAAGTTAATATGCTGAAAGTTTCCGAGTTCATTGAAATTACTGATACGTATACAACTTTCATCAGTTAGCACAACGTTCTCGGCTTCTACACAGAGGCAATAATTTATAGGTGTCCATCTGCTGCTTACATTAAATGCGAATTTCGTGTTATTTAAACCCGGACACACGTAACGTAGGAGTTTTATTACGGCGTTAGCCCCATCAGAACTTCCTAGCCATCAGTCTAATTTAATGACGCTACACAAACATGAAACTATACAAATAAAACATCTAAGCCGCTTACACGCTAAACCTGTTTTATATCTAGAAATAAATAAAATCATAGCACCTACATTCGTTAGTAACACTTAATATTACATGGGTATTGAACAAGGTGTTATGTGGTGCCAGTTAAACGGACGCTTCGTTTTATGAGGTAGAAATCAGAATTTCGCGCTTCTTCAATATTGAAACCAATGAATCGGTTTGGCTTCCTATTAGCCGATAAATCGTTAATCGATTCAAGTGTAATCCATTATCTATAGAACTTATCTATTACACGGTATCATGTCTGTCTATTGCTTTAGTTGGTACTGGTTAGGGCAATGATCGAGATTGTAATACATTAGTGTAGGTGATAAAAAGCCTAATTGATGTCAATGTCAAAATGGATTATAATATTATTAAAATGGCATCATGTCGTTATAATTAGATGTTCTCAACTCTACATCATCGACTAAGAAAAGTATTATTATAATATAACCGACCACATGTGCCGTTTAGCGTGAAGGTCATTTACACGACTGACTGGAACGTTGACGGGACGCAACGAATAATGACATCATTATTTTTCAGAGATCACTTGATTAAGTAGGTAAGTATCGGCGAGTTTAACCACGCGGTACATGGTGAGCCAAGTGAAGAAACCGCAAGACTAATTTTATATGAAGTGTGCGCATTATGCGCAACAGTTCATGACATAAAATCATGCAAGTACACGTACAAACGTACACATCTTACAATATTAGAACTTCAAAGATTATGCGTTTACGAGAGTATTGAGCAAAAACTTTGTATTCATTAAAATAAATCACTGGACGAAGCAAATGAAAAAGCGGGAAGTCCCATTGGGAATTCTATGTGAACACATTCATGGACATTTGAATGCAGTAGCTAAACAGCATGCTAGATGAAAATGGACATCAAAAACAAAACCTCTGATGAACCTTAACAAAAGCTATAGCAATTTAATCATCCAATGTAACAATTATGACGAGCGGTAGCACACATTTGTAAACATTTGTTAAACATGTGAAATCTCGTTGACCTATCGACCGGAATAAAGAGATTAATTTTATGGGGCTGGCAAACGGGTGCGGTCAGAAGCTTACAAATAAATCACATTACGGGCAGGTATCCCGTGCCAGAAGTAGCGTTAGCAGCTAATACAGATTCTTAATCAATCTGTACTCTTCAAGTAAGAACAACATAACAAACGAATATCGCACCACACAATATTTTGTTTCAATAACATTTATTAGGCCATTATTTAATGCTATCATCCAGAAAAACTTCACATCCAGGCGTGGGTTGTGTTGAGCTCAAGGCTTGTTAGTGAATTAAGTAATTGAACCAATCAAATGTTATTATGGATTCTATTCCAAGCAAAGGAAACATTCAAGTAAATCTCATGTGGAGATACATTGTTAATCATAGTTTTATACAATCTATAATATAAAAATGAATCGCTAAATGTGTTGCTAATCTCGAGAACAGTTGAACCGATTTCGCTAATACTTTTTTTGTTGTGTTTTTTATTGTTAGGAGAAGGCTATCATGAAAAAAAATAATAAGAGTAAAAAAAATGTTACCTTACCTACATAGATAGAGTAGGTATGTAGGTAGGATAGGGTAGATTGGGTAGGATAGGGTAGATTGGGTAGGTAGGGTAGATTGGGTAGGTAGGATAGGTAGGGTAGGGCAGGGTAGGGTAGGGTAGGTAGGGGTAGGTAGGGATAGGTAGGAGAGATAGGGTAGGGTAGGTAGTGTAGATAGGGTAGGGTAGGTAGGGTAGGGGAGTGTAGGTAGGGTAGGTTAAGTAGGGTAGGTAGGGTAGATGAATGTTTGATGTTTTTATGGCAAAACAAAGTTAGCCGGGTCAGTTAGTCGTTGATAAAACAATGTACATTTTAGTCAGTTATTCACGACAGACATTCGTGAGACGTGATGTCACTCATTCGCTCTGTCACGTTGTTTGTGCACACAAGTGTTGGGACGTTGGGAGCCTAAGATGCGCCAAAATAAAAACATGATAGTGTTTGTGGGTTTATCGGATACACTTCAAACATTAATGCATTCAAAAACCAACAAAAGGAGGACAAGGTAACAGGAAAATTAAATTCTGGATACTCATTCATAAACTGATTAGTAACATGTAAGGGTTTAACAATAACATTAATACGTAAGTTCTGATTAACGTCATTCATATCTAAACTTTTTGATGCTAACTACCGTTTTAAGGGTTCCACTCCTCAAAAGGAAAAAACCGGCCAAGTCCGACTCGCGCACGATGTGTTCTGTAACATCATCTGTGAAAATTTCAACTGTCTAGCTATCACGGTTCAGGAGATACAGCCTGGTGACAGACAGACGGATCGCGGAATCTTAGTAATAGGGTCCCGTTTTTACCTTTTGGGTACGGAACCCTTACAGGATCACTTCGTTGTGTCTGTGTGTCAAAACCATTTCTCTAGAACGCCTGGAGTTCATGTTGAAATTAATACCATATACTCAGTTCTGCAACCCCCAAGGGGTTGCTGTAGCTATGAAATAATCAAACTTCCAAATCAACGCAATCAAAAGATACACCCGTTTATGACGCATATTTGACACTCGCAAAGAAATCAAAACCAGGGTTCCTCCGGTTGACCTAACCATGAAATTCGTCAATAAGTAATGTTTTATGGCTCAAATAAAGGAAAAATCCGAAAACCGTAATTTTTACAAGCTTTTATTTAACTTGCAGTGTATGTATGAATGTATTTCGGGTCAAATCTTGCAACTGAATTTTAAAGAAGTTATCCATCACCGATTAAGATGACATTTTGCATACACGTTTAGTTTGGATGACAATGCATGGTTAGCTAAGTGACTTCATTCTAAATCCAATATGGCGGACGGCCCAAGATGTCACTAGTTATTTTTTGTGCACTGCCATGATATGGATATCAAATGAAAGGGTTTGATGAGAAGAATACGTTTAAAAAAAGATTTTTTAATTAATACTGTTATTTACCTAAAAAAAGGATTTATTTGCAATTGGGGAACTGACTGCGACTTATATCGATGTAAGGGGACAACAGTTTTCCAACAGCAAAGTTAATTTTGTCCCTCAATCAAGTTTATCTTTTCGTTAGAGCAATTACATTAAACGTTAGTTGCTGTAATTTTTTATGAACTTCAATAATGTTGCCTAATTATTTTGGTGAATTTAGCTGTTTTTACAGAACCCTCGGTGCCCGAGCCCGACTCGCACTTAGCCGATATTGTTAACTATTGATGAAACTTTTATACAGTATCACAATTTATAATTTTACCTATAGCCATTCGCATCGCATGTAATGAGAAAAATTCAATATTCGAGATTTAGAATACTCGAAACAGAAATAAAATCGTCTTTAGCGAGAATACTTCACCGTTTTACGACTAAAGAAATCAATAACATATTCGCACGCCTGAATACAGTATAGCTTTCGAAGGTAACGATCCGTCAATTAATAAATGTTACCTACTAAGTTATAAGAAAGATATCATCAACAGCGTGCAACTTTGAAGTTGTTATGGTGAGCCTACTTTTAGTACTAAGTGACATAGATATATAAAGTTCTTGCCAAACTTCTTGGCCGCCCTAAAGATGGCTTTCCGATGCTCATGGCACGGCGCGGTGCTGTTTTGTTTGAGATTTACTACTCCCATTTTAGCCAACTTCAGGGCGGCCAAGAAGTTTGACGAGAACTATAGTTGTAACTGTTTTTGTCTTGAATGTAGTAAAAACTATATACGGTTATAAGGCGCCTAGTAAATTAAACACCATCATAGCACAAATCGACGAACAAAACAAGACGAAAACGACGCCAGTTAGCGCTACAAAACGTACCATGTCCAATACAATTCTTCGGTATGTTACCACGATTTTATTAATGGCATATTGATAAAGCTCGGTAAACAGTAAACTTTATTGTTATGACCCACGTGGGTTTTCTGTGGCTTTGTTTTATTTTTTGTACGAAGATCCGAGGGTTGGCCCGTTCCAGACGAGCGCACATCACAAAGTACGCGGTGTGAGCCTCGCCGGCGCCGATCCGGCCGTGACTCGGAATTAGGCGCACTATTACCATACCTGCAATCACAATCTACCGCCACGGATCCCGGCCGCACTTAATTAACGCATACACATTTAGGGTGCGAAACGAACGGAAAACCTCATGTAATAATACCCCAACATTTAATAACACTCGTGCATTAGCTGAAGGCGTGTTTGTTATGCTTCAGTGTGCGATTCAGAGTCAAGAAGGCTCTTTTAATAAACTTTCATTATTATTTGACGCGTGTCGGAGTATAAACCGAGACTCGGACGATGTTAATTCTCGTTTATGTAAAACACTACATTCCTATATAACAGGAGCTTACTCAATAACGGAACAGTGATAAGCTCCGCGAGGAAATCGTAATTACATTAAAATTTATTACGCTGCGGATTTGCGAAGCAAGTTTCTAAGTGTCTCTAAACTGTATTAGTTTAATTGGAATTGAATATTAGTATCTGAATATTCTGAATCTATAGCAATATGATAAAGAGGAAAGATTTTTTTGTTTGTACCGAATAGGCTCCGAAACTACTGGACCGATTTAAAAAAATCTTTTACCTATGGAAAGCTATATTGTTCCCGAGTAACATAGGCTGTAATTTATTTTATTGCAATAATGTAACCCTAAGTCCCAAAATTTTGCCTATGAAATTCATTATTTGGCGTGCGCTGATAAAACTATTGATGATACATAAAAATGATGTACTGCATGATTAAAGTACTCAATCAATACCTTACAAAAAAATCTACAAGAGAATGTATCTCACTATCATAGTTGAGTCACAATAGCAGCTTTTGTGTTCTAAAATGTAATTAGATCGCCGGTAGAAACAAAAGTTTGTTACATTCGTATTGCAGTATTAATTCTTATTGAAAAAAAATAAAAAGCTTTTTTACAAAAAAATACTACCGACTTCCAAATAAGAAAACTAGAAAGTGAAAAATAACTTTATTTTTGGAAGTCGGTGTCTTTGGTAGGTACCAAATTTTTAAGTTATACACCGACTTCCAAAAATAAAGTTATTTTTCACTTTCTAGTTTTCTTATTTGGAAGTCGGTAGTATTTTTTTGTAAAAAAGCTTTTTATTTTTCACTTTTTAGTTGTACCTACCTAATAGAGAAGTATTTAAGTAAGTACCTATAACGACAGAATAGATTACCCGAATAACATGAAAAATGATTATAACCGGTGAAATGAGAGATCTGCATACCCCTTTCGAGCGTACTGGCGTGATGTTATGTTATGAAATAGTATAAACAATAAACAGACATGCATTTGCAGCAATCCCGAGAGATTTTCCGTTATTTATTGAAGAGTTCTGTTGTATATCTCCGAAGTTCTTTATCAGATCTTCACCAAATTAAAATGGGACCAATTTCGAAATATAATCTTTCAAACAAAAAAAGAATTTTCAAAATCGGTCCACAATTGACGGAGATATCGGTGAACACACATGAAAAAAAAACATAATGTCGAACATAGAACCTCCTCCTTTTTTGGTAGTCGGTTAATAAATAGTTTAACCATAAAATTGGTAGGTAGGTAGGGTAGGGTAAGTAGGGTCGGGTTTATAGGATAGGATATGTAGGGTAGGTTAGGGTAGGTAGGTAGCCAGTTTAGGGGAGCGAAGTCGACAGTGGGGGGGGGGGTCAGCTAGTCTTGAATAAGTTCGTACGCAACTTACAGGAAAATTTGGATCATATTATGTAAAATATCATCAAACTTGAGATTTCTTTGTCTCCGACATGCAAAACTGCCAGAAGGGTTTCATAATATACCTAACACGACTTCAGTCGCTACCCAAAGGCACAGTGGCGGCGTACTTGTCGATGACACGATAGCGACTCGCGACTTCCTTATCCGTTACGCGATAAAATCTACTCAAGAACGACGTCTCATTTGAATAACTACCGACCTGCATTCATTACCTAAGAAAAAAAACAGACATCCTTGATGAAAAAAATGAACCCTCATTATAAAAGCAGTGAGAATTTAATTAATGGATTATAAATATGAATATAAAATAGGCAATGTGAAGTCGACAACACAACTTTTATTCCATTCTTGATTAGAAAGTTCATAAAAGGGAATCAAGTCATGGAAACGTCGGGTCGTTAAAACAGTCGAGCCGGTGTGTATCGGTGGAGATACCGCCATTAATATCTGTGGAGCATTTACGTTGGAATTCTCTAGAAACTCTCCCGGGTTCCCGCGAGGTTGAGATCGTGACTGCGCGTCGCGTCGGCGCAATTTGCTTACCCATACAGTGCCAGTGCGCGCCGCTCTAATCATGTGTAAAATATTGCCGTGCCTCGTCACTGCAACACGGAATCAGGACGGCACGTCAAAAGTCACAGAAGTGCAAGATTAATTGACTGCGATAGCTGCATCACGATTAAGTTCATCGACATTTGTTGCATTAGGATTTGTTTACACAAAAAGCTTCTGATCACTTAATATTTATGGCATTACTTTTTTTTTGTTAACTCCTGATCTTAAAGCTGGGGCAAGATGCAATTTATATAGAGGATTAAGGCGACGACTAACGCTAACGACATTGAGGGAACAAAACGCGCACTCGTTTCACACCCGCGCGACTCAAAATTTAGTAGATTTTTGTACTTTCCTTATTATTCTATGACTTTAAAAAAAGCCTCAGATCAAAATGTAAATAATTAAATTGTCTTTGAGATGGCGTCGATTTAATTAAAATACGCTTAACGGTTTTGGTGCGATTGTCGTCTTTTTGTCCGTTTTAGGCATAAATTTACAAATTTATTACACTATGTTATACGTATAGAACACAAAATTTTAAATTTTCTTTGAACAAATTAGTAAGAAAATGGTGTTATGTAACATATATTTTTTACAAAAAAATACGACTAGCCGTTTAGACGTGATTCTCATTTTAAAATCAGCTACTCAAGGGTATCTGCGCCTTAAGATTGCTTTAAAGGAGTCAATTAAGATGGTGATGCAAAATTTGCAAATGAAATACCTAAATATTGTTACCTATATCTAATTCATTCTTCTTTTCCGTCATTTCTTAAGGATCATACTTCGAACTTGCTCAAAGAGTAATAAAGAAATATAACAGAAACAGAAGAGCCTATTAAAAAAATAAAAAAATATTCACAATAAGGCAGGCAGCATAAATAACCGGTAAAGTAGTCGTTCAAACAATTCCCATATAAGCGTAGAAAATCGGCAAGATCAAGTTGAACGCGTGACCTTAAGTCGAGTAACGAGACGGGTGTTGGTATGAGAGGCGCGAGCGAGGGCTGAGGGCCCATTAGAACAATAGTAGCGCGCAAGAAGCGTGCGATCATAAAGTTACACCTACAATCAGCGCGAAGCCGTAAGAATACCCGAGTACCCGACCTGCCCCAACTTAGCGCCGCGAGTCTTCGGCGGCTTTCACTGAGCTCTGGTTTAACTTGACATTACACGAACATTTCATTACCAGCTTTTGTGTGCAGCTTCGTTCGCACGACCTTCTGGACTGCATGTTTATTGATTAAGCCAGGGCTTCCCAATCTTTTTTATACTGTGACTCCCTTTATATATCGATTTTTTTTGCGACGCCCTTGTACTTTTGTATTGATAATAGCTTATTTGTTTTTCTAGTTGCTTGAAAACATATAGATAATTTGGAAAAACAGTAGTCAATGAGCTCGCTTTTTGAGCATAACTTTTTAAATCAGACTGACTGACAGACTTAAGTTTTGAAAAAGTTACTCTTCTTTTATTTTCTCAATTAATATTCATCAGCATCAGCCTATAACAGTCCGGCTTGTAATCTGTAGGTTCTACAACTTAATTACTGCAACTGCAGAACAGCCAGTTTTTAATAAGTAGGTATCAAGCGGTCCTAGTAATCTTCAGTACCCAGAGTTGGATAATCTAAGGATAAATTACATTACTCTAATTAATTAAAATTTAATTACATTGTTTTTATCGAATAGTAGGTACCTACTTATTAATATTTATTGAGTAGTATTTTGTAGTTTCTGGCTCGTTTGCGACGCCTGTGAGAGAGCACCACGAAGCCCTGGGGCGTCGCAACGCACAATTTGGGAAACACTGGCTTAGGCCTCTCTCAAGATAAATAATCAAGAACAAGCGCAAAGTTTGCCAATTGACAGCGTTAAATCAAAGTACCTTTTTTTTTAATTATTATTTATAAACATACAAAATGATAGCAATTAAGATGACGGCAAAATATTTCTCAAAAATATGTGTGCCTAACTGTCCACTAGATTTTGAATTCATCACACGATACTATTTTTTTAGATTGAAAATAGCACAAATTCCTCGCGAATACTTGGCAAGGATCCCAAATTCCTTGAGAATTTAACACGTATACACAAACTGCGAGTTTAAAAGGCTACACTAATATAAGAGTTATGCTTTACATAGTATTTCGATCCAGTACAGACCAATGAAAAACTTAACAAAATGACAAAGACACGGAAAAAGGTCACCAATTTTTAACTTTTTCGCGGCAGAACTACAAATTATTGAGCTATGTTTTAGAGTAAGTACTACCATTATACTACTGTATAAGGTCATTAGGAATTAAACAACTAATATTTATGCACAATCTTGAATGTAGTACAAGATAAAATTACAAATTTAAAAACACACCACTTTTAAACTACATATAATATGCCTAGAAGAAGACACGCTTCAATCGACAATCTATTGAAACACGTAATAATGACACGATATCTTGCGAAAAAATCCAAATTCAAAGAGTAAAATGCAAGTAACATTTGAACGGCTAAACCGATTTTATTCTAACATAGCTAAGAACACTCGACAAAGTCACCTTTCAAACAAAAAAAACGAAATCATAATCGGTTCATCCGTTTAGGAGCTATGATGCCACAGACAGACACAGATGCACAGCAACACACGTCAAACTTATAACACCCCTCTTTTTCCGTCGAGGGTTAATATTGGATCAAAGTATAATTGAATGCTGTTCATCATTAAACTTCTAGGTAATGCAATATGAGATGACTTCCACGGAAAGCTAAAACCTGCAAAGATTTGTTTTGGAAAATCTCTACAGCAGTATAAGATCCAAAGATATTTTGTGTTCTGTACCTTTAACCTTTTCGTTTACGACTCCTACTGGCTTACAAATGGAGCCATAAAGGTTCTTCGCAACGCCCTGTTCGTGGTGTGTAAAAAGGGTGTGGAGCAATGCTGCTAAGGCATTCCCACGCATACAAGCCGACACACGCGGATACGCCGGTTCCGATCACCGCCCGCACTAATTGAGTAGACGATGCTATGCGCGACTACAAGGACGCAAAACCGACTCATGTATGTAACAAGATCATCTGGATTATTAGGACTACATTATAATATTTACTATGTAACATAGCATATACTATGTAAATCCTGACGAAGCTGGATGGACTGTGTGATATGATAGAAAAGGGAGTCATTGATAGCGTGACAGTTGAAAGGACGCAATGGAAGAAGAAAACGTGTTGCGCCGACCAACAGTAACATGGGACAAGGGCAGGAAGATGATAATGCTATCATAAATTTGCGCATATAAGACAGACAGACAGATTCAAATTACTTGTAAGACTGGAAGCCGACCAGAAAAAGGCTGAGATGATAACATTTCGTTTAATAGTTCAATTTGTCGCCAAAATATTTTATGGATTTAAGAACGAATTTAATCGACATTTAATTCTGTTTTATTTTTTAACTTGCATTAATTATTATCAACCTTTACAAGTCAGGGCAACAAACTCAAAACAACAATAGTTCGACCGCGTCCGATAAGTGAGTAAATATTTAAAGAAGTTGAACAAGCGACGCTCATCTCAATAAAGAGATGACAAGGTAGAGTTACAAGCGAACAGATGCTAGTTCCACGGTAACATGTTTACAGTTTCTTTAGTAAAAATATACTTCATGTCACGTACAATATATTTCAGAAGGCAGGAAACAATGACAAAATAATAAGGAATGGAGACCTGATAAAACCTTTTCGATAATGATGTTCTAATAAATTGGCTTTGAAATGGCTTGAAACTGAAATAAAAGCCATGAGATATAAATAAAAACATCTTATTGTTCCCCTGATCATAAGTAACGAGACAGCGGCAATCAGCAAAACGCTGCGTGGGTGTCGATTATCCGATGTTATCGGTTCCACTGCTCCTCACTGACTTGGTTAGAGTCGCTGCGTTGATACATGGATGCTTATAAATGCATTATTTTTCCATATTTGGTAAATCTCTTCCGACCAGTTTCATAAAGAATTTTCATATTTTTAACATTCAATCGAGTAAAATGCATATTCTTAAATCTGTACTTCTCAATCAGTTAAATGAGCACTTGGCAATTAATTTATAGTATGGGCATAGCATTAAGCAGAGATACATCTGAATACCCAACCGCAATAAAAAGCAAAGATAAACGCGAACCTCTTTAACAATACTTCCCTATTAGCTTGGCATATCTTAAAGCCAACAAAAACCACAAAATAATGTATAAAATAAGACCTTGTCGTGGAAGTAAACAGTGGTCAATTACGGTGGTAGCGCCCGGCTCTATGGCGCGTTCAGAAACAATCGAAGCGGTGCGATGGGCGAGATACCAGCCGGTAATAACTCTAATGGCGAGATAAGACCGCCACTGCCGCGGATACAGGCCGTACCGACCACACAAATGTATTCCTACGTTGTGCGTACGCAATATTTAGATGTGGCATCTATTAGGTAGTGGGATAAAATGTAAACTGATTGATTAGTGAGTGAGAGGTAAATGGTAAAGTTTCATCTGCATTTTCAATGCTTCCCATAGATTCAAACAACTTGATCTCTATTTATGTGCTGCGTACATTTAATCCTTAGGTCAATTCAGCGTTTATAATACACACTTATAACCCCACACTTTGGGAGAATCAGGCACAAAATTGGCACGAATGGAGACGTCGTGTGCAGCGGCAGGTTAAACAGGACCTCAAAGCTAGACCACCAACAGCTACTATTTATCACGTAGTCAACGGTGTTCTGAAGTGTCCGCTTTGTGCTCGGAGTTTTTCGGCCAAGGGTGGATATGCAAGTCACATGAGAGCTCATAACAGGGCAGCAAATCTAAGGTCTCAACCACATTGAGTAGCCAATGATTGCGGTCGCTGCGGCCGAAACCGGCTGGATAGCATCATTATCATCATCATAATACACTAACCTTTTATCACAAATAGCACATCTACGATGACTATTGGTAATCGAGTGTGATTTCCTACGTCAGTGTAGTATCGCGCCGAGTCGCGCTGAGACCAGCGGGACCAGTTTACGCCGACAACCATGTAAACGATTTATTCCCGAGTCTCGTTTTGCATTACCCGATCGGAAGCCAGGGCTGGATCACCGCCGCAAAGCTCCGTATTGCAGGTGTTTTTGATGCATAAATTACTTAAAATGTATATTCAATTAATATTGTTAACTTCCTTTTGAATCTTTCAACGTTGAATTGAGAATGAGTTATAGTCTCACATTTGAATAAAAACGTGTGAATGTTGCTTGCTTTATATCATATCAAATGTATTCATCAAAGCTTGCTTTCTTTAAATGATGGACTTCATGGTCACTGGTAAGAGGATGGTAATAAGACAGCCCTGTAAAAGCATGCAGTTGTCGCGGGGGCTTTATTAAACGACGATGCAATGGTAAGACGGCCGTTGGTCCGGCTTATCCCGATTCCCTGTGCACCCTTCTCACTGTTCTCAATACGCAATACTTGTTTATTTATCTAATCGCATAGAAACAAGTTTTGTGCAGTGACAGCTATTAATATGCCGCGTATGTGTCGGTATATTTTTACTATTTTCTAATAGAAATCAGGTTGATTGAACCTGCGACAATTTACATTTGTTAAATGAATATTTTATTATTATGTATTATTTGAAAAATTACTGCCGTGACTGAATTTATTTGGATTATACCTTCTCACAATTCACCATCATCTTCCTGCCCTTGTCCCATGTTACTTGTGGTCGGTACAACACGTTTTGTTTCTTCCACGTCCGTCCTGTTCCCCGTCACGTTATCACTGACTCTCTTTTGTTTCATTTCACTCCTCACACCGTCCATCTATCTTTGTTTTGGCCGTCTCCTCCCTCTCCATCCATCCACATTTATAGTCTTAACTCTTTTAGTAACATGCGTTTCATGCCTCCTCATTACATGACCATATCGGGATAAACGGTTTCCTTTTTACTTTGCTGTCATTGGCGCTACTTTCAAACTTCCTCTAATATACTCATTTCTCACTCCATCCTTTCTCGTCACTCCACACATCCATCTCAACCTTCTCACAATCCACCATACATGCGGTTTTCGCAGCCAGCAGAACCACACTATCATAAAAAAATAATTAATTAACTTGAAACAAGATAAAACAAGCGTTTCGAAAATAATAAGAGAAAGTAATTTTATGATGACAACATACAAAATCATAAACATCTGAGATAATGGTCTGGTCAAAAGAAATACAATGAAGAAGGCCCTTATAAATATTTAATTGGCAAGTGAGGACGAGCCTGATTGAACGCGTTTATTATTAATACAACAGGCCCCTATGAGGGTCGGCGAATTATTTTTAAAGAGGCCGATTGAATACGTGTATGCGGCGATGGCGTTGGTGCATATAATCGATGTGACCGAGACTCCCAAGCGCAACACGTGACGAACTCACGAACGCAGTTGTGTATTAATTCATCCAATCATCCATCGAAGATTTTTATTCCAGAGACCTTAATGTGAGTTTTTACTCACGCTCAATCGCGTTAACGTAAACGTCAAATTGTATTAAAACTGGATAAACGTCGTCTGGTGACGGTAAGGAGAAACCTCTTTTTAGGGTTCCGTACCCAAGGGGTAAAAACGGGACCCTATTTCTAAGACTCCACCAGGCTATATCTCATGAAACGTGATAGGTAGACAGTTGTAATTTTCACAGATGATGTATTTCTGTTGCCGCTATAACAACAAATACTAAAATCAGAATAAAATAAATATTTAAGTGGGGTTCCCATAAAACAAACGTGTTTATTTTGCCTTTTTTTTGAGATAATGGTACGGAACCCTTCGTGCGCGAGTTCGACTCGCACTTGGCCAGTTTTTTGTATACATTTTGACATAAGAGATCATTTACGTTATAGAGTACGTTAAAAAACTCGGAATAAGCACACTGTTTGCTTAACACAATACACGTTGCCAACAAATAATTAAGTATTTTACAACACTGTCAAAACCAATACCATCATTGTCCTTGAATTTACCATAACAAAATATGGCAGTTCTCCACGTCAACAAGTCGTAATAAAACGTTAAACATAATCATACAAATTAAGTTTTTGTGGCATTGAACACACACTAAGCCGATCAGTATGAATAACACTTATTCAAAACATCGGTTATTAAAATAGGTACGTCATAAACCGTCAACTCAAATAATACGTCAATATCACTGACACATTATTTTGTACTCAATAACTTGCTATTATATATTTGTCATTCTTACATAATTATGGCATTGTTCCAATTTATTAATTTTATTCCTATTATATTGTATTAAGGGCCGATTTTTCAATAGTCTGATAACTTTTAACTGAGGAATAAAAATGGCCGTTTGACAGCTTTTGTATAGGGAATATGTCAAACGGCCATTTTTATTCCTCAGTTATAAGTTATCAGACTATTGAAAAATCGGCACGACGACATTTAAATTAATATATTGTTATGTGAATGCACCTCATAATATCATTGCATCTAATTAAATAATGTTTGCATGCCTAATATATGGTAGATTGTTCAAGGATCACCCATGTTTTAACTATCACATCATATTTACTGTACTACCTACAAATTATGCAAATAAACGTTTACTTTACTAAAAACTTTTTGGTCATTTTATCAGTCATAGTAACTCATTTCAATATAATCATTATCCAGTGCGCGTGGCGTAAAGTAGGAACAAAACGCGTTCGTGTACATATAATTATGTAGGTACCTACATGGAATAGACAGGGATCCAACCGGTTCAAATAGCAATTCCAGCAAATCAATGCCTTGTATAATGAGATAGAGTATGGCAAGCGACTGTGGTCGTTAACTGCGGTATCTGCGCATCGATTAAGAACCAACCAAACTCACTTCACATGCCATTGCGCACTTTTTGCGGATATCACCAAAAGCCGGTAGTTGCGCGGCGACAAAGGTGTCCAACCGGTTTACGTTGCCGCCGCCTCCCGCCGTCGTCATAAGCGCGTCTGCAAATTCAACACTCGTCAAATACCGCAAAATGCAATACAACCGCTATGTCGTTGCGGCATTAATGCAATCCTTTGACGAAATGTCGCCTATACCCTGCCGCCTTAATCATATTTATACTCGCGTTGGCATTATTTACGATTGTATTATAAAACGTACGTTAATTGTATTATTAAACGAACGTTAATGTTTATGATCGGCAGTAATAACATTAATTGATAATGGCTTAGTTTTGCTAAACAATCTTTGTTTATTACGATCATCGATGATCATTTAAGAAACAGCTTCGCCCGACGTCTTACTAATGACGAACTATCAAAGATTTCGTCAACAAACAACGCCTATTTTATCATTATCATATCAGGGAGGAAAATTATCTCAATTGTACTTAATTGTATCAACAACATTAGATGAGCTTAATAGGTAGACAATTAATCATTATACGTCACTACAAGCATACAATGGCAAGAATATACACTCGAACAAACTGCATTGAATCATCGCCTACATCAGATGAAACTGTATACGTTGCGTAATCGGTCATTAAAGTAGATCGTTATAATAACAGCGGCGTCGCTCTCAATGACAAACAACGACTCCATCGAACAAAAGAATATTGAAGTACGCATAATGAAGACTCACTAAGTAGTTCTTGGCATATAACGCAACGAGTTGCGTACTACATCTATGGCATCGCAATCCAGGGGCCTAGTTTACAAAACTAGTTAGAAATTATTGAAAATCCGTTATTTTAGACTGTATTTCGTAAATGACTGGCCAGTTGCAATATTACTGTCGGTTTCCAGTCCACAGAAATATCACCAGGTGCACACCGATCAAGGAAATATTATGTAAATTCTTCGATGGGTACCGTAATCTCGTTAAATCCATTAGATAGGTAAGATAAGATCAAGCAGGGCTTTAACGGCGAACGACATCAATCAGGATTGCCTTCACTCTGCTATTCAACAGTAACTGCTTATATTTTGATACTGGATTCTATTCTACTACGGCGGCATCAATATCAATGATAGTTTATTCAGAAAATCAGAAAAAGAGAATCGTTGGTATCATTTGAATCATCTGATTGTTACTTTAAACAATACAATAGGTATCTAAAATGGTAATAAATGACTGTGGTGGCCTTGATCGCGGTCACATTTTTACATCGAAAAGATTATAAAAAAACCGGCCAAGTGCGAGTCGGACTCGCGCACGAAGGGTTCCGTACCATTATCGCAAAAAAAGGAAATAAAATCAGGTTTGTTGTATGGGAGCCCTACTTAAATATTCATTTTATTCTGTTTTTAGTATTTGTTGTTATAGCGGCAACAGAAATAAGTCATCTGTGAAAATTTCAACTGTGTAGCTATCACGGTTCATGAAATACAGCCTGGTGACAGACAGACAGACAGACGGACCGCGAAGTCTCAGTAATAGGGTCCCGTTTTTACCCTATGAGTACGGGACCCTAAAAAGCAAAGGAATCTGCAAATAAAAAATTCATTGATAATATGTATCAGTTGAACATTTGCATAAAATTCTTCTCATGACAAAAAAAGCAGTTTCTGGTGTTAAATTCTATTTTTTGGGCACTTTGTATCACACTGTTTAAATAAGTGGAACTCTTTGAAGGATTATGTTGGAAATCTTAATGGCTATAATGACAATCTATTATCTCTGATAATGAGCCGTTTACAGCGATGTGAGTGCGTTCTATAGTAAAGTATGCGAAGTGGTCATGCTCGGTCGATCACAATTTCACGGTTAAATAAACTGAGTTTGATTTGTCTATTACGTGGCACTTTATTGCTTCCATTTGGACAAACAAGTTCAACGAACAGTAGCCGAAATCATGTTAAACTTTCGTGTTACTATTCAACTGATCATTATTTTTTTATTAATTAGTTTGCAAATCCATTTGGACAGATCCGTTTTTTATAGTAGATGTTTTGATAATTAGTTTTACGTATTTTAATTAATTCTTTGGCGCGAACGTTGCTGGTATAGCACAGGTTCTAAGTGAATTAAAAAGTTTTAAAGATACATAATTTTGTTGGTAGAATTTAAAACTTCTCAAAGCATTACCTTACTACATCAGCTTATTTAGAATAATACTGAATGCATGCGCATTTCTGAAAGATGTTTTGCATACGCAGTTAGTGAATGATGCCAAGATAAATTTTCAAGTTCACCTATCGCTAAAAAAATCATAGGATTGTGACTAAAATGTTTAACGCACTAAAGGCATAGGAGAAAATGTTCTTGGAGAAATTCAAGTCAGTTCCTAGTGATAACGAAAAAGGTACACATTCATAAATTGCCTATCAGTCAAGACGCTAACTAGGTCTTGTGCATGTATAATGCTAACATGTGAATTACAAGAGGCGTTAATAGACGACGGGAGCCGTGAGTCACACGTGTGTTGTGTTATTATCGATGCGCTCGAGTGCTCATGTATGGGTGCGCTAGCTAGAGGGGTAGAGCACCTGGCAGTCATGTTGGTCGTGGTACGAGCTGACGAGTTGGCTGACGTACTCCCAGACCTCTCCGGGCGCCGTCCAAGCCGAGGTCGCGTTCGCGGCGTGCCGCATCATGCCCGCATAACGCACCAACTCCTAATCTTGCGCACTGAACTTCTAATCCACACTTCACTGGCACAAACACTGTCCGTAACGCACTAGTTAGTGTTACGCGGGCGGTTAGTTCTCGCCGCTGGCGTCCACTAGCGTTGACGAGCTATTTATATTGTTTTATCCTCAATCACGCGCAACTAGGTCGCGATCTAAATCACACACGCTGAAACAGATTTACGTCGGAACGAGCCTTAGCACACCTTGTTGTAAACAATTACCCATAATAAAATTCTTTCTTGCTCTTGGGATTAAAATCAATACCTGACGCAATATAAGAAGCATTTTGTTTGAACGTTTTTCATTCAGAAAGTGTTGTATGATGTTTTTTAACTTTTTATGAACGATAAATTATAAGAATCAAACTGTTGAACAAAAAATTTATTTGGTCAATTTGGTTGTATTAAAAGATAAGTACGAATAAGAAGTTCATATATTTCATTTAAACATTTTGATATCTGATTGAAATTATATAATCTATATACTTCAATGAAAGATGAAGTATAACTACAATGAATTAAAAATATTGTTGTTTGCATTTAGCTATTTTCAATGATAATTTCTCTGTTATCTGTAGCTATTTCCCAACTAGTTTACAATTACATTTTATGGTCCAAAAATCACAAATGCACCGATATGATTAGTGCAGCGATGCGCGCAATCACGGAACGAATCCATCGGCGACGCGCGAGCCGGTGATAAGACGTGACCTTGAGCTGAGCTAAACGTTTGATAAGAGAAATTCGGCGACCGCCCCCGCGCCGCTCTCGGCCGCTTATCGCACGCCTTGTTTGTTTTGCATGAAATTAGTGTCGCGGTCCACATTATAATGCGGTGACATGATCACGAATTAATGAACTGTTGCTTAGTGATAACGAATGTTCAAGATGATTCTCATAATTTACTGTAAACACTTTGCACAATAGCATATTTGCACTTCAGTTTTGTATATAAAACAATTCAGTATTGTATCCTTTCATCTTATGTTTAACCAATTTAATTAATAATTTTAATCCCAAAAACATCAAAAACTTTACCGATCTAACCACAGAGTTTTAAACTTTTTTAAATTCACACAAATATTAAACTTGTTAACACTTCAGTTAGTTTGAATTATAATATTTATTTAATGGACGCTTGATTCACACTAAAGCACATGATCACATCAGCCAATCAATCGGAGACGACATCGCGCGTGTGTACACATATGACGGTAGTGTGCGGCGTGTACGCGCTCGAAGCACCGCGTACGCAAGAGGTCGGAACGCGCGCGCGCGTCTCGCCGCGATCCAGCTAATGACCGGCGTGGCGCGTATTCGCGACCCCCACTCCGCCACCGTACGCGCTATCAAACCAGTTTACGTGAAAAATTTTAATTCCTCAGCGCGGGTGACGACCGGTCGCGCTTTCCTCGCACGGCGAGGCCTCCCCCGGCCATGAGGAAAAAGCGCAGCGCCCCGGGGGCGAGCCGGAAGTGCACCGCGGCCGGCACGCGAGCCAAGCGCACCCACCGCCTTAATTAAATGCTGCACGCTGCACACCTACCCCTTCGTAGCGCCACTGCCCCCCTATGCACCACCTACCATTTCTATTACTCACAAATTATTTTTTATTTACATTAACCATAGAATAAACTTTGTAAGTTACTTTCTATTGCGGCTACCTAAGCCTAACAAAACTAAGCCTAAACGAATGTTTAACTTTTACGAAGCAAACCCTTCAATTAAAATGAATATTAATGGAAATTTTCTCTATAAAGACGCGTTTAATAACCATTTCTAGTAAGACTAGCGGTAATGATTAGCAGTAGAAATTAATTCGGTCACGAGTGAATAACCGCTGTCTGTACAGACGCTGTGTTATGATATGAACATCGATCCAGATACTTTCACGCATCCACCACGCTGCCAACTCATAAATCACTCGGAAAAACTATGCAATTTCTTACTTTCAGCCTTCTTTATGCTTTCAAATCACTTTCTTGTCATCAATGCATTAGTAGAATTAATCAAAATGGACGATAGATTTTATAATACCGTCGTTCGTTCAAATGAAAATTCAAGCTTTTTAAAAAGTACCAACATGCAGAATGTTTTTGGCATAAGGCCAAAGAAAATTAAACCTACATATTTGATTACGGAGAGCTAGCTTACCTAATTTTAAACATCAAATGCATGTAAAAGAACACATGAACTAAGAACACTTTATTACTAAAATACTACGATTGCATGGATGAAATTAATTAATATAATCTTCACCACAGACATAAAACTAACTAGATAATGCAAGTCCCTCCATCTGTATGAAAACCAAGCGTGCCACTTTTTCACAAACAATTTGAAAACAAATTTACTTACCAATTAAAGAAAACATTTCCAATGACTCGGCCAACTTTTTCTATACATTCTTTACAGCTCAATATGGCATTAAAAAAGGACTTTTTTGAGTTTTCGGTGTAATTTAGGTACCGATAATGCAAAATGGAAGCTCAGATTACGATCAGCGATCGTAACTTTACTCCGTTTTTTGGCTCGCGAACATACATACAATCGCGTCATCTAGTTAGAATTTATGTCTGTGATCTTCCAAAGGTTATAATAATATATCCATAAATCAAAATGTCTCAATATAAAAAAAAAAACAATAGTACCTCAGTTATTGCGAGACAGATAACTTTATCTCAGGCAGACGAATTCAATAATTTCATATACATAATTCAACAAGGCTATTAAAATACAAAGAATAAGATCACATGACACATCTGTGTGGGCATAGTACGATTTCGAGGGGGAATTATTGCTCAAGCCACTGGTACCTTCTCATACTCAGAATGTACTCATGTGGTAAACAAGAATAATAAAAGGTGAAGAAAAAACTGGACCAGATTAAGGTGCCACAAAGGGTTCCTTTTGATTTCAATAGTAATTCATACATACATTAAAAGCCCCCTAACTAAACTTCAATACAACCCTTCGACTTACAAACAAGTTAAACAGTTACGAACAGCTTTTACGCATTTATTCGTAAGTACCATTTATGTAGACTGTTTATAGATAATCGTTTTAAATAAAGCACAACAATGATTAATAATGCATTAAGTCCAAATACGGCTGGCGAATGACTGACTATGAGTACGAGCCATACATATGTTAATAGTAATTGGGTAGATGAGAGGAGTTCTTTGAGCATATAACTCGCAATGAAGACTCAATGGAGCATCTTGTAATCCAAGGCAGAATGGAGGGCAAGACGGGAAGAGATCCCGGGGCGCCCTCCGACCAGATGGGCAGATCTTATTAAAATCATCACCAAAGCTACGATGACCGACTGCTCCCACATTGCGTCCAATAGAACCGAATGGCGACGCATGGCAAGAGCCATCATGCATTAGGACCCATCCATGACCACGACCACTCTGCCAAAAGTGCCCGACTAAGAAGAAGATTCACATCATCAGCCTATTAATGTTCCCACTGCAGGGACACAGGCCTCCTCTCTGTCAGAGGGAATGGGCCGTTATCCACCACGCGGGACCAGTGCGGGTTGGTGGACGTCACATGTCTTCGAATTGTTGGTTCTAGGACATGCCGGTTTCCTCACGATGTATTATTTCACCGTTTTGAGAGCAGTGGTGATGAAATAATTTACACAAAGTAAAGCGCCTGCCTGGGCTCGAACCCACGACCTACAACTTGTAAGTCGCGGCCGATACCACTGGGCCACCACTGCTCGTGAAGAAGATTAGAGGGCGCCAACTAGCAAATCTCTACTTAATACTTGAAGTAAGAACTGAAAAGGCCTAAAGGCATTTGCGTGTTAGCCTGACATGATGCTATGAATTAAATTAATGTGAACTATGACAAAAGATTTCTTTGTCACGAAGACTAAAAAAATCCTACATTTGTGGCTAGACCCTGGAGAACTTCTAAGTCCCACTTGTCTATATGTTTTATAGCGTTGATAAGAGGGCAAATTATTCAAAGAATAGCAAGCGTCGATCGATTAGTACAAGTTACGCTTGCCAAGGTTGGTCCGTGTATGGATGATGACCCATTATTGCACATCGAGGCCCGTTAGTGCCCCACAGCACATTAAGACTAGTACCTGGGCGACCGAGCTCTGCTCGGGTGAAAATAGAGAAAAAGACGTTTTCTGAACATGCTAGCTTGATCGATTTATCACCCCCAAAACCCCCTGCATACTAAATTACATGAAAATCGTTGGAGCCGTTTCCGAGATTCAGATTATATATATACATACAAGAATTGCTCGTTTATTAGATTCGATTAGGTGAGGGCGCCAACTAGCATATCTCCACTTAATACTTGAAGTAAGAACTGAAAAGGCCTTCAGATTTGGTGAGGGCGCCTACTAGCAAATCTCTACTTAATACTTGAAGTAAGAACTGAAAAGGCCTTCAGATTAGGTGAGGGTGCCAACAAGCAAATCTCTACTTAATACTTGAAGTAAGAACTGAAAAGGCCTTCAGATTCGGTGAGGGCGCCTACTAGCAAATCTCTACATAACACTTGAAGTAAGAACTGAAAGGGCCTTTAGATTTGGTGAGGGCGCCTACTAGCAAATCTCTACTTAATACTTGAAGTAAGAACTGAAAAGGCCTTCAGATTAGGTGAGGGTGCCAACAAGCAAATCTCTACTTAATACTTGAAGTAAGAACTGAAAAGGCCTTCAGATTCGGTGAGGGTGCCAACAAGCAAATCTCTACTTAATACTTGAAGTAAGAACTGAAAAGGCCTTCAGATTCGGTGAGGGTGCCAACAAGCAAATCTCTACTTAATACTTGAAGTAAGAACTGAAAAGGCCTTCAGATTCGGTGAGGGTGCCAACAAGCAAATCTCTACTTAATACTTGAAGTAAGAACTGAAAAGGCCTTCAGATTCGATGAGGGCGCCTACTAGCAAATCTCTACATAACACTTGAAGTAAGAACTGAAAGGGCCTTTAGATTTGGTGAGGGCGCCTACTAGCAAATCTCTACTTAATACTTGAAGTAAGAACTGAAAAGGCCTTCAGATTAGGTGAGGGTGCCAACAAGCAAATCTCTACTTAATACTTGAAGTAAGAACTGAAAAGGCCTTCAGATTCGGTGAGGGTGCCAACAAGCAAATCTCTACTTAATACTTGAAGTAAGAACTGAAAAGGCCTTCAGATTCGGTGAGGGTGCCAACAAGCAAATCTCTACTTAATACTTGAAGTAAGAACTGAAAAGGCCTTCAGATTCGGTGAGGGTGCCAACAAGCAAATCTCTACTTAATACTTGAAGTAAGAACTGAAAAGGCCTTCAGATTCGGTGAGGGCGCCTACTAGCAAATCTCTACATAACACTTGAAGTAAGAACTGAAAGGGCCTTTAGATTTGGTGAGGGCGCCTACTAGCAAATCTCTACTTAATACTTGAAGTAAGAACTGAAAAGGCCTTCAGATTAGGTGAGGGTGCCAACAAGCAAATCTCTACTTAATACTTGAAGTAAGAACTGAAAAGGCCTTCAGATTCGGTGAGGGTGCCAACAAGCAAATCTCTACTTAATACTTGAAGTAAGAACTGAAAAGGCCTTCAGATTAGGTGAGGGAGCCAACAAGCAAATCTCTATTGAATACTTGAAGTAAGAACTGAAACGGCATTTGCTTGTTAGCCTGACTTGTTACCATGAAAGCACATTAAATTAATGTGAACTATAGCAAAAGATTTCTTTATCACAAATACTAAAAAAACCTACATTTGTGGCTAGTCCCTGGAGAACTTCCAAGTCCCACTTGTCTATATGTTTTATAGCGTTGATAAGAAGGCAAATTATTCAAAGAATAGCAAGCGTCGATCGATTAGTACAAGCTAGGCTTGCCAAGGTTGGTCCGTGTATGGATGATGACCCATTATTGCACATCGAGGCCCGTTCGTGCCTCACAGCACATTAAGACTTAAAGACAGTAGTTTCGGATGTCATTTGAAGATCTTTGGCTGTCGTTACCGTTAGTCTGAAAACCTGAAAACCAGAACCAACAACAGGCTTACCCAATTACTGGGTTGTAAAGGTTAAATAGACAGTCAGTCCATGGAAAAGTGTGCGAGCAGTGGTGGCGCAGTGGTGGCCCAGTGGTAAAGGCCCCGACTTAGTCGTAGGTCGTGGGTTCCAGGTGCTTTACTTGTTGTAAATTCTTTCATCAGCACTCGAAAAACGGTGATGGAAAAATCGTGAGGATGTGCATGTCCTAGAACTAAAAATTCAAAGACATGTGAAATATGGCCCTGTGTCCTAGCAGACTGGTATTAAGACAGGAAGCCAATCCCAACATTCGGGGCAAGACTGGGAAAATTGATGAGAGAGCGAAGACTTCTCTTAGGCAAGATGAGAGACCGAATGAAGAAAACTAAGTCTGTGTCTGGCACGACTGGGTACCCTCTACCAGATCAAGTTAATTTTGTATTCACAAGCATGCTCAATATTTGCCTGACCGCAAAAAAAAGCGTCAATTCAAATGGGTTATGTATTAAAAACAGAATTCCAATCCATGCTTTGTTCTTTTTTTCTGCAGAAACGTTGTCATGACGGGAAAAAATCACCACTTTTTGTAATCCACAAAAACTATCGACTATAAATACCTATAGGTATCGTAAGAACTTTTTCAGACTAATTATATGTTAGGCATTTTTAATTTATTTAAGAATCCATTCGAACTATTTCATTATACACTTATACTTCGTTTCATTATACATTTATACTTCGCGAGATTAGAATTTTACTTCTAGATTATAATTAATGTCTTTTTGAACTATAAATTGTTTAAATAGGGGTGGTCTTTAACCGCGATGGGTAGAGACCATCTTAGACATCTAACTCCTAACGGAAGTCAGTTGCCTAAGAAGCAAGCAAATCTTAAATTAAATAATGCACGTTATCATTAACACTCGGACCTAAATGCCAAAATGGATGTCTGAATAACGCACTGTTGGATTTTCAACTCTCATCCCAAAGTCGAACATTGAGAATCAAACTGCACGCTATTACTTTTATGTTATGGTTTTCATTTCAGTGTAACCTAGTGTTGGAGAAAAGGGGCATTTATGCGACAAATTACTATCGTTATCCCACCTATCATGTAGCCTTTCCACTGCCCACTATACTAAATGTATAATGTGTAGTGTATGTGTTCAAAATTGCAAAAATATTTAGGCTTTACCTTACATACACGACACTTATGTCGTGTAGGTGACCTTTCTGATAGCTCGATGTGATTTAATTCATATCACACCAATAAGCGATTTTTAATAAGCGAAATTGCAAGTATGTTCACATGGATGCGATTCAATTCGATTGATCTGCAATTGAAAGGAGAAAGAAGGCCTTAAGGGTACACTAGTCGACGGCACGAACTATTTTGTGCGCGGGGTTAAATTACATGCTATATCAACCGACAACACGTGCGGAACAGATAGATGCTCTTATGAGTAGTAAGAAGCTAGTTCGCGTACGAATACACACTTTTGCAAGTTTGTAGCGAAATGGATGATGATTTAGAACAAAAACGAGCGCGCGAAATTTTATAAACAGACCTTTGGGAGTCTGGATATCATGAAAAAACGACTGAATGTATCTGTTCAAAATAAAATTATTTGCATTGTTGAACTACTAATCTATCCCTGTATGGAGGCTGTTTTTCAATTTTCCTTCTTCTTATGGTACTTATTTGCGCCCAAAGATGCGTTAAAATTAGTGTTGAAATATGGAACTTTCGAAGCTCATAACTTTTAAGTTAATATTTTTTTTACCTTTTTGCTTCCATACAGGGCTAGATAATGATGAGACAAATTGATGTCATTTTTTATTTTGAACGTACATCTTCAAACAGTGGAGTAAAAGCCAGACTACGTTTGTATGGAAGATTTTTCGACTAGTGTACCCTTAAATGTATGAATCAAAAACCCAGAAATCGATACGAACTGTATGCAGATCGATTGCTTATTACGAGCGAAATAATCCTACCTAAATCGCATACCCCAAATCTATGGGGTATGGGAGCTTTATGCTGACAAAGTATGCATGAAAAATGTTTTTCTCAAACATGCTTGGAAATGTGATCATTATTTTGACAACCTTCTTCGAGATAAATCGAAATTGCTGTACTGGTCAAATACATGCGCGCAGCGGCCGGCAAAAGTTGTATGAAAATCCATATCTGTCGTGTCTAGCGGCCAAATAAATTCCATAGTAAACTCATATCTGTCGTGTAGTTTAAAAATGGAACGATGTTTTACTCCGAAACATGGCAACCAAGGAGGTAACTTATCAAAGGTTTTATTAAAATTTCGAACTGGCTTGCAAATAGAACGCTGTTTATTGAAAAAAAACAAAGGAACACTTAAACGCGGGAACAATTATTGTTTTTCGTCATTGATTTTGACAAAATGAGTTCTAGGTACTACTTAGTTTTAATTTCCGCGCATTATTTGAGAAAAGTACTATACAACAAGCCTTGGCCACAACTAGGCATTGATGGACTTACGTATGTGTGCCTCGGCTTCGCCTCGGCTCACATTTACACGTTAATCAAGCTGTCAACTGTAAAAAAATAATATCAATAAAGGGACTCTGATCACATAAAGATACGGACGATAATATCGACGATGTCAAGAGATGTGTGACAAGCACGGTGCGGTCAAGAGTGAGTTTGGTTTATTTTAGATCATTTACGACATAAAAAGTAAAGCGAAGTTCGTGGCTAAATAATTACAGCCGCACGGGTCGATCTTCTAGCTTAAGCAACGCTTGCCGAGGTCGGTCCGTGGATGGGTGACCATCTTTACATATTCAAATTCAAAATGTTTATTTGCAAGAAAATACAGTTTACAAGTGAAGATCTTACAGCCTTAAAGTCATTGTATTCTGCCTGCAAGCAAGCGTGCAAAATTATTTGTTTAAAAGTAATTATTAAGCATAAATATTATTATATTATTAGTACATTATTATTACATTATTAGTACATTATTATTACATTATTAGTACATTATTAGTACATTATTATTACATTATTATTTCATACAAATGTCATAAATTTATATACAATACATTAATTAATACTCTGATCAAATATTTTTATAATCCAAAAATTCCTTAATGCTGTAGAAACACCTTTTTTGTAACCACTCAGACAATTTTGTTTTAAAAACATTACCCTGCAACAATTTCAATTCGTTTGGTATCGTATTATAAATGATTATACACATATTGAACACATTTTTCTTATACATATCTTTATGTGCAGCTGGCTGATATAATAGGTTGTGAAACTTAGCCCTTTTCTGTCGTGGTATAACCTCGGTATGTAGCTTAAAATATTTCATGTGTGTTTTTGTAAAAGTGCAGATATCTCTAATATACATGCAGGGCAGTGGAAGAATTTTCAATTTTTGAAAGAGCGGTTTACAGCTATCTAAGAACCATGCTCTGTTTATTACCCGGATGCAGCGTTTTTGGAGCTTAAAGACTCTGTCGGTATCGGTCGAGTTACCCCACATGATTAGACCATAGCTTAGAACAGATGATACGTAACCATGGTAAGCCGCAAGAGCAGCTTCTACCGACACATTTTGTCTCAACTTTTTTAAAGCAAACACGAACCTATCTAGTTTCTGACATATATGCTCCACATGGCTTTTCCAATTCAGGTTTTTGTCAACATTAATTCCTAAAAAATTCAATTGATCCACTTGTTGTACCTTTTCACCATTACACAGAATATCCAAAGCTAATGGTTTGCTATTATAGGAATTAAATTCAATTACTTTGGTCTTGCTAACATTTATATTTAAGTTATTATTTTGCATCCAACTTATTAAATCTTTTAGAGTCTTATCCGTAGCTGATTTGTAGTCACTTTTATCCTGACATTTTATGACAACTGTAGTATCATCTGCAAAAAGCATTTCTGCAAAGTGGCTTCTGGAAGATCGTTTATATAAAGTAAGAAAAGTAAAGGACCGAGAGTACTTCCCTGAGGCACGCCACACTTATTTACTACCGCTACTGATTTGAACTTCTCTTTGGAATATACTCTGTCACTTTTCTTTACAACTTTGGATATTTCGGTACACTGCTGCCTGTTTCCAAGATAACTAGATATCCATTCATATGCTTTTCCTCTAATACCGTAGAATTCTAATTTGTTTAGTAGCTTATAATGGCTAACAAAATCAAAGGCCTTACTCATATCCAAAAACAGTTTACGTTACTGGCGATTTGATCAATGCAAGAGTTTGCCCGAGTTGGTGATTTTATATGTGCTTCAAAATTATAGTTACTTAGTATACCTAAAAGTTCCTTTGTTGCGGAGTTGTGTTTCAAAATATCGATAATTCCAATCACCACAAATTATTATTTTCTTTCTCTTGTATTGGTCCGTCAAATAATTTAACAAATGATCAAGTTTATGGAGAAATACACCTGTTTGCGCTTTTCTCTGATCGGGTATTCTATATATGTTTACAACAATTAGGCTCAAACCTATTATCTCTACGCCACAGCATTCAAAATAAAATTCTGTAGCTATACCTGAAGGAATACTTAATGTTTTTGTGTCAAATATCTTATTAGTTAAAATACAAGTACCCCCTCTACATTTATCTCGACTAAAAACTGCAGCCAATTTAAAATTATTTAGTTTAATATTAGCTTCCGTACCTTGCTTCACAAAAGTTTCACTAAAACAAAGTATATCAACCTCCTTGTTTTTTTCTACCAATTCAGTTAAAGTTACTTCTAAAATGTCCAGTTTGCTGCAGATGCCGGCTATATTTTGGTGCAAGATTCGTAATTTATTATTCCGGCAATCCTGTTTTGATTTGTCATTATTAATAGTAGTATTATTATTGGAGGACTTACGAACGAAAAAACGTTTTGTTGTTTTTACTATTATCATGAAGTGAGTTCCGTGCACTTGAACTCAGTTTTATAAAATCCTTTTCATATCGAATAAAATCGATCTCTATATTTAATTTGTAGGTTATTAAGTCTAATTTTGACAGCTTATGATAACTTACTTCCAACTCATTTACTTCAATAAACTTACAATTCCTAAAGTTTTTTGTGAACAATTTTAGTTCGTAATTTAGTTTTTCGACATTAAGGTATTTATTTTTAGAAACATTCAAAATCAATATCGTACAGTTACTTATACTACACAAAGTTCTACACAGATTAGTTAACAACATGTAGGGATTTTTATCATGTTTACCTACCGATAGAATAACAATGTCATTATCAGATAGGGTACGTGATAGATTATCTGGATTTTGTAAGATCTCGCTTGATGAAGCATATGGTTGAACTTTACCCTCGATGTTGTAATTATCATTCCATTTACCTGTCTTTGTTTGTATGAGTTGTGCTGACAGACCTCTTACTTGTTCGTCTCCAATTATGTAGATATTCCTTTTAGTGTTGTGTTTTACTTGGGTTGTATGCTTTAAGTTTTCATTTGGAGAATTCACCGATATATTTTCAGTCTTGTCGCTGTTAATTTCCTGGTCTGCATCCTGACAATGTACACCCTGCTCGTCGGCCGCTGTTTGTGAGCATTGTGCGTTTGGACTAATAAGTTGCTCTGAGAAGTCTAGTTTTGTTTGGATGGGACCTTTGCTCCTTTTCTTTTGTGACACTCTTTTGGGCGTGGATTTACAAATATCTTTTAACTGATTAATCTGAGTGCCGTACATAGACATTTGTTTTTTAAGACAGCAGTTTTCCGATAATAGATTGGCTATCTCATTTTCAGCAATTTCTAAGTTCTTCGCCAAAACAGAAACTTTTTTTTCTAATTCTTCTATTATATCAAAATTGTTTGATCTAATATTTGGGCAGCTTCTACATAATTGTGGATCTCTTTTCAATGTATGAGACAACACATCGATATCTTCATCCAACGGCAAAGATTCGAAAGAGTTTTCGGTAGATATGTTTGCCTCAAATTTGTCGTAATTGTCAATATGCGGCACAACTACTGGGGTGGCCGGTATTTGAGAAGTATTCTCACTTAAAACAAAATTTTGCATAGGAATCATCTGTTGTTGAGGCGAAGAAGGTTTAGTTGAAGAATGTTGTTTTCTCCTAACTGTTATATTAGATGTAGTGGCATCTACATTTGAATCTGTTTTGTTTTTTATGCATATTTTGCATTTCCATTTCTTTCTTGCTTCGATGTCTTTTAAGCGATATGTTGATTCTGGATAACCGACACAATCAAACTCGTATCTTTTTTTGCAGTTTGAACACAGAGCAGTGTTTTTTATGTTGACATATTTCTTGCAGATATTACAAGTGACTTGTTGTGCAGAAGTCTTGCGGTCACTGCTTACTGCCTTGTTCAAAGTGGATGACATTTTTTAAATTATTTAATTCACAAAAAGAACTTGCGTTGCTTGGGCTCGAACTCGGGACACCTGCCACGACTTTCAACTAGGTGTTAATACCTCTAGACCAAGTCGGCTATGTGTAAAGCTTTGAAATTGGTTATCTTATAGTACGTTTACTCGACCGTCGCGAAGTGCCGCCGTTATATTCGGTTTTGAATTTTTCACTGCAACCCTCACAAATAAAGTTATGTTTTAAGTTCACTTTTTACTATTTTATTTTATTATTTCACTTATTATTATTTTATTTTATTTGCACTGAACACTGGATACTAGGTTCTGTGAGGTAAAAACAGATTTTTATTTGAAGTAGTATAGTTTTCCACTGTAGAAAGTTTAGTACACTGTTAACTATTTATTGTTATATTCTCACTTATCTTGTTTATAGCTCTGAGATAACACTTGTACTGGTTATTTGGGTTATACTATGAACACTTTTCGAATATTTGTATATTAAACTTTGAGTTTTATATTTTTAAACAATTATTTCACACGGAACTGTTGTTGACTAAGTGACAGTGACAGGTCGCTCCCCAAGGTCCAAGTCATAGCAAAATTCCTCCGTGGCTCGGAAAGCATGTTAAGCGGTTTGTCACATTAATATAATTACAATGTATAGATTATTTTTTGTGAATTTACAATCGAAAGCTTCTTTAGTGTCATCGTCGTGTCATTGTCTTCTATGTGTCGGTCCAGTCGACGGCATGACTGATTTTGGTACCAGTGTTAAGAAAATCCTTAGGATATTTTTGGGCGCACGGTTGGCGTAGTGGTTGAGCGATTGACTGCTGCGCTGCGTGTCGCGGGTTCGATGCCCGCACGGAACAAATATTTGTATGACCTACAGATAGTTGTTTCGGCTCTGGGTGTTTGTGTATATGAGTTTATATGTTTGTAAACGCACCCACGATACAGGAAGAAATTCCTAGTGTGGGGCAAAGTTTAAAAAAAAAAAATATATAATGTTTTTTCATGCTTATGTACTCTGTCAGGGTAGGGTTATTTCGCTCGTTCTAAGCAAACGAACGGCACACAGTTTGTTCGTTTCGATATCTGAGTCAATTGTAATACCGTCTCCTTTTCTTAGTAAATACTTGTACAATATAGCCTATCGACGCAAATGAAATAGCGTCGCACCATCAGGAAGGTCCCTCTGATCTCAGAATCGGACGTGAGTCAAGAACACAGAAAATACGTGAATATATATAAATATGGTTGATTCATTGCATAAAAAACATTTATAGAAGGCTTTTGTTGAGCATATGATAAAATTGATCATTGCATGCGTTGCAGTAAAAAGCATTTGAAATACTAGTAGTATCTTCCTGAACTGGTTTTTCTTCTTAACTCAGAATGCAGGTATAAAAATACTCCATAAAAATAATTTGGAACTTTCGTAAATCTTCTCATAGCTGCGACGACAGGGTACCCCAAGGTTCGGTTTTAGGACCTCTTCTCTTCGCCAACATATTGAACTATTTCACTACTAAGATTTTTATTTCAGGTTACAGTTAAATTTTGTACATTGAACGCCAAAGCAAGCAAAGCATTAAACAAATAAACAAAAAGCATTTTGGTTTTGAAATGCGTACAATCCACAAAATATCTAATGGTTTCTAAAGCATTTTATTTCTGTAATGACCAACAACGAGCAACCAATCAGAGATAGTTTATTATCTGGAAATATTGCATTTCTAAAGTCTCTGTGATTCGAAATATTCTGTGAATTGGACTTTCAGGAGATAAAGCTGATCGGTAGATGCAAGTAGCAGCTAAGCTCTTTATTAGTATGCAATTAAATAAATAAAAATGAAGAATGGTAATGAATAATATTAATGTAATGATCCGAAGTACCTACTGCTGCTTCTTTGACGCCCAGCTTGCCCTGTTGAACTGGGCTTCTGGCAATAAAATTGTAATTTCGTCTTCTTCTAGCATATAAAGATGAACCAGCAGTGAAATATGTTTCTCTTCTTTTTAGATTAAATCAGATGGCTTTTCAGGTCAAAAAGGATAGAAAAAAGCCCAATATATTCAAAGTTCTCTTATACTTGAAACTGAGCAGCAGTGAAAAGGACTACATTGGTTTTTGGAATGGCCAGAATTGCAATGTTACAGGTGAAACCACTACCGTGGTATCTATAGTGGCACAACAACTGTGATTTATTGTTCTGTTGCTGACCATTTGATTGGCCATTTTAACAGATCCCTTTTTCTTCATCTTTTTGTGTTGTGGTACATTTAAATTACACTGTTTGGGCCCAGAAGTTGGCCAAGATGGACCCCCTTTCCCGCACTTAGATTCCTATCTGTATGAGGTCATGGGCCGTAATCTACCACGCGGACCCATTGCTGGTTGGTGGATGTCACATGTTTCCGAATTTTTGGTTTGTAGACAAGCCGGTTTCCTCACAATGTTTTCCTTCAACGTTTTGAGAGCAGTGGTGATGAAATAATTTACACAAAGTAAAGCGCCTGCCTGGATTCAAACCCACAACCTACAACTTGTATGTCGCGGCCACTGGCTCCCACTGGGTCACCAGTGCTTGGCCAAGTCCCTTATTTGGACTGTTTTTACATCAGTGCTTTTAGGTTATCTAGCTAGTTCTCTGGATACCTCAGGTCTTTCTACTTGTCAAACAGTATTGCCTAGGTTATGTTTTAATAAGGGAAAGGCACTCAGTAATTTTCTCGGATCACAGCAACAAAAAAGCTAAATCAGAGATACTATAATACTAGCATACAGATGCCTCATCTAAATGTTTAGAACTCCTGATTACTCATGCCTAGTTTAAGTAAGTTCTAAAAAAGCTACTAGGCACTCAAATTATTTAGCAATAAAACTAAATAGACTTACCTCTAATACTTTAATATGGAGTACAACAACAGAATTTCACTGAACAAATCTCTACCCAAAATTTATGTAACATTGTTTCTTGAAATCCAATTAGTCAATAATTGGATTTCAAGAAACAATGTAACATAAATTTCTCGTTAGGGAAGAGATTCTCATTGAAATTGTTCAAGAAGTACTACTATGAACTACTGCACTACTTTTAAGTAATTTGCTATCATATTTTTATTTTTTAATAAATATTGGTAAAATGTAAAACTATGCTAAACTTACCTTTGTTCTGGGGCGCCCTCTTCCTCTCTTCAAAGGTATGTCATGAGAAGATTCATCACTTTTAGTCTTTTTCACATTGTTGTTGGTTTTTGAAGCACATTGTTTATCCTTGATATTAATTTTTGCTCCATTATCCTTGGAGTCACATGGTTTTCTACTCTCTTCATCAACCTTAGCAGTACTCTTAACTTTAGCAGCATTTTTAGCTGAACACTTTGATGATAACGATTTTGAGACAGCTTTCAGGGGCAAATCATCTTCACTTGAAGAATCCGATGAACATTTACTACATGATTCTGAGCTTGAAGTGGTGTCGGAGAGTTGAGATTTCTTCTTTATGGGCGTTCTGTCTTTACTTTGTCCTTTACTATTAGAAAATTTCTTTTTCACTGATGGTTTGCTCGTCCTTTTTGGTGATACTTTTCTGGGTGGTATTGCAGCAATCTTCAGTTTTAACCCAGTATCACATGAAGTCACCGAGAAGTGTGCCTTTCGGGAAGCGTTCTGCTTAGCATCAGAACACTCCCACTCACTTCTTGATGAATCACTGGAGCTACTGTTCTGTAATACCAAATATTAAGACAGAATTAGTATGATTGGATCTGTATAAAATTTATACACTATTTATTGCCTAATCAAAACAAAAATTATAAGAAGACAATAGTATCATCATCTTCAATATGATGTATTATAATTTAACTCCCAATAACCAACAGTAAAAGCCTCAAAAGGCTCCAACTATACAACACACATAAATTATCTTCACACTCTACATTTTACTAACATTAAGATCTTAAAGTTAGTTTAATGACCAAGGAAAACATTCATGCATGAAATTTCAACACTATCAAAATACTATTACTATTGAATAGCAAACATTTTCTAGATATTTTGGATTTAAAAAAAAATACAGACCTCAGAATCACTATTAGAGTCTGAATCACCACTTGAATCATGAGTTTTTGGCAACTCTGTGCCCATTTCTGGAACAGAAATAAAAACATACATTTAAACTACATAAAAACAATAAATTTCAAAACTTTTTGACAAATAGTTATAGCATTATTATCTAATTGTAATCTTGAACTTGAAAACCAACAAAAACATTGCAAAACAACAGATATGCAAACTACTTGTTGTGAGTGTTATCAAAGTTAGGACAACATAATTTGAACATGTCTAATAATATTTCGCCCAGTATTAGAAACTGAAAAAGTACTAACTAGTCTTAACTGTTTTCAATCTAAATAACAAGCAGTAATGACGCTATACTCTAATGCTGGTTCCAAATGGTTAGGGTACTTACTTCAAGGTTGGTCAAGATGTTTCCAAATACAACAATGTGATTGTCTTCATTTCAGTCGCAAATTGCCCATATTATTTACATTAATCTGAAATAAGACACCGAAATCAACGAAAGTCGAAGTACTAAAGCGTTATTTTGAGAAATATCTTATTTCCATTTCACATAATTTGAAATGACAGATCTGACGACACTCGCAAGACCAGTTTATTCACGAAGGAACTTGGTGATGTTGTACATGTTCAACGCAGTCTAGAAATATCACTTAAAAACTATGATGTTACATAAAAACATGCTAAATATCGTGAGATAACTCATATTAGGCGAGCATAACGGTCTTTTAGGACATTGGCGCCAAATAAGTGCATACGTTTACATTCATAGGTGGAAATATAATGCCCAATATTGATAGGTTACACTATATTATTTTGATTTTAGAGCCATAATAAACTTCATGTCATACTAACCACATCCGAAAACTTCGTAACACGTATAAAACACGGCAAAACGATGAAATTACTTCACACTAGCATAACACTTGGCCTCCATGTTTACAAATCATTCGTATAAAAATGTACATACCTACGTAACTCAAGAGAAAGTCAGTGAATTTTGCATCTTATTCTTTTGCTCATATGAAAGTTACGTATGAAAGAATGAGACTTATTACCATTATATCTATATGAAATGCGGCGCAAAATGGCGTCGTATAATATCAAGAAACGCTTTCAATATATCTTGTTTTCGAGGTTCTGATTAACAACAAAGCATTTTTCCTAATTTCAATGGCTAAGCTGGCTTTCCCCTTCTATTATTATATTTTTATAATTACCGAAACTGATAAATAAAAGCTAATTTGAATGGTAAGAAAACAAATATTGACAGTTACGCCATCTTTTGACACACATTGTAACTAAAGTTAAACTGATATTCTATTATATCTTACTGATTACTGCTAATAAATTAATATAAATTCTGTTTTTTTCGCAATGTAATGTAAAATATCAAATCAAAAATACTCTACATTTACAAAACCATCGAATAACGAAATTCTATTGGTCGTTTTGTATTTATGTTTTACTAGCTTCTGCCAGCGACTTCGCACGTACAACGACTTTGTACGGATGTCGAAAATTATCCCGAGGGAACTTAGTCCCGGGACAAAATTAGTGTGATCTTTTAGAAACAAATTGATATTCTACCATGGCCATTACTTGGTTTGTGAACATTATAAACAATCAACGTAAATGAAGTGAATTCAGGTAACCAAACCATCTCCGGGGCCCGACGGGATCCACGGCCACGTATTAGCCCTCGTTCTGAAGGAGCTAGAGCCCTGGCTGAGAGCCTCTCAGCCAAGGCTCCTTCAGTGAGAGGACTCTTCACAGCTTACCTTGAGTGGAGCCAGTTTGTGGAAAGCTGGTCGTCAGGTCCTGCTCAGGGCGCACTCGCCGTCCGCGTACCGGCCTATAGTTGCTTTATATATATATAGTTGCGTTAGAGCTAGACGAGGTGGGTAAGCTGTTCGAGCGGATTATCACTGCCCGCCTCGTCAGCCACTTGTGCAGAGGGGGGCCGGACCTGGACGAAAGCCACTTTCGGCATGGGTGCTCCACCATCCACGCAATATTGCAGATGAGAGTCCTGGCGGAGGAAGCGGTGTCCTGGGGTGGGGTGATGTTGGCGGTGTCATTAGACATTTCCAACGCCTTCAACGCCCTGCCCTCGAGTTGTGTTCGGGAGGCACTGCGTTATCATCTAGTGCCTCCCTACCTCCGCATCGTTGGGGCTTATTTAGCGGAGAGGGGTGTCACCTACGTGGGACGTGATGGCGTCGGAAATCTACGTGGGGATGGTGCGATCGATGGGCCTGTAAGGGGCCCCGATCTGTGCGACTGACCCGATGGCCAGCAGCATCGCTTTTTTGCGGAAGCCGCAGAGAGCGATGGCCGTCAGAGTCATCAGGGGTATCGCATGATCTCCTACGAGGTGACTTGTGTACTCTCCGGATCCCCGCCCTGGGACTTGGAGGCGACAGGCGAAGGTACTCGCGTCACTGTGTCGGTGGCGCGAGGAAGCGCGGACGCGGGGCGAAGCAAGGGCGTCGCCAGCCGATGGCCCAGGGGGGGGGCAAAATCATAGAAAATCAAACAAAACCGAGTTTGTTTGTCAAACCTGCCATTATATTAGAGTTTGACAAACAACAGAAACCGACCACGGTGACAAGGACAAAAAATAATCTTTTGTCCTTATTATTTACATGGAGCTACCAATTAGCCATCTCGCTCTATCAATCAAGCTCATTTTAAGGCTAAATCTATAGGTACTTTATCTAAGATGCTAGCTCGCTAGCTCAATGCTGCTGACTGACTGACATTGACAGCTTGGTGACATGTACGCGTGACACAAATAATGACACTGACACTACTGACAGGTGACTGGTGACGGTGACACCACGGTTCCCAACTTAGGGATTTTGTCCCTAAATTTAGGGACTAGTAGTGTTATAAGGGACATTTTTAGGGACAGGTATTTTTTGGGGATTTTTTTAGGGATTTCAAACTTGCAAAATCGAAAACAAAGCGTGTGTTTTCAGTTTGTTGCACGCACTATATGTCATTCTATCCCTAAGTTTTATCCCTTAAATTGGTATAGAGTATCATGATGGTACGATTTTCCTTAAATCTGGATTATGGATCTTGAGTAAAACTTGATCATACTGTGGACATGGTCAAGAACTTCAACGTTATGTATGACTTCAAAAATGAGACGTCAAACTAAAACGAGGAACAGGATGATGATGCGGTTTTGGAAATAATTAACAACTTTTAATGATTTAGGTACTAAATAATTATGTAGGTACAGCTTGGCCAGAAAGAGTAGAAATTAAATAAATGTGAACTAATTTTTTCTACACATGGCAACATGAAGTGTATTGTGAATTAATGTGATTTTTGGTAGATATTAAACGTATTAGTCGGTGAATTGTTATTGAAAATGGGAAAGACGATAAAAAGTGGTGCCAGAGAAGTTATTAACAATGTTTTTAAGAGGTGTTTGGAGGAATATCATGCCGGAAAACTTCTAAGAGAATTGGATGACCTTTACAAACGAGTTGCTGATATGTCAGGTATTTATTCAATTTTATTTTATATAATATACATAGTTCATGATCTAAGTTACAGTTAAAGCCGGTTTGGTCTTTAAAATATACCACATCATCGAAGTTTTTTTGGATTTAATTTAATTTTAGAGGTTATGTTTACATAGGGAAAGTACTTTGACACAGTGACTAGATATAGAGCGACTGCAATTTTTGATAGTCACGCACATCATTCTACATTAATGTTTTATTTTGATTACAGGAAACTCAGAAAGCACTGTTCAACGCAAAATAAACGAAGGCAATAAAAACGAAGGCAAATTTGCAACAACAGCCAAGCATAGAGTTGGGTGTAGAATATTTAGATAGTGATTAGAAAATATATGGTTACTATAATAAATATGTTTTTACTCTCCTAGGCTTTTTATTTAACAGTCAGAAAAATAAAAAAAATTAGCATCTGATTTAACGATTTTCCCCATTCTGATTTATCTTTAAAAATACTTCAAGTATCAAATTCATTTATGTTATAGTATAAATGATGCCATATAAACGATAGTGGCGACCTCAATTTTTTTCTACTCTTTCTGGCCAAGCTGTACATATAAATTCTATTTAGGGATTTTTAGGGAAATTCAGAAAGAAAGTTGGGGATTTTTTTTTGTAAAGGTTGGTAACACTGGGTGACACTCCGCACTCGACAGCAGCTGGCAGCACTCTACAGCAATAGCAACAGTGGCAAAAAAATGGGAAACCCATGCAAAAAACCTCATTTTCAATCATTTTAAGAATAGATTAATTTTGGCCAATAAAAACATAACAGCCTCGTAGTTATAAGTGAAACTCTAAAGTATTTCAAAGTTGATCGACGTAAATGTGAAGTACAAACTGAACAATTTAATCATGCAAATATATCCTCTGGTTTTTTGACAGTTTTAATAGATTGCAGTTTTATTGTAGTTAAGTAGCATAATTGTTTAATAGACAGGTAATGCAATCTATTGCAAAGGTATATAATTAATTGACAAATAGACTGACTAATATTTAGCTTTTTATTCTAGAATCTGATCAGAAAATGGAGGAACTAGAAGTCTGGGATGACCTTTCCAACATACCAGCTGATCCTCCAGTTATGCGCAAAGTTTGTGCAAACTGCAAGTAAGCATATCTTGAGGTTATTATTAAAACTCAAATGCATTTGTTTGTAATTATCATTATAATTGATGGGTTCACCAGTGATCCAATACAAAGTTTAGTGGCTTGACCAGACAATTACCAGCACTAATAGTTTCTCCAATATGTATTTTCCCAACTATGGTTTAGGAGGTCATCTTTAGGATAGGTGGACCCCTTTTCTGCACTTAGACTCACATGTGATCTGTTATACGTCCAGGCCTCTTCTCTGTGAGAGTGAATGGTCCATAATCCACCACACGGGCCCGGTGCATGTTGGTGGATGTCACATGTCTTCGAAGTTTTGTTTCTAAGACATGCTGGATTCCTCATGATGTTTTCCTCCACAGTTTTGAGAGCAGTGGTGATGTAATAATTTACACAAAGTAAAGCGCCTGCCTGGGTTCGAACCCACAACCTACACCTTGTAAGTCGTGGTAACAACCACTGGGCCACCACTAATCTCAATGGGGGTCATCTTTGGGGGTTAATCACATGTAAGATCAATCTGACGAGTACTATGAATGGGATTGTTATCCATGTTGTTACATGCTTAGAGGCAATAAACCCATTTATTTCCAGGAGACCTGCAGTAGTTTGTTGGTGTTCTGCATTGCCACCAGCAAAGTTGAATCCTCGCAGCACTGTTATACTGCTACAACACCCAGCAGAAGAAAAGAGGTGTCTACGAACTGCTCCAATGTTACAATTAGGTTTAGCTGCTGAAAAGTGCCTTATATTCAAAGGGAAACGGTTTCCACAACCCAAGCATAAAGACTTAGAAAATTTACTCAAGCAACCAAATACACTCCTTCTTTATCCAAGTAAAACTGCCATAGATATAAGAGACCTGGAGAATGATTCTGACAGCTACAATCTTGTACTGATAGATGGGACCTGGCCTCAAGCCAAAGCAATTTATGCATCCTGTCCCATTCTCCATAATATTAAGCAAGTTAAATTAATGACAAGCAATACTAGTAGTTATATTATAAGGACACAGCCTACAGAGGGATGCTTAAGCACACTTGAGACAGCTGCTGAGGCTCTAACGCAATTGGAGAAGGATCCAAAGTACACTGAAGAATTGTTACAACCATTGCACACTCTATGCAAGTACCAGTTAGAGAATGGGGCAGTGACTCACCAATCTAAAGAGTTTCTCCTGAAAACAAGAACATACCCCAAATTGATTGGTAAAAGATTATCTAAGTTACTAAGATCTACAAATGAAGAATTAATTGAACAAACGTGAGAATAAATATTTTACAAAGTTTTTGTATAACTTGTTTTATTCTTGATTAGCTGTACCCAAGGTTTCGCTCCCATCAACTTTCCAAAAAACTGTAAGGGTTTACCAACAATCGATTGGTCCATGAACCGTTGGTCAACATTATCTACGTAACGTACATAACGTCCATAAACGGTTCATGGACCAATTGACTGTTGGCAAACCGTTTCAGTTCCACTTTCCAACCTACACTACCTACCCTACCTACCTACCTACAAGCCTTTCCTATCCTACCGACCCTACCTACCCCGCCTACCCTACCTACCCGGCCTACCCTACCTACCCGGCCTACCCTACCTACCCGGCCTACCCTACCTACCCGGCCTACCCTACCTACCCGGCCTACCCTACCTACCCGGCCTACCCTACCTACCCGGCCTACCCTACCTACCCTACCTACCCCGCCTTCCCTACCTACGCCACCTACCCTACCTACCTTACCTACCCTGCCTACCTTACCTACCATGGCTATCCTACCTACCCTGTCTACCCTACCTACCAATCCTACTTACCCTCCCACGGCAACAATTTTTTTTTTTTTTCTCCCTTACTCTTCCTTTCCTGTGGAGTCTTAGTAATAGGGTCCCATTTTTACCCTTTGGGTACGGAACCCTAATAAGTGCAAAATAACTTTAGTCAGAATCACAGATAACTAAAACTAAAAAAATATACTAGGGTCAGAATAGAATAAAATAAATATTTATGTGGGGCTCCCATACAACAAACCCTTTTTTGCGATAATGGTACGGAACCCTTCGGCTAAAATTTCCATTATGGGCCGTTGATTTGGCAGTTCATTTTTAGGGTTCCATACCCAAAGTGTAAAAACGGGACCCTATTACTGAGACTTCGCTGTCCGTCTGTCCGTCTGTCTGTCTGTCACCAGGCTGTATCTCATGAACCGTGATAGTTAGACAGTTGAAATATTCACAGATGATGTTTTCCTGTTGCCGCTATAACAACATATACTAAAAACAGTATAAAATTAATATTTAAGGGGGGCTCCCATACAACAAACGTGATATTTTTGCTGCTTTTTGCTCGATATTAATAACGGCAACAGGTAGACGCTTGAAATATTCACAGAATATTATGTTGTATATTTTCTTTAAAAAATAATAATTATTAAACTAAAATAAAATAAATTAAGGGGGGCTCCCATACAACAAACGTGATTTTTTTGCAGTGTTTTGCGATAATGGTACGGAACCCTTCGTGTGCGAGTCCGACTCGCACTTTCCTGACACAAGATATGACATGATAGTTATTATTTTTAAATCGGACAACCACAGACAAACACCACATTCACCCCCCGTTAGATTATGTTGTGTAGTCAGACATTTTAGCTGGGGGTCGTCTGTCTCTCGTAGATCTTCGAAGAGTGGGAAGCGAGGGCAGTGCTTCGTTATAACCATTCTCAGGTGGTTGGGATTCACGAAGAGTTTGATGGGTTGACTGGACTTCCTCTTCACCCTCAGCATCCTCAAATAGATCTTGATCTTCTTGTTGAGGACATGGATCACTGTGCTGTAGTAGCGGTGGGAGAGGAGCGAGTTGTCTGTTTGAAACGGTGGCTTCACGACCGTCAGCTAACCTTACATAAGAATAAGATGGATTAGCTTCTAATAGTTCCACTTCTTCCACCTCTGAGTCGTATTTAGAACGTCTTAGATTATTTTTCATTAGTATGGGACCAGGCTCCAAAAGCCATGTTGGCATAGATTCCCCATTCACCGTCCGACGAGGATAATTGAAAAATCTCTCATGGGGTGTAGCGTTAGTAGACGTACACAATAAGGAACGTATTGAATGCAGAGCAGCTGGCAGAACTTGCTCCCAACAAGATGTTTCTAGTTCCTTGGATCTGAGTATAAGCTTGATGGTCTTCCATAGCGTACCATTAAGACGCTCCACTTGACCGTTCCCTTGTGGATTATACGGTGTAGTTCGACTACAAGCAACGCCATGTGCTACCAAGAAACGCCGTAATTCTTCAGACATGAAGGCTGTTCCCCGGTCAGAATGTATGTATTGCGGGGCGCCATAAGTGCAGAACAAGTCTCTAAGGCATTTTACAACACTGCTGGCGGACACATCTTTGCAAGGGTAAGCAAATGGGAACCTTGAATACTCGTCTATAATGGTCAAAATGTACCGATTCCGAGTGTTAGTAGGTAGGGGACCTTTAAAATCGATGTTAAGTCTCTCAAATGGTGTAACTGCTTTGATGAGGTTACCTTTAATTTTCAAGAATCGGGGTTTGATTTCTGCACAAATACGACACTGTGAGGTCATCTTCTTAATATCATCTACAGTGTATGTTAAGTTTTTCGATCGTACCCAGTGCGCCATACGCACGATTCCAGGGTGACCCATGATATCATGTAATTCAATCAGTCTTGTATTGCTGTTCATGGTTGAGCAGACGCGTGACAGAGTATCAGCAGTAACGTTTTCTTTACCTGGACGGTAAATTATATCATATTTGAAATTTGATAGTTCAAGACGCCATCTTTCAATTTTTTCGTTTTTAATCTTACTATTGTGGCATTGATTAAACATAAATGACACAGATCGTTGGTCGGTTATAAGGAGAAAACGTCTTCCAATAAGATGATGTCGCCATTTTCTCAATGCTTCCACCGCAGCACATGCCTCCTTTTCAATCGAGGATTGACGACGTTCCGATTCATTAAGAGAGCGGGAGAAGAAGGCAACAGGTTGGTCATTTTGGGAGAGGGTAGCCGCTATGGAGTGTTCCGAGGCATCTGTTTCTACAGTAAATGTCTCGTTTTGATCGATGACAGTTAGGGCGGCTTTCTTGATATCCATCTTCATCTCTTGAAAAGCTTTGATTGCATCTTCCTTTAATGGGAATTCAAATACTTTTGTGAGAGGGTGGACTTTTTCAGAAAAGTTTCTGATCCATTTAGCATAGTGAGCGAACATACCTAGAGCCCTTTTAAGGGATTGTGAGTCAGTTGGGACAGGTAGATTCATTAGAGGACTAAGGCGATCTTCATCTGGTTGAATGGAGCTGTTCCCTATCATGTATCCTAGTAGGCTGATAGATTTTTGTCTGTATACACACTTGTCTTCATTCAATGTAAGGTTATACTTAGTCACAGCTTCTTTGAATCGTTTTAGGTTCTGATCATGTTCTTCCTCTGTTTTGCCACAAACTGTTACGTCATCAAGATATGCGTAAGTACCTGTCAGTTTCTCTTTAGATATGACATAGTGTAGAGTCCTTTGGAAAGCAGCAACTCCATTGGTTACACCAAATGGGATGCGCGTAAATTGATAAAGATTTCCACACGCTTCAAACGCCGTATATTTCTTCTCACTCTCCAAAATAGGCACTTGATGATAGGCACTTCTAAGGTCAATTTGGCTGAAGACGTTGTTTTCTGCTACCTTTGAAACAATCGATTCAATGTTCGGCAAAGGGTATGCATCCAGTTCAGTAAATCTGTTGATTGTCAATGAATAGTCAATAACAAGACGTTTTCGATGCGTTGTGCCTCCAGTAATAAGAACTTGTGCTCGCCAAGGTGAGTTACTGGGCTCAATGACTTTATCCTTCAGAAGTTTTATTATCTCTTCTTGTATAAACTGACTGTCAGTTTCAGAGTGTTTTCTTGATTTAATAGCAACTGGTCGCAAGTTGCTAGACAAGTTTGTAAAGAGTGATACCGCAGGAACCGTTGCTTCCATTACATTACATACCTTAAGAGGTTTGTTAGGGCCTCCAAAATAAATTTCTACTTTCGAATGATCGCTTAGAATATCATGACCTACAATAACATCAGCGCAAAGGTCATCCAGTATATAGAGAGGTTTTCGTGTATATGTGTGCTCGTTTATGCTTAGATTTGCGTAGCAATATCCATTTACTGATGACGTATTTTTTCGGGAAGCCAATGTCACAGTTTCATGCCAAGGGAAACGTTTTAGGTTCAACATCTGAGCAAAATTTCTGTCAATGAAACTAGTCGAGCTTCCACTATCAATCAAAGCATCAGCTTTGTAGTTATTTATGTCTGACTACACAACATAATCTAACGGGGGGTGAATGTGGTGTTTGTCTGTGGTTGTCCGATTTAAAAATAATAACTATCATGTCATATCTTGTGTCAGGAAAATTACTTGGAAAATAAGTGAATAAAATTGATACGAATCAAAAGCCAAAACCAAGAGAATATTGGTTTTTATTCACTTATTTTCCAAGTAATTTTCCTGACACAAGATATGACATGATAGTTATTATTTTTAAATCGGACAACCACAGACAAACACCACAGCCGGTTTTTTTTTTGTAGGTCGTACTCATAAATAGAAAGCTTTTTAAAAATCAAGACCCGGAAATTTTATTTTATTTTATTCGGAAAACTTACAGCTAATTTTAACAATAGTTGGTTATTATAATAAGACCAAGGCCAAAAGTTTTCACTTATAGTAAAAAAAAAACATTACAGACAAAAGGTATTACAAACAAATTCACTATAGTATAACTACAAACACTCCACCATCGACAATAACGTATAAAATTAAACTAAGTACAATACTAAAACAGTGTAGAATACTAAAACAGTCCACCACAAAAACAATAGGTACTTAAAATATATAGGAATTGGGATTCAAATGTTTTTAAAGAAGTTATTGCATAGGGTTCTTTTTAATTTATTTATCCCAGTGTTAAATAGGTCGATGCCAACTTCCCGGCAGGCTGCATCAAAGGCACGACTCGCTTTATCCAGGTACGCGTTTTGCCCATAGGAGGTTCTCACCACCGGTGTATCCAGTAGGTGCGGTCTACGTAAATATGCACCAGGTACACGCAGTCCAATCCTATTCACCAACTCTGGTATATCCGCCGATCCGTACATTATTTTAAATAGTAACGTCAAATCTGCAATTTTCCTGCGCTCATAGAGAGGAAGAATATGAAACCTTCTGCAGCGAGTGACTTAATTGGGTAAATATACTCTTGTTCGGAATTGAATGTACCTTAAAAATTTTCGTTGAATGTTTTCTAATCTATTGATATAAACGTTATATTTGGGGTTCCACACTTGAGAGCCATACTCCAAGTGACTGCGGACAAAAGAACAGTAAAGTATTTTAATAGTCTTGATGCTTCTGAACTGTGACGAGATTCTGAGGATAAAACCAAGTGCCTTAGAAGCCTTTTTGACTATGTTGTCTACGTGCGTGTCGAAGATAAGTTTAGAGTCAAAGGTTACTCCTAGATCCCTAATAAGGTTTACTCTGCTTATTGGTGTATCCGAGATTTCATACCCAAAGTGTATCGGTTTCGGTTTGCGAGTGAACGAACACACATAGCATTTTGATACATTTAAATCCAATTTATTGGTTTCGCAGTAATTTTTGAAAGTATCTAAGTCCTCTTGTAGTAAAAGGGCATCTTCGTACGTAGAGACCTGTTTCATGATCTTCATATCATCTGCATAAAGCAATATTTTCGAGTGTACGAAACAGGACGTGACATCATTGATAAAGATGTTAAATAAAAGGGGCCCCAATAATGACCCTTGTGGCGCCCCGGATGGAATGCTCATTGCTCTGGAGGAAAAACCATTAAGGACAATAGCGATACAGATTACCCCGTATACCCATCGAGATGAGTTTTCGAGTTAAAATATCGTGATCAATTCGGTCGAAACACTTGATAGTCGGTGTATATAACATCGACTTGCTAGCGGACTTGCTTACGGCTAGAAAGTCACTACATAAAATTAAGTTAGATGTTGTTGACCGACCCTTCAAGAAACCATGCTGCTGTTCGCTAAAACTCTGCTTTAGAGCCGAATAAACCTGCCTATAGACGATCTTCTCTAAGACCTTAGCGAATACGCACAACTTTGAGATCGGTCTGTAGTTCTCAATCTGAGTTTTAGAGCCTTTTTTGTGTATCGGTGTTATATACGCCGACTTCCAGACTACAGGTACTATACCGGTGTTAAGCGATCGTCTGAACAGAATCGAGAGAGGGATGCATAGGCTTTTAGCACAGTACTGGCATTCTGTAAAAAGTTATCTTATTATAGCTCCCGTCATCTTCTTTTATTTTAGGTTACTTTAGACCCTGCACAAAGATTACTATTATATACTGACCCTGCACACAGAAATAGGAGCCCTTGGCTCCGTCGACTTTGTTGCTTAAATAGTAATCAACTTAAACTTTAACCATGGATATCTCCATAACCATGGGGTTCCGTGTGGTGGGGATGGTACAGTGAGGTAGCCCCTCCAGCCTCCTTTTCCTTATCCCCCTTCGCGCCCCTTAAATCGATGGACATTTATGGAAATTTTTATTCTAACCTGAAAACTTTAACCATGGATATCTCCATAACCATGGGGCTCCGAGTGGTGGGGATGGTACTGGGGGGTAGCCAAACATCCCCCCATCAACGGGCAAAAATCGAAATTTTAACCAAACCTTCGTGCGCGAGGCCGAAACGCACTTGGCCGTTTATTAGTGTTTTTGCTCTTGAAGTCGGTTTATTTTTTTGTGATAATGTTTTTATTTCTCTCTTTGTAGTTTTAGTACACCATCACTAAAATTAGGAAGTTCAAGTAAAGTATCTAAAGGATTAACCTCAATTTATACATTCGTGCTGTTTGTCGCAAAGGAGTACGGTCATAAGCTCCATATTTTAAAAACTGCTGCACCGATTTTGATGAAACTCAGTGCAAGTTTGAGAGGTACGTCCTTTTTTTTACCCGACTGCCGAAGGAGGGTAATGTGTTTATCAGTCTATGTATGTATGTATGTATGTATATATGTATGTATGTATGTATGTATGTGTGTATGTATGTATGTATGTATGTATGTATGTATGTATGTTTGTTCCTATGTGGCGTTCCAGAGACAAAACGCGTTGACCGACTTTGATGATTCATACGTCAATCGAATTGTCTTAACCTTGCGAGTGTCATAGGCTACATTAAAATTGGAAAATAGAAAAATGGCGGCTTTTGGGCGCCATATTGTGTGGAGCCAATTTAATTTTTTCTTCCAAACCCATCGTGTGGGGTATCAAAATAAAGGGTTTCAAGAGGTGATTTCAAAAATATATAACACTTATATATTTAAATGTACCTAATTCGAAAAAAAATGTTAACTAAAAAGTTATAAATAAAAAAGTTAATTAAAAAAATCAAAATACCCGACTGCTTAAAAAGCGAACTAAAAAGACGTAAACAAGAAGAAAATCACGCTGTGCAGTCGGAGGATACATCTGGTTTTGGTCAGCCAGCTCGCGAATATGTATCCTCCGACAGCACAGCATGATTTTCTTCTTGTTTACGTCTTTTTAGTTCGCTTTTTAAGCAGTCGGGTATTTTGATTTTTTTAATTAACTTTTTTTGAAGTCAGTAAAAAACATAAAATAAAGCGAGGAATTAAATAGCATAATGGTTTTCGTACTCGTAGCTATTACTCGTGTAGCATGTAAAACTACATATGTTCTGTGCTATGTGGGCAATAATAATAAAAAAGTAACTACTAAAAGCCCTTTTTACCCGACTGCCGAAGGAGGGTAATGTGTTTATCAGTCTATGTATGTATGTATGTTTGTTCCTTTGTGGCGTTCTAGAAACCAAACGCGTTGGCTGATTTTGATGATTCTTACGTCAATAGATTCGTCTTAATCCTGCGAGTGTCACTGGCTAGTTTGCTTTTTAAGCAAACTAAAAAGGGTTTTTTGATTTTTTTAATTAACTTTTTGTAGCATGTCTCCTTTACAAACCTCCATGTAGATCAAAAGCCACGTAGCCAGGTTTTAGATTTAAAAGTTTTCACTGGCAACATTAGGGTTAATAGTTCTGTCAGTTTGACGTGTTCCGAGTTCTTTCCTTTTCTTTCGGTTCTGTCAAACAAATCGGAAACATGGCTGAGGTTTGTAAATTATTTTAAGAATATTATCGGCAAATATATCAGTAATCATAATAAAAATCAAAGTATTAGTGACGGTGCTATCTATTGGTGTTAATGAAGGATTGTGCCCAAGTGCTATTTTCATGAAGTGAAACAATGTTTACGTTTTACAGGTCGATGAAACTCTCAAGAAAAAGCGTACCTTCAGGAAGTTTACCTTCCGAGGTGTCGATCTCGACCAGCTTCTTGACATGCCCAAGTAAGTTTCCTATCAATTTAATTTCCATCAACGATTTAATTTGTGCATTGCAAGTTGGTAGACGAACTGTCATGAACCGTTTCCTGTGATTAATTTGAGTTTTCTGTGTTTGAGAGTCTAAAAGTAATTCTCAGATTGCTCAAATCCATGATATTTTGATGTTTAATGTTCTATTTATTAGATGTGGTCTTTATTTTGTCCGGTGCTGAAACTCGCAACTTAACCTCAAAATGTATTTTCCAGTGAGCAACTCATGGAGCTTATGCACGCCCGCGCGCGCAGGCGGTTCGCCCGTGGCCTGAAGCGCAAGCCGATGGCACTGGTGAAGAAACTGCGCCGCGCAAAGAAGGAGGCCCCACCAAATGAGAAGCCCGAGATTGTAAAGACACATTTGAGGAACATGATCATTGTTCCCGAGATGGTAGGATCCATCGTTGGTATCTACAACGGAAAGACATTTAACCAGGTGGGTTTATTTCTCTTCTTATTATAAATTAGAGATAATTGTAATGTTTTAGACTTGTCTGTCCTAGAATGGTGTCTCTTAACAAAAACATAACAGTAAACACAACTGCACATACTTAAATCTTGATAATGTACACACACACGAAGGTTTATACACTTTGTCCAAGTGCACATTGATTGTTCTTTACACTTGTGATGATGAAAACCCAAGGATGATAAATTAAACCACCCGTGTTGAGTTTGGTATAATCACTAATTTGTTTTACATAGCCAGTGGACTAAATGATTGCACTTATGCAAACTCTGATGTAGCTTAACCTACCTAATATTACGGGTTGCGGGTTCACCGTACATACTGCCAACTCTGAAGGAGAAGACGAGGGAATATGTTAAACCTAAATGAATTCTAGTCTGTCTAAACACAATAAAAATTATGACAGAAAAATAATAAAAAAAAATTGTTGAAAGCTGATACAAGGTGATTTCAACAACATGTACTCTTAAGTACTATGTCTACCTAACACTATATTGACTGTGGGTTCTCTGTTCAGTACTGAAAGCACTTCATACGAGTTTAAGAAGATTACAGAAGTATTGAAAATTATGATATTTGTGATAATTAATCATTGGTGTATGATGTTTTATGTATGTATTTACTTACTATACTGGCTGCAAAACATTGTCAGCTAGCTTACTCTACTAATAATCACCACATGTCAAATACCCAACTATAATGTATTCAGCAGCTGAACACTTTAATTAGGTTTTTGTGTGTGATGAATGTTCATGTTTCATTAAGTAATTATAAAGCCTTTATTAATCTTTATAAATAAATTTGTAATTGGTGTAGGTGTTAACTTTTAAAAGGGCATAAAACTGCAACCACAAAATAGCCTGAGAGGGTATTTTGGCTATTTTGTGGTTACATATACAGTGTTATTAACTTACAAATATTTTAGATGAATGGTGCACTAATTATTTTAAAATGTCTTCTTTCCAGGTTGAAATCAAGCCTGAGATGATCGGCCACTACCTCGGCGAGTTCTCAGTCACATACAAGCCTGTGAAGCACGGTAGGCCCGGTATTGGTGCCACCCACAGCTCCAGGTTCATCCCACTCAAGTAGTGTGCTGACCAACACCTAGGGTTAAGTCTAAAACAAAAAATGTGCACAGGACTACAATAAATGTATCTTGTGTGGCAATTACTGTTTTTTATTAGCTTCTTACCTTACAACCTTTTACAATAATGGAGAAAGCAAATGTGAAAACATAATCTGCAAAATATGTTTCACCTATAGTCATCTTGTACCACACGCACAGTGAACCAAATGGGAGTCTTGGGCCAGGTTTCTCAACACTAAATTATCGCACAAATTTTCAAGCACGTGTTTTCTGCTGTGATTGGTGGCATTAATTTTCACAGCAGATAACCCGCGATTATTATTCAATTACGTTGACAGCCCGATAATTGAGTTTTAAGAAACCGGAGGTTATTGCGGAAAAGGGAGTCCATCTATAGTCATCTTGTATCATTCAGGGCATAATATCATGGCTGTATTCTCTGAAGGATTAAGCAGGGGTCAAAACTCTAAAGGTGAACCTATAGTTGCCACCCACATTTCCCAACAAGGTCCCATAAAATACGAAACTTGAAGATTAGCAGTGAGTTATTGACTGTAAACTTTATTATTGCTATTATTGGTGTTGTATGCATTCGAAGCAAATTCTCAAAACATAGTTTATAACGACATGTAGATGTTGATGACCACTCTTTTCATATGCATATTGAGATAATAGCGAAAGTCGTTAGCAGCATAGGTGCCAAACTAAAAAGCTGGCCGCATCCGCTGTATGTTACAAAGAATTAAGAATACAGTAGCCACTGATTGGATACCAAACTACAGGAACCGGTGCGGGGCAGGCGAGATAGTGGTTTAACGCGAGCTTACAACGAATTAAAAAAAAACTAAAATATTAAAAAATTTACCAATTGTAACCATTCAATTTTATTTTTGTTTTCCGTGTGGGTCTGTACTTCTGCCTTTATACAAATCTGTCCAGCTAATCTGGTATTTTGCTATTCCGGGATTTTGCTTATCTGTACTTCTGCTGCAGAGGGGATATACCCAAAAAGAGATGGAGCGACGAGTGACTCCTATCTAAAGGATTTGCCAGATTGTAAAAAAAATGGAAAGTCTGAAAGGAGGCCTTTCGCCTTGCAGTGAGTCACAACAGGCAGCATGAGCATAGTAAGCAAAACAAGCGCCTGTACGCTGCACCACACCCTTATTGCAGTTTTGATAAGCCCACACGCCCCCTTTCGGGTAGACAGATTGTTGACTATAATTGTGAAGCAAAGAATGCAAGAAAAACACGCGTACTCCATTTTTTGAAGTAACACATTTAGGGTGCTGCAATGTACCTACCTACATAAGATACAGAGTAGGGCCCAAAACGGAGCCTTGCGGTACCCCAGCTTTTATATCTTTTAAAGCAGAGCAGAAGTTACGTGGAAGTGGGTTCTTCATTTTGAAAAGCAGGCTTAAAGTGTTATCGGATTGTCTAATGTACAATGTCAAGAAAGACTGCACAGCAATATTGCATTTTTTCGAGAGCTCATCAATCTCTTTCAATGTAGAGGTTCAGTGTTGGACTGCTGCTACTATTGCTTCGGCAGTGTGTACGGCAGTGATCCCAACAATAATTTTTGAATTCCATATCCACATCACATCAAATTTCGTTGTAGCTGTAGTATTATATGATCTGTGGTTGTAGGTACTTACTTTATTCCGTCGATACAACCGTCACAACAATTTATTAATTGCCTTAGAATTTAGAATAAGGCAGTAGCAAAACTGAGAAGGCAAAATCACATAATTTTATGGATATTTTATTGATTTTTCGGATCAGGAAATTATGAAAATAATTCTTTAATAAATAATTAATTAGGCTTCTTTAATTTATAATGATTTTTTGGGTTATAATGTTATAATGGAACATAGTTTTGGTTTACGTCCAGTGTGCTCCTTATCCCAGTTGGTATTTGGACGATGGAAACATGTAATTTTGGTTTGTTCCCACTAGTTCTACTGAACAGTTCTACGGTAGAACTAATAGGATTTTTTTTCCCACTAGTTCTACAATTTTAGGTTTAACCAATTGGTCAAATTTCAATTGGTTTATGGAGCACCGGCGAGTTTTGCATCGGGACATAAAATATTGCCAATAATTTTGCAAAATGCTTAAAATTTTTGGGTTTATTTTTATATATGCAATATTTGTATCAGCCAAGAATGTGAAATACTATCAAAAGCTTTTTTATAATTTTTAGTATTACTATAAGTTTTAGGAATAAAAAATGATAATATTATTGGCAAGTGTTTCAAATTCTCAGCTATATAGGCTACATTTACGGGCCGAGACAAAGTAAATGCAGCGTGTGGTGTGTTATGTTGAGGATGAATGATGTGGACCTATTCGTTTTTATCAATTTGCATGAACTTTCTGACAATTCGACATGGCGTGTTCAAGATGGCAGCTTTTTGGAGGGTGATATAGAGGTTTTCGTTTAGATCAAGTAACATAAGAATATGGAGAAGGTGGTTCGGAATAACGACTATTGTAGAAAGGACTATAAGAATATGGCGGCAAGAAAAAGTTTATTTGGACCCACATAAACTTTTTCTTGCCGCCTTATCTAAATATTTCGTCCTTGAGTTCTGCGTATTTACTTATTTTTCAGTGATTGTCTACTGAATGTTGTGCGTATTGGGGACTGCGATGTCTATCGGGTAAATTACTTTATCTTGCAAGATTTATGTCCGGTCTATTATAGTGAATGATCTTGTCGGTGAGAATGGCGACGTCGTAGTAGAGCTTACGTGTGGTATTTTCTAAAATGGTTTGTGGTGCATAGTTACAGGAAGGAGTATTAGCGCTTTGTATGAGGGTGTATTTGAGAGCCAGTTTTTGATGGATTACGTTTGCTACCTGGTTATGCCTGCGAGTGTAGTACGTCTGTGTGAGTATTGTGCTAGTAATATGTTAAATGGTTACAGACTGGATGTGGCATCTTCGATATTTATCATTTGTTCCTGTAAGATCTTTTATTATGTATTTACTGTATTTTTTTGTGTTAATGATCCTTTAAGACGATTGCAGATAAGTTTCCGATTTTGAGCTATTTATTGGACGCTAATTTATTTATGTTGTATTGCTCTAAGTCATGAGGACGCCGCCGCGCCGGCTGTGAAGAACTTTTTAGGGTCCCGTACCCAAAGGGTAAACATGGGACCCTATACCTAAGACTCCGCGGTACGTCCTTCTGTCTATCTGTTCGTCGGTCACCAGGCTGTATCTCATGAACCATGATAGCTAGACGGCTCTGTGAACCTAGCACCCGACCTTGGAAAAAAATATCATTTTATGGTTTGATTGAAAGGTATCGGTAAGTAGTAGATAGTAGTGAAAATTATTTCGTTAGTAGTGGCGCAAAAAAAAAATAAGGACAGCAAAAAAAATGTTCGCCCCCGACATTGCAAAACCTAAGTTTTTCCGGTTGCATCTGGTAGGTAAGCGTAAGTAGTGGATTGTAGTGTATTTTTTTTCGTTTGTAGTAAAATAAAAAAAAATATTTTCGACTTTTTTCCAAATCGACAAATTCATTTTGAACGCTTACACGATTACTACAAACACTGAAAATGACTAAAAAACGTTGGTAGAGGTATGTAGAGTTTTTTAGTTTAATTATTTTCGTTTGAAGTAAGCTGAAAAAAAAATGAAAAAAATGTTTTAGGTATCGAGTATTTTTTCATAAAGATGAATTTAGTTTGAAAGCCTATATGATTACTACAAACGCTGAAAATGACTAAAATACGTTAGTAGAGATATGTAGAGGTTTGTAGTTTAATTATTTTCGTTTGTAGTAAGCTGAAAAAAATTTAAAAATATATTTTAAGTGTCGATTATTTTTTCAAAACGATTAATTTAGTTTGAAAGCCTATACGGTTACTACAAACGCTGAAAATGACTAAAATACGTTGGCAGAGGCATGTAGAGTTTTGAAAATGACTTAATAACGTTGATAGAGGTATGTAGAGGTTTGTAGTTTAATTATTTTCGTTTGTAGTAAGCTACACACACTACTACAAACTACATACTACATACAGATTACTACAAACGCTGAAAATGACTAAAACACGTTAGTAGAGATATGTAGAGTTTTATATTTTAATTATTTTCGTTTGTAGTAAGCTGAAAAAAAATTAAAAAAATATTTTAGGTATCGATTATTTTTTCAAAACGATTAATTTAGTTTGAAAGCCTATACGGTTACTACAAACGCTGAAAATGACTAAAATACGTAGGTAGAGGCATGTAGAGTTTTGAAAATGACTTAATAACGTTGATAGAGGTATGTAGAGGTTTGTAGTTTAATTATTTTCGTTTGTAGTAAGCAAAATTTTTTTTTTAAAATATTTAATGTATCGAGTAGTTATTCATAAAGATGAATTTAGTTTGAAAGCCTGTACGGTTACTACAAACGCTGAAAATGACTAAAACACGTCAATAGAGGTATTTAGAGTTTGTAGTTTAATTATTTGGTTTGTAGTAAGCTGAAAAAAATTTAAAAAAATATTTTAAGTATCGAGTATTTTTTCATAAAGATGAATTTAGTTTGAAAGCCTATACGGTTACTACAAACGCTGAAAATTAATAAAACACGTTAGTAGAGGTATGTAGAGATTTGTAGTTTAATTATTTTCGTTTGTCGTAAGCTGAAAAAAATTAAAAAAAATATTTTAGGTATCGATTATTTTTTCAAAACGATTAATTCAGTTTTAAAGCCTATACGGTTACTACAAACGCTGAAGATGACTAAAACACGTTGGTAGAGGTATGAAGAGTTTTGTAGTTTAATTATTTTAGTTTGTAGTAAGCTGATTTTTTTTTTTTAAATATTTAAAGTATCGAGTATTTATTCATAAAGATGAATTTAGTTTGAAAGCCTGTACGGTTACTACAAACGCTGAAAATGACTAAAACACGTTAGTAGAGGTATGTAGAGATTTGTAGTTTAATTATTTTCGTTTGTCGTAAGCTGAAAAAAAATAAAAAAATATTTTATGTATCGAATATTTTTTAATGAAAGATGAATTCAGTTTGAAAGCCTATACGGTTACTAAAAACGCTGAAAATGACTGAAAAACGTTGGTAGAGGTATGTGGAGGTTTGTAGTTTAATTATTTTTGTTTGTAGTAAGCTGATTTTTTTTTTTTTAATATTTAAAGTATCGAGTATTTTTTCATAAAGATGAATTTAGTTTGAAAGCCTATACGGTTACTACAAACGCTGAAAATTACTAAAACACGTTGGTAGAGGTATAAACACGTTTACAGTTTAATTATTTTCGTTTGTAGTAAGCTGAAAAATCTATAAAAATAATATTTTAAGCATCGAGTATTTTTTCATAAAGATGAATTTAGTTTGAAAGCCTATACGGTTACTACAAACGCTGAAAATGACTTAATAACGTTGGTAGAGGTATGTAGAGGTTTGTAGTTTAATTATTTTCGTTTGTAGTAAGCTGTTTTTTTTTTTAAATATTTAAAGTGTCGAGTATTTATTCATAAAGATGAATTTAGTTTGAAAGCCTGTACGGTTACTACAAACGCTGAAAATTACTAAAACACGTTAGTAGAGGTATTTAGCTGAAAAATATATAAAAATAATATTTTAAGCATCGAGTATTTTTTCATAAAGATGAATTTAGTTTGAAAGCCTATACGGTTACTACGAAAGCTGAAAATGACTGAAAATGATTTCGAATGACTGAGCGTTTTTTCAGCTTACTACAAATGAAAATAATTAAACTGTAAACGTCTTTATACCTCTACCAACGTCTTTCAGTCATTTTCAGCGTTTGTAATAACCATATAGGCTTTCAAACTAAATTCATCTTTATGAAAAAATACTCGATACTTAAAGTATTTTTTATTTGTTTTTCAGCTTACTACAAACGAAAATAATTTAACTAAAAAACTCTACATACCTCTACCAACGTTTTTTAGTAATTTTCAGTGTTTGTAGTAATCGTGTAAGCGTTCAAAATGAATTTGTCGATATGGAAAAAATCCGAAAATGGCATTTGATCGGGTCCAAACTGACGTCTTATTAAGAAAATTATCTGCGATAGGATTTACCCCCAAGCTGCTTCAACTCTTTTCCAGCTATTTTGCTGACCGTCTACAGTATGTCCAACTCTGTGGGCATAAATCTGGCACATATGTAACTTGTTCTGGTGTGAGCCAAGGTTGTACCCTCGGGCCGACACAATTTATTATTATGGCTAATGACCTGCCTAAGGTCGTCAGGACGGCAAAGTGTGTTATGTTTGCTGATGACCTGAAGCTATTCTTGGGTATCAATAGCGTACAATACTGTGAGGCGTTGCAGAGGGATATCGATATGGTGGTAAAATGGAGTGAAGTCAATCACTTGGAATTTAATGTCTCCAAGTGCAAGACTATAACATTTACTCGATTACATGCACCCATTCAATATGACTACCACATAATAATATCGGGTGTCCCTCTGGAGCGCGTCTACGAAATCAAGGACTTGGGACTGACATTAGACGTAAATATGACCTTTAATCGGCACATCAATAACATCTGTGCCAAGGCCTTCCAATCACTTGGTTTTGTCATGAGGCAGACAAATGGGTTTAAGGATAGGAATGCTGTTATGGTATTGTATTTTTCCTTTGTGCGCAGCAAACTAGAATATAATTCACTGGTGTGGGATCCGCACGAGCAAAAGTATAAGCTAATGATAGAACGGGTTCAACGCAAATTTGCTCGATACTTATATAAAAAGTTGTATGGGTATTATCCTTATTTGTATCCCTCTCTGTTTTTCGCGGGAATGGTGGGCATCAACACGCTGGAACTGCGAGGTAAGTGTGCGCTGTTGATGCACTACTTCCTTGTGCTGAACAATAGGATCGACGACTCGTCCACGCTAGCTCGCTGTGCACTGTTTGCTCCAGACCGAGTACAGGTGTCGCGCGCCTGTGCCCCGCGATGCCTGTTCGCGGCTCCTCCCGCGCGTACCCTGACTGCGCGATATGCCCCTACAACCCAGGCGCTCAATCTACTGAACGCCCTAATTGCTCAGGAACCTGGCGTCGACATATTTATGTTTAAGGATAAATCTATGTTAAATGTTTGTGTAAAATTATTTAGTTTATAAGTGTTTATGTTTTTGGCTTGCTGTACGCTTTGGTGCGAACTGTTAGTACAGCAAGCAATTGTTATGAAATAAATAAATAAATACTGTTGTTTCCTCTGAAGTGTGCTTGAGGCAATATCCAGCCTTACATCTCTGAAGTAAATATGACAGAGAGTTTAGGGCTAGGCAGAACCACATTTGGTTCAGAGAATCAGCTTGTTTTATAATAGATATCTGTCGTGTTGTAATGGTATTGTGACTGAAATTTAACTGAAGTGTGGTTTTCCACTATAACATTAGGTATACGGCGGAGTAGCAGTGTAGAGTATGCTCCTCTGGGGTAAAGCAGTCAGTAGTCTTGGGCAGCTTGAAACCCTTGAAACACTTATGACTTTCCATAACTTAACTCATTAACTCTAGAGTCCCTCGTTTCGGTCAGGGTTAAATATGCCGCCCGTGACGTAAGACGCTGCTTTATCCCCTTGGTGAATAATCTACTATTATGCCCAAGGGTTTTAAAATACATAATTTGTATTAATGATTCTTTTATGTTGTGCTTCTGTGGCCTTTAATATTTATTCAAAGTTATTATTATATTTTGTGGGTTGCCTTTTCACCAACTGCATAGGATTTTGTCTCCGTGGTGTTTTTTTTGCATGTCTTGATTTCTCAATAATTTGGTATTGTTGTTGGTGTGATTCTAAGGTAATATTTGGCGGTCCTGCAATATTTGGATTATTTTGTGTGGTGTTTTGTTTTGTCAAAGTCAAAGTCAAAGATTTATTTGCAGATAAATATGGTTACAAAAGTTCTTATGTGTGTTTTGTTTGTGTTCCTTTGTACCTGTTTTTCTTGATAGTATTTCTTTGTACACCTCACATCCTTTGTAGTTTCCACGGTATTATACATCATCACATAATGCGGAGGCGGAGGAGAGTTCCGGTCCTTTTTAGGACAATTGGACTTTTTATAATCTTTTGCACATTTTACGCAGCGATATGGCAGCATGCAATACATTTTAGAATGCCCGCATTGTTGACACCTCAGGTATTGTATTATTGTGTTTTTTTCATATGCTCTTCAATTATAACAATTTTAGATTCTGTATCTTTTTTGTTTGGGCCGGCCACAAGGTTAACAAAGAATGTCGACGTTGGTTTTTTCTGGGCCATACTTTACATTAATAATTTCTTCTTGTTCGTTATTTCCAGCTATTTCGGCCTTTTCTATGAAAGCACTGTGTGAAGTTGAATGAAGGAGTTTTTTTACAAGCTTTTATTTAACTTGCAATGTATGTATAGCAAGGCAAAGTGTTTGACCGCTATCAACGATCAATCACACAGACGGAAATCCACATCGCGTCATGCATCTCGCATGTGATTGTTCGATTTGATAGCGGTCAAACCCTTCGCCTTGCCGAATTTATTTGCGCAATTCGGCTGCGGGTCTAATCTTGCAACTGAATTGTATAGCTGTTATTCTTCATCGATTAAGATGAAATTTTGCATACACGTTTAGTTTGGATGACAATGCATGGTTAGCTAAGTGACATCATTCTAAATACAATATCGCGGACTAGTTATTTTTGTACACTGCCTTAATATGGTTACCAAATGAAAGGGTTTGCAGAGAATACGAAAAAAGCTTGTTCTAAAAAAAGATTTAGAAAGATAACTTTTTTTAGAACAAGCTTTTTTACTAAATAATTTGTTTGTATGTATGATGTTCGAGTCAAATCATGCAACTGAATTTTAAAGCAGTTATCCTCAACCGATTGATATGAAATTTTACATAAGTACACCTTTGGTTTGGAGGACAATGCACGGTAAGCTAAAAAGCTTGTTAAAAAAAGGTTTTTTTTAATTGGAAAAAAAATTAATACCAGATGGCATTTGACAGCATTGTTGGTCCTTTCAATTATATGTGTGGACTTGTCGATTTTTACTTCGATAATATTTTTTTATATGATTGTGTTCTCGCAAAATTTATTGCCCGTCCTGAAGTTGGCTTTCTGATGCTCTAGGCGGGGCGCGTAGCTGTTTGTTTATGAGATTTACTACTGCGCAGCCATTGTAGCCACCTTCAGGGCTTTTGTTACAATTTCAAGGAAAAAAATATATTTATTCACAACAGTGTTAATTAATTCTGAAAACTTATTTATGCGGTGGAGAGAGAAAACGTCCCAACAAACGTTTGGGCGTGGCTTTAGGTTCGGGCTCATTTTCAGGCAGGTCAATCTGAAGGGCATTGTACCTAAGTATTGGTAGTTTGGATTGTTTCAGAAGAAGACGACTGTTATAACTTCTACCTGCTTGTTGTCTATAGCTATTTGGAACTCTTTGCAATTTGTGAGTACAAGGTGTTGTTAGTTGGTGTCTGATTTTTCTGTTTGGTAGAAGTTTTGTTAATTTCAAGCTAGTTTTTTTTTTCAATGATTTTATTTGTTTGTCTACTTATAAACAAACTAGGGTTGATAGATTGTTGAACAATTCATTTTCCAGTAGCATTCACTGACTTAGATGCCTGGTGACTCACTCACGTCCAAGTAGTCATCGGTAGCCAATTTTACAGTCTCTGGCCTGGATACCAGAGTCCAAGAAGGTTAGCCGGATCGCATCACGCGTCATATATCGCATTCCACATTACCTAATAGACTTTTCCATATATTTATGGAGGAGTTTGCGATACACTCCATAAGCAATTACCTAAGGCACTATCGTCGCTCTTTTTGGGTTTATTTAGTCCTCTAAGGTCTTTGGGACAATCCCACCGCACTATTCCCAAACCACTGCAACTCCTTTAAGCCAGAATCATCAGTGCTGCTTGCAGTGTGCTTGTTTTGCAGTGGTGCTTTTCTGGTGGGGGCCACCACCAGAAAAGCACAGAGGCAATGAAGGTCGACGAAGTCCCGGAGAATGAATTTAACTGTCTCCTGTGCTGTCTCTGTTTCTGTCTGTGTCCTCTAAGGTCTGTAAAGGTCTGACAACAGTTTATTTACCGCCACCCGATAGTCGGTGTTGGGCATGGCTGATTATCCTTTTACTCGTTTGGCAACATCCGGGGGACACGCGTAGAGTGGGTCTAGGTAAAGATGGCAAATCCTAAGGAAGCGAGTAACTTCACCCCTCATAAGTATGAGTACTTTTTGATGGAAAATTAAATTTGTTTCACTAGAATTTTTTTCGCAAAATTGCCTTACTTACCTGGGTTAAAAATTGCTAATATTGACTATACTTATCTTTAAACTGAAACTGGAATGTTGCTTTGCGGTGAAATTCGATGTAGCGATACTTTCGGTACCTCCTACCTTTACGAGTATTCCCTTGACAAGTCCTTTCAAAAGCAGAATAATTATTGTCTTTTTCTGACTGAAGATTTTAACAATCAGCACACCGACCATAGTAGTAAATTGCTGACGCCCGATAAGAATTGATCCCTGTCCCTCAATAACCTTGTCTGACCTCAAAACTCGGAAGGATATTGTATTTATAATTTAAAGGCGATATACGCCCCAATGTTAACGCAGTACTGGCCGTGCGTCCGCTCGATGCCAAAATATCAATATTGAACAGTTTTATTTGCAAAATATATTCTCAAAAATATTTGAAAAGAATATGTATAACTGCATCTACCCATTTTTCGAAAACAATAACATGTTTACCCCATGTCAGTATGGTTTCAGGAAAAATAAATCTGTTAATACAGCAATGTATAACTTTTTACAAAAAGTCCTTCTAAATATGGATACTAGGTCGGCAGCCATAGCACTATACATGGACATGTCAAAAGCATTTGACCGAGTCAATCATAAAATACTCTTGAATAAATTATATGCATTTGGTGTAAGAGGTAACGTATACAAATTAATTTAATCATAGTGACAGAAAACAGATGGTAGAATTAAAAAGAGTCTCTTTAACTTCCAGAACTGAAGAAACAGTGGTTTCTGAGATTAGAAATATCCTTTCCGGTGTCCCTCAGGGCAGCATTCTAGGCCCACCATTTTTTCTGATTTATATAAATGACATGCCAACAGTTACAATTCACCATATGACTTTATTTGCTGACGATAGTACCTACTATATTATTTACCGGTAAAGACAGAACTGATTTAAAACTTGACTTAAATAGTACCTTAACAAAAATTATAAAATGGCTTGATGAAAATTACTTAACAATAAACCTAGAAAAAACTAAAATCATGAATTTTAGACAGCGAGTACAACCTCATACCAATTTAAATATATGCTACTCTCAAACCAGCATAGAAGAAATCGAAGTTACCAAATTTCTAGGTCTTTATATTGATAGCAAAGTAAATTGGAAGTCACATATAGAGCAAGTTTGTAAAAGACTTAGTCAGAGCTCTTATGCTCTGTACAGATTAAAGAACACTGTCAACCAGTCAGCACTACTAACTGCCTATCATGGATATGTGGCTTCAATCATACGCTACGGGATAATTTTCTGGGGTAACTCTGTGGAAAAAGAGCGTGCCTTTAGAGCTCAAAAACGCTGTATTAGGTCGATGTGCAATATACGCCAAACGGATTCATGCAGGCCACACTTTATTAATTTAAAAATATTAACTCTCCCCAGTGTATACATATATGAAACTGTTATGTTCATTAAATCAAACCCTAACTTATTTGAGTTTTGTACTAGGACCAGACACAAACACATGCTGGGCACAGTTGGCAGTAAAACAAAGCTTTTGCACCAAAGCATCTTTTGTATGGGCCCACGTATCTATAATAATCTGCCGCCGTTTTTCAGAACTATGAGCAATATTAATGCCTTTAAAAAAAACCTCCACGAATTATTGATAAGCAAATGTTATTACTCTATTATAGAATTTCTAAATGACAAGACACTGAAATAGCCGGTTTATTACAACAAACCAATGGGTGCATATGCATGAATTTATAAACTATTACTCATAAACAATGAAGTGACACTATTTAATTGTTTTAATTATTTTGTAGCATTGCTAATTGATGATTTGACATTGCATAATTATACTTATTTAATATTTGTTTGTATTGCATGATAATTTGATATTTTGTATTTTAAATAGACTGATGTTATGAATTTTGTATGCCTCAACGGCGGGACATAGCAGATCTACCTGTAACCAACACAACATCTTATGTACCTATGATCCACAATAAATTATTTGAATTTGAATTTGAAAATATTATTTGATTTATTTATGCTATGTTAGTTATGAAGAAATTCCAGCCATAATTTTTTCTGTGTAAAAATATTTTTAAACATCCAAGTCATTTTGGAGGAGTTTCCAAAAGTTGCGAAAAAATATCGTGTTATTAATTATTTTTTTAAAGCAAAACTATTAGTTACACGAAAAAAGCTTTTGTTAAAAATTATGTACATGAATTAATAATAAATATATTATTTTTGCAAACTATTTAACGGCACTAAAGCGTGTGTAGGCCCTTAAGTAAACCTCGACTTTTTATTCTAATTTATTAATTGCAGTAACACCAGAACGGACAGAGCAACGATGTTCTAGCTAGATGTTGCTGTACAAATGTTTTACCGTGTAAGAGTCGAACCTGCGATACAGCCAATCGTTCGGTCACTGCCTCAACCATGCCGTATCGTTATGAACTTAACTAAATAATCAGGTCGATATACTGAATCAAAACTGCCGGTAGATAGAGGAAAAGATCGAATAGAAAATTAAACATAGTTTTTTCCCCACACAACGTTAGTCAAATTGGCGTTATGTGTCAGATTCCCACACATTTCACTGCAATAAATGTTCTTTTTTAAAGTCAGTCATAATATGTACCTAATATAGTTACTTTTCATGTACCACGCGTATGTACAGACATACCCCTCTATTGTCTAACTCAAATGGTACCTACTGTGGTCTACCAGTGTAGGCCCAATCAATCGCTGACGTTCATTAGTTACAGGTGTAAGGCGTCGTCAAGCTAAACCGCGACGCAGACGTCAGCGTTACGGACTTTGTAGCTTTGTTGAGGTACAGTAGTCACAGCGAATCTTTGTGTCTCTGAAATTGGCTTTACGAACCATTGCGCGAGAAATAGTTTGTCATCGAGTATACTACATAGAATAAGCGAGATAGGACGATGCGGCAAAATAAAGTGAGTGGAAGATGCAGTTATAAAATGCTATCTTTAAGGGCGTCGCCAGCCGATGAACCAGGGGGGGGGCAAGTTAATGTATGGAGGATGGGAAAAAGTATGAATGAAAAAAACGCCCCTTGGCGACGCCCTTGGCTATCTTCTACTTCAATATTGACACAAAAATAGCAACTTGCAGCCAACTTCAGAGACACAAATATCCGCTGCGACTTTACCTAGGTAGGTATCAATCTCATTTTGTCACGTTTACAATAGCATAGGCTTCCAAATAAAAGTACTAACTACAAAGTGAAAAATAACTTTATATTTGGAAGTCGGTGTCCATAACGAATAAAATTGGTACCTACCAAAGACACCGACTTCCAAACAGAAAGATATTTTTCACTTTGTAGTGTTTTTAGCATTTACAGAAAAGCTTTTTTGCAGCCAAACTTTGAGAGATGTTATACTCATAACTTATTAGTTACAGCCTTATACCGCTTAGGTAGTCGTTTGTTGTAGTACCTAGGCCATTATCCATACGTACGTACCCCAGTACAGCAGGCCCATGGCATAAATAAAAATTAAGTAGGTAGTGGTCTACCGTCAACTGGTCATTGCACTTCTCTTTGAAGAGAGGTGAATCCCCAGCCTGGGGTGCGTGCCAATCGCCTGCGTGGTTCAAGGGCTTATTACACTACACGGTATTCAGGGCCCTAAACCCTAATTCAGGGTAGTGTAATAACTGATAGGGAGTAAGGGTTCTCATAATATCGACCTTATTGCTTCGGAATGATTTAGTGACCAGGTATTCAGGGCCCTGAATACCGTGTAGTGTAATAAGCCCTTCAGTCAATTCTCATAAAATAATCATTGTATACTATACAACATCGATAAGTGCTTATTACATTGTAACGTACTTATTTGATGCCTCTTTAAAAGATTATGATACACAAACAATAAGTGTTCGCGTGTCAATATAAAGCACGTGAACTCAGAACTAACTGTAACAAAGTGAACATGAAATGCCTACTTATTTAATATTTTATAATTCTTCGTATCAATTAAAAGGCTGCCCGTGACGTGGACAGAGAACGACTGTGTAACCACATCGTTGGAGTTAATAGAAGTGCATTACCCATCAGCTTGGGACGTCGTGGTTGGTGAACATCTTGAAACTAGCTGAAACCGGAGTGCGGCGCCGCGGGCCGATCGCGCCCGGTCGTGCCACGCCGCCACATCGCCTCAACCGCTTGTTTGACGACTGGCTCTTTTTGTCTCGACTCAACATCCTAAATGGACTAACGAATCATTTAAACACATAAGCTATATCGAAAAATAGGAATACACATCGACTAAACTGCAGACTATGTAGAAGTAACCAGTAGATATTTAAACCGTTTACGAGTTTTGTGGCAATAAAATAAACCTGGTTGGTATTAACGATTACTGCTGATTACTTTGTTGAGTAAGGGACTATATAGGAGTTGATTTGGCTACGTTTTAGATTTTAGACGTGTTCATCAAATTGTTAGATAATGAATGTAGTTTTCCCGATAACTGCTAAAATCTTGATCATTATTGTGTCTACCTCAATAGTCAGAGGCGGATTAAAAGTCGAGATAACTCTAGGGAAGCAGAGTATATGACTATAGTGTGTGTAAGGGACAGATGTATATGACTTGTATACATCTGTCACTTACGCGATCCCAAAATAACCTTACTCTAAGAGCTTATGGTCACCCCCCTGTTCAAAATATATGACAAATCAACTTCAGTCGACTGACTAACCGAAGGAACCGAAAAATACCAAGTTGTCGTCCAGTCATATGACAATATCGTCATTAATTATTAATTTCCAGTTGACGGCAGTTCTTCTGGAACACTGACTTCATCGCTGAGGCACGCTAGTGAAATGATCTTGCAATTAATTTGTATGTCGTATATCTTAATTAGTCATGTCTCTGCTCATCATATACCTCTGTAAACAACATAAAACAGGTTCAGGAGGTTCTTTCAATCATTATTTCCACTTAAGAAGGTTGTAAGTAGTTTGCTTCGGGTTACAATTTTTCTACGACACACTTCAAGTTATTCGGTCACAGGTTTTTGTTTAAATTTATAGTGATATCAAACACTTTCTTAAATAACCTTACATCTACTAAAGTAATCTTTCTAATTTATGTCATTCTCTCAAAAGTGATAAATGAAAGAATATTGTAGTTTATTTTGCCTTTTTCACTTACATAAAGATTAAGAATACGTTTGTATTTTTTTTCTTTTTTTGTTGGTTGGCACAACGTCGAACAAAATTGATTGGATTAATCGAACAAAACCAGCATTAATTAGTAAGTTTTCATTTGTATTTGTATGTCGGATTTATGTTACAATAAACTGTATTTAATTAACAATATATCTAAATAAGTAAAGTCTGTTTTATAACTGTTCTGCATTTCTTACCTCATGCATGGCAGCCTATAATTAAGGCTACACTATATAATGTAAAAATATGAGTACTACAACATGTATTTTTTGGTGTATGCTTTGGCGATTGTCCTTAATTAAACAAATAAATTATACTAATCGATTAAGCCTCAGAGTTGGTTAAGTAGACCTAACTAGATTTATCCGCCCTAATCCTAAGCCGTCTCTTTGCGGTTCTTTGGATAAACTTCCATCACTAACGCAATGAATATAATTTAAGTTATCTATTCGGAAAGAGTAGAATTGAATTGCAAAACGCTCTACTCGCTCTGGGCTGACGATGTCAGTATAGGAAATAGCAGGGAAGGGCTGGTAGACTGTTGGTAAAGACAGAGCTGCATGAAAAAGTTAGAGGAGGCCAGAGGCCTTCACCCGAAGTGGGATCCATACAAAGTCAAAGTCAAATGTATTTATTTGAACTAGGCCATTATGCGGCACTTTTGAATTTACATGTAATAAAAAATTTATTCTACCGTGCATTCGGAAAAGTAGGTTGTTATGGAGAAGAATGCACAAGAAACTCCATACTTACTCTTTTAAAAATATAGGCTTTTTACAATATTTACATAAGTATATACATTCATAAATTCATATACGTGAGAACGATGCACCCAGCACTACTATACTAAATATAGGTATAAAGTAATACAAGCATTAACAGATAAATTCCTTCACTTGATAAATAGGGACATGGTTCTCACATACTTACAAATATTGCAAACATAAGTAAATTACCTAATTCAACAACAACGGAACAGTGTGCGGGTCAATTTTTTTAAACAAATAGAGAAGAAAAACTTATAATAAAGCGTTACTATAATAATTATGAATATACCGTATACAAATAAACTATTTTGATTTTTCTAGACTAAAGATTGCCCTATAGAGCAGGACCAGCATGTTTCCAAGCATTCTTATCCTGAATATAATCATATAATTTGTAATATGCTTGTTTACAAAGTATGCTTTTAATTAAAATTTAAAACAAAATTTTCTTGCATTTAGTTTTAATATCTCACAAGGTATTTTGTTATAGAATTTAACACAGTATCCCATGAAAGATGTGTGTACTTTCGCTAATCTATAAGATACCCAAAAAACTAACCTGTAAGTACTAACAACTAGAATATGTGAAGCCACTACCGTCAAACGGGGTGAATGGAACGCAGAGGTGAATATAAACAAAACTGAAGGGAATTTTAACCCTGATACCACTTTATTGGTTTCAAACAAAGCATCGTATTTTTTAAATCTATACTTCTATACTAATCTATACTAATATTATAAAGAGGAAAGATTTGTTTGTTTGTTTGCTTGTACCGAATAGGCTCCGAAACTTCTGGACCGATTTAAAAAAATCTTTCACCAATAGAAAGCTACATTATTCCTGAGTGACAGGCTATTACGCGTTTTCGGGATATATAGGTTTTTATCCCGAAAGAGTGGTCCACGGGAGCGAAGCCGCGGGGAACAACTAGTACTTAATAATTTAACATATTGGAGTACCATTTAAAATCATTTTCTTCTATTTTTGTTCCTATTCACCCTGTTTGACTGTAACAAACAAACAACTACTAACAACAATTGTACATTGTAATTTCCGTTTCAGCTTGGACAAAATGCGTTCGTATGTCCAAATGTCCGGCTGTTCTCTACAGGTCGCATTTCTCAACCGATTCTCGTGAAATTTTGTTAGCAGGTACGATAATTAAAAGGATTATTTTTTGTCGATTCAGTTTTTTGGAAATTATTTTCCATAAACTGAATCGACAAAAAAATCTAAAAGACAGACTCGCGAGGTCTAGCCACTTAGTCGGCCACTTAGTATCGCATCATCACATCATCAGCCTATTAATGTTCCCACTGCTGGGACACAGGCCTCCTCCCTGTGGGAGGGAACGGGCCGTAATACACCTCGCAGGCCCAATGCGGGTTGGTGGATGTCACATGTCTTCGAATTTTTGGTTCTAGGACATGCCGGTTTCTTCACGATGTTTTCCTTCACCGTTTTGAGAGTAGTGGTGATGAAATAATTTACACAAAGTAAAGCGCCTGCCTGGGCTCGAACCCACGACCTACAGCTTGTAAGTCGCGGCCGATACCACTGCGCCACCCCTGCTCCCCATTAGTACCTAGTTTTATTTATTTGTCTCAATTCGAATCTGAGAAGTAAACCTGCGGCAAGCGGATATTGAGGTTTGTATGAAAAATGGAAAACCTATAATTTTAATATATACCTTTGTCTATATTTTACGTTTATAATATTATTTCATTTTTTATGCACCTGCCATGCTATCTCTCCACCGCCCGTGGTTGACTGGAAGAGAATGCCTCACAGGCATTAAGTCCGCCTATGTACCTACTTTTATTTTGTATAAAGTTTTAATAAATAAAGAACAATGGCAGGTGCCCATACATTGTTTTAGCTAAGATTAAATTCGAAAGTCATTAAATGAAAAATATCTGGTTTAACTCAGGGTGATGTTCTGAATTAGTTTGTGCAAGAATTTTTGTTCGAGAATGTAGAGAATAATAGATATTCAGTCATAAACTTTTGTAGGTTATGTCTGGGTAACTTTTAATAATGTGTTTAATAGGTAATATTATTCAATTTCGTGGAAGTACCAGGGGAATATCGCATTAGTATTTCCCTTACCTAGTTATTTTAGCATAAAATGTGTAGTATACTCTTTGGAAAGAGTATATTTATTTAAACTAAGTGACTTTGACGTGTATCAAAAGGTTGTCGTCAACAACCAAGCTATATTTTTTTTAGACTTGGGTACTAGTCTTTTTGCCAATCATTAATTGAAAGTAATTCATTTATTTCTACTACACTACAATATTCTTACCTACCTGCAAGGAACATCTACACTTAGACATAAACTGTATTGTTAACTCATTTACTGCAATAAATACAATAATGATATTATTACTTAATATAGTTACTACTTGTCACTTAGCAGACAAAATATATAATGGCAACACTAAGCTAAAGAAATGAACTAAAAAACCAAATAACTTTTTATTTATTATGTTTTTTTTATCTGTTTTGGACCATGCCTAAATATACTTTAAAAAACATAGACAATTAATAGAATGTCTTTCGTATATAACTCATTTTCAGACGCTCAAATTTAAGTCAGCTAAAATTTCGCCATTGTTCTTTGTATTGGTGTTCTTTTTTAATTCTTCTGATTTCTAAAAATATTTTGCCTGTAAACCTTACTATTAGGTACTATAATACGTAGGTATTATTCCCGCAATGGATATGGGAAATTATATGTATATGTTAGTTACTGTAAAGTCTGAATTATGGCAAAACATAAGATTTACCAAGTCTTACTGGTAAAATGCCGAAATAAACTAACATAATCGCTAAGTTCGGGCTTTTACCAGCAATCACTCGGCAAATCTTAGGATGTACCTCAGAGACTGGACAATGTTGAAAAAGTTATACCTTTCGCAATAGGTCGGTAGAGTCGTGAAGATAAAAGTTTGGATTATTCGGTTTAGGACAGATTCTGATTTGGGCAGATTCTTGTTACGGCAGATTCTTTTTGTGGCAGATTCGTTATACGGCATACGTAATATGACCAAAATAAACCATACAATTTATGTAATGGTCTATTTAAAGTCAATTTCAAACTAAAAACTTTAATAAAGGAACTTAGGGTCAGTGGGTCATCTTAGGGGCGGAGTTCGGCGATTTTGAGTTTAATCCTTCGGGTCAGTTTCCGCGATTGCCATACCTTTTCTCAGCTGCGCGAAGGTAGCTCGTGCTTTGGCTATCCTTGAAGCGATGTCCTCTTCACTACCTCCAGTCTCTGACACGACGCTCCCGAGATATGTGAACTTGTGGACCCGTTCCACTGCCTCCGTGCCAATCAGCAACGGTGAAGTATTCTTCACACCAGATCTCATCTCTTGGGTCTTCCGGGTGTTTATTTTTAGTCCCGTTTCTGCCGCTTCCTTACTTAAATCTTTCAGTTTAACTTGCATGTCAGCGTGGGTATGACTCAGCAGGCATAGGTCATCGGCGTAATCCAAGTCCTCTAAGACGTTGGATAATCCCCACGCTATCGGCGCTTGTTGTCGAAAAAGCGTACTTACAACATCAGAAAAAGTTCGACATCGAACTCACGATCATTAATTGCAAGCTAAACCACACCCACACACGTCACTCTGGCTGCGAAGCTATCACTGTTTGTTTACGTACAGACGTACATACAGACTATAGTCGTGACAATCTAAGAAGTCGGCACTATAAAGATTTATTAACAAAAAAATCAAATCGACTTCCAAAACAAAGCGAAAAATAACTTTATTTGCCGAATTCGGTGTCGTAAAACGGAAAACAATGGCTACCTAAGATACTGACTTCGGCAAAGAAAGATATTTGTCGCTTTGTTTTGGAAGTCGGTTTGAATTTTTTGTTAAAAATTTATTTATTTACTTCGCATCAGTTTTGGTATTATTTATTTATAGCCAAAGTACATCTCATGACGATTCCAATAAGCCCAAACACGACTAGGATATTTTTTTTTTATTTGCCTACCTTCCGATCATTTTGATAGTACCAATTTCATCGGTAACTTTTTGAAGTGAAACTTCTTTATCGACGTATGGGCGAAAATTTTGTACGTAGAGTCCGTCCAATGAAAAAAGTCCCGCGGAAATACATGGAACTAACAAGATTTGTTAGAGGACAGCGTACAGTCGCATAGAAACTAGCGCCGCGTCTACGGGACTTCTTTCGTTGGACGGTCTCTATCGTCACGTTTTTCGGTTACGCGCCATGTTGCTTTTTAGGGTTCCGAAGTCAACAAGGAACCCTTATAGTTTTTTTTTTTTTTTTTTTTTTATATAATTTATAGGCTCGCGTTTGACCACTATCTCGCCTGATGTTAAGCGATGATGTGGTCTACGGTGAAGCACGCTTGCCTAGAAGAAACCTATTCACTCTTGACTTAAAGACTCCAAGGTTGTAGCTATCAGGGAACAAAGACCCCGGAAGGGAGTTCCACTCCTTAGCAGTGCGCACAATGAAAGTATTAGCAAAACGCTTTGTGCGTATGGGAGGGATGTCCACCATATACCGATGGCGCATGGCCGTACGTCTTGTAGTCCGATGATGGAAAGGGCTAGGCGGAATCAAATTGTGCAGTTCCGTCGCACACTCCCCGAAGTGTAACCGATAAAAAACCGACAGGCTGGCAACTCGGCGACGATGTTCGAGGCTCTGGAGCTTTGAGGCGACTAGTGCATCGTTGCCAATAAGCCTTTTGGCCCGTCTGTCAATCGACTCAAGTGCATCAAGCTGGTATTTGGCAGATCCATCCCAGAGGTGTGAGCAGTACTCCATGCAAGATCGAACTTGCGCTTGATACAACTTAAGCAGCTGTTCCGGCGTGAAGTATCGTCTCACCTTCGCAAGGATCCCCAACTTTTTGGCAGCCAGTTGAGCCTTTGCCTCAATGTATGGGCCAAAATTAAGTGTCGATGTTAACGTTACGCCAAGAAGCTCAAGATGGTCCGTTAACGGTATGGTTACACCTCGGAAAGAAAGAGCCGGGTGAAATTGGCTCTTTTTCGCGGAGAAGAGACACGCCTGTGTTTTTGCGGCATTGAACTTGACCAGATTGGCATCGCCCCATTCGGAGACTGCCTCCAAGGACAAGTTCAAGCGTTCAACCATGGCCTCCCGGAGAGACCAAATCTGAGGCCCAGTAGCCCGCGCGTCGGACACGTATCTCTCAGCAACAGTGCTGTCGTCTGCGTACCCAAAGGTTCCGGGTTTTAGCAGATCATTAATGTGCAGCAAGAATAATGTTGCCGAGAGCACTGACCCCTGAGGGACTCCGGCGTTGATATCTAACTGACCGGACGAGCAGCCGTCGATAACCACTCGGATGGATCGATTCCTCAGGAAGTCCGCAATCCAATCACACAGACCACTAGGCAGACCGAAGGAAGGAAGCATACCAATAAGGCTTTCGTGCCAGACCCTGTCGAAAGCCTTCGAGATGTCGAGGGAGACGGCTAGCGCTTCCCCGTGTCTCTCGATGGCCTCACTCCAGATGTGAATGGCATACGCTAGAAGATCCCCAGTGGACCGATTTCGGCGGAAGCCGTATTGGCGGTCACTGAGGATGTCGTTTGCTTCTAGGTATGCCAGGAGCTTCCCGTTGAGCACACGTTCCATACTCTTACAGAGGATGGACGTTACAGATATGGGTCTGTAGTTGGCAGGGTCAGCTCGACTGCCCTTCTTGGGCACGGGCTGTACGTTGGCTTGCTTCCAAGCCTTCGGCACTTTTCCAGTCTCTATCGATAGGCGATACAGGCGTGTCAAGATCGGAGACAATTCGTTTCGCTCTGTCCGTCTGTCCGTCCGCAGCTTAGCTCAGAGAATCTAAGTACTAGAAAGCTATAATTTGGCATGTATATACATATTAATAATTCCGACAAAGTGGTAACATAAAATCATGAAAAATATTTTTTTTCGGCTACCTCCCATAGACGTAAAGTGGGGATATATATTTTTTTTCTCATCTATCCCATGGTGTGGGGTATAGTTGGATAGGTCATTCAAAAATATTATGGGTTTGTTAAAACCATTTTTTGATTCAGAGATTCGTTCGCGTAAAATTAAGCTTTAAGTTGCAAATTTATGTTAGAGTCAAGTGTCCCCCCCCCCTGCCAGCGAAATGGTTGCTCTTGGCTATATGAAAAAATTTACGGGAGTAGTAAATATAACGAAATTAAAAGGAAAATTATCACGGATAACAAGGCTTTACAAGTTTACGAGTAATAGTCGACCAACTTATAAACTGTACTTGGCACAGTTAAATTTTTGTACAAATGCAATTGAAAAATTGCTTAAATAACGTTGATAGCTGTGTAAAACAGATTAAATATGCTTACAAACCACGTAAAAATATACAAAAATAAAATCATAACATCCATAATAATAATGATTTCTAAATTAATAATGTTTAAGCTCGAATTACGCATTGGAGTGGCTGGAGTCGTCTGAAACCGTTCTAATGTTCATGTAACAACAACAAAACCCTCAACAAAACTCTTTTAGTCCGCATTATTTTGCAACTTCGGAACCCTATTACTGCGCGTGGCCCGACACGCACTTGGCCGATTTCTTTTTTTATCAAAGTTTAGTAAAAAGACTTATTCAAATTTAAGTGAATTTACAAGAAAAGTGAGTGATTATATATTTCGTTTTATAAATTCAACACGTATGAGCATGATTTTAATATTTATAAATTAATTAATTTATAAATATAAATTACTCATTAATTGTATGCATGTCTATAATAATAAAATAGCTTTAATTTAATACGGAAAAAAAATTTTTCTTAAGGCTTAAGCCTTATCTACCCCATTTTCGTGAAGTTGCAAATAGTAGAAAAATGATATGTCGTAAAGAAGTTTCACTTCTTACCTGTGTACTCTGGTTTTTTTTTTTATATCACACATTTTTTTCTTATAAATATTTGCTTCATCATAATTAGTCGGTTAACTATTCGAGATATCTTATACCCGTGACATACTTAGCATTAAGGAGTTCCAGTGGCCGTCTGTGGTCTTCTTCATCAGTTCCACTTCAATCACACTTTTGGAGAGTCGGTTAAAAATGAGAAACGTCATTGGAGACTTATCAAGACTATAAGAATTTTCACATTCACACTTAAAAAAATTACGAAATATCGACTTCATGTAAATGTTTTAGGCTGCTTTATAATCTTTTCAGTGTTGAGCTGAGGTGTATCTGTAGGAGTAATATTTGACCAGGTATGTTTAAGACCTATAGAAAGAGCGTGTGTTACAAATGAAGTAGAGAGCAGTGGTGGCTTAGTGGTATAGGTCCCGACTTATAAGTTGTAGGTCGTGGGTTCAAACCCAGGCAGGCGCTTTACTTTGTATAAATTATTTCACCAGCACTGCTCTCAAAACGGTGAAGGAAAACATCGTGATGAAACCGGCATGTCCTAGTAACAAAAATTCGATTACATGTAACATCTACCAACCCGCACTGGACCCGCGTGTTGGATTGGATTACGGCTACATTAAAATTGAAAAATAGGAAAATGGCGGTTCTTGGGCGCCATATTGTTGGGGCCCAAATATTTTTTCTTCCAAACCTGTCGTTTGGGGTATCAAAATAAAGGGTTTTAAGAGGTGATTTCAAAAATATATAACCCTTATATGTTTAAATGACACTGATATGAAAAAAAAATTACTAAAAAGTTATAAATAAAATAAGTTAATTAAAAAAAACAAAAAACCCGACTGTAGTTCGCTTTTCAAGCAGTAGGGTATTTTGTTTTTTTACCCGACTGCCGAAGGAGGGTAATGTGTTTATCAGTCTATGTATGTATGTATGTATGTATGTATGTATGTATGTATGTATGTTTGTTCCTATGTGGCGTTCTAGAGACCAAACGCGTTGGCCGATTTTGATGATTCTTACGTCAATCTATTCGTCTTAATCCTGCGAGTGTCACTGGCTACATTAAAATTGGAAAAAACAAAAATGGCGGATTTTGGGCGACATTTTGTGGGGAAAAAAAAATTTTTTTCTTCCAAATCCAACGTGTGGGGTATCAAAATAAAGGATTTTAAGAGGCAATTTCAAAAATATATAACACTTATATGTTTAAATGTACCTAATTCTAAAAAAAATAACTAAAAAGTTGGAAATAAAAAAAGTTAATTAAAAAAATCAAAAAACCCGACTGCTTAAAAAGCAAACTAAAAAGACGTAAACAAGAAGAAAATCATGCTGTGCAGTCGGAGGATACATATTCGCGAGCTGGCGGACCAAAAGCAGATGTATCCTCCGACTGCACAGCATGATTTTCTTCTTGTTTACGTCTTTTTAGTTTGCTTTTTAAGCAGTCGGGTTTTTTGATTTTTTTAATTAACTTTTTTATTAGTATACTGAACAACAGCCTAACTGCTTAATGAATTCGGCAAGGCAAAGGGCAAAGAGTATGAATAATCGACCAATCACATGCGAGATGAAAGACGCGGTGTGGATTTCCGTCTGTGTGACTTTGCCCTTTGCTTTGCCGAATTCATTACAATATTTTTTTCAATTTCAATTTATTTCAAGCAACACAGACTCATCACAACAATAATAGCAGCACACGCAGTCACATTAATTAAACTCAAATACAATACAAAACAATTAAAATTTGATACATTAAAAGTAAATTAAATTAGATAAATAATTGTCAATCAATCTGCCTAGCCTTTTCCCAACTATATTGGGGTCGGCTTTTCTTACCAGATTCAGCTGGGTACCAGTATTTTACCACTTGGTCACCCATCCACGGATCGACCTCGTCAAGCGTTGCTTAACCTTGATGATCGACCAGTGCGGCTGTTATTATTTAGCCACGAGCTCCTCTAGATAAAAAAAAAACAGTCAAGTGCGAGGCTGACTCGCGCACAGAGGGTTCCGTATAAACAGCTACATTCACCAAAACAAATAGCAACATTACTAACGTTCATAACCAATGAAAGCATCGAACACTGCTCTAAAGAAGGGACAAAATTAACTTTGCCGTTCGAAAATTGTTGTCTCCTTACGTCAATATTCAAAATTTTACTTTTCCAAGTACATTTTAAAAGTTGGTCGACAGGTATTCGTAAACTTGTGAAGCTTACTTTACTTAGCTTTAGTTTTCCTTTTAATTTCGTTATATATACAACTACCGGATCTTTTTCAGATATCAAAAAGCAACTGAGACAGATGGCGTTAGTGCCAATGTTAACTTCGGCTCCGAAATTAAAATTGTTTTGGCGCGCGACGATGGTAAGGGACCAGACGGGATGACCATAATGCTTTGGAAGGTGGGCAGGCCTTTGGTGTGGGATGCAACATGTCTCGACACCCTTGCGCCATCCCATCTTCTTAGCACGGCGGGATGTGCTGGGGCAGCTGCTGCTGGTGCCGAAAACCTCAAACGGCGCAAATACAATAACCTTATTGGAAGTTATATATTTTAGCCGTTTGGGGTTGAAACATTAGGTCCATGGGGTCCGAGTGCTCTTCGAGTATTTCGAGATGTAAGCAAACGGCTAGTCGACTCTTCACGTGACCAGAAGGCTGGACTTTTCCTTGGCCAGAGAGAGAGAGAGAATCAGCATTGCCATCCAACGTGGCAATGCTACCAACGTTCTGGGCACTTTTCACGTTGACAGCGATGTGGACGAATTTTTTGACGCCATATGACCCCTGCCCTTTTTTATACGCGTTCGTTGTTTTATTTTATTTTTAATTAACTGTATATATAGGTAGTTATTGTTATTTAAGTTTTAAATAGTATGTAAATTTTAATTGAAATAATATAAAAATACACTTATGATAACATAAATTGTTTTTAAATTATCTACATCGTTTTCAAGTGTGAATAAGTAGTGAAATAGCATCAGTGTATTTCGATAAATAAGTGACAGTGTTAGCAAACAATCCTGTCAGTTAATACTAGTGATATAAGCTAAACTATAAAACAGTGTAAACATAGTGTACACAAAAGTAAAACATAATAATCTTTGTATAAATAAGGATTTAAAACAAACAGTGCTAAAACCCGGTGACTATTTAATCGTTTTACATTAAAAATACTTAAAAAATCCACAAAAACAACTTTTTTTAAATCGCGGTCACTATTACAACAACAAAACCGGCCATGTGCGAGTCGGACTCGCGCACGAAGGGTTCCGTACTTGGTAAATTGAGGTTTACGATTAATGACGTATTAAAAAAAAAACTACTTACTAGATCTCGTTCAAACCAATTTTCCGTGGCAGTTTACATGGTAATGTACAAGTACATCATATTTTTTTTTTTAGTTTTATAATTCTCTTATTTTATAAGTTACAGGGGGGGGGAACACGTTTTACCACTTTGGAAGTGTCTCTCGCGCAAACTATTCAGTTTAGAAAAAAATTATATTAAAAACCTCAATATAATTTTGAAGACCTATCCATAGATACCCCACACGTATCAGACTTGACGAATCCATAAGGGTTCCGTTTTTGCCATTTGGCTACGGAACCCTAATATGTCATTTAAATTAATTTGTAGGTACGCAATAAGGCTGCATGCTATGCAGTTTCCAATTTACCAATTAGAAACATTTAGGAACGACCTATAACTTCTGATCTAATTATTGCTTTTGAACAGATTGCAGATGCTGGACGTATCCACTGAGAAAGATACTTATAGGCAGGTATGTGTGCCGAAATAATATACTGACCAATATGTATTTTATTACTACTCAATGTTTATTGGCCTTTATGACCATGTGGTATGTGGATTACCGAAAATTTGTTGAGCAGAAGATTTACGAGCGGGATAAAGTGCGAGCAGCCATGCTTTATGTCCGTGAAGACACGGGAATGAGCATATTTTATAGTCGATTCACTTTGCTTCCAATGTAAATAATATACAGTATTCACTAAAAATAAACACATACATAAACAAAGTAAATGGAGTTGAAGTTCGGCTGAGCGGTCGCTGGAACTGGCAGAAATCTCGTCCTAACTAGAACGAATAATTGTTGTAATTAAAAACTGCCGTTTGTAAGGGCGCGTGGTGATGATGTTTATAAAGAGTCGGGGCTGAGGCTTCGCGGTCTCTGGTCGACCGATACCGCGCGACGGACCGCACGCGCCACGCGTTTTTCCGCTTCGCGAAACACGATGCGAATTTGTCTATAGCCGGGTTTTAAAAAAATAACAACTATCGAATTTAAACATAAAATTCAAAACTTTTTATTGCTTAATTATTTGCATAATTCTACAAGTTAGTGACTCTAAAATTGGTGTGTTTTAGTTTAGTGAATAAAAAAGTGATAAATATTTTATTATATTGCAGTTTTAAAGGACGTTTTCTTCACTGGAAATATTTTAAGGTAAGGAAAAAACTGAATAAAAGTTGTTGGGTATTTTTATCAGTTTGTCATTACGTATATTTGTTGAGCTCTCAATGCTCACCCGTATCAAACCCACCGGTATTGAGGAAACAGCTGTTACGTTTAGCTGTCGTATAAATTATTGTTTAGTACCTAAAGGCATCGTTATCATACCTATTGTAATCACTTCAGCAAATGACGACATGAAAATCGAATTAAATATCCACCCGTCATGTTTTTAATTTGTACCTGGGTAGGTACATATAGCAACGTAAATAAAAAAGTAACCTTTATTGCTTTTCATAGATAATTTAAATTTTTACAATGTTGGTTGCATGCCTTAAAAAAAATAAGTAAAAAAAAATATTTTAAATTAATCGTAATAAAAAAAAAGTGTTGGCAACTCTTCTATTTATTTCCCTATTAATTGTGTCCGCTGGGGATATTAGTTGTCCTAGATAGATATATTCATCTACGTATTCTATTTCTTCAACGTTCACTATGATTGGCATTTGTTGATTGAATTTGGTTACGATTTTGGTCTTCGTAGTGTTCATGGACAGCCCTGCAATGGCACTTTCATCTAATAGTTGTTGTATCATTATTTCTAGATTGTCTGGGCATTCTGAAAACAAAGATAATGTCGTCTGCGAATCTTAAATGCTTTAAGTTTTATGTTAAGCCCGTACTTATCCCAATCCATATTATTAAATATTGCTTCTAGAACTGCAGAGAACAACTTAGGTGAGATACAGAGGAGTTCGTCAAGGGAGGATCCCCTTGACGAACTCCTCTGTTGGTGTGAAATTTCTCCACTTTTCTGTCTAGCTTCACCAATGCAGTGCTTCTTGAGTTTATACTTTTTAGTAATCTTATATATTTTCCTTGCACTCCCTATTTCGTAGTTTCTCCCTATTCCGGATGTATTCATGCTCCAGAGAATCGAATGCCTTGTTAAAATCTATGAAAGCCAAGTAATATACTTTATTATTTATATTTTATTATTATTCATACCCATGTTACATGTGTTTAATTACCTACCTACTTAAATAATATAATTTTATTCAACTTGAAATCTATTTATGTATCGGTAGGTAAAAACCGAAATAAAGAATTTACCTGCTATAGAGAATTAAGAGCAGCTACATTAGTACGAGTAGATACCTACTTAACTTATAAATAAAGTAGATAAAAGTCGGTAAATTGGTACAATACACATTTAATTTTACCTATTTATATTTTGTAAAAGGCTTTCGAGTCTGTTGAGATATTTCTGCAATTCTCTATAGTATGTACTTAGATACAGACTTAGAAAAATATCTCGTCGAAATAAAACATTGTCACCTTTTTGGAAACATTCCTAATCGTCTTGTCGCCGTTTTTTTGTGGACTTGGATTTTCGCTGAATATCCTGAAAACACGATAACCAACATCGAATCTGACTTTGGTGGTACTTTATATTCAGCGTTATATTAAGAAAGAACTCCTTAATACCATCTCATATTATCAGACCAGATTTGGTCCACGACTGGACATAAAACAGCCTTAATAGTCTCTAGCTGCTACCAGCCTACTTATTACGTTATTTACATAAAACAATAGAGTAGGTACCAACTATAGTATTTACCGAAAAGTTATAAGTAATTATTCACTCAAAGTCATCATCATTATCTGGTACCTTCAGCACTTAGTAACTTAAAATTGTTCGCCGTTATAAAGAAAATTGTCAGTTAATTGTATGGGACTAAACGGGGCATATGATGGGCTGTAATAATCGCAGCGTTGATTGCTTAGATTAATTAGATAAATAATTAGCGGCTTCCAACAAGGTGTCGTTGATAACAGGTGAGGACTTATGAGTGTTTCTTCTTTGTGTTGAATACATATTTCACACTTTTCTAATAGATTGTATAAATGCAAAAGTAACTCTGTCTGTCTTTTATGTTTTCACACCAAAACCGCTAAATCAATTTTTATGAATTTTGGTATAGAGATAGATTGTACCTTGGCCCATGATCCAATCTATGTACTTCTGGACATGGAATACAATTTATCCGGGGCGTTCTGGACATGGAATCCCTGGTGTTCAATACCTTGGAATTATTTTCTACTTCACAAGCTGGCGAAGCCGCCTGCTAGATGTTAGTACACTATATAAAGTATTATATCGAACGCAATTTAATCGTTTAGTTTAGGACATTAGTCACGTCATCACGTGCCTTGATTGGTGTATTTAAAGTTAGCTCTACATTTGTTAAATAGGCTAGTATAGGGGTCGCCAATTATTTTCATTTGGGGTACCGTTTTGAGGGTTCCATAGTCAACAACCATGTTTACCATAGAGTTTCGCCATGTCCGTCTTGTCCGCAGCTTAGCTCAGAGACTCTTAGTACTAGAAGTCTAGAACGCTATAAATTGGCATGGATATACATATTAATCACGCCGATAAAGTGGTAAAATAAAATAAAGAAAAATATTTTTTTAGGTTAACTCCTGTACGTAAAGTGGGGATGTTTTTTTTCTTCTCGTCTATTCCATGGTGTTGGGTATCGTTTGATTAGCCTAGATTATTGGTTGATTAGCAATTCAAAAATATTATGGGTCTGCAAAAACCATTTTTAGATTCAGGGATTTCCCCCCTCCTGTCAGCTATTTGTTTGCTTTTGGATATGTAAAAAAAAAATTAAAGGAAATCTATCAAAGCTTGGCTTTTCAAATTACAATCTATGAAAAATAAAAAAGTATCATACGTAAATTATATTGTACTACTTACTTAAGGTTCACACAAAATAGAACGGGGTCGGAATTCCGGATCTGGACCGCTGTCCAACATTTGGTGACCCCTGGGCTAATAGGTAAGCCAGAGTGACCAATAAGTGGCCAACATTGTCTATAATCCTGTCTAAGGACCATTGACTCTCTAGCTTTAAAAACAATATACACATCCACAAGGGTGAAATAATTCACGAGCTAGAAATATAAAATATTTCATCAATTAAATACCCGAATTAATGGCACGGATGCAAACAAATATATTCGACTTATCTACGGTAGCCTATTCGACAGTATAACCCTCACCAAACTTCTGGGCCACCCTGAAGTTGGTTTACCGGATGCGCAAGGCACGAAACGGTGCTGTTTTTGTGTGAGATTTCCTACTGCGCAACCATTGTAGCCAACTTCAGGGCGGCCAAGAAGTTTGGCGAGAACTATAAAGCCACGTGTGTGTTACGATGCGAAAAAAATCGCTTGTTTTTTTGGTCCTGTCCGTGAAAGCGCGAAATGTACAGTAGTCACAGCGTATCTTGTGTCTCTGAAGTTGGCTCTGCGAACCATTGCGCAATAAACAGTTTGTCATCGAGTATACTGCATAGAGTAAGCGAGATAGACGATGCGACAAACGTAAGCGAGTGAAAGAGGCAGTTATACAATGCTATCTTCATCTTCGACATTGACACACAAATAGCCACTGGGCAGGGTCTTGCAGTCAATTTCAGAGATACAATGATCCACTTCTGTTATATTTAAAATGTTTAGCAATAAGAGAGTAGATAAACAACCTTAAATCTAAACAATTTCCTTTAAGTCTGTAAGTGTTGATAAGTAAATAAAGCCCTGTTGTAATTATTACTACCTACATATGAAAGGCACTCGACTGATTAAACAAACGAGGATTAAATGAACACTTAGGTAGATGCTCTAGTTATTCTGGCAGGTTTCGTTGAAATTTTATTGCCTGCATCAGCTGAAAACTTGAAAATGATCGCTGAATTTGAAAACTCCAGTTGTTTTTACTACTTTGTTCAACGTGTACTGAAAATATGACGCTCTGGGGAGAAAACATTACCTATTATTATTTTTAGAAAACTTTATATTCAGGTGCCGAAATCGGAAAAGCTAAATTAAATGCAAATTAAAAAAAAGCAGAATTAAATTAACATCGTTATTGGGAGCATTACGGAAAGTTGCAAACTGTATTCCAAGTAAAGTGCGCACTTTGATTTATAACTCTTTAGTCAAATCGCATTTAGAGTATTTGATTGAGGTATGGGGCTCCGCAGCAGTTACTAATTTAAACTCACTTCAAAGAGTTCAAAATAAAATAATTAAAACTCTGTTCCACTATCACTATCTCACTCCAACAAAGACCTTATACGAAAAAACTAAACTATTAAATATTAGACAGCTTTACATCTACTACACCTGCATTCTTATTAAAAGCATAACTACAAACTCAATACAAACTAACATACAAATAAAGAAAAAAACAATGTCATATAACCTGAGAAATAGATATAAAAACAAACTAGAAGTCATCAGCGTACGCACTAATTACGGTAGAAGGACTATATTATGTGAAGGAGCACAGCTGTTCAATGAATTGCCGGACGATATAAAGGAGTGTCATAACTTAAATACATTTAAAAATAAGCTTAAGAAACATGTATGTACATTATAACTTCTAAGGCTCTGGAGGAAATTGTATTTTACTGTATTATTATAATTATTGCTCTGTATCTCATTATAAGCGGACTGTAAGTTCTTATGAGAAATAAATTTCTTTAAACCGAAATTGATTTGCCTAATTACTTTGCTACTCTCTAGAAAAGTAAGAGTGTCTTATGCAAACTACATTGTTTTTATTAATTATAAATCCTCGGAAAAGCAATCTTCCTAGAGCTCGCCTTAGTAGGATGACGCAATAGTTCAAAATACTCATATATATATTTTCAGCAAATTATTGACAATAAATTATGCCTGAACAATCAATATATTGGGATCAAAAAATAGGCGATAAGTGACACGTACGATGTACTCTTATTGGTGTATGTGTATTAAAGCTTAAAAGACTGCCTAAGCGTTCTAACTATAAAATCATTAAAACAGCATTTCTACAGAATTATGAATTAATAGGTAAGTCTGGATTTTAGAATTTAGTTAGGAACTCATTATTCTGAAAAAAATAGTGTTTTTATTTTTATAACATTTTTCTATTTGCATTTTTAAGTACTTCTTTATAAAAAACAAATAATAAAAGGAATGGTTGTCCGCCGGTGTCGAAAGCAAGGTCCAAGCTACCGGTGGTTAGGGCTCCAGAGACAGGAACCTCCTCACCATATCTTCTCACAATGCGAGCCGTATCGTGGAGTACTGCTTTTACTTGGCTTTATTTTTATCATCATCATGATGAAAGTATTTTAACGGCTCTCTAAAGTGCACGGTACGAATAATCCATCATTATTTTTTTTTATTTATAGGCTCGCGCCTTACCTGATGGTACAAAAAAAAAACAGTGAACGGTTGAGATCATCACTTGTGCCACGATCCTATAACTATAAGTTTCCTCTTTGAAACGTGACCATTATTTTTAATTCAAAACAGGACACTATTTAAATGAATGTTTTAGGGTTTAGCCAAAATAGATGGTAGACAAATTTTTGTACTGTCGATTATGTAACTTAGTATAAAATTATTTCATTTCTAGTTAGCTAATCGAAATTGATTAACATTGAAAAGAAACACGTTTATTTTGCGTCAATAGTCTAGGCGACACCTTTATTTATGTTAAAGAAATTTTTGAAGAAAACGAAATTCTTTCCTCTACTTTTTCAAAGCCTTTCGAGCACTCCGGCAACCTAATTGTGTAAGTTCCCTAGCTTTGTATTGTGTTCATCCGTCACTTCATCCCTTGCATTAATTGCTTCATAATTATGTTCAAAAATCCGTCTACTCGGTAGCGTCAAACACGCAATGAATATTGTTGAGTTACCAAAATGAAAGGGAAGAAGTGTGCTTTGTGATGTTAAAACAGATACGCAATTAGGGTATTTAGGGTGCTGGACAGCCGCGTTCAAAACTTATGTTATCCGAATGTCCTTACTTTGGTATTGTTCGTCGAATCGTTGAGGGCTTACATACGCTTTAGTGCCGTAAAACGGTAATTTTCTAAAGCATACTCCTTAGCAACGGCTAGGTTAAAAGGTTTGAAAAAAATATATATTTGTTATTGTTTCATGTACATAATTTTCAACACAAGGTTTTTTCGTGTAACTAATAGTTTTGCTTTAAAAAAAAATTAACAACACGATATTTTTTCGCAACTTTTGGAAACTCCTCCAAAACGACTTGGATGTTTCAAAATATGTTTACACAGAAAAATTGATGGCTGGAATTTCTTCATAACTAACATAGCATATGTAAATCAAATAATATGTTGCAAACAAAACTGTTCAATAGGAGGTCCGATATTGATATTTTTGCTCCGAGCGGGCGCATGGCCAGTACTGCGTTAACAATGGCGCGCATATATCGCCTTAAATTCTGAGTTGAGCAGCACGGTTATTGACAAATGAGTGCACTGACTGGACAGGTCCATTCAATCTGGCTGCTTCTTTCCTCAAAAGACCATTTCAGACATCAATCTAAATGATCTTCACATGATCTAACCAAGATTTTGTCTGGACTTTAAAGAGAAAGAGAGAGGTCACTCTGAGTTTGTTTTGGCCTTTCTTCTCAGAGCAGTCAGATAGGAAACGCCGACCTCATCTAGTTTTAAAAAATATGATCGACATGTAAAAATGTTTGTACAAACCAACTTAGAGAAATAAAATCATTTATCATTTATGTATTAAGCTTGTAGCTACCAACTACAAAATTGCCAAAAATATACAAAATAATTCGATATAAAAGCATTTGTAAAATACAGTGAGCATCTGAAAGCATTATGTACATAAGTACCTCTATTATACCCATAGCGAATTTACTGTTTCTAACAACAATGACTGATTAAGAGCTGCTTTAAGGTAAATAACCTACCATACAATTTTGTTTCTTAAGCCGATAATCCCACCTGAAAATACCCTGAAAATACCTTAACGACGCAGACGTCCGCTATTTGAGAATACAATTGATTCATTAAGTTCTGACTGACGTAAGCAGATGTGTAGGTACCTATTGTTTTTAAAAGGGAGAGGTTGTCTATGACAGAAATGGCTTCGTCATACGTAGTACGTAGAACATGCACGGGTACATACAGTAGTGATTCATAGGAGCATCGATGTTAGGTATCTGTGCTTCCTCGAGGAGAAACATCCAGGGCCATTTTTATATTTAATATGCACTTAAACAGAGAAGAATGTAGAAAAATAATCAAATTATGCAAAAAATTAAGTAATTGAATTGATGAACTTTAAAGCGCCGTCCACACATTTCCGGCAGCCTAATTGCGTAAGTGAATTCTGCAAAGCAAACAAGTCGGAACCTTCCCAAAAACGACTTTACGTATTGCATATTAAACTCTGAAAAGGAAAGGTTATGCTCCTATCCATTACCAATATTTTGACGTAGAATTGATTATAAAGAATGAACTTTCAAAAAATGAACATTTAAAAACTTCACTATTGGTATTGTGTAATGGAATTATGTCCTTATGATTTGGAAATAAATCATTCGAGTTTGATGAAACATAACGCAGAAGATTAACTTCAACTCAAAGGAGGATGTTTGTACTCTTTCCAAATTAGGTTCACTATACCGAAAAAGTTGAAAGAAATGATTCTTTGAAGGAATCGACTTGTTTGCTTTGCAGAATTCACTTACGCAATTGGGTTGTTGAATTTAAAAAAAAGTCCGATTTTTTAAATTTATTTTGAAACTTTACATATCATAAATTATATTGTCGTTGCAAAAATCTCTTAAATATTTTTTTTCAATTTATTATAAGCAATTGAAAATCGATAAAATTTTAAAAAGAACCACCTGTCTACGAACGGGCCATGATTGGTCGCCATGTTGGTGACGTCATAACGTTCAAGGAATTTCACCATAGTACAGTGTCACGTAAATTGACTTTGCAAAAATATTATTTATAACAGCAAATTTTATTTAGACATGTGTGATAAAGGATTCATAGAGGCAAATTTCGAAAAGATATCCATCTGATGGACGATTTGGAAAAATTGAGCATAAGTAAAGTAGTCGTAATGAATATTACGTGATAGTGGACCGCGACAGGTGTTTGTCATTGTTGTTCATTGTACACATTACATTTAGAAACATAATTGTTATAATGTAATTGTTGTTACATATGGGTAGGTGATATTCGTGTAAAATAAAAAGCTAACAAACACGATTGGCGCGCAACTTCGACTTTAGATATCAAAAAACTTCATAGGTACCACTAAATAATATACAACCCGAAATCTGTGGAGCCTTTTTTTTTATTAATTTTTTGCATTACATCCTTAAAATTTTCGGTATTTTTAATTATTTGCATATCCCTTTATAATATTAAACACAAATATCTATATAATATAATTACAAACACTAAACAACTTTGTAGAACAAAAACGTGAAAATATTAATTCGGTACATTTTCAAATATCTCTTAAATGCGTCGACCGATTTTCACAATTCAAACAGAAATATTAGTTTTACGCCTATATCCGTCATTTAAAATTAAAATAATGAATATATCTCCATAAACAAAAAATCATGTTTTTTTTTTTTTTTTTTTTTTTTTTTTTTTTTTTTTTTTTTTTTTTTTTAATACGTGGCGTCTCGCAACTCAGTCATAGTGACTGGTTAGCTGCTTAACCGGGCTTTCCTACGGAGACTAAACTATTAGCCTCCAGCTAGGCAAAAATTTACTAAACCTAAGCGACAACGCTGAGGGCTACCCCAGTTGGGGTCGAACCTCGGCTCAGGGCGTCGCTGGGGGGACAACTAAGGCTGGATCTAATAAAGTGATTCTACCATCCGTTCGGAATAAGCCTACGTGGAGAAGAACGGACAAGAAACTCCAATTAACTAATTAGAATTAACTATGGCACAGCTATTCGCGGGCTGGCTACATAAATAATGACTGTGACTTCGCGGCGGGGCCTCGGCGGCGAGGGCGGACCAATCGGTATGTATGCTACGTTTGACTAGGTGTTCGTACTATTTACGAACCCATTGACCGTCCTTGTAGACAAGGCTGTCAAGTTCCCTGGTAATGCACTCGTACCTCGAGAAGAGGGCACTGCATGAAGCGGGGGTGAGAGGGCCTGCATTCCGGATTTCTGCATCCAGAGCACGGGCCTGAGGGGTCATCCATATGGAATACGCGCTGATTATATTCTCAGCGACGCTCAAATATGGCTTGTGCCCGGAGGGGGCTACAGGGGGCGGGCACATGGCGGCGGTGGTGGTGGAAGCCACCTTCCGGTTTTGTGCGGGCATGGGGGCAGCTGGGGCCACTGGGTCGGGGATTGGATTTGGAGCTGCAATGGGGTGGGCCATCAGCGCTGGGATAGGCTGGGAGTAAGTCTGAGGAGCCACACTTTGGTGGTTCAGCTTACCCCATGGTGAAGTCCTCTGAGGGGCTAGACGGGGGGGTGGTTGGGAAGAGGGAGCCATGCGCATTATGTGCGCATTGTATCGCTTGGCCATTTTAGGCGCAAGCTTGGGGGCTTTTGGGCAACCCCGGTAATTAGCCGGGTGCCCGACTTGGCCACAGAGCACGCAGCTGGGAGGCTCCGTGCACTGTGTGCGGTCTTTGGGACGGGGACAATCCTTAGTGCCATGATCACCCATGCACTTAACGCACCTGGGTGTTGCATAGCAATGGGCCTGAGAATGGCCATAAAGTTGACAGTTGTGACACTGTCCTACAAGATGGGGGCGGTAGGGTTTTTCGATCGAAATGCCCGACAGGGAGCACACGGTCTTTATATTGAAGATCGGGTTGTAACCCTCAGTAGGGCTACAGACAACTAATACAATATCGTACTGTTGTCCGCCTCTCGCTTTATGCAAGCGGTGGACTTCAGTGACGGGGACATTCTGGTCAAGAAGGTCCTTACGGATTTCCTCCGTAGGGATCTCTTTTGGGATTCGCCTAATGACTACACGGACGGGCTTTTCCTCAGGGAGGGAGTAAGTATGGAACGAGATGTTCCTATCTTTGAGGTACCGGGTTAGATTCCGGAAATCAGTGGGAGAGGGGAGTTGGATTCTGATGCCTTGTTGGCATGCAGTGGCTTTCGTGTAGTTGATTTTCCGCTCAACACAAGCGTTTGAAATATCGTTCCACTTGACTTTATCCTGAAGATAAACAGGTGGAGGGGGACGGAGCTTCTTGTTGGTAACTATTACCATGGGACTGGGGCTGCGGTTGGACCGCTGAGAAGAAGCAATGTCAGGGGTGGGGGTGATTTGCCTTACGGGCGAGGCCGGTGGCAGAACAGACTGAGGAGAGGTTTTTGGTACCGCCTTTTTGGCCTTGGTAGCATTTATGGGACTACTCCTCTTTTTCCTCTTTCCTCCAGAGCAAACTACGGAGTCACCGTCGGAGGAGACGGTGTCGTAGTCGTCTGACCTATTGGGGACATTTGGGTCTAATGGGTCGTCAGCAACTGAGTTAGCTTGGTCAGCCAAAGCTTCCCATTCCTCGTCAGTGCTGAGGGTTGCTCCCTCTTCCATGGGGGAGTCATCATCGTCCGCCCAGATGGTCTTGGACTTGGACTTGGGTCTGGATTTATGGAGGGCGGCTATGCGCTCTTTATAGCTTTTATAAGCTTTAACTTGAGTAGCTATGGGAGAAGGAGGATCTCTCCATGATCGGGTTTTCTTAGGCTCGACGGCCGGTTGAGAAGAAGTTTTAGGAGAAGGAGGATCTCTCCATGAACGGACAGTAGCTTTAGCTTTAGGCTCGACGGCCGGAGCTGGGGGCTTAGGTAGAGTCGGCTCACCAGTCCCAGAAGCGGGCCTGGCTACCGGGGAGGGCGACCTGGGCGAGACCTGGGCTTCGCTCGGCACGGGTGCCTGGCTAGGTCCAGGGGCCCCGGTCGGGCCCGAAGCGGGCACATAAGAGGCTAAAGCCTGACTTACAGCATGGCTGTATTTTTTGGAAAGTTTTTCCTTCTCGAGAATCTCGTGAAGGAGTTCAATTATTGCCGCGAGCGACATAATTGAGAATTATAGGTCCGGTGAAGCCGGGAGAGGGTATCTTCCCCGGGTGGAGGGGCCCGGGGATGTGTGCAAACCTACCCTCCCAGTCGGGTTAGACTGGGAGGTGAGTATCTGGTGAGCCCTAAGCTTGTCTACCTGCCACCAATCTTATTGGGTGACAGGGCCCTAAGGTACCGGTAAACCCACCGAAGGTGGGCCACCCACCAATGTGTACCGAAGAAGTCTGGCACGTCGGGGTAGACACACCCGACCGTGCCAGGTGAATGCTGGGGGACGAAGCGGGGGTTGACTAGGCTATCTAACAAGGCCAACTGATCCCGCTCCCGACTCCAATGACTGCCGTGTCCTTAAGGGACTTGGCGGGTGCTTGGGGCACACCCCACTGGCTTGTTAACACCGCTAGGTTTCCCGCCAGGGACCACAAAGAGTGGATTTGCCCGGAAGGGCCAAAATAGCTGCCACTACTAGTAACCAAAGTTACTAGTAGCGACACCTTTGGAGCGGCGTGCGGAGACGCGACGGCCGCAGTGACGTCACGCAGAGGGGCGCGACGAGGCGGAGAGTGGGGGCGCCGGAGAGCGCGGTGGGGCGACGAGCAGCGAGACGTCCGCACGGAGCGACGGCTGGCGAGCTACCAAAAAATATCATGTTTTCAAGTTACGTAATTATACAAAAATGTCAACTTTGCTCGAAAGTTCCCTTAAAAATTTACTTTTCTCAATCTTTAATGATCAAATTAAGAAATTAATCAGAATTTAATACTAAATTAGAACAAGATAACAACATAATTAACATATTCTAATTGGAATCTAGTTAGACATAGAACATTTCTCAAAACTTTAGTACAGTTTGCTAGGTTAGGTATTGCGCGAATCACATAATAATGGAGAGTTATTTGTAATATTCGTACATAATGATGCGAAGCAAGCACGATAACTTTTAAGGTTCGATATTTATGATCAATGTATTCGATATTCATCAATATATTGACGATAATAACAAGATGGAATTGGTTATAAGTCAAAACACTGTATAAGCTATGTGCCATAATGAGTAGAAATGAACGTTGTGACGTCACACGGGCTCGGCTTTGTTCGGAAAACTGTCGGGGTGTTTTCGGTACTGGATTCAAAAAAATATTTTCGATTGGATTTTACTTTGTAATTACAATGAAAAAAAAAAACTAAAAATAGTTTTGTATGAAAACTTATATATGATCTTTCCATTTATTACAAAAAAAAAGTTGGTTCAACAAACCAATTAGGCTGCAGGTTCCCGTCCGTGACGGAACTCGCAGGGACGGAAAAAATCGGTTACAAACGATTTGTATGGACTTGTTTATACATCTCCGTACCAGGGGGATCCGGATCGGTCATACAAATCGTATGTAACCGATTTTCCGTGTTCCGTCGGGACGGGAACCCGGCATTGTGTGGACAACGCTTAAATCTGCTTCTTTATGGGCGCTGCAGCGCAAATCAGCTTTTCTATAAACTGTGAGAAATATCTGGTTCGTGTTCATAATAATATAGATAAGCTTATATTATGTTATATGTAGATACATAATATAATTTAACAGTTCAGTCTAAATCAGGTACCTATAAAGCAATATGATACTTATCAGACATTTCAAGTTCGTTTGATCTGTAAAATTGTAACAGATCATGGGCAAAAATAATAAACTATCCATATTTCACCTCCTCAATCTCATATACAAATCAAAGATCACTGGATAGATGAAATACGAGCATATAGAGACTACCAGTTTATTTGTAAGACATTTAGATATTAATCATCAGAATGATTCCATCTTTTGATACATGCAACAGGTATCCGAGCTTCTTCCGCCATTAGTGACACCATGACACATTCATGACGAATGACGATGTATTGTATTCTCGTCCGAACGTTTCAGGAGAAAACGCAATAGGTTCAGGGCCAGATCTAGCTATTTTGCCGCACCGGGCATATAATATACAATATTTGCCGCTCTTTACAATAACTCCTTATAAGGCGGTAAATGATCACGTCAAAATCTATTTTATAAAAATGCGGTTTTTTATCTGCCGGAATTGATAAAGCTGTTTTTAGACAACTTCGAACGAAAGTGCGCGAAAATTTCACCTTAAAGAATAAATAACTTTAAAAATAAATAAATTACCTAAATAACTTAACAATCATCATTTTGTAAAAAAATATGATTGTTAAGTTATTTAACGCTGGGTTTACAACAAGTACTGATATAACTATCAACAGCGAACCGTGCTTGAAAATTCGACCACCACACCACGAATAAGTTAGGTTTTCTGATGAAATGAAAAGGGCTGTTAGTTCAATTTGGTCGCCCCTCATTTATGCCACTCTGAGCATTTGCCCGGCTCGCCCTCCCCTGGATCCGGCCCTGGGTAAGGTACTCGTACCTATCTAAATACTTCAGTTATTATGCTAGCCTGAATCTTGAAGATGTCGTAATTTAAAGTATGTATGAGGAAATTGTTCATAATTATTTCCATGTGGTTAAAAGTGGTGTTAGGACGGTTTTTCAGCGAACAATTCGTTACATTGTAAGCGTAACGTTTTCTACATATCAGGTGCGAACAGTGTGTTGCTTTTCACATATTAAAGTATGCCAATATAAATATTTGTACGCCATATTATGGCAGGATTTGCTGGAACCAATATTGTAACATCTATTTTACCATATTCGAACAAATAAACATATTTGATTTGATTTAGATATTAATTGAAAGGAGAGGAGTAGCTAACAAATTCAAATCGATTCCCAGCATCTTTAGAGCTCCGACAAGTACCTATACAGAAGCCATGAGAACAACATTTCAAGTGACCTTATTAAAAAGGATGGCAGGCAAAGCCACAATTTTCTTTTTTTTTTCTATCTGGCATCAGGTGGTCACTGTGGTGATTTTTGATTACTGCCACATGGCAGTAATCAAAAATCACCACAGTCCATAAAGACATTTTAGTGACACTCGGAAGGTTAAGGGGAATCGATTGACGTAAGAATCATCTAAATCGGCCAACGCGTTTGGCCTCTGGAACGCCGCATAGAAACAAACATACATACATAGACTGAAAAACACATTACCCTCCTTCGGCAGTCAGATAAAAAGGCGCTGTGATTTTCGTAGTTACTTTCCATTGATGTACGATCTACAAACAAATGCAACAGCGTACTACTCGTCTTCCCCAATCGATATGACGACATAGCTTACCACAAGTGCTATAGATATGATTGTCTTCATCAGACGTCTATTACTTGATTACCCTCGAAGCTGCCGCACCCCGTCGACGTCACCACTATAGAATAATGACATGTTGCATATGACCTTGTGCCGTGTCACCTAGTTTAAAAATTTGATCAATATCTAAGTATCTTTGAAGAGGGTGGCATTTGCGGTGTTTTCTTTGAAGATTACTAAGAATACATAATTTATAACAGATAGATTAGTTGAAGCTTCTAAGTATTGGCGTATCGCATAATTATCCTAATGTCCTTATCTCCTTTTTTTGTTTAAGAAATTGATTCGGACACTGTTCCGTTGTTGTTAAATTAGGCACTTTAGTCTTTACCTATGTTTGCAATATTTGTAAGTATGTGAGAACCATGTTCCTATTTATCAAATGAATGAATTTACCTGTTAGTGTTTGTAATACTTTATATCTATGCGTAGTATAGTAGAGTTAGTCTGGGTGCATCGTCCGCACGTATATAATTTAATCATTAATGTATGTATGTAAATATTGTAAAACATTATTTTTTAAAGAGTAAGTGTGGAGTTTCTTGTCCGTTCTTCTCCATAACAAGCTACTTTTTCGAATGGATGGTAGAATCAATTATTATCACACTAATATTATAAAGGCGAAAGTTTGTGAATGTGTGTTTTTGTATGGTTACTTCTTCACTCTCAATTGGCTGGACGGAACTGGATGCAATTTGGCACAGAGATAGATTATAGTCAGGAATAGCACATAGACATTTTCATATCAGACACAGGATATTTTTTATCTCGGGAATATGTTTCCTCGGGGTAATCTTCGACTTTCACGCAGGCGAAGCTGCTGGCAGAAGCTAGTAGAATATAAGAGTAAAGCAATTCCAGAGATACAGGATCACCCAGAGGCCGGCCCCTGTGCCAAATTTCATCCAGATCCGTTCAGCCCGTCTGGAGTGATTGAGTAAAAAACACACACACATCCATCCAAACTATCGCATTTATAATTATTACTAGCTTCGCCCGTGTGAAAAGTGTCATTTTTATCCTAGGGGAACATTATACCGGGATGAAAATCTAGATCCGTTTAGCCGTTCTGGCAAACATACATACATCCACACAAACATTCACCCAAACTTTCACATTTATAATAATATTAGTAAGAATAAGATTAGTTGGTAAGGTTAGTTTTATGCATTATATCTATGGTTTTATGCGATTTATTAAATTCAACGTGTTGCACATCACACACGTCCTTTTGTCATCACAAAATGCATATTTTCCCACGAATCAACACAACAATAAGGCAGGCATCGTAATAGGCTATACCTACCTTGTTACTCTTGGACATCTGTCCTCAAGGGCGGATCCAGGATTTTTTTCTGGGAGGGGCACAAGGGGCGGACAGGCAAAAAAATCAACAACTTTCAGAAATAAACTTGAAGTATCATACTTCATGTTTATTTCTACAAGTTCAAGTATGTACAGGAAGGGTTATGAAAGACAAGAGTTTCACTCATGTTCTTTCTTTTCATCATCATCATATCAGGCGAAAGATTTCCACTGCTGGACATAGGCCTCCCCCAAGCGTCGCCACATTGATCGGTCCCGTGCGTCCCGCATGCCCGCAATCTTCACCAGGTTTTTGGTCCACCTGGTAAGCGGCCTTCCAACGCAACTTCTTCCGGTTCGCGGTCGCCACTCCAAAACTTTTCTGCCCCATCGGCCATCTGTTCTGCGAGCAATGTGCCCTGCCCACTGCCACTTAAGTGTGGCAATTCTTCGGGCTATGTCGGTAAACCTGGTTCTCTTGCAGATCTCTACATTTCTGATTCAATCACGCAAGGACGGTTACCTATCATAAGTTCGAACAACATTTGACCGAATTTCATTTCACCTAAAACTTTTCAACTATTATCGTTTCGTTTTTTTTTAACTTCATCGAAGTTACGTCTGCCACTGTCTCAGTTGACCTATTATCAATTCAATTTTTTTCGTTACTCCAACGTTTTACTTGTTCGATTTTTTTTTTACCGAAGTTACACTTAGCCAAAATAACATTTGTCCGAAATATTTATATTTAAACGCATATCAAAATAATAAGTGAGAGAGAAACAGTGGGCGAATACAAATGTTTAAAACAGCGACCTGAAAAAAAAAATCTCGTCGTCCTATTTCTGTCTGCAGGGTCTAAAGTAACCTAACACGAAGGAGATGACGGGAGCTAAGTTCGCTCGCTTTGCTCGCTCACTTCACCTCCCGTCATCCCCTTCGAACCTAACCTATCCGTGTGAGTGTGCCCTCAATTCCCAAATTCTTTAAAATAATTAATTAATAAAAATGTCTAATGCATGACAGCTATTAATAAATCATTTGCATGAAAATACGTAAACACAGACAAGACTGCGTGAAGTCGATTTTGCAGCGATTCGTTTTTGTCACTAAATTTTGTAGCACAACATATTGACTTTTATGACACTATTTCAATTTTAAATTGAAAATGCTACCAAGTAACCGGCTATATATTTGTGACTAAAATTATTCCCTAACATGTTGTTTCGGTTTGGTGAAAATATGGCAAATGAAAAAAGTTCAAAAGAGGCTTCGGCCAAAAGCATAAAGTTATTTTGTAAATCGGCGAAATGTAGTTCGGTAAAATAATACATATGCCACATGATACTTCGATGATCTGAAAATATGTCAAATAATGCACATAGCAAAAAGACTTCGGTCAAATTAAATTCGACCAAAAAATATTCGGAAAAGTGATCGGTTCCCCGCAACCTGGCCTCGAGCCTGGCCCTCTCCATTGCCCTTTGGGTGACTGTAAGCTTTCTGATGAGACCCATTGTGAGCGACCACATCTCAGAGCCATAAGTTCGTCTTGAGACACTGTGGTAAGTTGGACGAAAAGAAACCGCGCAGCTTCCCGAATGCTGCCACGCCGAGTAGGATTCGACGGTTGACCTCTTTCTCGAGATTGGACCTGCCTAACTGGACCGTTTGTCCCAGGTATACATGGTCGTCCACGGCTTCGGCTGTGGAGCCACCGATCTTGATAGGAGTAGGTGCGACATGAGCGCTCAACATCACCTTGGTTTGTCCATGTTCATTTTTGGACCCATTCTTTCGGAAGCTCTACTGAGGTCATCGAGCGTTGTACTGGGGTCCTCCATGACAGCTTTATCACCGGCGAATCGGCCTCTTCAGTCTAGAACCTTGAAGACATCCTCCAGTGCAGTGGTGAATAGTTTCTTTCTGTTATTTTATTCATCTATTTTAACAACTCTGTAATTTGATTTGCTTCTAAGTATGTACTTTGATGGAATCTCCACAGTACACAAAATACCGTCTGGGGGGGGCACGTGCCCCCGTGCCCCCCCCCTAAATCCGCCCTTGTCTGTCCTCATCAAGCACCCTGTCACATTCAACAGGTGCCATGCTACTAACTTATGCTATTGTGGCAACATTTTGATGTTATGTATCTCTAGTATGTCGCTATGAAGTAACGGGTAGTCATTGCGCATAACATGAGATAAATTTTAAAATCATGAGTGAAGTTAAAATTCTTTATCATCATTTTATCCAGCAGATGTCCATCCAAAGTTTCGGCAGTAAGGTTCTTAGTAAAACAACAAATTTAATATTTGAAAACTCTGGAAAAACTTAATGATTTTTAACCAACTTACCAAAAAGAAGGAGGTTCTATGTTCAACTTTTTTATTTTTTTTGTGTATGTTCTCCGATATCTCCGTCAATTGTGGACCGATTTAAAAAAATCTTTTTTTGTTTGAAAGAGTATGTACCGAAATGTTTATTTGGTGAAGATCTGATGAAGAACTTCGGAGATATACAACAGAACTCTTCAAAAAACAACGGCAAATCTCTCGGGTTTGCTGCAATCGCATGTCTGTTTATTGTTTATACCATTTCATAACATAACATCACGCCAGTACGTTCTAAAGGGGTACGCAGATGTTTACGGTTCACCTTGATACACTCTCATTTCACCGGTTATGTTCAGAGTCATGATATTCGGGTAATCTATTCTGGCATTATACCTTACCTTCTTGTCATTAGGTAGGTACAGATAAAAAGTGAAAAATAAAAAAGCTTTTTTCTTAAAATACTACCGACGTACAAAAATACTACATTACCACATTACAAAAAGTAATATAACTTTATTTTTGGGAGTCGGTGTCCATAACGCAAAAAAAAATTACAACCTACCAATGACACCGACTTCCAAAATAAAGTAATTTTACACTTTGTAGTTTCTTATTTGGAAGTCGGTAGTATTTTTTTGTAAAAATGTTTTTTTTTACTTCCTGTTTTTTCACACTCAAAGAATCGTACAGGACATCTGACTGACAGATCAGCTAACTTATAATATTTAACATCTTGTTTCATCTTATGTAGGTAGGTTTCTTTGCACAAGGTTAAATAAAAATTTAATAAAGGCATCAGATTTTTTGGTTTATTTCGAAAGAATGAAATTGGCCGAAGTCGGCACGTAAAATGCATATATCTCTGGAAAACCCAAACAAAGTATGAATTCCCCAAATATAATTAATTGCAATCTTGAGGAAAACGCATTTTGCTTAAATATCTGCATAATAGGTAGATACACAAATACGCAGGTGAGAAGGAAAGATAGGGATGACTGATGGTTGAATAAATAATTCGAAATATACAAACTCAAATATCCACTTTAACATTGTGTATTCTTAGTGACCATTTGTATTAAAACGGCCCTTAAAAAGGGTTGTAATGAAATTTGGATATTGTTATAACAAGCTCGTGGCTAAATAATAACAGCCGCACTGGTCGATCATCAAGGTTAAGCAACGCTTTACGAGGTCGGTCCGTGTGGATGGGTGACTATTTCAACATACCGAGTTTCCTCCGTGCCTCGGAAAGCACGTTAAACCGTTGGTCCCGGCTGTCATTTAAAGATCTTTGACAGTCATTACGGGTAGTCAGAAGCTTGAGTCTTGCTGTCTTGCCAAGGGGTACCGTGTTACCCAGTTACTGGGTTGTGGAGGTCAGATAGGCAGTCACTCCATGTAAAACACTGGTACTCAGATGAATCCGGTAAGACTGAAAGCCGACCCCAATATAGTTGGGAAAAGGCTAGGCAGATTGATTGTATGACATAGTGACAAATTGATAATTATCTCGAATTCTGAATTCAAAAACGTTTGTCTACTCAAAGTCAGCAGCTGACTGAATGCTACTATCACGAGATGTTATCAGTGTCTCAATGTTTATGTGCACGAAAAAAATCAGAGATAACACAGCTACCTAACCTACCTCCAGTAGTCACGCTATGATCTTTATATGAAATTATTTTGTTTACTCAGATAACTTTATTTGGTACAGTCTTATGAACGTTGATCTTCAGGGTCATCCTAAAATTGTTGAAATTTTCTGGTTAGGTAAACAAAATGATGTTATTGACGATTTCATAGCAAAGTCTTTAAATATATGGTGACAATTGACATAATCTGCATAAAAATTCATCAGAACTTAGCCAAAGAAGCGTTGGTTTGTCATGATAATGCTAGCAATTAGATACTTTTGTATGATATTGGCTCTTTGTGTCTTTGCCATTTTAGGGATCCGTACCCAAAGGGTAAAAACAGAACCCGTATTACTAAGGCTCCACTATCTGTCTGTCTGTCTGTTTGTCTGTTTGTTTGTCTGTCTGTCAGCAGTCTGTATCTCAAGAACCGTGAGAGCTAGACAGTTGAAATTTTCAAAGATCATGTATTTCTGTTGCCGCTATAAAAACAGAATAAAATAAATATTTAAGTGGGGCTCCCATACAACAAACGTGTTTTTTTTTTCCACTTTTTGCGATAATAGTACGGAACCCTTCGACCCCTTCGTGCGCGAGTCCGACTCGCACTTGGCCGGTTTTTTCAGTCAGTTTGACTGTTACTGTTCTAGAAACAAAATAAATAAAAAATATTTTAAATCATTTGTTATTAATAGCCACAAATAAATGAACTTAATATCTAGCATCGTTTCCGCAACTACTCTATATTTATGTCGCTATAATTTATGTAAATAGTGTCATTTTTAAAATCGTCCGTCCTTACAAAAACATGCGCGGCCGCGAGATAACTATTGTCAAACGATCGGCCATTATATTTTGTAATATTCACGTGCTTTTGTACCACTCTTGTATCAGGGACGATTATATGCACAGAATGTACTTACAAAGGTTTTACTTCGAACTGACATTTTTGAATAATTTGTCTGTAAAAATAACATTTACGACCGTTCTTAAAACTAATTATGCAGGTGCATTGTTATTGTACTTTTTTATCTTACCGGTTGATAAGGTAAGAAGTTAGTTTCTTGAATAAAATCATTTAGGTACTAAATTTAGGTACCTTAATTATTTATATTAGAAACTTTTCTCTCATGTATCAATACTTATTTTGCATAGCCAGTTTGTGGGGAAGCCCCCAAGATGTGGGGATTTTTTGTTCGCATTTAATATAGGTAATATAAAAAGCAATGATAAAATATAAAACAGTTTCACAGTTAGTCGTAGCTCGTAGGTACCTGTCGCGTAGCAAGTGCTACGCATAAAAAGTTCGTAGCACGGCACTTGCGATTTTCCTAGGCCTAGATCTAATAATATCATCATTGTCCGTTTGTATAAATATGTGCCTTATTCTTAAGCCAGGAATCTAACACAAGTCTTGCCAAAGAGGGGTATAGTACATATAGGGGTACCCAGTGATTGGGTTGTGGAGGACAGAAAAGCAAATGGTCCATGAAAAATACTGGTAACTACCACAGACATAAATCTAACTAGATAACGCAAGTCCCTCCATCTGTATGTAAACCAAGCGTGCCACTTTTTCACACACAATCTAAAAACAAATTTACTTACCAATGAAAGAAAACATTTCCAATGCCTCGGCCAATTTTTTCTATACATTATTTACAGCTCAATATGGCATACAAAGGCATTTTTCTAGATTTCTAAGGATTTCCGGTGCCGATAATGCTAAATGAAAAGCTCAGATTACGATCATTACTTTACTCCGTTTTTAATAAATCTAACTAGATAATGGTGTCCCTCCACCTGTATGAAAACCAAGCGTGCCTCTTTTTCATAAACAATTTAAACATAAATTTACTTACCAATGAAAGAAAACATTTCCAATGCCTCTGCCAACTTTTTCTATACAATCTTTACAGCTCAATATGGCATAAAAAGGCATTTTTCTAGATTTCGGTGGATTTCCGGTGCCGATAATGCTAAATGAAAAGCTCAGATTACGATCATTGATCGTAACTTTACTCCGTTTTTTGGCTCGCGAAGTACATACAATCGCGTCATCTAGTTAGATTTATATGTCTGTGACTGTTATAGTCTGCGCCAAACTTCTTGGCCGCCCTGAAGTTGGTTTACCGGATGCGCGAGGTACGAAACGGTGCTGTTTTTGTATGAGATTTACTACTGCGCAGCCATTGTAGCCAACTTCAGGGCGCCCAAGAAGTTTGGCGAGAACTATACTCAGCTGATTCTGGTTAGACTGCAAACCAAACCCAACATAGTTGCGAGAATGCTGGCACATTAATTTTGTAAGTAGGTACCTATTATTTACACGTCTCTGCAATTGGCAGAATGTGGTAAGAGAACCGCTCTATTTAGGATAACAAAAAATATCTCTTTAGCTCAATATATAAATAAGTTCAATATATAAATACTACCGCATTTCTCTGGAAGGTATTGATGAGGTTAGTCGTAAAAAAATTGTACAAGACTGTTTATTATAAAAAAAACACCAAATAGCCCCACTTTACCGGAATTTGTTTTAATTAAAAAAAAATGTGATTTATCATACATAGGATTGATTTCTGAATTGAGTAGGTATATTTGGAGTTAGTAACGTGTCAACTCAAACCCTACTTTTATTAATGTTAAAGTTTGACTGGTTTTCAGGCTAAAGTGGAGTTTGACAAATACTCAATTTCAAAAAGAAATCGGGGCATTTGCTGACAAATATAAAGTAGAGTTTGACAAATACTCAACATCAAAATGAAATCGGCGAATATTCTGACAAATAAATTAATATGATTAGTAAGATTATTTATTTTATTGCTTCATTCACGTCTAAATAGTGTACTCTTATAGGTACTTAGGTACTTTTCACCATCAAGCACGATGGACGTGATCTTGTAAACAGTAATGTTCTAAGATGGCGGAAGTTGTCGTAACCTTTGGGTTGCCGCCAAAAATATCCCTTGAAACGTGACGTCATAGTCACCGTACGAGAACTGTTTGTTTATGATGTACCTACATTAGCTGGAGACATTAAGACTTACCAAATGAGATAACTACGTGTAGTGTGTTGGTAAATTTTACAGCTATCGTGGTAGACTGAAGAAGACAAAGGAAAGCTTGAAAAGCTCTTTTATTAAGTAAATTTTTTCCAGATTTTAAAACTAGCGATCACTACCACCTATATAAAACCAGCTTTCAGAGTTATATCTACAGGCATTTTTGTACACACTCGTTTCATCGTCCTAATCCATCTCATCCCATCAGGCGTGATCGAGTGAAAACCACAGATAAAAATCAAACTAGATGACGCGATTGTATGTACTTCGCGTGCAAAAAATGGAGTAAAATTACGATTACTGATCGTAATCTGAGCTTTTCATTTAGCATTATCGGCATTGGAAATCCACCGAAATCTAGAAAAATGCCTTTTTGTGCCGTAATGAGCTGTAAAGATTGTATAGAAAAAGTTGGCAGAGGCATTGGAAATGTTTTCTTTCATTGGTAAGTAAATTTGTTTTTAAAATGTTTATGAAAAAAAAAAGTTAATTAAAAAAATTAAAAATCCCGACTGCTTAAGAAGCGAACTAAAAAGACGTAAACAAGAAGAAAATCATGCTGTACAGTCGGAGGATACATATGTGAGCTGGCTGACCAAAACCAACCAAAGATGTATGCAAACTGTTGGGAACCTAAGGCCTGAAAAAGCTGAAGAGCTCCTCATAAATTACGCGATAGTTTACTTAACCTTAACCATCATCCTATGAATGAAAAGATAATGTTTTGTAATGTTTAAGTTCATAAACACAATAGATGCTACTATGTACGTGTATCTACCAGAACACATAAAGAGTAGGCCCGTACATTATCTAAATGTTTAACTTGGTCTCTAAGAATACCACTGTTTGATATTGTCATCTAATTGAACAAACAATGACTATATGGTCATACTACGTAAGTTCAAATTAAGTACGTAAAAGCGAGGTGTAAAAACCGATCCCTTTTGGTAAATACCAACTGTTTATATTCTCACTGGAAAGGTCAGCAACGACATAAGTTGACTTCAATTATTTGGTTTTGGAATTATCGAACACCCAAAATTGTCTTTACCTAAGTTGATATTAGTCTTTTGAGACATGTAAGTAGTCCTTTTATTATTGTTTACATATTCTAAATACATCAAGGGCATGACGTAGGCAATAAGCCATGCAGGTATATAGATAGAGTCCATGCTTAAATGGCCAGTAAGAATAACTTCATAATTTTTAGATGATAGGCGTCCATAGCTGGCAATATATGTATATATATTATCTACCATATAATCCTTATCATCATTAAATAACATATGAAGTTGTATATTTCTTATAGATCTGGCACTTTTAGATCTTCCTCATAGAGTCCCTAAATCGGCAACAGTACACGGCGACAGTAGGTACTTTACTTTAAAAACGTCACTGACTTTTATTTTGTATAAACCACAGTCGCCGTGATTATACAAACACAATGTAACAGATAATTATCATGAAATTGGCTGAGATCATTTTATAATGAGCTACTAGTTTTAGTTCGCAAAATGAAAGACCTTGGAAATGACCTGTTTTAACAAATGAATTATTGCAAATAGAACTCGGTTCCTGAAAGATGAAACGAATATAGTAATCCTGTCACTTTTATGTTTTTATTATACTCTTATCCTATCACTTTTCTTCATAACATTTTGCTGCATAGTTTAATAATATATATATTTGTGCTTAATGGCTTTAACACAATAACAACCAATAGTAATATTTGATAACAACATACAACTTTATCTATTGTGTTTACCCTCAACCTTTTTTTTTTTAGACCGCTAAATGTCAAACAGAATAAATAATATTGTTTGTGTACCGTCAAGTCAGATTGTTATTTGGCGTTAATCGGATACGTTTCATGATTGTTTGACAAGGTGTGTTTTTTATCACTTTCTTTTTATCTTGAAACTATGTAGCGCTCATTTCATGTACATGTCCTACAATTAAATTTATATATCGAAGTGTGTTACTTAGAACAATTTTTGATGTTAGCTGGCGGGTGGTGCAGAGATGCAAGCGCCTGCCTATCGTGTAGTGTTTTTGTCTGTGTGGCTTGTGTTTAGTATTGGTATATATTTTATTTATTTTCTTTTATATGTTATCAGGCAGCGAATCTTTTTACTCTGCCAACGAATCAACTGCATCTTCTTGCGATATTAGTTTCAGCTCTCTTACGAACACTCTTGGCGATCTATTGCGTCAGAGGTTCAGCCCAAATCCTGACCGGCTGTTTAATGTTTGCCACATTAACGCTCAAAGCATTCCAAGCCACCACAGCGAACTGTACGATACGTTTTCCAACAACAACGTACACGCCGTCCTGATTTCTGAGACCTGGCTCAAACCTGAACTGCCATCTACCACCTACTCTCCTCCTGGTTTCGTTCTTCTTCGGAATGATCGGATTGGTAAGAGAGGGGGTGGTGTAGCAATTTACCTTCGCGGAGATCTCTCTTTTAAAATTCTCAGCACTTCTGCTTGTAATGATTCTGCTGAGTTCCTTTTTATAGAGGTTTGTATCAAGGGAGCTAAAGCCGTTTTAGGTGTTGTTTACTGTCCCCCTTCCCTTGATTATTTCACCGAATTCGAATCGGTACTTGAATCTTTGGGTTCGGAGTATGCACATCACATCATCATGGGAGATTTTAACACCAACCTCCTTTCCCAAAACTCCCCTCGGTCCCGTAAATTCCTGCATATTGTCGAGTCAGCCAGTCTTCATGTACTGCCTCTCCAACCCACTCATCATAATAAAGTCGGTGAAGATACCTGGCTTGACCTGATCCTCATCTCTAATCTTTCCCTAGTTTCCTCGCATGGTCAGCTTGATGCTCCTGGATTTTCCCATCACGACCTTATTTACCTGTCCTATGTCCTTAAGCCTCCAAAACCCAAACCCAAATTCCAGTACAGGCGTGCCTTTGCACGTATGGATAGTGAGCTACTACAAAAAGATGCTTCGAATCTTGATTGGACACTTTTGCAGGAAGCTGCTACAGTGGATGACAAAGTTTGTGTGTTCAACAATGCTGTGACCAAACTATATGACACTCATGCTCCTGTCAGGAGAGTAAAGTTAAAGCGTCCACCCGCTCCCTGGATGAACAGGGGAATCCGGATGGCAATGCGACGGAGGGACCGCGCATTTAGGTTATTTAAGAGGGATCGATCAGAGGACAATTGGACCTTATTCAAGACAGCTAGGAATCAGTGTAATCAGATGATACGCAACGCTAAACGACGCCACATTCTAAATAACATTTCTTCGTCATCTTCTGCCGATATCTGGAAATTCCTTGGGACCCTAGGTATCGGCAAATCGCGGCATTCAGACCTTCCTAACACAATTTGCTTAGACGATCTTAATCGCTTTTTCTCTACTGTGCCTATGCTAGATAGTCTAACCAAACTTCAAACTATCGACTACCTTGCTGGTCTGACGCGTCCCAATATTTCCCCCTTTGTCTTCGCACCAGTCGACCCAGGAGAGATCAAAAAGATAATCCTATCCATTAAATCCAAAGCTGTGGGCTGTGATAACATCAGTCGATTTATGATCGTATCGGCGTTGGATCAACTTCTTCCTGCTATTTCCCACATCATTAATTTTTCTCTCTACTGCGGTGTTTTCCCTTCCTTGTGGCGTAAAGCTCATGTCCGAGCCTTGCCCAAGATTACCAATCCCACTCTTTCCTGTCACTTTCGCCCAATTTCGATCCTTCCCTTTCTGTCCAAAGTGCTCGAGGCCTGTGTTCATAAACAACTGTCTCACTTCATATACCACAACTCCCTTATCAGCCCATTTCAATCCGGTTTCAGGCCCGGGCACAGTACCGTGTCAGCTCTCCTTAAAGTGACTGATGATATAAGGCGGGGAATGGAGGACACTAAAGTTACTACTTTAGTGTTAATCGACTTCTCAAACGCTTTTAATACCATCAATCATGATGTCCTTTTGTCTATCCTTTCTTATCTTATGGTCTCTCACGAGGTACTGGAATGGTTTTCCTCTTATCTTCGGGGTTGCCAACAGTCAGTTCGTGCTGGAGACTCTTCTTCAGAGTGGTGTGACCTTGCAGCTGGCGTACCTCAAGGCGGTATTTTATCTCCTCTTTTGTTCTCCATTTTCATTAATCTTATAACGACTGAGCTTCAGTGTGCGTATCATCTTTACGCTGACGATTTACAGCTCTACTGTCAGTCAGGTGTTGACAACTTATCGGATGCGATCGAAGGGCTAAACCGGGATTTAATTACGATTAAAGGCTGGTCCGACCGATTCGGTGTGGCGGTTAATCCTGCAAAGTGTCAGGCTATCATACTTGGGAGTCCCCATAGCTTGAGAAAGGTTGATGCCTTAACTGTTCCACCCATAATCTTCGACAACGTACCAATTCCGTTTAGCTCCGAGGTTAAGGATCTTGGTCTGTTCGTCGACACTTGCCTTGACTGGCGCAAACAGGTAACGAGTGTCAGTCGTAAGGTCACGGGAACGTTACGTTCGCTGTATCGATTAAAAAATCTTCTCCCAGCTCACATAAAGGCCATGCTTGTACAGTCCCTAATCTTTCCCATAATTGACTATGGAGATGTGTGCTACTATGACCTGAATGCAGATCTACTCAATAAACTTGACCGCCTTCTAAATAACTGCATTCGATTTGTCTTCAACCTCCGGAAGTACGATCATGTATCCCCACATCGATCCCTTTTAAAATGGTTGCCCATACGTCAGCGTAGAGCGCTGAGGGCCTTGACTACCCTGTTTTCTTTTATTGATAAACCCACTTCTCCTTCTTATCTGTCTTCTCACGTTCAATTCCTTTGCTCTGCCCACAGTAAGAATCTTCGCTCCACCAATAATCGTCTTCTACAATGTCCCTTTCACCGCTCTGGGTTTATCCACTCGTCCTTCTTTGTCCAGGCAATCTCCCTTTGGAATGCGCTCCCTCAGAACATCAGGATGGCAACCAGTCGGCTTTCTTTCAAAATGAAGGCACGTGAGCACATTCGCAAGAAATTTGTAGAATCATCACAAAATTGATTTGTTCGTTTCGGATTCTCTATAACGTTGTTTATATGTATGTATGTATCTAAGTATATATTTATCATTCCTTTTTAGGGTTCCGTACCCAAAGGGTAAAAACGGGACCCTATTACTAAGACTTCGCGATCCGTCTGTCTGTCTGTCTGTCTGTCTGTCTGTCTGTCTGTCTGTCTGTCTGTCTGTCCGTCTGTCTCCAGGCTGTATCTCATGAACCGTGATAGCTAGACAGTTGAAATTTTCACAGATGATGTATTTCTGTTGCCGCTATAACAACAAATACTAAAAACAGTATAAAATAAATATTAAAGGGGGGCTCCCATACAACAAACGTGATATTTTTGCCGTTTTTTGCTCGATATTAATAACGGCAAAAGGTAGACGCTTGAAATATTCACAGAATGTTTAGTTGTATATTTACTTCAAAAAATAATAATTAATAAATTAAAATAAAATAAATTAAGGGGGGCTCCCATACAACAAACGTGATTTTTATGCAGTGTTTTGCGATAATGGTACGGAACCCTTCGTGTGCGAGTCCGACTCGCACTTGGCCGGTTTTTTTTATATGTTATATACTCTTTTCTCTATTCATCATATCATTAAGTTACACCTGCCTTGTTTTATCTCTGCACCACCCTAAGGTCGACTGGTAGAAAATGCCTAAGGCATTAAGTCCGCCTTTGTACTTATGCATAAAGTTTTAATAAATAAATAAATATGGTATTCTAAGCGATTATCTTAAAAATATCTACATATTTTAAAGTCTGTATGATTGTTAAGCAATGACGCCTCAACGTTTAAACGGATTTGGATAAAACTTAGCTCACGAGTACACCATGGCCTGGATTTAGGACATTGGGTACTTGTTATCCCGGGAGATTTCCCTTACAATACCATCATACGGTCAAGACTGGTGGCAGAAACTAGAGAACTACTAATATTGGTATCTTGAACTTTGTTAAAGTTCACACACAGACACACACGCAAACGCACTTACACTCACTCACAGCTTACCCTCTTATTCACCTCTTTTTTAGGGTTCCGTACCCAAAGGGTAAAAACGGGACCCTATTATTAAGACTTCTCGATCCGTCTGTCTGTCTGTCCGTCTGTCACCAGGCTGTATCTCATGAAACGTGATAGCTAGACAGTTGAAATTTTCACAGATGATGTATTTCTGTTGCCGCTATAACAACAAATACTAAAAACAGTATAAAATAAATATTTAAGGGGGGCTCTCATACAACAAACGTGATATTTTTGACGTTTTTTGCTCGATTTTAATAACGGAAACAGCGAAGACGCTTGAAATATTCACAGAATGTTTAGTTGTATATTCACTTCAAAAAATAATAATGATTAAATTAAAATAAAATAAATTAAGGGGGCCTCCCATACAAAAAACGTGATTTTTTTGCAGTGTTTTGCGATAATGGTACGGAACCCTTCGTGTGCGAGTCCGACTCGCACTTGGCCGGTTTTTTTTTTGTTTAAATAATTTTCTATGTATTTTAATTTGAGAGCGGTGTTGGCCCAGTGGTAACGGCCCCGAATTACGTTTCGTGTTACGGTCGTGAGATCGAACCCAGGCAGGCGCTTTAATTTGTGTAAATTATTTCATTACCACTTCTCTTGAAACGGTGAAGGAATACATCTTGAGGAAACCGGCATGTCCATGTCCTAGAACCAAATATTCGAAGACGTGTGACATTCACCAACCCGCACTGGGCTCGCGTGGTGGGTTAAGGCCTCTCTCACAGAGAGGATGCCAGTGTCCCAGCAGTGGGATAATTATAAGGCTGATGATGAAATTTAATTTTCCGTGTATAATCCGCTGATATAGCTTTAATACTGTTTACTTGATAAGGGTAAGATAATAGTCCAAGCGGCAGTAGAACACTGACTCCTAAGACACAGGGTATCCTAGTTTAGGAGGCAGGGTTTAATAAATTAGTACACCTTTCACAAAATATGTAACACGAGCTAGATATTAAGCAAAAAAAAGAAAGTATTTGTTCAGTAGAAAAAATTGATTCGATTTGACGTACCTCTACATACTTAACTAGATTCCATTACAAGACACGTGGCAATAAGGCATTACAGTCATCTTAAACCGGTCGAATGAGACTTGAACTCAGGGAGATGAACTTGATTATAAAGTGGCCTTAATCGCTTATCGATCGCATAAAGTTCACGAACAACAATAAAATAAATAAGAAATTAATTTTCTTCTAATTCACACACGTATTCAAGTAATAAATAAAATTATAGTAGATAGTATTTCGTATTGAAAAATATCATTCACTATGAGTAGAAGACCGAAATTTTTTGAACGTACCAATCTTTCCTATTAGCTTTTATAGCCTAAAGACTAATCTAGATATCTTCGCTTTTGATATACCACTAGAGAGTAATAGATACTGAAACCAGCTTAGTTGTCGTTGCCCCACATTCTACTAAAATTGCTAGTTTATAACGAATACAATCATTATTAATCTGCATGATTAACCCTGGCAAAACAAGAAGCTCGTGCTAAATTCCAATACAGTTTAAGGACAGAAGTACCAAACAACAGTACGAGATGATAAATCCAGCAGCTGATAGTCTCTATTAATTTTACAACAGGGGTTTCTACGACTTCCTTCCTACAAAAACCAATCATCGCCCATTTTCTCCGAATAATATCTTTACGAAACAACTTATTTATTTTATTTATTACAAACTTTATTGTATATCCCAAAATACACAGAACAAACATTTATAAAAACAAGTGTACAATGGAGGGTCTTATCGCACTAGGCAATCTCTTACAGACTACTTATTCAGACAATTAATAGTTAGATTATACCTATGCAGATATCAGTCGAAGTCGCTCCATGTAAATACTGGGTTTGAGCTGCATTTGGACAGACTGGAAACTGGAAGCCGACCCCAAGAACCCAACACAGTTGACAAGAGGCAATGATAAAGTTGACTGAACGAAAACGAGATTAATAGTAATAGTACTATACAAGACAATGCTTACCGGCATTATTGTTCATACTGATCCTTCGGTTTTCTCTCACGTGTTGTGATCAAGGCGGGATGTGTGTTCATCACGTGATGTCCGCGCGTTTGACTCGCCTCTCGGCCTTCGTGTTAGGCATACTGGCAAAGCGGCGTGGCTGCTGTGTGTGTTTCCCCCAGAACCGGCCGGAACCGGCCGAAACTGACGCGAAAGCCTTCGACCGAACTCGTCAGGGTTTTATGTAAAAACATAACGGAATTGTGAATGAACTCAGAGCTTGCTGCCAAGGGTTTTGGGACTTATTCAACATTGCCTGTGTTTTTGACGAAATCATTTTAAAATTATAAAAGTTAAGGTGTAAGTTTTGAGTGTAAATGTCGATATTTGAAGAGTAGTGGAATAGAAACGATGGATGGACTGTGTGAAGGATGATATGGATAAAAACGGGGGACTACTGAAATGTTGACTAATATGTATCGAGCTGTAGAAAGAAGCATGCTTGATTTAAAAACGTCATAGGGCAAAGGCCAAAGTCACCGATGTTTTGTATATGGCCGACAAACTGAAGTGGAACTGGGTGGGCCACATGAGCCACATCGCGAGGACCGCAGACAAGAGGTGGAGCAAGCGCGTCCTGCACTGGTACCCACGAAACGGAAACAGACGCCGCGGCAGACCATTGCAACGATGGCGAAATGATATAGTAGCACTGGCAGGGATAGAGTGGACTAGAACGGCCCAGAATAGATTTAGATGGAAACAGATGGAGGAGGCTTCATCCAGATATAGGTGACCCCTTAATAGGTTAAATTAATATGTATATATATATATATAATTGTAAATTAAAGGGAAATAAAGGTTATTTTATTTTATTTAAGTAAGTAGTATGTAGATACCAAACAGACAAAATTTTAAGTTGAAGAAGATAAAAGAAGAAGTTAAAGAAGAATGGAAGATGGAGACGCTTTAGGTTGACAGTGACATCTTATAATTTGGGATAAGAGCAAGTTAATTGTGGACTGTAAAGTGTTTAGAAATGTGTTAATAATTTGCAAACATCACGTGTACAGGAAGTTTTTTATTAACTTGTAAACTTGTTTTAGTCAGTTATTGAATAAGAAAAAAGTGATGACATCACTGACACTGCACGACCGGTTGATATCTTAATTGACGATGATCAAGATACCTAAAGTCATTAATGAGTGGTTTTTATTATGACTTTAGAAATAAACGATATTTGTCAATTAAAGCACAGCGTTATCGGTTTTAGCTACATCTGGTTAGACTGGAAATCGACCCCAAAATAGTTAAAAAAGCTCAACAATTTAGGAAGATTGATTTTACTATATAACCTACCTATACATATAATCCTACAATGCAATTTATTATTATTAAAGATACAGACACACACGTGATATTCGGAGCAATTTTATGTAACAAATTGAACTATAAAATATCGTCGGAAGTAAAGTATCTAAATCGATTACATTATCATGAAGTAGTAATTCTAAAACAATTGACTATTGCAGATAAACCTTTATCAATACTGACTGATCAATATTAGATAAGAAACTTGCGTGTCTTAATTCCCTACACTGTTGCATTTCTTGAAAAAGCAATATATTTCATTTAGGCATTGAAATAAATATGGTATCAATCTCAAGTTACTTACCTGTCGCCTGGATATGTAGATTGTTGTGAAGGTGATAAGCGTTTAGTTGTTGAAGTTATTTCAAGTTGGGAATGTCATTTATTAACATGTTATTTAATCGTAAATACCTGTGTTGTCACTGGAGTATTAGACGATTCCGTCCGTGGTGAAAAGCATAATTATATAGGTTTAACCTAAGGAAAATTTACGTAAGGAAAATTTATCGTATACCATTTTGTGACAAATTATGAAAGCACACATTAGCATACACATGGGGATAATAATTACTGAATGAAGTAATCACTTAGCGACCTTCCTGTGATGGCTCGACGCGATTCGATTTATATCACACCGTTAACGGATTTTTACGAAGCGAAATTGCAAGTACGTTCACATGGACGCAATGGGAAGCATTTTGACCGCCTTTTTGATAATCGCCTTTCGATGCAATTCACCTCTTTATGCCGCATCTTGTGTCTTCATACAGGCCGTTTCATTCGGCTGTGGAACAGGTTCACCGAGTTGCCAACAAAATAAGAGAAGCCCTCGAGAAAAAGTAGTACTACTGTAGTCTTTCCCGATGTACAGCAAGCATTCGATAAGGTTTGGCACTTAGGCCTGCTTTTCAAAATGAAGAACCAACTTTCACACAACTTCTTCTTGTTGTTAAAATCTTATCTGGAAGATAGAATATTTAGAGTCATAATCAATGACACCTACTCTGCCTTTCATGATATAAAAGCTGGGGTACCGCAAGGATTCGTGTTGGGCCCTATATTATATATTATTTACACTGCAGATATACCCACAACAGAAAATATCCTGTCAGCCACATTTGCTGATGACACCGCAGCACTTTGCAACGATATAAACCCTAGTGTGGCGTCGTTAATATTGCAGAGTCACCTTAGCAAAGTTAATGCATGGATGGCAAAGTGGCGCATCAAGGCCAGCTCCAAATCAGTGCATGTCACGTTTACTTTAAGAAAGGACAATTGCCCGCCAATTAAACTTTTAAATGACGTTCTACCACACCAAGATTCAGCAAAATATTTAGGAATTCAACTTGATAGGAAACAAACATCTTGAAGAAGACTATCGATACACCTGATCATCATCAACTGAAATTCAATTGGTTTCTCTTTGTTCCAGATATCGCGCAAAGAAAATTATGTGGTTGGGTGCAACGCCGAAGAAGTATTTCGTCACAATAAAGCTACGCGAGGTAGTTTCATACAAGTGTAGCTTCCGGTAGTCCACCGAATTTACATATCATGGAAGACAACAGGTGAGATGGGAATTTAATACTACAGTAACAATACAAAAACTGGAAAAAAAACTTGGAAACTTCCTCCAATTCAATCGAGCCAATGGTCATGACAATGAACAAAAACCAGCCAAGTGCGTGTCAGTTTCGCATATTTAGTATTACGTACCAATTTATCAATATATGGGTATTTGTTAGTAAAATATACGTAATTAGCTGTTCCACGCGGCTTCGCTCCCGTTAATTGGCTACGTACCTACCCTACATACATGAATGTTGCGTCACTTTAACCGCTTACGCAGCGCACGCAACGGAAGCTCTCAAAAAGGAATAATTTTTACTGTGTTAACATTTTTTATTTATGCTCCGCTCCTATTGGTTGTAGCGTGATGTTATAATGCCTATAACCTTCCTCGATAAATGGCATTTCCAACACAAAAAGAATTTTTCAATTTCAACCAGTAGTTCCTGAGATTAGCGCGTTCAAACAAACAAACAAACTCTTCAGCTTTATAATATTAGTATAGATCATAAAAATTACCACCTAATTTCCAGTGCATCTGGTCAATGGGAAGTTATAAAATTCTTGTGAACAAAATGTGTGACTGACGACGGACAGACAGACGGACACGTGAGTGACAGCAATAGGGTTCCTTTTGGACCCTTCAGGTACGGAACCCTAAAAAGCCCTCGAATAACAAGCTATAACTGACAATTTTATTGAGTCAAGTGGAGGAAATTCCTTAAAATACAGGCGCTTGTGGCCGATCTGTGTACGTAATTCATGACGATAGACTATTCTGTGACGTTGGATGATTTCATGAATTCTCCGTGGAGATTGTCTCTTCTTTATGTAATAAATAAGTCACCATCACATGTATGAATAATGTATCAAGTTAGGAATAGGCAACTTTGGAGGAGAGAATTTGCTTGAATATCAACCTCCTGAAACACAAAAGTAGACATAAAATCTGATTATGGCTGAATAGCCGATGGCAGATATGAAATGTGTACATTTTTTGTTTTTATAAAAAACCAACTAGCACGAGTGTTAAAAAGAAGTGGGATTATTTCCTAACATATACCTATATTGATTGTCATAATCTAAATTATATCATCATCACATCACAGCGGGTTCTATCTTCTAGTATCATAGGGCTCGCTACTACTTAGCTACTGCTTTTTTAGGGTTCCGTACCCAAAGGATAATAAAAAACCGGCCAAGTGCGAGTCAGACTCGCACACGAAGGGTTCCGTACCGTTATCGTAAAACACTGCAAAAAAAACACGTTTGTTGTATGGGAGCCCCCCTTAATTTATTTTATTTTAATGTAATAATTATTATTTTTTGAAGAGAATATACAACTAAATATTCGGTGAATATTTCAAGCGTCTACCTGTTGCCGTTATTAATAACGAGCAAAAAACGGCAAAAATATCACGTTTGTTGTATGGGAGCCCCCCTTAAATATTAATTTTATACTGTTTTAGTATTTGTTGTTATAGCGGCAACAGGAATACATCATCTGTGAAAATTTCAACTGTCTAACTATCACGGTTCATGAGATACAGCCTGGTGACAGACAGACAGACAGACAGACAGACGGACAGCGAAGTCTCAGTAATAGGGTCCCGTTTTTACCCTTTGGGTACGGAACCTAAAAAGGGACCCTATTACTAAGACTCCACTGTCAGTCTGTCTGTCTACTGTCACCAGGCTGTATCTCAAGAACCGTGATAGCTATACAGTTGAAATTTTCACAGATAATGTATTTCTGTTGCCGCTATAACAACAAATGCTAAAAACAGAATAAAATAAATATTTAAGGGGGGGGAGGGGGGGAAACAACAAAGGTGTTTTTTTTGCGATAATGGTGCGGAACCCTACGTTCGCGAATCCGACTCACACTTGGCCGGTTTTTTTTTATATCGCTGCACATGCTGAGATAGGAAGCTTTTTGTCCTCGCACAAGTGAACTTGTTGGTTTTAATCAGTTAATTTTATTAAGTTGTTTTTCTGTGCAAGTTACAATCACAAGTATTTATTTTCTTTCTTAATCATCATTTTCCTGACCAGGTTCAAAGTCTCCACCGTGGAGGCCGAGTCCAAGAAGAATGGCATTCACATGGGTGCCAACATCATCACACGACCGCTGCGGAACTCAGCAGAGACCGTAGAACGAGGAGTAGCAGTAGTGGCCCCCAATGCCCAACCAGACACATGGCTCCACGACGCTGGATGGAGGAGGAAGAGGTCCCTGGCACAGCTCACCAGGGAAGCCCTGCCTAGATTGGATAACTATAGGAACTCGAAAAGGGCATTGAAAAGGCCGAGTCTTGGAGAGCTGCATGGGGACCATCTAATTACAGAAGAGGTATGTTCTGGTAGAGTTTCATCGACATTAAAATCATAACCATTCGAGTTGGTGTTTAGGGTTAGTATATAGTGTAAAGTGCAAAAGTGCCACCAAATCAACACAAGACCGAAATGTATTCGTTTAATGGAGACAACAGGGGGGGTGACCATAAGCTCTTAGAGTAAGATTATATTGAGATCGCGTAAGTGACAGATGTATACAAGTCATATACATATGTCACTTACGCACAATCAAAAAAACCTTACTCTAAGAGCTTATGGTCACCCCCCCAGGAGCAGTGCCATTGGACACATTCTTAGTAAAGACAATTAATCGTTTAAGTGATAATTAAATTACTTATTAGTCTGTATATATGGCTAGACTGTAATATTTTTAGGGTCCATCATTCTGGTTAAGATAAAGAAAATAAAAAAAACTATTTTTAAATGTAATTAAGACGGTTTCTTTAACTGTTCGGGGCTTGGTGTACCTATTTGTGTTTGTTCTGAGTGAATTTCAGTACCACAAAGTAGATGAATAACAGCTAACATAACATAACTGCTACAACATATTTGTATGCTTCGATACATGAAGTCCTCAGTTAGCACAAAACAGATAAAAAAACCGGTAGGATAAAGAAGTCGATAGTATTTTTTTGCAAAAAAGTTTTTTTTATTTTTCTCTTTTTAGTAGTACCTACCTAATAGGCAAGTTGTTTAGTAAGGTACCTTGACGCCAGAATAGATTACCCGAATATCATGAAACTTGAACATAACCGGTGAAATGAGAGATCTGTGTACCCCTTAAGAGCGTAGTGGCGTGATGTTATTTTATGAAATGGTATAAAAAATGAACAGACATGCGATTGCAGCAATCCCGAGAGGTTTGCCGTTATTTATTGAAGAGTTCTTTTGTATATCTTCGAAGTCCTTAATCAGATCTTCACCAAATTAAAATGGGACCAATTTGGGAACATACTCTTTCAAACAAAAAAATAATTTTCAATATCGGTAAATGACGGAGATATCGGTGAACATACATAAAAAAAACATACTTGAAATCGAACATAGAACCTCCTCCTTTTTGGTAATTCGGTTAATAAATAAAATAAGAACTCACTCAATGAACCATTTTGAGTGCACAAAAAATCACGTGCGTTTGGAAAACCATAAAATTGTGTGAAGTCACGTGTATGAATAAATTCTCACCAAAAATCCAATGTCATGTCATGCAAAACTCATCATTATTGATCTGCTATAATCAAAGTGTCGTTAGGCGCCATTAAAATTAGTGTTTCGGCGTAGAGCAAGGCATTATGTACCTATTATTACAGCAGGAGTTACCTCATGTGAGGTTATCGGGTAGTTATAAAGATGAGCATCGAATTCGTCCTCAATTTTTGTGGAAATAGGATGTTACGTATCCTGGTGTTACTGTGAAATACCAGATAGGAAAACCCCAATAACACCCTTCTAAACCCGCAGCCTTATTGCATAATGAATTCGGCAAAGCAAAGGGCAAATAATATGAAATATCGACCAATCACATGCGAGATGATAGACGCGATGTGGATTTCCGTCTATCTGATTGGTCGATTTTTCATACAATAAGGCTGCCGGGCATAGGGAAATACAGGCAATGGTGCGATGTTGCGTTATTTATGTTACTGTAAAAGCCCGAAGTACGGTAAGAATAGGATTCACCGGTAAAACCTAGGATTTACCAAGTAAAATTGGTAAAAGCCCGATATAATCTATAATTTCAGGTTTTTACCAGGAATTACACGGTAAATCTTAGGATTTATATCAGAGGCTTGTAAATGTTTGATTATCTGTTATGTCTATGGCATAGTATGATACGAAATGATAAGAACAGTTTAGGGCCTGAGCTTCACCAAAGTTGGGATTATGTTTGTTCGACGAATTTGTTTCGGCAAATTTGACTATTCGTAGCATTAATAGTGTATTATTTAATCAGTCCTTAATTGTTCATCATTTCGTATCAAAGTGTGTTATAGACATTAATCATTTTCAAATTTTACCAGTCTCTTAGGCAAATCTATGATTTAACGTGTGATTGCTGGTAAAAGCTCGAAATTAGCGATCATCATAGATTATTTTGGATTTTACCAGTGACACTTGTTAAAGCCTAGGTTTTACCGGTAAATTCTAGGTTTTACCGTAGTTCGAGCTTTTACAGTAACATTTATAAATTACATTTCCCCATTTGCAAGGCCACTAATCCGATAATAATTGCTTTTAAAAAGTTCCAGAAATCTACTAAATACAGACTTGATTGGTGTTATAATTATTGTTGAGTATTATACATTTAATGATCGTATTGTATTTATATGATTGTATGGCTGTTAAAAATGTTAACAAACATTTTCTAACACTATTGTATTTACTAACAAATGTAAGGAAAATGTTTACTAATATTTATAAACATTTTTAAACAGCGGTGTGGGAGCACCATATTACAATATAGTTTTATAGCCATGATTAGGACGTAAAGATAATGAAACTGCACTCAATGCCGAACAATAAAACGACATTGCACTTTTATAGTTAATTGTTGCCAACGATCTAAAGACTATAAAGTCAATCAGCCGGTATTGAATAGTAACTAGTTAAGTATTGGAAATACGGTTATTTAACACATGAGAAAATGGCTAGGTAATTATCAAACCTATTGTGAAAATGTGAATTACATTAATTGATTACAAAATTTTGTATGAACCTAATTCTACGATCTTCCAACACTGAAGCATCTAATCTCAAATTATTTAAAATCTGATATTTTATTGGCAAAATAAACAGGTTTACAAAATATTTTAGTGTTGTTAACAGCTAAATTAGTTTAAAACTACTTTGCTGCTATTAGCGGCCACCTCCAGGAGTCAGAGTTCCACAATCTATATCAGCAGAGCTCTAAAACTACAAAATCATTTAATATACCTAAACCTTACATATTTTAAGAAAACTTTATAAAAGACTGCGTTCTAAACCATTTCATTGAACAAATCATCACCGTTTCGCCCTTTCAATCACGTATAATACAGCAATGCTGAGTTATTTTCTTCTGATTAATCGTGCAAACAAAACAAGTAGGTTTATGTGCTCATTTAATCTACACAAACTGTCGATAGTAAACAAACAATTTATGTTTCATATACAAAGATTCATAGAATCGTAATATAACAATGCAAATAATAAAAGATGTTGACACGTGTTGAACTGTTGAGGAATTTCCATTCACTTCTAGTCTATTTTTACAAAGAGTCATTACTCTCATTTTGAAAACTAATTAGTGGGTGCAAAAATCATACATTTTAGTCAATTTAAAGGTGATTTTTGAAGTAGAGATGTGGTATCCATTAGTCGTCGTAATGTCTTGCGTTGTAAAGTGGATCGGACCGGTGCGATCCGGCGCTAGCTGCCGAGAGCGGGCCGGCGGCACTTCGCATTCGAGAGCTTGACGGACGTAGCCACGTATATGTAAATACTTGTAGGTATATAGGTACCTGTTTAGTTTTTTAAACTCGTTAAATAAAAAATGTTTAAAAAGGAATTATCAAAGTCATGCTTTTCGATGTCCAAGAGACAATTACAGATTGTTTTAGGAGATAATGATATTCGTAATTAATATGGTCTCTCTTATTTTATGCAAAAGCCAATCCTAGGTATTAAGTATTAACTACCTACAGTTATTGCTGATTTGCTACAGGCTGATTGAAATGATCTCAAGATGTATCTCCTAAATTAAACCTTTTTCCTTTTTCATTGTACGCTTTACGGTAAAGCATAGAGGAACTACGTAATATTGTAACATCACATACACGCCGTGTACCTATGATTACAAATCAGTATCCCCAATGTGATTCGAAGTAATAAAGAAAATTATAGATGTTTTCAGATTTTTCTAAATCCATCGTCATCAATAATCCATGGCACAGAAGTGTGGGATAATGAGACGCTTTTAGAGAAAATATAGATTTTCCAGACGACCATACAAATAAATTGTTAAATGTGCTAACATAAATAAAATAGGAACTGTCGTCACGAGACACGTTGTATGATGCCGTCTGGGAACAATACCAAAGCGCAGTATTATAGCAGAGATCAACAAAGCGCGGGACAGACGGTGTCCATCATGGCAGAATCGTGGAAAATGCAGTCATCTGTCACTCACTGGACTCATTACTTCCATGATCATCACGTGCATCGTGGACGACTGAGACAATAAACTCATGTTGTTATGTTTGGACTTATTTAATCTGATTTGTTGCACCTGCATTTTGCTATATTTGCCATGACTGAAGCCGTGGAAATAAACGAGAATTAGAAGGTTGTGTTTGGTTTCAGGACGAAAAAGTACAACAAACGAGAGAAACGAAGTCACCAACTCCTGTGGAAGTTGGAATTAAGTTAGGATGGATTCAAGTAAGTTTGAAAACCTTTTGTCTGAAAGCTTAAAGCAACAACAACGACAACTTATAACATGTCTTAGGAGTAAAAGAAGATACTAAATATTTTTGACTACCAATAACATAAACTTAAAAATATATCTTAGCTTTATTTATTGGCCTATCTACAATTGTTACACTAATAATAACATCACAATACAAGCAATAATATAAAGTAAGTGTACAATATGATGCGATAGACACAGCATGCAAAAACAAAAATATAACAGACACTTTACTTTACTTTGAGTAGAGGTCATAAAGATCCACAATATTATCGAACGACTATAATATTGCTAGCATTGCAACTGCTGAACACAGTTTTAATGGATCTAACGAATCGAGAAAGGTTCACATGAGTTTTTATGATCTAACAAAGATTTTACTATAGGGCGTGCTGATACCATGTCTGCTGAACATCTGGGGAGTGATGCTGTTCCTGCGTATATCGTGGGTGGTCTCCCAGGCAGGCATCGGGTTTTCTCTGATCATCATCGCCATATCAGCCTTCGTGTGTGTTATAACAACGCTCTCTATGAGCGCCATATGCACCAATGGAGAAGTAAAAGGAGGTTGGTTGCTATCTTACTTTTTGTTTTGTAATCTGACAGAACCATCTGTCAACCGGTCGTTCAACTGTTTAGAGCAAATCGAACAACTTTCTAGAATAGTTTTGTTAATATTTCGCTGCACTTAAATTTACCAGTGATGAAGTCATCGTGCATCGTCTCGTGCCAAACTGAGAAATGCCAGCTGTCTCATGTGGAAGATAAAATAATTGATCAGCTGCTTCTGATGTGCTGTTAGTCAATGGTGATTCTATTCCACTTAAAAATGAATCAAGTTTTTCTCTGTTAAGAGAACATACAAAAGTTAATTGATTTGCAAACACGAGTACAACAACTGAATCTGTAATGACTCATGACTCATGACGATCATTGACGAGAACAAACGATTCGTGGGCATTCATTTGAGATTTCACTGTATAGATTGCAGTCATAAGCCCGAGCCTTAAAGTCTATCCTCGTAAATTAGCTTATTATATTGCTGACGTTGAGTTTAACGTCCTAACGTATACACCTAACCGGTCTACAATTATTGTCTAATTAGATTTCGATAAAAAATATGGCCTCCAACTGAGAAATTAAGATTTATCCTCCTTTTGAGATTGATTTAAATTAGAAGTACCTAAGATTTTATTATGCACATAAAATTCATTAAACACTGAAACATTAGGTCCATGGGGTCCGAGTGCTCTTCGAGTATTTCGAGATGTGAGCAAACGTATATACGTAGTCGACTCTTCACGTGACCAGAGGGCTGGGCTTTTCCTTGGCCAGAGAATCAGCATTGCCATCCAACGTGGCAATGCTGCCAGCGTTCTTTTTAAACTTTTTTTTTTAAACTTTTCTAACACCGTTACTTGATAACAAAGCATAAATTCGGAATCGAAGAAAATAAACAACTCACCTGTAATTCGAATTTAAATATTTATTTAATCTTCTAGGTGGGATCTACTACATAATCTCAAGATCGTTGGGTCCTGAATTCGGTGCCTCCGTGGGCATTATCTTCGCATTCGCCAACGCTGTCGCCGCCAGTATGAACACCATCGGCTTCTGCGAGTCCTTGAACGACTTGCTGAAGAGTTATGACTTGAAGATCATTGATGGTGGCGTGAATGACGTCAGGATCGTGGGGGCTGTGGCTCTGCTTGTAATGTGCTTCATCTGTGCTGTTGGCATGGACTGGGAGAGCAAAGCACAGGTTAGTATATGATATTTGTTCTCTTTTTAAACCATTTTTAAACCAATGCTATAAGTTTGATGCAGGCGTGTAGGTATAATTTTTTTAAAGTATTCAGTAAATCAATTTCTGTGTTTAATAGAGAAGTACCTACAATAGGTTATTTCTTCATTGTTGTCTTTATTAATAGCTAACTAAAACTAATTATTATGTTAATAATAATTAGTTGACGTCCACGTAATCAAACTTTTACATAAATGTCCCATTGCTATAAATCAGTCTAAAATTGGTACTCGGGTCACGAGCTTCGGTATTGGCAATTGCCGCAAATAGATTTCCTGATATGATTTACATTGATTCAACAATCGTACGAAGTCGGTTTATAACACGTGCTTGAGTTTCGTTGCCATCACCCACTTCAGGAGAGAACATTGTGTTTCTTAAAAAATTGTTAAACATTTGGAAAAATAAAATAACAGCTATAATTTTAAAAGCCATATTATTCTGCAATATGGAAAGTTTAAAAAATTAAATAAGCATCTAGTTAAATCAACTTTTTTACTTTTGAACTACCCAAGAAATTTTTGTAAAGCTTTGAAAGAAGGTTTTGATGCATGAAAATGTCAATTATTTCTGAAAAGATAACCTTATGAAAGCTTGGTTAAACTGAAATTACCTGTTACACTAAAGAATAAACAATCAACAAAACTTTCCTCTTTATAATAATTGTAATAACAAGCTAACGATAACCATTCGCAAAGGTATAATTACTGACCAAACAGCAAACATGCAACAGGGCAGTTCCGTAACCGACGAATGTTCAGGAAAACTCTAGCTATATCGTCACTGTCCACCGTGGCTTGCGGACTAGCCGGGCCATTCAGCCCTAATTGACCTCTCTAGCTGTAAACAAACCGTCCTTCAACCCACTGACAATCAATACAGTATTCATTTACTCCCTGCGATCTCCGGCAAAATTGGACGAAAAGTGGGAGCATCGCTTGTTATTTCATTACTGCGTAAAAGCTGCTAACGTACAAAGAGCTTTGGCAATAAACGTTTTTACGCAATGTTTTGGTCTGAAACTGATCGTAGTACCAATCAATTATGAAAAGGTTATTCTCGTAACTATGAGTAAAAATTTAACCTTTGAAATGAAAAATGTAAACACATTGTAATACTAGTAAGTACTTCTGTTTGAATGTATGCCAGATCATGAAAAAGCAAACTGTTGGATACGCAATGTCTTGGATAATGCAAAAACATGTGTTGTTATGGTAACTTTCATTGCATATTTAGGACCGCCTCAGAATCTTCTCAGAATCAACCATGATTCTTCACAAAGTATGAATAAGTATATCACTCATCGTCATCATCTGTCTATCATTTTCCTAACTAAATATGCTGGGATTAGCTACCAGTTTAACTGGATGCAGTGTAATATCAGTACTATTTGTGTTAGTTATCAATAGACTGACGACTAGGAAGAATTTAACGTAGGTACATTCCTACAGACGAAAAGCATGACGATCAACGGTAAACATCAAATCAAGAAACAAATACGTAGTTTCAGAGATATAGACCGACTGACACTAAAGTAAAAAATTATGAAGTGGGTACGATTATGTACTCCAAAATAGGTTATGCAGTTCAACAGGACCATGAAGGTAAAATAGATTTAGGTGTCAATCACAGCATTATTAGAATCTACTAACAATATAGAACATACGAATCACTGCATCTATTTTGTTGTACAATAAATAAATGATGCACGCACGTCATGTTTCTGTCGAGTCGCGTCGCAGTACACTGTTAGCACTGAGCGAAGTCTTTCAGCAAACACGGGGACGATTATACGCCGCAAATAACTGTAATACAGTAGAAACGATTATAATAAACAATACAGGCTCCTGCCCACGACTTTGTCTGACTAGTTTTACAAATATACAAAGGCTTGAGACTAAAAGAGAGATGAATAAATGTTGACGGATGAAGAGGAAGAAAAAGGCCAAATAAAAGATGGATCACCACTCATGAGCACTTCATCACAAACTATGGGCTGATAATAGATCTCGAATTAGATGGCGGGACCTTCAGAACTGGAAACAAGTGGTGCTGATGCATGACCGATGGACGGAATGAAATGAGACCTTTGTCATGCAATAGGATAATAATAATCTAATGAAGATCCTTAATTCATTACTTTTTAAAGAAGGTTTATATTTCCTTTTTAATCTTGTTCTCCTTGGATGGTTCATGGTATACTTATACAATGTTATAAAGTGCATGGATAGATCAAATTCAATGAAGATCCTTACTTCATAATCACTTCATGACTTTTTAAAGAAAGTTTATATTTCTTTTTTAATCTTGTTCTACTTGGATGGTACTTACACAATGTTATAACGTGCATGGATAGATCAAATTTAATGAAGATCCTTACTTCATAATCACTTCATTACTTTTTAAAGAAAGTTTTTATTTCCTTTTTAATCTTGTTCTCCTTGGATTGTACTTACATAATGTTATAACGTGCATGGATAGATCAAAATCAATGAAGATCGTTACTTCATAATCACTTCATTACTTTTTAAAGAAGGTTTATATTTCCTTTTTAACCGACTTACCAAAAAAGGAGAAGGTTCTATGTTCGACATTATGTATGTTTTTTTTTATGTATGTTCACCGATATCTCCGTCATTTGTGGACCGATTTTGAAAATTCTTTTTTTGTTTGAAAGAGTATATTCCGAAATTGGTCCCATTTTAATTTGGTGAAGATCTGATGAAGAACGTGGTGAAGATCTGATTATTGTATACCATTTCATAACATAACATCACGCTGATCACGCTCGAAAGGGGTATGCAGGTCTCTCATTTCACCGGTTATATTCAAGTTTCATGTTATTCGGGTAATATATTCTGTCGTTATAGGTACTAACTTAACTACTTCCCTATTAGGTACAACTAAAAAGCGAAAAATAATAAACTTTTTTCAAAAAAATACTACCGACTTCCAAATAAGAAAACTAGAAAGTGAAAAATTACTTTATTTTTGGAAGTCGGTGTCCAAAACTTAAAAATTTGGTAAGTACCTACCAAAGACACCGACTTCCAAAAATAAAGTAATTTTTCACTTTCTAGTTTTCTTATTTGGAAGTCGGTAGTATTTTTTTGATAAAGTTTTTTATTAATCTTGTTCTCCTTGGATGGTACTTACACAATGTTATAACGTGCATGGATAGATCAAATAGAGTGGCGGTATGCCACGTCACGCTTCTGTTAAGTTAATTGCATTAATTTTCAGTATAAAAACCAGTATTTTAATATGATGTAGATAAGTTATGGAACTCCCCGACAAATTATAGTTAAAAGTAGTCAATTAACTGTTGGGCTTTTTGTCTGATTGCCTTTTATTTGAATGTGTTAGTGATAACTGTGTGGAATAAAAGCCTTGAATGCCCTGGGGAATGTTACGCAAAAGTATAGTAAATTGTTTACATTTGCATGTTTGTTATCGCTAGAAGGCTTACAGAGCTGTATATTTTTCAGTTGATCAGTTCATACAATACTTTATATTTTGGGACATAGGTATTTAAAAAAAAAAAAAATTAAGTTCGCTTTTTAAGCAGTCGAGTTTTTTGATTTATTGAATTTACTTTTTTTATTAATTACTTTTTAGTTAACATTTTTTTTTGGAATTAGATACATTTAAACATATAAGTGTTATATATTTTTGAAATCCACTCTTAAAATACTTTATTTTGATAGGCCCACACGTTGGGCTTGGATGAAAAAAAAATTTGGCCCTTCACAATACGGCGCCCAAATTTTTCTATTTTCCTATTTTAATCTAGCCAGTGACACTCGCAAGATTAAGAAGAATAGATTGACGTTAGAATCATCAAAATCGGCCAATGCGTTTGGTCTCTGGAACGCCACATAGGATCAAACATACATACATAGACTGATAAACACATTACCCTCCTTTGGAAGTTGGGTAAAAACAGCGGTAGCATTTGAATGTTTTAACTGGAGCCGATCGGAAAGCAATAAATCTTACTTATCTTCTTTTAATGTGTAAAAAACTTCCAATTTTATTTTGTGCAACTCATCGAAAACATCATCTTATGGCTCGAAGTTCCAACAAACTTGATGACGCACATTATCGTCATTCCAGCCGAAAGACGACCACTATGGAAATCGGCCTCCCCCAAGCTTCATCACATCGAGCGGTCCTGTGCTTCCTTGTCTTGTGACACATTTCTGAGTCATTATGGATTTGTAATCCATTACGTACTGAAAAGGACCCCAGGAATCCGTTACCTTCTGGTGACGGATTCTTTTCGGGGAATATTTCCCGGAAATTGCTTATACAGTCGGAAAACTAGCAGTGACCTTCCCCAATTCAAAGTCCAATATATTAATAGCTGTATCATAAAAGGTAGCCTCACTCAATGTTAGTAAATCCAGTCTTATGTCAAATTGCTACGATACAATCGTATTTTTAAGTCAAAGGAAATTCGTCGTTCTTTGATTACTATCTACGACCTACGTAGTTTCAGAGTCAGGGCAGTAAACTTTGGACGCCTGAATTTTTTAAGGGTAGCGTTGGTTCCTATTTTCGTTTCTTCGTTTTTTGACACCGACTTCCGAAATTGAAGTTATTTTTCACTTTGTAGTGTTTTTATTTGGAAGTCGGTTGTATTTTTTGTAAAAAAGTTTTTTATTTTTCACTTTTTAGTTGTGGTACATAATGGACTAGTTCTATAGGTTAGGTATCTATAATGCCCAAATTGATGCCAGAATAGATTAACACTATAACATGAAACTTAAATAAAGCCGCGCGCTGGCATAAGAGTATACCAGGGTGAACTGTTCAGGGTGAATCCCTTTAGAGCGTACCAGTGTGATGTTATGTTATGAAATAGTGTCAAAATAAACAGACATGCGATTGCAGTTATACCAAGAGATTTTCCGTAATTTATTGTTTTTTTAAACGTTACCCCACACTAGGAATTTCTTCCTGTATCGTGGGTGCGTTTACAAACATATAAACTCACATACACAAACACCCAGAGCCGGAATAACTATCTGTAGGTCATACAAATATTTCTTCCGTGCGGGAATCGAACCCACGACACACAGCGCAGCAGTCAATAGCTCAACCACTGCGCCAAACGTGCGCCCCAAAAAGTATTATATTTCCGAAGTTCTTCATCAGATCTTAATAACCCCAGACCACATGGCAAGCACTAGCTTTCGAACAAAATCATCAAAATCGGTTCACCTGGTAAAAAGTTCTGAGGCAACACACAGTTAAAAAAAATACAGTCGAATTGATAACCTCTTCCTTTTTGAAGCCACATCATCGCTTACCATCAGGTGAGATAGTGGTCAAGCCGTCAAGCGCGAGCCTATAATAGATAAAAAAAAAAGAAAAAAAAGTCGTTTGAAAATACATCGTTTGTAATTAAGGGAATAAGTATAACGGAAGGGATGAAACATATGTGTCTAAAAGAGATATGAATATGGATGGATTGTGTGAGGAATGACATGAATGAAAAGTTTGTCAGTGATAGCGTGACTCTTGATAGAACGTTATGAAGGAAAACAACGTGTTGCGCCGAACCCAAGTAACATGGAACAAGGGCAGGCAGATGACGATAATAAAAACCGGCCAAGTGCGAGTCTGACTCGCGCACGAAGGGTTCCGTACCATTATCGCAAAAAACGGAAAAAAACCACGTTTGTTCTATGGGAGCCCCACTGAAATATTTATTTTATTCTGTTTTTAGTATTTGTTTTTATAGCGGCAACAGAAATACATCATCTGTGCTGTGAAAATTTCAACTGTCTAGCTATCACGGTTCATGAGATACCGCTTGGTGATAGACAGACAGACAGACAGACGGACCGCGGAGTTTTAGTAATAGGGTCCCGTTTTTACCCTTTGGGTACGGAACCCTAAAAAGCAATAATTGTAGAGTTTCCAAAACGGATTTCATTGCTAGTGTCTTCGTTATTCTTTTTTTACAAGTCCTTCAACCAGAGCAAGACTGTAATTGATTTGCCCGCATGATGGTAAATACAGTTACCTACCATCCATCGCTGCGTAAACAAATATGGCTGGCATTGTAATAACAAACATACTACTCGACCCAATAAATACAGATTTAATGGTTTACAAGAATTACGAATGCATATATTTTGTTTCTGTAAATATGTGTTCATTCGGTTCGCGTAATTTAAAAGAAATACTTTTGGTATAGTAACGGTCACTGCCAAGCATGGACTTTCCTCTCCCAAAATCTCACAAAGACCATTTTTAGGGTTACGTACCCAAAGGGTAAAATCGGGACCCTATTACTAAGACTTCACGATCCGTCTGTCTGTCTGTCTGTCAGTCTGTCATGAATGATGATGTATTTCTGTTGCCGCTATAACAACAAATACTAAAAAAAGAATAAAATAAATATTTAAGTGGGGCTCCCATACAACAAAACGTGTTTGCCGTTTTTTGCGATAATAGTACGGAACCCTTCGTGCGCGAGTCCGACTCGCACTTGGCCAGTTTTTTTATTAAGATGCCAACGAGGAAATTGCCATATAAACCACGCTTGACGTACATATAGTGTTTGGCTAGTTGCCCATTTCTTCGTTGCCATAAACCTATGTTCCTACATAGAAACAGGATTAGGTACCTAGTAACTAAAGACTTGCTTTTTGAGCGAAAAGGGCCAAAACAGCTTTCGACATACTTATATTAGTACTAGCTGACCCCCGGGGCTTTGCTCCCGTCAACTGGATACCCTGCCAACCCTGCCTACCCAGCCTACCCTACCAACCCTGCCTACCCAGCCTACCCTGCCTACCCAGCCCACACTGGACACCCTGCCTACCCTGACTATAGTTCTCGCCAAACTTCTTGGCCGCCCTGAAGTTGGCTACAATGACTGCGCAGTAGGAAATCTCATACAAAAACAGCACCGTTTCGTGCCTCGCGCATCCGGTAAACCAACTTCAGGGCGGCCAAGAAGTTTGGCGAGGGCTATACCCTGCCAACCCTGCCTACCCAGTCTATCGTGCCTTCCCTGCCTACCCCGCCTGCCCTGCCTACTCTGCCTACCCAGCCTACCCTGCCTACCTACTTAATAATTTTTATGTATCATCAATAGCTTTCAGAGCGCACGCCAAAGGCACACACACACACAGGCAACATTTTGCTAATTTGGGTTACATTATTGCAATTTTCATAAGGATCTCTAATTTTTTCGAAAATATATTATAGCATATGACACTCAGGAATAATGTAGCTTTCTACTGGTTTCAAAATTGATAAGAATTTTCAAAATTGGTTCAGTAGATCCAGAGATTACCCCCTACAACGTCACAAACTCACAACATCACAAACTTTACCTCTTTATAATATTAGTATAGAAAACAATCATCTAAAGATTACCAAAATACGCATAATCTCCAAATAATTATCCGTTAATTGTCCACAGAATTTCCTGATCGCCATCATCGTAGGTGCTATGGTGGACTTCGTAGTCGGTACTATAATGGGCCCGAGTAGCGAACAGGAAATAGCCAATGGATTCGTCGGACTCAGCAGTAAGTTACCTAAGCTTGCAGGAAAAGTTTCTTAAAGGAAAATATGCCAAGTTCAGTATAATGACGTCATTATACGTGGTAGCATCGTGACGTCAGTTAGCGTCACTGAAGGATAATTCATTTGTGTTTATTAATGTTCTGTTATTAAGATCTTGTCATAAGTAGGAACTACGATATATTTCTTACATGCCTTGACCTTATTTTAGTTACCTACCTTTCCTCAAGATTCCATTAAGTAAACATTATTCTAATGAGTTTTGATAGCATTTAGCTACCGCTCGTCCTAAATCAAGGTTTAGAGCATTATAAAAGAAACCTTGTTATTAATTGCTGATATTTTGTTCACCTTCATCGATACGCATAGTAAACTATTTCATTTTTAACCCCCGACGGAAAAAGAGGGGTGTTATAAGATTGACGTGTGTTGCTATGTATCTGTGTCTGTCTGTGGCATTATGATGCCACAGACAGACACAGATACATAGCAACACACGTCACCTAAACGGATGAACCGATTTTAATTTAATTTTTTTTTTGTTTGACTTTGTCGAGAGTGTTCTTAGCTATGTTTGAATAAAATCGGTTTAGCCGTTGAAAAGTTATTCGCATTTTGCTCTTTGAATCTGGATTTTTTCGCAAGATATCGTGTCATTATGACGTGTTTCGATAGATTGTCGATTGAAGCGTGTCTGTTACTAGGTATATTATATGTAGTTTAAAAACCATGAAATAATAATTAAAATCGGGGGTTTTTTAAATTTGTAATTTTATCGTGTAAGATATTATTAACTTTAAAACTTTCGCGTTTCATAATGGAAAACATTATATCACGGGAATTTAACGCGATGATTTAGATTACTTATTTACCTATTTAACCCTACGTTTCGACCGTGTTGCAACGATCGTGGTGCCGGATAGACTGTCTAAACGCAGGCTTATTACGTATCTTTTGCAATAGCAAAACGATAGCGATTTTTGCGCAATAATTGCTCTTCCATACAGAAGTTTTAGAGATGTGACGGTTTTTTTTTAAATATGTGCATTTGACAAACAGCGAGCGATTAATTAGCAAACGATTGTGTAGGACCTACCATACCTACACTGCAGGTAATGCCGACTTTTATGACATAAAGCGTTTGATCGCTACCATTTTGCTCTTGCAAAAGATACGTAATAAGCGCGTGTGCGGGTTAAATAGGTAAATAAATAATCTAAATCATCGCGTTAAATGCCCGTGATATATTGTGTAAGATATTATTCCTTCATTTAACTTTCATCAATCTTGTGATCTCCCCTTAATCCACATAACGATGTTTACAAGACTAGAACATGTTTATTTATGAAAGTTCCCTTTCAATTCTAGCGGCCACGTTAGCCTCGAACTTCAAGACGGACTACCGCTTCAGTGAAGGTCTGAACCAGGACTTCTTCAGTGTGTTCGCCATCTTCTTCCCGTCTGTCACTGGCATCCAGGCTGGTGCTAATATTTCCGGAGATTTAAAGGTATGGAATATTTTCTTACTTCTAGTTCTTCTCTCGTAAAAGCACATATTATTATATAATTGTATCATTAATCTACTAAATAATAGTTTAATTTAAAAACATGCTCTAAATATTAAAATTTTATACATTCAATAATTTATACAAATCTTATACCTATATTAAGACAAAGCCCAGATGATTAATATTGTGCCTTGCCACGGGCACTCAACGCGTAGAAAGAAAATTTGATTCAAAAAAATTGCACTAGATGGCGTGATAAGCTTCGATTCGTTATTGAGTTTTGTGTAATAATAAGGTTTTCTAGAGACGATCATAAAAATAATTATGTTCGTGTATTATAACTCTCCTAAGCACAAAATTAAGGAATATTGGGCTCTCAATTCACATTTTCAAATATTATTTGAATGGATCATTTAAAATTGATTCCAAGGCGCGGTATTAAATTTCTGAGGCAAACACCCGATTATTTAAATTTGTTTTGTAACTCATTTTGGTACAATTAAACTGTAAAAACATGCAATAAATTTCAAGTCGCTGCCATACCATCTATATCCGTGGAACAGAACCGAACGCGATCGATGTTTTTAGAAAAATAATTAGTTTAAGGGAAAAAACACTAGTTTCTTCCGCACGGTATCTTTTTATGGGATGAGGCATCTGTATGCTACTATTATATTATTCTATGGCCTTGCCTCGCCTTGTGTTTATAAAATCGGTTCAAAAATTAAATAAAAATATCAAAATAAGCTTACGTTGTTGTGATTTTAATAAAAGCTCGTATCTTCAATAACAAGTTGTTACATCGAACTTCCTGTTCGGTACTAAGAATTTCTCCACCAGCTCTAAATCAAAATAAAGGTGGTCTAAATATAGCAGTTGTTTCCACAAATAGGCCCCGTTTTCATTACGTTTCTTAGATATAGTTAACAGTTCCAAGAACACCTCTGTAAGGCAACGACTACACAAAATTGTGTTAATAAATTATGAAATAGATACGAATTATCTTTAAATAAGTTTTTGTATAGTAGCATCTACCATAAATGGAGTTACCTATCTTAATACCTTTAGTATACCTACAGGTATGGACATCTTAAGTGGTGTAAATCAAACAATAGGTTGCTAAGTAATATGCTTTTTGTATAGTCACTCATCTTTTTTTACCCGATTGCCGAAGAAGGGTTTGTATGTAGGTATGGAAAAAAAAATGGCGGATTTTGGGCGCTTGTGGGGGTGCCAATATTTTTTTTGCCAAACTCATTGTGTGGTGTATAGAGGGTTTTAAGAGGTGATTACAAAAGTATATAACACTTATATGTTTAAAAGTAATTCGAAATAAAAAGATAGGTAACAAAAATGTTATAAAGAACAAAAAAATAAATAAACAAACCGAAAAATCTTACTGCTTAAGAAGTTAACTAAAAAGACGTGCTTAAGAAGTTAACTAAAAAGACGTAAACAAGAAGAAAATCATGCTGTGCAGTCGGACGGTACTTTTGGTTTTGGACAGTCAGCTCGCGATTATGTATCCGACTGCATAGCATAATTTTCTTATTGTTTACATCTTTTCAATTCATTTCTTAAACAGGCGGGCTTTTTGGTTTTTTATATAAAGATGATTTGCTCCTGAAACTGCTGGTCTACTGAAAGTAAATTTTTGGTACTAGGAACCATATTGCCAAGTCAAAGTTTTTTAACCCCCGACGGAAAAAGAGTGGTCAACGATGACAACAATCCTACTAGTCCTTCTAATGTTATAAATGTTTGGTGAGGATGGATCTTTGTTATTCTTTCACGCAAAATCCACTGGACGGGTTTGATAAAACCTTACAGTAATATCGCTTATAGATCAGAATAACACGCAGACTATATTTTATAAAGATTTTGGGGGCAGTACTAATACTCCATGGAGCCGCGGGCAGTAGCTAGTTAAAAATATTATGAGAGCCTTCTAGAGCCACAATTGCTGATGCTGCACAAATTCATTAATTCAAAACTGTTCTTAATTGGGCTGTTAAGTATTTCAAGTCAAAATACGCCTACACGTGGTACTGCAATCGATCCGTGGTTAATGTTTGCACGGAGAAGCACGCGCGCTCTACGTCCCTGCCTACCTACCTCTCTGCACGTGTAATCAGTGTCAATGACAGCGCAACGTGACGTCACTGTACACGTCACGGGTTTGAGGCAAAACAAATGAATCATTTGCTAAACTACGTCAATATCTCCTGAATTCATTCATACATTGAATACTCTAAAACTAAAAATAGTGGGTTATTCGTGGTCGTGGTTGGTGGTAAGGAATTTTAGCAGGGAAAGCACGTGCGTGGGTATGTCAGTCACGCACGTGTTGTGTGTCTTTGACAGCGCAACGTGATGTCATCACTGACCTGAAACGTGACGATACTGGGCTGGAGAGGATAGGGACTCACAGATTTCGAGGAGATATAATAGCTTTTTTTGTACATACTCTACCTTGTGTGACGGCTGCTTCCCTACTAATCTATACTTAATAATATTATAAAGCTGAAGAGTTTGTTTGTTTGAACGCGCCAATCCCAGGAACTACTGGTTGGAATTGAAAAATTATTTTTGTGTTGGTTAGTACATTTATCGAGGAAGGTATATTACATCGCGCTACGACCAATAAGAGCGGAGCATAAATGAAAAATGTTGCAAAAACGGGCAAAAAAAATTGCTTTTTGAGAGCTTCTGTTGCGTGCGCTGCAAGTTACGCAATATTCATATATGAAGGGTAGGTAGGGTAGGGTAGGCAGGTAGCCAGTTTATGGGAGCGAAGCCGCGTGGGACAGCTAGTTTTTTCATAAAACATTTGTATTGATTTAGCACTCATTATATAAGTAAAACTATTACAATTTATCATAGCAATTCAACTCAAATCAATCTTTTGGGATGTCCCGAAAGATTGAATTGAGACATACGATTTGATTAGGATGACTGAATGGCTAGATTGCCAAAACCGAATCTATCCTGATACCGATACAGCATCGGGTGTACAAGTCAATAGTGATGTCAACCAAATCGAATCATTTAAAGAGGTGATGCCGCGAGTAACAATATTATTTGAATGTCGAATTAATGTGTAACATTTCGTGGCACAAATCGAATGAAACGAGCTCAACATGGGGATCAATTTAGTTAACCTTCGCAATTTTTCGGTATCTTGTTTCTTGGCTCAGACACTCATCGATTCATTAAAATCAATTGATATAGTGTCGGTGTGAGTCATCTCTATACCCGCAAAACATTATATGATAAACAAGATACTTCTGGGAAAGGAAGTTCGTTTCGTTCGAAGTGTGTCGATTATTAATTCCTTCTATATGGGACAATCCATAAACCTATCAATTTACTTCGTGAATAACATCGTCTTCTTCGAAACAAATTATAAGTTATTGACACTTCGGTAGTAGGTAATTATCGTTATTTATTTATTTATATATACTTTATTGTACACCAAGATAAAAATAATACAAAAGACATCTTCTAACAAAAACAAATATACAACAGGCGGCCTTATCGCGATCCGCGATCTCTTCCAGGCAACCTAGAATGGAAAGAGACAGCCTGGACACAATATGGGGTTGCACTTGGTGCAAATTTTTCAACAAATAATTAATATATTAAGAAAGTAGGTACTAAATACAAAATACAAACAAAATAATAGATACATAAATACATACATACAACTAATATACAGACAAGAAAACAATTCAGCTTATAAAGATAGAGAGTTATTATAGAGTCATTAGGTAATTGCGTATCAAATAAAAGTCTAATTAAATTAGACCGCCTGACGGAGGTACTTATTTAAACAGCATCCCCTGAGAATTGTGTATCAAGGTTGAGAAGCTATTGACGTTTTCAGAACTGTTAATATAAGGATTTTTAATACCATAGTCCTCTAATATAAGGTTTAAGGAAAATATCGTAGATACCGTAAACAAAGCAAAAGGAATATATGAGGATCTTAGCATTCTGTAGTTATGCGTACCCCCCACGGGAAATAAGTATTAAGATGATGGCATGAGAATTAATTGAAGTATCTTGCAAATCCCCTGTTACAACTCATCTTCAAATCCAAGCCAACATCCAAAGTCGCTCTAAGAAGCTCACACTTTTTAATTTTCAGGACCCCGCATCAGCAATCCCGAAGGGTACATTACTTGCGTTAGCTATATCCATGGTGAGCTACGCGGCGATGGTGATGTTCTCTGGAGCAGGTGCCTTGAGGGACGCCAGTGGAAACCTGACCGACCTGATATATGACAACGGCACGCTTGTGCAAGACTTCAGCGGACTGGCCAGCTGCCTTAACGCAACTAATGGTACCTGCACATATGGACTGCATAACAGTTACTCAGTAAGTTTATCCATAAACAAGATAATTCTAATGTAGAACAGCTCCTTTATTCTTTTCAGGAGAACCTCTTTTGTGCTTAAGGTATAGTGTTCCCCAGGGAATCTTATCCTTCTAAAGATTTTAATTATTGGTTTCCCTGGGTATTTAAGTTCCAACGGAGGCTTCATCGCATCAGTTACGGCATTTTACTCCTTAAAGCTCATTTAAGGTTACACTAGTCGATCACTCGTCCATACAAACGTAGTCTGGCGATTACTCCACTGTTTGACGATGTACGTTCAAAATAAAAAATGATATCAATTTGTCTCATCATTATCTAGGCCTGTATGGAAAAAAAAATTAAAAGTTTTGAAAGTTATGAGCGTCGAAAGTTCCATATTTCAACACAAATTTTAACGCATCTTTGGGCGTAAATAAATAATATAAGAAGAAGGAAAATTGCAAAACGGCCACCATAAAGGGATACATTAGTGGTTCAACAATGCAAGTAATTTTGTTTTGAAAATATACATTCAGTAATTTTTTCATGATGTCTAGACTCCCAAAGGTCTGTTAATAAATTTCGCGTGCTCGTTTTCGTCCTAAATCATCATCCATTTCGCTACAAATTTGCAAAAGATAGCAGGCATTTTAACCCCGCGCACAAAATTGTTCGTCGACTAGGGCAACTTTAAGTGGCCTTTCAAGTTAATTAACGTTGCTCAAAAAGTTACGACAGTAATAATATTTTCGTCTCGACCAGGTAATGCAGCTAATGTCAGCATGGGGTCCATTCATTTACGGAGGCTGTTGGGCAGCCACACTCTCCACTGCACTGACGAATCTGCTATCGGTACCACGGTTGATCCAGGCACTTGGAACTGACCGCATCTACCCCGGACTTATCTTCTTCTCTAAGCCTTATGGAAGACTTGGGGAGCCGTACAGAGGATATGTGCTTACATTCTTTGTTTCGTTGCTGTTTTTGCTTATTGGTATGTACTTGTATAAAATGTTCAATCATGTTAGGTTTTTAATAATTCTTTTTGAATGGCAGAGAAGTTTTAGTTTATTTGAATACCTTGTTTATTTGGGCAAATTGAAAGATTCTAAGTATTAAAGGTTTAATTACTAAAATACTATACTACATACTATAGTGAGCAGTGGTGGCCCAGTGGTATCGGCCGCGACGTACAAGTTGTAGGTTTTTACTTTGTTCAAATTATTTCATCACCACTGCACTCAAAAACGGTGAAGGAAAACATCGTGAGGAAACCGGCATGTCCTAGAACCAAAAATTCGAGGACATGTGACAACCACCAACCCGCAGTCCCGCACTGGGCTCGCGGGGTGGACTACGGCCCATCCCCTCTCACAGAGAGGAGGCCTGTGTCCCAGCAGTGGGAACATTAATAGGCTGCTGATGATGATGACTAAAATACTTGTCTTGTTGATGACTACAAGTACTGGAGTCCTGTATTTGAATGCCTAATAAAGTCACGCAATATTTGGGGTGTCAAAATCACGTCTTTGTGTTCAAAATTTAGAAAAACTGCATCATTTATTTTCTCCTACAGCTGACCTGAACACAATAGCGCCACTGATATCCAACTTCTACCTCGCGTCGTACGCCCTCATTAATTTCTGCACCTTCCACGCGGCGCTCGTGCGGCCGCTAGGATGGCGACCTACTTTCAGGGTAAGCAACACCATATAAACATCTATACAATGTAATTCAATACTGAATTCAATGCCAATGACTCATGCAGACAAAAATATATCTGTAACATCGCATCGTTATTCGTCATTTTCCGTCACGGTATGATGGACATTGTAGCAAAATATGATTTTGAATGCAATGAAATTGTAGTGAATTTGTCGTACATTTGTTATAAGGTTGTTGGTCCTTCGAGCCGGATTTCGACTAGCTAAATAACAGTACCCACTTCTATTATTGTTTTAAAGGTCATTAATAAAATACGAGGAGCTCGTGGCTAAGTATTAACAGCCGGTAAGGGCCGATCTTCAAGGTTAAGCAAGGCTTGCCAAGTTAAAGTAACAGTAGCTTATGGCGTTACAGTGTAACCAAGTTACTGGGTTGTGGAGATCTGATAGGCAGTCTTTTCATGTAAAATACTGACCGACCCCAACTTGAGTGGATAATCAACTCCTACATCTTTATTGAACTGTTCGATTTCAACTGTTGTTCGTTATTCCAGTACTACAACGTGTGGTTGTCCCTGATCGGGTTCCTGAGCTGCGTGGCCATCATGTTGCTTATCAGCTGGGTCATGTCACTCGTCACCTTCGCCATCTTCTTCACGCTGTACCTCATCGTGCACTACAGGGATCCCGGTTAGTAGTGGTATATGCGTATGTAGATCTGGTTCAGATTTATTACGAAGGGGATTATTTAAAGCTTACTTGTGTTTTATTCTCGTAGTATCACCTATCAATTTATTTCCATCATTTATATACTTTTTTACATCAGAAATTCTGACTGCACAGCAAATTAACCAGAGCGTACAAACGTTTCACTCACACATAACAAAATAAGTCCAAGAGCGAGCGAAGCGAGCTCGGAAACTTAGGTCTTTACTTTAGACCCTGCAGACAGAAATAGGAGCCCGCAATTGTTGCTAAAATAACATATTTTGAGGTAACAATTTTGCTGTGAAATCAGTATTTTTATTGGAATTCGGTTTATTTTTTAATACATTTTTTTTTGCTTTTACTTACTACCCGTAGAATAATAGCAGTCTGTACTAATAACTCATTGCAGAGCAAAGGCCTCTTCCCATACAGAGAATGCACGAGCAAGATTATCATTTGATATTTGAATACTAGAGAAAAAAGTTATTCGAAACACATTATATATTATACACAAAAAGTATAATATTAGAAGTTTTATTTACATAGATACAAGTATATACAGTGTATAAAATACACCACACACTACAACACTACACACTACAAACACACACTAGAAACATAAACATTTAACCAAAAACTACTCACTAACTAACCCAAAAAATATAGTAATCTAAAATATGGCGTCAAAAAACTCCTCCACATCGTTGTCGACTGGTGATGTGCCTAAAAGACTGGCAGCATTGCCACGTCACAATAATACATAATACACATCAATTAGCATATTACCATAAGGAAAATCACAGAAATCTTCATACCTACAGTCTGTCCTATTGAAGTATTCCAAAAGGGTTTTCATACCACATCTAACTTTAGTTACGTACCTTAAAGCCAGTAGCGTAGTAAAAAACATATTTGGTCAAGTCAAGTACTACTGGGCATCGAGAATAGCCGTTGTTGTCCCAATCTAAATCCGTTTGAACTCCAGTAATGATTGCATCACTTGTTTCATACTCTCTCGCATTTGATTCATATCGCTGAACCGAGCGTTTGTATATAATCCCGTTTCCGAAAGTTATTTTATTTAATGGCATTCTTCAGATTATTGGCTCGAAGCGTCATGTGAATCATTCTGTTTAGATTTTGTGAGAGGTTGCGTTGATGGCTAGTAGAAATACTTGATGAGAATTCATTAGATTTCATGAAGTAAATAAATTGGCCTTCATTGCCTTTGAATCCAGTCATAAAAACAAAAGTTTTATAGTGCTATAAAAACATAATATTACCCCTATTTAAATTAACAAGTGTAGTAGGTACAGTAGGCACCTTCATTCAGGTCTAAATTGATGTTAAATGCCCAAATTAATATTTTTAGACCTCATAATATCACTTCTTAAGATGGTACACGTAATTTCCGAAACTTCATGGGTAGAAGACTTGTATCTATGCCGTTAAAAAAGTACAACCGACTTCCAAATAAAAACACTACAAAAGATAATTTCATTTTCGAAAGTCGGTATTCCTAATTACCCGATATTACCCGAATATCATGAAACTTGAACATAACCAGTGAAATGAGAGTGTACCAAGGTGAACTGGCGTGATGTTATGTGACAAAATATAATAAACAGACATGCAATTGCAGCAATCCCGAGAAGACATGACGTCACACTAATCCTACATCGCGCACTCAAAGTTCTCCGCGTGATTTGAACATATCTTTGTATAACAGCCTGACAACAACTATTGGACAGACACAACCCAACACCCGTCTCGTCGAAGGATTCTCCCTTTTCAAAGGAGATTTTCAAGAAAACACGAACGACAACAACAACAACGAAAACTGGAACGATATACATCAAACATGTAACATATTCTTTTATCGTAATTTACAGATGTAAACTGGGGCAGCAGTACTCAAGCTCAGATATACAAAACAGCTCTATCGAGTGCATACAACTTGGCCAAGACTGGCGAGCATGTGAAGAACTATTGGCCGCAAATATTGGTGTTGGCCGGCAGACCACAGTCCAGACCTGCGCTTATTGACCTTGGTAATTTGATCACTAAGGCTGGATCGCTGATGATTGTTGGTGATATATCACAGGTAAGAGCCGTTTTGATAAATGAGTTTGCAAATGTTTTGGTTCTCTATGTTGGACGTTTTAATAATTCGCAAAAATCTCGCGTCCCTTCTTCATTTTCGTAGTTTCCCACCTATAAGTTATTAGTTCGCCATCGACTATATCTTTCTCCAATAACTTATTCACAATCCATCTGACGTATCTTCGCCTTCCTCTACTTTTATAAGCACACGCTCAACATTTTCTACGAGAATCAATAAAAAAACTTTACTGTCTCGTTGTCTTTGTAAATGCAATTAAAGCTTTCAAGTGGAACTTGACCCACTTTCCGGTGTTCTATTGAGTTAAAATTTTGCACAGACTTCTGTTTCTCGAAGCAAACCTTTTTTTTTTTTAATCTTTTATAGGATTGCGCTTGACCACTATCTCACCTGATGGTAAGCGATGATGTGGTCTACGATGGAGCACGCTTGCCTAGAAGTAACCTATTCACTCTTGATTTAAAGACCCCTAGATTGTAGCTATCGGGAAACACAGACTCCGGCAGGGAATTCCACTCCTTAGCTGTAGGCACAATAAAAGTATTCTCAAAACGCTTAGTGCGTATGGGTGGGATGTCCACCATGTACCGATGGCGCATCGCCGTACGTCTGGTAGTCCGATGATGAAACGGGCTGGGTGGGATTAGATCATGCAATTCCTTCGAACACTCCCCGAAATGTAACCGATAAAAAACCGACAAGCTGGCAACTCGGCGACGATGTTCAAGGCTCTGGAGCTTTGACTTAACCAGTGCCTCATCGCAGATGAGCCCCCTGGCCCGCTCTTCGATCGACTCTAGTGCATCAAGCTGGTATTTAGCAGATCCGTCCCAGAGATGAGAACAGTACTCCATGCATGATCGAACTTGCGCTTGATACAAGCTGAGCAGCTGTTCTGGCGTGAAGTACCCTCTCACCTTCGCAAGGATCCCCAACTTTTTGGCAGCCAGCTGAGCCTTTGCCTCAATGTATGGGCCAAAATTGAGAGTCGATGTCAACGTAACGCCAAGAAGCTTAAGATGGTCAGTTATTGGCACGGTCACATCGCAGAAAGTTGGAGCCGGGTGAAATTAGCTCTTTTTAGCGGAAAAAAGACACGCCTGGGTTTTAGCAGCATTAAACTTGACCAGATTGGCATCGCCCCATTCGGAGACTGCCTGCAAGGACAGGTTCAAGCGCTCCACCATGGCCTCCCGGAGAGATTGGATCTGAGGCTCGGTAGCACGAGCGTTAGACATGTAGCTCTCAGCAACAGTGCTGTCGTCTGCATACCCAAAGGTGCCGGGTTTTAGCAGATCGTTAATGTGCAGCAAGAATAAAGTTGCTGAGAGAACCGACCCCTGAGGGACCCCGGCATTAATATCCAAGTGGTCCGACGAGCAGCCATCGATAACCACTCGAATGGACCGATCTCTCAGGAAATCTGCAATCCAATCACACAGACCACCGGGCAAACCGAATGAAGGAAGCTTACCAATAAGGCTTTCGTGCCAGACCCTATCAAATGCCTTCGAGATGTCTAGGGAGACGGCAAGCGCTTCCCCGTGCCTCTCGATGGCCTCACTCCAGATGTGAATGGCATACGCTAGAAGATCCCCGGTAGACCGATTTCGGCTACTGACGAGCTGCTTCCAAGCCACTCTGTCATCAACTCTTCCCAGGGCAGTGGTCACTGTGAGTCCCGTAATCTTCCTGATCTGGTCTGACAATCGATTGGGTGAGCGTCCGCGTGGCCTTTTCCCATCCACTTTTCCTACAATAACCAGTTTTGCAGATTATCTGACTGTCTGCGGACTATGTGACCAAAGTAATTTAGGACTCTTTGGTAGCAGACTCTCAAAGTCTGGTTTCGATGTTATGTGTTTTGCTGTCCATGGTATGTGCAACATTCTCCTTCAGCACCACATCTCGAAAGATTCATTCTTTCTACGATCCATCTAGCGAATTGCCCAAGATTCCATATCCATCTCTATCTTTCAGGAAAAACTATCGTACAAGGAGAGCTCCACGCGCGCCCGCACGGACGCAGAATGGCTGCGCCTGCGCAAAGTGCGCGCGTTCTGCTCGCGCGTGCACGGCTTCGGCTTCGAGGCCGGTGCTCGTGCGCTCGTGCAGGCCGCCGGGGTGGGCAAGTTGGCGCCCAACGTACTGCTCATGGGCTTCAAGCAAGACTGGACCACCTGCCCTTCTGAAGATCTAGTGTCCTACTTCAATGTGCTGCAGTAAGTATACCAGCTTTAATATTGTGTAAACACAGCTCATTGGATCATCATCATTTCAGCCGAAAGACGTCCACCGTTGGACTTAGGCCTCCCCCAGGGGTCGCCAAATCGAGTATTCCTGTGCGTCTCGCATAAAGTGGATGCCCGCTCATTGGATACAAGCAGGATTAGAACAGTTGTCCTTCTGAGAATTTGGTATACCGAATTATGTATTGAAATAAACTCTACAAGCAGAGTTTTACGCAATTTCAGATAACCTATGTGGTCATTCCCATTAGCGTCTCTCCTTATAGGGTAACACATGTTGTGATGTAAAATCGGTAGCACCTCCATATAAGTTGGTTGTTATCATTATGATGAAACTTTTTGTCATCCAAGCACATCATTCATCATTAAAATATGTTTACAAATAGTAGTTAGTACTTACTTGTTATTAGAACCAAGCTTGTAAATGACCTCAATTGAAGGTCATTTAATACCAGCTTTTAGTCATCATCAACATCGTGAGGACCTTTTTCTTTCTCTTATTTTTCATTATATACCATGGTGTTGCCGTGGCTGAATATTGGGCCAAACATAACATTTAAAATAATATCTTCCATCGATACGCTAAGAATATCATCATTCCATACTTTAACAATCTGTCCTTTCACAGTACCGCCTTCGAGAGTCGCCTCGCGGTGGCTATAGTCCGCGTGGCAGGCGGCCTGGACTTCGGCGTCCTCAGCTCGGAGACAGCGGCCACCAGCTCGCTGACCGGCACCTCCAGCGGTAGTGCTGACGAGCTGCGCGTGCGGAGGGATCCCCTCATGCTGCACGCGGACTCCGACCTGGACATCCGCGGGGCGGAGCAGCAGCCCCGGCACAACCTGTCCAGTACGTTGCCCGTAGATACTAGTAAGTACTGCGCACCTGCGGCCTGGTGGTGGTACTAGCTTAAGACTAATTGAGAGCTTGGCTTGGCACACACGCGGTCATCAGCATAGATTCTTATATTAACACATTAACTCACTGCAAATTCATTGATAAGCCTGGATAAGAATTTATTTGGCTGGTTTTGAGTTGGTTTTATTTATTTTTTCTGGTTTGACTGGGTCTTAATAAATATTGGTTATAAGCAATATTTATTAAGACCCAGTCAAAGTTACCTGCAACCGACAAACCTTGCAAACGACTTTTCTATAGATTATTGATTATTTGATTACTTTTATTTTTAGAAATCTGTGAAAAGTCGTTTGCACATCAAAAATATTGCCATAAAAAATTGCCATCGTGTTAAAGGATAACCAACAGAACCCATTTCAAGCATTTTTGGAATTTTTGTCTCTTTCTGTTTATTTATGCACGCATCACGTCAAATTTACAAAAGCAATGTAGATAACTTTTATACATAAAAATAGTGCGTAACTTGAAGTGCTATTAGTTTTTGTTTTATCGCAAACGGTTCACACTATCAAAAGTTAGATGAATTTAAAGTGTTCAAGAAGTAAAATTATCACAACACACGAAATTCAGTTACTCGGAAAGTTGAACTCCATATTTGATAGATGGCGTTAAGATTCTCCGCGGAAGAATGACCCTAGAAAAAAATTGTAGGTAAGCTGGAAGGTAAGAAGGGTATGTAGGAAGGTAGTTAATAATGGCAAGTAGGGTAGGGTAGGCAGTTGACGGGAGCGAAGTCGCGAGCACAGCTAGTTTGGAGTAAATTTATCTATCAAATTACGAAAGATTTTTTCTAATACTACAAACAAATACAAGAATTATCACTGCGTGTGAGTAATCCTTAATATTATAAAAATATGCGTTGTGACCGGAACACGAAACTGAACATTGCCATATTTAGACTCAGATTACCCTACACGTACACGTCTGAACAAACTCACAAAATTCGCGCTCTCTCTTTTTAACCCCCGACGGAAAAAGAGGGATGTTATAAGTTTGACGTGTGTTGCTGTGTATCTGTGTATATGTGTGTCTGTCTGTGGCATCATAGCACCTAAACGGATGAACCGATTTTGATTTAGTTTTTTTGTTGAAAGTGTTCTTAGCTATGTTTGAATAAAATCGGTTTAGCCGTTCAAAAGTTATTTGCATTTTACTCTTTGAATCTGGATTTCGTGTCATCATTAGGTTTTTCGATAGATTGTCGATTGAAGCGTGTCTGCTACTAGGTATATTATATGTAGTTTAAAAAGCATGAAATAAAAATTACAATCGGGGGTTTTCTAAATTTGTAATTTTATCTTGTTATTAGTTAAGATAGTAGGTATTAATGTATTCAGAACATTTCAGTCATTAATTAAATCTGTGTTGGCGATGGTACTAACTACCATAATCTTATTTGAACATCATACGCACTTAATCCTTGACACTTGTTCAACCACCATAAAATGTGTTCCACTAGAGAATAATATGAGTTGATAGTATACACATCCATCGCTACGCAGCTTGTCACATCTCTGGTAGAAAAGCAGACTTAAGGTCACTGCAACCTCGGAAATACCATTAAACAATACAAAAGCTGATGGTATGTTCGCGCCAAGCTTCTTGGCCGTCCTGAAGTTGGCTTTCCGATCCGCAAGGCATGGATCGGTGCTGTTTTTGTATGAGATTTACTACTGCGCAACCATTATAGCCAAATTCAGGGCGGCCATGAAGTTTGGCGAGAACTATATATCGGAACACATACAAACATAAATCTAAATAGATAAAGCAAGTCCCTCCATCTGTATGAAAACCAAGGGAGCCACTTTTTAACACACAATTTAAACGTTTCCAATGCCTCGGCCAAGTTTTCCTATACAGTATTTACAGCTCAATATGACATAAAAAGACATTTTTCTAGATTTCGGTGGATTTCCGGTGCCGATAATGCTAAATGAAAAGTCCAGATTACGATCATTGATCGTAATTTTACTCCGTTTTTTTGACACGCGAAGTACATACAATCTCGTCATCTGTTTAGATTTATATCGGTGGGAACATACTAAGTAATAAAAGATGCCCATTTAAATAACAAACCTGGCAGAACCCAAAACAATAATGAATCTGTACAAGGACGTGCTATTCATTACTAAAGAAGGTCGCACACATTGCCGCATCAAGTCATTTTCCTCAATAAATCTGCTTAGCCTTTGGCCAATTATGTTATGATTGGATTCCAGTCTAGCCGGCTTCAGCTAAGTACCAGTATTGTACATGGAGCGACTGCCTATCTGACCTACACAACCCAGTAACTGGGTAACACGGTACCTCTTGGCAAAACTGGTGCCACATCTCAAGCTTTTGACTACCCGTAACGACTGTCAAAGACCTTCAAATGACAGCCGGGACCAACGGCTTAACGTGTTTGCCGAGGCAAGGAACCTTGAAGATCGTCCTGTGCGACTGTCATTATTGAGCCACCAGCCAAGTCTCATCGTCAAGTCATTTTCCTCATCTATGTTTGTTCCCCAGGTATTCTGACGCTGTCGACGTCGCGATCGTTCACGATCTCCGAGACCAACAGCACGAAGGAGAGGAAGAAGAAAGACAAGAAGAATGACATGCACCGACAGATTATATACAACACGTCCACGGGACTGGAGCTGTCGAAGGAGCAACTGTGTCAGATGACAATATTCCAGACGAAACAGGTAAAACAACTTGAAATTATCTCATTGACTTGCGACTACCTCCTTTACCTCTTCTATACCTGTACGCAAACATCATAAGAGTACCGAATCCGCAAATGATGGCTAAAAAATATGCGTACAAGTTATCGAAAATATATTTTTCTCAAACATGCTTGAAATATGAGCATTATTTTGACAACCTTCTTCGAGATAAATCGAAATTGCTGTACTGGCCAAATACATGCGAGCAGCGGCCGGCAAAAGTTGTATGAAAATCCATATCTGTTGTGTCTAGCGGCCAAATAAATTACATAGTAAACTCATATCTGTCGTGTAATTTAAAAATGGAACGATCTTTTACTCCGAAACATGGCAACCAAGGAGGTAACATATCAAAGGTTTTATTTAAAATTCGAACTGGCTTGCATATAGAAAGCTGTCCATAGAAAAAAAAATTAACACTTTAACACGGGAATAATTATTGTTGTTCGTTATTGATTTGCAAAGCAATTGTATTTGACAAAATGAATTCTAGGTGCTACTTAGTTTTAATTTCCGCGCATTATTTGAGAAAAGTACTATACAAGCCTTGGCCACAACTAGGTATTGATGGACTTACGTATGTGTGCCTCAACCTTGCCTCGGCCCACATATTTACACGTTCGTCTATCAGTGCCTCTTTTGCTGGACGCTCCAGTAATGTAATATATTTAGACTTCATGCACAAAGGTATAATGACAAAGAAAGAAAGAAAAGATATTTATTTGTGACCAGCACTGGAGACACGAGATAGACAACACAAACAAAAATAATAATATTAAATAAAAATAAATAATGACCCCGTGCGAGACCAAAAAGGCTCCTATCTCATGAGGGTCTTAATGCATTAGGCATTCTCTATTAGTTAACCATGGATGGCGAAGAGATAGTATGGCAAGTGCATTACATTGCAACGCTCAGCGCCATGTGTACCGTTTGCGATACACACTGTCTAAATACTTGTGTATCTTTTTTAGGGTTCCGTACCCAAAGGGTAAAAACGGGACCCTATTACTAAGACTTCGCGATCCGTCTGTCTGTCTGTCTGTCCGTCTGTCTCCAGGCTGTATCTCATGAACCGTGATAGCTAGACAGTTGAAATTTTCACAGATGATGTATTTCTGTTGCCGCTATAACAACAAATACTAAAAACAGTATAAAATTAATATTAAAGGGGGGCTCCCATACAACAAACGTGATATTTTTGCCGTTTTTTGCTCGGTATTAATAACGGCAACAGGTAGACGCTTGAAATAATCACAGAATGTTTAGTTGTATATTTACTTCAAAAAATAATAATTAATAAATTAAAATAAAATAAATTAAGGGGGGCTTCCATACAACAAACGTGATTTATATGCAGTGTTTTGCGATAATGGTACGGAACCCTTCGTGTGCGAGTCCGACTCGCACTTGGCCGGTTTTTTTTAATACACGAGCACTATTCCACTCTAAGCCGCGTGTATCGCTAACGCGCACACTTTCCTGGTATATTTGGGGTTGGGATTGGATAAAAATTTTTGAAGTTATAACGGTAAATTTAAAGGTATTTTTTTTTAATAATTTATAGTAATGTGGTTTTATTGTTTTAAATGAAAAGTTATATAATGTTTTATCAAAGTAAGGTAACATATTAATTAATGAGTATTATTGAAGCTAAATTTGCAAACAATTTTATCATAAGTGGAACTATTTTCCTAGACCAGTGTATCGTAAAAGAAATACACTGGGGGTAGGGGTTGGGAAAACTCGTGAACTGACCAACCAATCGCGCGCCCGGAACGGTGCTAAACGTTCCCCGCATCCCGCTTGGTAACCAAAGAGACCTAAAACACTACTTGTGCGCATCTAACGCTCTTGCCAAGTTACATGCCGACAACTATAAGTCTTGCTCTTTTATCAGGAGGCAGGCACATTAGACGTGTGGTGGCTGTACGACGACGGTGGGCTGACCATCCTGCTGCCCTACATCATCTCGCAGCGCTCCGCCTGGGGGAACTGCAAGCTCAGGATCTTCGCGCTCGCAAACCGGCTGCACGAGATGGAGCTCGAGGAGAGGAAGTAAGCATCATTGAATGAAAATAATCAATAGATTTTGGTCCCCATATTCAATAGTGTAGGCCATTGGGTACGGGAACCAAAAATTGGTCCTTCTGGCCAATGGACTCGATTTGGGGTTTATAACGAATACCTAGTAACGTGTAAAACTTCTATTCATAACAATGCGTGCAGTTATTGTAGCACTTCTGCTAGATAATAGTACATTTCGTGTCGAGCATAAAAAGTCGTGATTTTAATACGAGCGATGTAGCCAATTACGAAAGCTACATGCGAGTGTTAAAATAAAGCCTTTTTATGTGAGTCACGAACGATTCTTTTGCCACTACCTGATGAGCTTACTTAATTAAATGCAAATAAGTTCCAACAACAATTTATTAGAAACGTTCAGACTAAAAACCACAGACTATATACACACCATCAACGCGCGCTTTTTCGAGAGGTAACAGGTTCAGTATCATTCTGCCAGTTACATAATGATATAAAACTCCATAAAAAAGTAATTTCGTAACTTTTATTATGTAATTTTTCTTTTGTGTTTTTATTTTATAATCTTGTGTTTTGCATTTAGATGGTCATATTTCGAAACGAATTTTTTAGACAATGTGTTAAACAATAGACAAGGTAGTGGAAAAAAATATTTTTTTCGTCGAATATCTAAATTCTGATTCAATTTCACTAGCTTGCTGTAGAAAATTTATATTGTTCTATTCGGACCGATCTGACCCTAAACTCTTCTTATTTCCAGTATGGCGAACCTGCTAGCCAAGTTCCGCATAGACTACTCTACACTGACGATGGTGCAGGACATCACAGAGCCGCCGCAGCCAGAGACCATGAAACTCTTCGAAGACGTTACCAAGAAGTTCACAGATGAATCTGCTAACCCAGGTATATTCACCATCCTCCTGACCTGATACCAATTTATTTGGGCTCGGCACAGCATATCTTCTTCTCCATTTGACTTCATCTCAATAACCTCCTTCTGGTATATCCCACTATTGAGATTTTTTTCTTAATATGATGAGCTTTCAGTTGTACTATTTTCTCAAACATGCTTGGAAATTTGAGCATTATTTTGTGATAAATCGAAATAGCTGTACTGGCCAAATACATGCGAGCAGCGGCCGGTGAAAGTTGTATGAAAGTCTATATCTGCCGTGTTTAGCGGACAAATAAATTACATATTAAACTCATATCTGTCGTGTAATTTAAAAATGGAACGATCTTTTACTCCGAAACATGGCAACCAATTTAAGGAGGTAACTTATCAAAGGTTCGAACTGGCTTGCAAATAGAAAGCTATTCATTAAAAAAATTAAACAAATTAACACTTTAGCGCGGGAAAAAATATTGTTGTTCGTTGTTCGTCATTAATTTTGAAAAGTAATTGTATTATTTGTATTTGACAAAATGAGTTCTATATAGGTACTACTTAGTTTTAATTTACGCGCATTGTTTGAGAAAACTACTATACAAGCCTTGGTCTGCTTGGCCACAACTAGGCATTAATGGACGTACTTACGTTCTTACGACTTTACACGTTCGTCCATCAATGCCTCTTTTGCTGGCCGCTGTAGTAATGTATTATTAAGTACTTACCATGCATTTACTTATAAAATAATCAAACTTTTCCACAGAATGCTGCATCAGCGAGACAGAGTTGCTAACTCTGTCAGAGAAGACGAAGCGCCAGCTGCGGCTGCGGGAACTGTTGCTCGCTAACTCCAAGGAGGCTCGACTCATCGTCATGTCTCTACCTATGCCTAGGAAGGTATGTATTGCAACTATAATGATATATTTGAGTGTTTTGTAACTCATATTGTTATTTTGTTCTACTCATTCTGATAATTTCTTCTGTCAGAAGGTCTTTATGAATATTTAAGCCATTAAATTCTTATTGTTTTTGTACTATTCTGATTGTATCTTCCTTTATGTTTTTGCTGTCCTGGTCCTTGCAGTCGGTATGGTCTTTTAAAGAATTTATATATTCAAATATGTTCTTTATGTGTATCAATACTTACAATTTTAAACAAGAAAATACCACTTCTTTTTCAATTAGCACATACTTATACAATACACATTTCACCTTCTCGTTTTCTAAAACAAGGCTTTTTTGGCACAATAATGTAATTTTTGACGTGACAACGTCTAATAAATCGATGAACGCCGGCTATGCATGCACATAAATGTGTCCTGTTACGCTCATTGTAACGTTACGATCGGAGCGAGAGCGCTACACGAGCGAGCAAAAGGCACGATCGGCTCGAGCGTAGAGCGTTCGGCTTTCATCAATGTTTTGTTATCACGTTGTCACGTTAAACAATCGTCCGTAAACAAACTTTACAGACAACCATATGTTTTTTCTCTTTGTGCAGTTTTGTTTCGTTTTTATTTTATGTTAGTTTACTTTCTTTTCTTTTGAAATGTCATAATATTGTCTCATATATATCTAAGTCACCTTCCACATTGTTGCAGGGCTCGGTATCGGCTCCCCTGTACATGGCGTGGCTGGAGATGATGAGCCGCGACATGCCGCCCATGATGTTCGTGCGCGGCAACCACACCTCTGTGCTCACCTTCTATTCCTAGTTGTATTGACATATATATTGTACTTACTAGTATTCCTTCTACGATATCATTGGTCTGTTCGGTTAGTATCATTGTTCTGTCAGCATATCACATGTTCTATCAGAATCAGAATTTGTCAGTGTTCTATAAGAATATAAATGTTCTGTCTGAACATCCGTGTTCTGTCAGAATATCAGAGGGATTTTATTGCTATGTCAGAATACTAAATAATTCTATTGTTCGACGATATCGGCATTGCTGTCGGTTCATTACAGATACCATATCAGTGCCTACAATGTTAACTTTTGTATATACTTAGCAAATTTAATAAAGGCTAACTGAAAAAAGTTAGTTGATAGTTTCCGATGAAGGTTTTTCAACTTTTGAGTACCAGTGATTTGGTGCCGTATTATTCTGTAATATTATTGTAATTTAGGCTGAATAAATGCAACTCTCTTGTAGATTAAGTTATTTAATAATAATAACTGCAACAAGTAAAATGCCACAAGCAAAAAGTTGACCTAGACGAGGTCAGATGTAAGTAGATTTAAGATACGCCTGTAGATTAAATAAGCGATAGAAAATACCTATGTGTTATTCAATGCATAGAGACTGTTGTACTTACCAACCGTACAATATTTTAAGAAATCATTACAGTATGTTGCAATCATGAACAATTATGTACGTATAATCATGAACACTTATAGCATTTTATAATTAAGTATTCTTAAGACAGTAAATAGACAAATAGTTAGACTTAAATAAGTTAATCGAATAGAGCTTAGTTGTAAGGTCTTAACAAACCAATAAAATGAACAAAAACTTTTACCAAAGCACAATAAAAGTATTATATAATTATTTAAACAATTTAGAAGTATTTTTATTTAACTACGTCTATAAGACGAAACGAATACATTTTTAAGGCCCGTAAAATTAAGATGGATTAATAACTAACGAAGCAAAGGTTTACAAGTTGACTTGACTCGTAGAACCAATTCGTATCCAAGGTTTCAATCTGACAAGAGCGGACCTAGGATCGGTCCCTGGCGAAGCCCTGCACTGCAAGCCAGGGCAGAGGATTGCGAACTGTGTGCTTGAATCTACTTTCGATTTAAGATGATTTATTATTAACTGTGTACTTATAGGAGTAATAGGTAATTTAAAAAAACTTGTGATTTAAGCTAAATTTGTCTATTTTAATAAAATATTGTACCATTTTACCTTTTATCCTGTTTGTTAATTTTCCTTTGATTGCCTGAGATGGTTCATTGGTGGTGCAAAATCTGAAATTATTTCATCTTTAAAATAAACTTGAATAACTTGTTAAAATTTAATTACCTAGTTGAAGAGGAAAGACAAAACCATTTTTTCAATAAATTATGTTACGAACAACCAAAAGCGTTTAATTTCATTACCTATTAAAGGCACAATAAATATATATTGGGCTCTGAATTTAATAAAAGAATCCTAACCAATCTACTTATTCCTTTCATATTTGTAAGCAAAGCATAAAATGCTGAAAGCCAATATGATTAGAAAGTACCTTCCCCATTGGCTTCGAAACTTCATCATCATCATTCATCATTTCAGCTGAAAGACGTCCACTGCTGGACATAGACCTCCCCCAGGCATCGCCATATTGACCGATCCCGTGCGTCTCGCATCCAGCGCCTTATCGCAACCTTAACCAGGTCATCAGTCCACCTAGTGGGAGGCCTTCCAACGCATCGTCTTCCGGTGCGTGGTCGCCATTCCAGAACATTTCGGCTCCTTCGGCCATCTGATCTGCGAGCAATGTGCCCCGTCCACTGCCATTTAAATTTCGCAATTCTTCGCGCTATGTCGGTAAATTTGGTTCTCCTGCGGATATCCTCATTTCTGATGCGATCACGCAAGGAAACGCCGAGCATAGCTCTCTCCATTGCCCTTTGGGTGGCTTTAAGCTTTCTGATAAGGCCCATTGTGAGCGACCACGTCTCGGTCCTATAGGTAATCACTGGCACCACACACTGGTCATAGACTTTTGTCTTGAGACACTGCGGTAAATTGGATGAGAAGATACCGCGGTATCTTCCGAAACTTCGAATGCTACTAATCCCACGATCCAAAGTTCCAAACAAAGCTACTAAGATCCAGGAAAGGACAAACTATAAGAATAAAGATCCTGTCTTGTAAATGTGCCACAGATAATCCCTAAAACCTATTTATATTACAACATTACTAAACTCCTCCTTTATTAACCAAGATAACGCTGACGTCTTCCTGACGGATGATGTGACTTGAAAACTTGACAAGAACTTGATAATGTAGCAGTGATTGATGCTAAAATTTCTAAAGTGAATATTACAATGATTAAATACAACAAACGTGCTCTCAGACTCCTGGCGATTGAAGCTACTGATTAAAACGGGATACACTGGCGGATTTATAAAGTTACCTAATTTTCAATAAGTTAAAACTTACAAGTAATGCCACAAGCATTTCTGCTAAAGTAAACAAGAAGTAAGTAGCCACGTCGTATCTCATATACGATTGAATGTAGCTAAATATCATGAAACGACAATTCGTATGATATGAAACCCGATCTTGTTATCAGTGTTGTATTAACCCTAGACGGCTCTTGTGGGCTACCGCTCTCTTGAAGCACCCTGTGGAATCACGAGGGGGGAACTATCAGGGTTTTTGAAGCATATTCAAGGCGAAAGGTTGATAGCTGAGTATAGTTCTCGCCAAACTTCTTGGCCGCCCTGAAGTTGGCTACAATGGCTGCGCAATTGTAAATCTCATACAAAACACACCGTTTTGTGCCTTACGCATCGGATAAACAACTTCAGGGCGGCCCAGAAGTTTGGCGCGAACTATAGGTGCTTATTGATGAGAGAATACCGAGAATACCTATATCTGAAAAATTTCAAGCCTTCTCCCAACCTATATGACTTGGCTATCAATAGATTCTTTTTAGGGTTCCGTACCCGAAGGGTCGAAACGGAGTCCTATTGCGGAAACTCACTTGTCCGTCTGGCACACAATTTTGTTCCGAAGAATTTTTTAACTTCCCTTTGACCTATGAACTTGAAATTTGGTGATAATGTTTAATATTTTACCAACAAATAGCGACATATTGATAAATCAGATTTTTCTTTGGTACAGAGCCCTAAATTTGCGAAGTCCGACACGCACTTGGCCGGTTTTTTTTAAGTTAAAACATTATTTTTACAGCTATTTTTACCAAAAAAACTCACCGAGTTAAACCTTCAGAAACGTCTTCTGCTTGTGTCTGAAAGTATGCAGCAATTTCAGTCTCGCAAACCTCACGTCAACAGTTAAAGGGTTATTATAATGCCTTGTAAAGGCAAGTGCGGAGTTCAACATAAATTATTTGTTTAGTCTTGGCAGTCGACGTGAACCGGTGAAGTGCGGCACTGAAGCAGTTTCCACGGGACTGTGTCCGAGAATCGTCACAAACTCACAATTAATTAGCCCGGCTTCATTATTTTTAATTGAAACGCATTTCTGTGCCAAATAAGTGAAACATTATTGAGAATTAGTAATACAAGTAACTAACTGTTATGTTTGTTTAGATAATGCATGAACGTCTATTGACAAACTATGACGAACTTGGTGAGTGTTAAACACTTCAGATTTACCATCCAGCTCTACATTTCTCGAGGTAACTTAAACCATCACTATTTTCATTTGTCCAATATCATAAGTTATATTATATAATATGGTCAGTCCAACATGTCTTCTTGTTCCATACAATCTGTTAGACTTCATCTCCATAGAGTTACCTCTTTTATTTGGACCTACTCAAACCTCTCTTCTCGGCATTATCCTCATACGATAACTTGACTCTGCGAGGTATTAAGTTCAATTATTAATAAAATGAGAGCAGTGGTGGCCCAGTGGTATCGGCCGCGACTTACAAGTTGTAGGTCGTGGGTTCGAGCCCAGGTATGCGCTTTACTTTGTGTAAATTATTTCATCACCACTGCTCTCAAACGGTGAAGGAAAACATCGTGAGGAAACCGGCATGTCCTAGAACCAAAAATTCGAAGACATGTGTCACCCACCAAACCGCACTGGGCCCGCGTGGTGGATAACGGCCCATTCCCTCTCACAGAGAGGAGGCCTGTGTCCCAGCAGTGGGAACATTAATAGGCTGATGATGTGATGATTAATAAAATAATAATTTCCAGTGACACAACGTCAAAAAAGATCTTCAATAGCAGGCATGTATGAGTTAGCCGGCTTCGACGCTTCAGCAGTTGATTTGGTACTTACATATTATTTGAATATTTATTATTTTTATACTTTTTGTTTGATTTTGAAAACAGCAAAAACATATTATTAAGCATAATCTTTCCAACTGCTGAGCTACAGACCCTGCACTGCATTTTGCACAGAGGTGCAAAAGGAGCGGACCCAGTGCGGGTTGGTAGGTACATACGGAATCTCTTTTTTTATTCGCTTGTGGAAATGCTCATGCATACTGGTTTATCACGAGCAGATAGCGCAGTTATGTGGAACTCCCAATCCACTAACTGCCAGTTTCCCAGCTCTCAATTATCGGGCTGTTAACGTAATCGACGAATAATCGCCGGTTAATTCTACTTTCAGTTTCTCAACACCAAGTGTGGTCGACAATTTGTCACATTTGAGAAAAATCTCGAATTAACCACATGTTACAGCAGTTTTGGGTTTCTAAACACCTTTTTCAATGTAATCTCTTGTCAACGAGCCTAATTTATAATTACTGGAAATGGGTAGATTAATCACAGATTAAAATTAATATTGTGCTTGTATTGCGAACCCGCTGCGGCTGTCCGTCACCGGACCCTCCTTTGGGGTGTACCCCCCTTCACCGGCTCATCAGAACACATTGCACGCTATGACCACCCCAGCCCGGCGAGCACGGCCTACTGTGACATGGCCTAAGTCACACTTTTTATCACAGTTTGGGCGATAAAGCCATTTTGCCTTAAATGCTAGCAAGGCGGCTTGAGATATTTTCTTGACTTGTGGCATAACTTCTTGACGTTTATTTTTTTTGTTTTTCGGAAATTTTCCAATTTAATTGCAGTTTCGGTTTAACCTTGGCCATAAAAACCATTTAGGTTCTGAGAAGCCCTACGACGCACTGTTGCCGAATTATCGGCCTCCGAATCTTATTTTATTTTGCATAAAACGCTCTATATTTCCAAAATGGTATCTCGAAAACGGTATGTCCTAGGCAAAAAATAACCAAAATGTAGCCCCCACCCTATGCCACCTCCATGCTAGAAGCATCCCAACATGAATTTATGAAAAAGTTTTTTTTTACATTGTATGGTTTTCGACTTAAACTACAAATTCTTAACAGAAAATATTTTCGGTCATGACAAGTTATGATAAAATATGTCATGTATTACAATTTGTCTTAAATGCTAGCACAGGACAACCATGTGACATAGTTTAAAGGCGCGACATGCCTTTCTTGTTGCTGACTTCATAGTGCGACATAATCTGAATAGACGACCAAATAAAATAATACGTATAAAAGTGTGCCGTTCATACAAATAAACAACTTTTTAATTTTGTTGGGAGCAAATTAATATTTTATTTATCTTTGTTTGTTTGATAACATAGTAAGTGTTTGTTAGAAAGATATAATTATTGTGAAAATTTTAATAATTACTTAAAAAATATAATAGCTTTGACCCTGTTCCCGATACCGGTGGGCCCCTATTTTTTTTTATATTTTAAATGTTTTTTGGGGGTTTTATTTAAGAAATATTTAAAAATGTAGAAAGTAAGAAGAATATGGAATAAAAGAAAATAATTATAAAAAAAGTAATATCAAAATAAAAATAATAATTATAAATAAGAATAACAATAAAAAAAAACAATTATAAAAAAGTAATATATATAGAATTAATTAATAATCCTGTAACATTTCAATTAATTAATAAGCATTGATCACTACACAAGCAAAATAAATTTATTGCCATTTGGTGCAATAATTAGAAGGAAAATATAATTTTTTTCAACTATAAAATTTTATCACCACCTCCAAACGAAAGTGATACATTTTTATTAAGCATTTGTCAAAATGTGACATTTGTGACAAAATAGGTGCGCCCGTATTAGCAATTAAGACCCGATGAGTCCCAAATAAATGTCAGGAAATTTTCTCACGCCCGCGGTGCTAGTATTTAAGACAAAATGGTTTTATCGCCCAAACTGCGATGAAATGTGTGACTCAAGCCATGTCACAGTAGGCCGTGCTCGCCGGGCAGCAACAAGAAAAGCACTTTAAAATATCGTCGCGCCTTTAAAATATGTCACATGTTTGACTCGTGCTAGCATTTAAGACAAATTGTAAGACATGACATTATTTATCATGTCTTGTCACAAATGTCTTGGGTACGCCCATGCTCGCTCCGCACGGACCAAACCAGCACATGGACGCCAAACGACCCCGTGTAAAGCCCTCTTGGTAAACTGTGACGGGTCAGGTCAGTGGCCCCGCCACCTTCCACTTTTCAGCCGGGTTAGCGACTTCTCCTGCGGTCGACATCAGACGGTGGCGACCCCGTCTAGGCCGTAGAAGGTAGGGAGAGCGGCTCACCGCACTACTGGCACTCCTCTCCCGCCGCAGCCTCCAACCCTCAGCCGCGAAATCGTATGGGACTTGGGACGCTCCATACGAGATCGCGGTACGCCTCAGTTACGATGGTGCCTCTATTATCACGGTGAAGCGAAGAGGAACCCGAAGAGGGGCACTCTTCAAGTTCCTCTTCGCCTTATCAAGTGTGAGTGACCAAGCTACGGCTACTGAGCCCACCGCCTCGACAACTTCACCATTATTGTAACTAAGGTTATGACGCAGCCTTTATATCAATCTCGTTTTTAGGGTTCCGAAGTCAACAAGGAACCCTTAGTTTCGCTCTGTCCGTCTGTCCGTCCGCAGCTTAGCTCAAAGAATCTAAGCACTAGAAAGCTATAATTTGGCATGTATATACATATTAATAATTCCGACAAAGTGGTAACATAAAATCATGAAAAATATTTTTTTTTTGGGTACCTCCCATAGACGTAAAGTGGGAATGTATTTTTTTTTTCTTATCTATTCCATGGTGTGGGGTATCGTTGGATAGGCCATTCAAAAATATTATGGGTTTGTTAAGACCATTTTTCGATTCAGAGATCCGTTTGCGTAAAATTAAGCCTTAAGTTGCAAATTTATGTTAGAGTCAAGTGTCCCCCCCCCCTGCCAGCGAAATGGTTGTTCTTGGCTATGTGAAAAAAATCACGGCAGTAGTAAATATAACGAAATTAAAAGGAAAATTATCACGGATAACATGGCTTTACAAGTTTATGAGTAATAGTCGACCAATACAAAAAATAAAATGTACTTGGAACAGTAAAAATTTTGTACAAATGCCATTGAAAAATTACTAAAATAAAGTTGATAGCTGTGTAAAACAGAGTAAATATAATGCTTATGAACCATGTAAAATATATTCAAAAATTAAATCATAACAGGCTTTACATGTTTACGAGTAACAGTCGACCAACTTATAAAATATACTTGGCACAGTAAAATTTTTGTACAAATTCCATTGAAAAATTACTTAAATAACTTTGTTAGCTGTGTAAAACAGATAGTAAATATATGCTTATGAACCATGTAAAAATATACAAAAATAAAATCATAACATCCTTAATAATAATGATTTCTAATTTAATAAAGGTTAAGCTCGAATAACGCATTGGAGTGGCCGGAGTCGTTGGCAGTACCAGAACGTAGTCCATACGGCGCATTCACGCGGTGGAGTCTATTTTGTGTTAGTGCAGAAGTATTTTCGACGTTTTGTAATTAAAACGAAAAAGTAAAGTCAAATAAGATTCGATTTCCAAGCAAATTACTTATTTTCTTTTGGCGATATCCTTCTATAAAGTCAATATTCGACCCGACTTCATCACTAATTGAGTAGCGTAAAACTTTCCAGAATAAAATAGTGAATACCGCAGATTAGAGGATTCACCTCTAATCTGCGGTATTAGAGGATATTAGAGGTGAATACATACGATTTATTCAAGTTCCGAAAGAGAAATAAACAAGGAGCGTGCACGCAAGGATCCAGGAATGAACTATACCATTCCCCGTGGCTCTAACGCGCGCTCGTATCGGCTCCTTTCGCAATTCGCACCCGCGGTGGTACTCAAATAGATAATATTTTTTGGAAGTTGGATTTTTTAACTCCTTCTTCAGTTACCAGTTAGTCCTTATATAGTTTAAGTCAAGAGTGAATGGATTACATCTAGGCAAGCGTGCTTCACCGTAGACCACATCATCGCTTACCATCAGGCGACGTAGTGGTCAAACGCGAAAATATAGATTAAAAAAAAACATCATCCTATGTGGGCCCGTTTTTAGACTTTGTGAGCCGCTGTAACCGTTCTAATGTTCATGTAACAACAACAAAACCCTCTTTTTAGTCCGCATTATTATGCAACTTCGGAACCCTATTAATGCGCGTGGCCCGACACGCACTTGGCCGGTTTTGTTATTTTAATATATGTAATGTACAATATCAAGTTCAAAGCAATAACATATAGATTCTTTTGACTATAGACGTCACGCCGGAGGCTTAAAGATCCCACTCCTGAGCTGACCACGTATGGAAACATCAAATTAGGATGGATACAGGTTCGTGCTTTTTTCTGCTGTGATAAACGTAATGGGCTCTTTTTAAACCCTGACGGAAAAGAGGTGTTATAAGTTTGACGAGTGTATCTGTGTTTCTGTCTGTGGCATCATAGCTACTAAACGAATGAACCGATTTTGATTAGGGGCGGCTACGCACTACACGTCCATGTCAGTGATTTGAGTTCCTCGTTCAAAATGTTTTGAATTATGACAGATTATGACGGATACAGTTCGGATGTAGTGCGTAAGCTTCCCTACGAGAAGTACAGTGCGTGCCACGAAAGATAAGACATGACCGCGCCTCCCGCGCTCAGTCCGCCCCGATGACGCCCGGACCCTTCCCGCACTCAGACCTCATACCGCTAAAGAGACCTATAAATCGTCTACTGCGCAAGTTAAAGTGTATCAAGTCTTCGTGGCACGCACTGTACTACGGCTACTTCGGTACCGAAATTACACGGACACGGATCGGATGTAGTGCGTATAACGAAACGCATAACGCCCTAAGGTTGTAGTCCCCCGACGCGAGTGCGAGGCAATTTTTTTTACTTTTTAGATGTTTTTGTTTCGGCGTATTTTTTAACATTTAATATGTTTTTAAATTTAGGTGGTACAAAAACTTATACGCGTTTTAAGGTACGATCTGTATATCTAGGGTAGTCAACGGTAGAGGTGAGACGTATATACTGGAATAGGTTTTTGGAATAGGTTTCTGGCCGGACGTGTAAAGGCTTATTCCGTGCGCACCACATAAACGCGTCTCGAGTATTTAAGCGTATGGCGTTTGACACGTAGTCACGTACTGTCATACTCGCGTCTACCAACAGTCTCGGTCAGTTCCGGCGACATTCGGAAACTTTCGGTTCCGAACTCAAAATTGGTGAGTCGATTTATTTGTTTCGCGTTATTAAACCTAATGCTATACTAATAGAATCACTGTTACTTTGGTAGGCAGAGTTGAAAATATTTTGTTTTTTAAATCAGTACTTCACAATACGTCACAGGAACGGTACCTAATGTTTACGTGAACGTATGTTTAAAGATTGAAAGTGACCTTTGGTGTAAAGAAAATTTCAATAAGATTTTATCTAAGTATTTTTGTGCAAGTTATCGTAGATTAATAAGTTATATTTAAGTAACTTTGATGTGTTATTTGTTTAGAATTTTAGATAGATAATTTTGTCAAGCCAAGAAAACAAAGTGTAGTCTAGTGTGTGTGTGTGTGTCTGTCTCTCTCCACTAATCCCAGGCAATAGTTAGTGTACAGAAGCGTGTACAATTTTAAAATGTAGAAAAGATACGAATACCAACGCGTAGTCTAGTCATATATACGTTAATAATCCATAAACCGAAAATACTCCATTACATTACTCCGACTAGCGACTACTCGATCTCGATATTAAGAAGACTCGCTAGCTATGGAAACGTCAATAAACTAGAGACGCCTAAATACTCGTGGACCTAGTTTTTGTAATAAGTATTAAGGCGGACGCGTACTTCCAAGACTCAGTACGCATTTTACCTAGTACGTCTCACCTCTATCAACGGCACGAACTATTTTGGGCGCGGGGTTAAAATGCATGCTATCTCATCCGACAACACGTGCGAAAGAGATAGATGCTGTGATGAGCAGTAAGAAGCTAGTTCGCGTACGAATTAGCACTTTTGCAAGTTTGTAGCGAAATGGATGATGATTTAGGACGAAAACGAGCGCGTGAAATTTTATTACAGACCATTGGGAGACTAGATATTATGAAAAAACAACTAAATGTATATTTTCAAAATAAAATTATTTGCATTGTTGAACTACTAATCTATCCTATATAATATATATAATTTTTTATTTTGAACGTACACCGTCAAACAGTGGCGTAATCGCCAGACTACGTTTTTATGGAAGAATGATCGACTAGTGTAACCTTAAGCGTTCAGCCTTTGTACCTACTGAAAACATATAATATCTTCTCTAGAACGTCAAAGAGTTTCTTTGTCTTCAATTTAACATTTTTAAATATCAGGGTGTTCTAATACCATGCCTGTTGAACATCTGGGGCGTGATGCTGTTCCTGCGCATCGCGTGGATCGTGGCCCAGGCTGGAATCGTGCTGGCTATCGTCATCATCTTCACCTCGTTCATCGTTTGCGTCATCACCACGCTCTCCTTGAGCGCCATCTGCACCAATGGTGAACTACACGGAGGTAAAGAGTAAACGAAAACTTTAGATAATTCGCCTACTTATACTTAAAATACCGTATGGTTCTCGCCAAACTTCTTGCCGCCCTGAAGTTGGCTTTCCGATGCGCAAGGCACGAATCGGTGCTGTTTTGAGATTTACTACTGCGAAGCCATTTTAGCCAACTTCAGGGCGGCCAAGAGGTTTGGCGAGAATTATACTTAAGGCCCACATGCAACACGAATAATTTGATGCATTTAATAGACATAGAGTCGGCTTTTTTATTAGATATGTTTAGCGATAAATGCAATTAGTGATTTTTGGAGCATACTTAATTTTCTCTAGAATGCTGCAAATTGCAAATAAAGCCGTAATAAGTTATAAGGTACAGTACATTATATTTTAAAATTGACTGAATCGCCCCGATCTGACCCCAGAAAAACCGGCAAACGCCAAAGTTTCTTAGGGTACCGCAGGGTAGTATTTTGGGCCCTCACACCGTCATTTGATATATTGCTTTAATGTAATGCTAAAATAATATCTGATCTCTTACAGGCGGAGTCTATTACATCGTATCAAGATCTTTAGGTGCAGAGCTGGGTGCATCAGTGGGAATTATTTTCGCGTTCGCTAACGCAGTAGCGGCCAGTATGAACACCATAGGCTTCTGTGAATCCCTGAACGAGTTGCTAAAGTCCCATAACCTTAAAATAATAGATAATGGCCCTCATGATACGCGAATTGTTGGTGCCATAGCCCTTTTTGTGATGTGTTTTATCTGCGCTGTTGGTATGGATTGGGAGACTAAAACTCAAGTAAGCCTTTGCTTTAGTTCATGGACAAGCTAATTAAGTTTATCTGGGATATCGTTGACAACGGTGAAGAAAAACATCGTGAGGACACTTTTAAGTTACTTACCTGATTTATTATAACTTTGTGCTCCATTGATGTAAAAGCAAGGTGTTCTACAGTGCGAGGATAAACAAATACACGATTTTACGTAGTTAAATTATTTATTTATTAAAACTTTATGCACAAGTACAAAGGACGACTTAATGCCTTAGGCATTTTCTACCAGTTTTTTTTCTACCGACCTTAGGGTGGTGCAGAGATAAAATATGGCAGTTGTACCTAAAAGAAATATAAATAAAACAATTTAATATCTATACCTTTAAACGAGCAATTCTTGTATGTATATATGTCGCAGGGATATGATGAAAACAGGGAATTGATCAAATCTCTAAGCGATAGCCGACGGAGCCCCGCTGCGCGGGGCTCCTATTTCTGTATGCAGGGTCTAAAGTAACCTAACACGAAGGAGATGACGGGAGCTGAGTTCGCTTGCTTTGCTCGCTCACTTCAGCTCCCGTCATCCCCTTCGAACCTAACCTGTCCGTGTCGTTGTTATTTTAACATCCTCCGTGATTTGATCAAATCTCTTAGGGAATTGACCAAATCCCTGTTTTTATCATGTCCCTGCGACATATATATAATCTGAATCTCGTAAACGACTCCAACGATTTTCATGAAATTTAGTATGCAGGGGGTGTCGGGGGCGATAAGTACCTGGGCGCACTATATATATAAAATATAAATAACCAATATTTATAAATTAGAGCAGTGGTGGCCCAGTGGTAAAGGCCGCGATTTGCGTGTCGTAGGTTATGGGTTCGAACCCATTGCAGGCAGGCGCTTTACCTTGTGTAAATTATTTCATCAGCACTGCTCTCAAAACGTTGAAGGAAAACATCATGAGGAATCCGGCATGTCCTAGAACCAAAAATTCGAAGACATGTGTCCACCAACCCGCACTGGGCCCGCGTGGTGGATTACGGCCCATTCCCTCTCAAAGAGAGGCCTGTGTCCCAGCAGTGGGGACATTAAAAGGCTGATGATAATGATTTATAAATTCTTATATACATATTGATTGACATAATATGAAACTGTATGTGGGTATTTATAATATAATATACTGTTTTATTTTTCAGAACCTTTTGATAGTGATCATAATCACGGCAATAACGAATTTTGTGATTGGTGCAGTTATTGGACCAACCAGCGATGAAAAGAAAGCCCGCGGTTTCGTAGGTATAAGTCGTAAGTGATCGATATTATATGAGAAAGAAAGAAAATAAAGAAAACTAGTTTATTTGGCACACACAGATACACACAATGTAGGTACAAATAAATGGGAACTTCATTTTAAAACAATTACATACACAGTGTGCCCCGCGGCTGCGCCAGAAAGGTCCAGTTCAGCAAAATGCCAGATAACTAGGAGTTGCCTGACGCTGGTTTTCAACTGAACCTTACGTTGAAGTATTATAGTACGAGTAGGAATTTTTAACCGACTTCAAAAAAAAAAGCTACTCTATAGCTTCTCAATTCGCCGGAATCTTTTTTTTTACCCCGATAACTCTAAGACGCCTGGACCGATTTGGAAAATTCTTCTTTTGTTTGAAAGGTCAGGATCTAATGATGGATCCTGGAGCAATCTAGGGCACTCCTCAAATGTTATAGGCATACATATAGCTATTTTGATATTTTCATCAAAAAAGCAAATATTTGCACTCGGAAAGTATCATTTGGTGAACTGGAACTCATGAAGAAGACCACAGTTGGCCACTGGAACTCCTTAATGCTAAGTATGTCACGGGTATAAGTTATATTGAATAGTTAACCGACTATGTTGAAGCAAATACTTATAAATAAATGGTACTGATGAAAATGGTACCATCAAACTAATCTGATGATGTAGCCGGAAGGTAGGCACTGTGACTCCGAGGTTTCCAAGCTATTTGAAAGGATCTCGTCGTGCACCTGTCGCGAGTTGGTCCCGACCTTGCTGATTGCCAGTATGGCTAGCGGCAGCAGCGTTCAACAGTGGACGCAATCTTACGCGTCTGCTCGCTGTCGGAACATGTTGTGTCCCGGGGTGGGGGGCCTTGGCGGTATGTTTGGATATCGTCAACGCCTTCAATTCCCTGCCCTGGGATGCGTTTAGGACGGCACTGGTACATCATGGAGTGCCACCTTACCTGCAGTGCATCGTCGGGGCTTACCTACGCGACCGGCACATACGCTATGTGGGCCGGGATGGTAGCGTGCATCGGAGGGAAATTACGTGTGGGGTTCCGCAGGGGTTGGTGCTAGGTCCACCCCTGTGGGATTTCGCGTATCATACGGTCTTGCGTGTAGACCTCCCCGTCGGCGTTAATGTCGTTTGTTATGCAGACGACACCTTGGTGTTAGTCGGCGGGGACACTTTCGACGATGCCATCCAGCTTGCCGAGCTCGGGGTGGCAAGAGTCATGGCGTCGTCCGCGAGCTGGGTTTGGAGATTGCGCCTCATAAAACTGAGGCGCTATGGTTCCATAAACTGCAGAGGAAAAGGGAGCCACCCAGCTCGTCAGTGACAGTTGGAGATACGCAAGTCCAGGTGGGTCGATACATTAAGTATCTTGGCCTAACCCTGGACGGTCGGTGGTGCTTCGAAGAGCACTTCGAGCGCCTGGTCCCCCGCGTTGAAAAGGCAGTGGGTGCTTTGCATAGACTGCTGCCTAACCTAGGGGGACCACGGGAGGAAGTTCGCCGTCTCTACGCGGGTGTCGTGCGATCGATAATCCTTTGCGGGGCGCCTGTTTGGTCAGGCCGATTATCAAGTATCCGACGCTGCAGGACTAAAATTAATAGCCTGCAGCGGAAAATGGCCATTCGTATCGCACGAGCTTACCGAACGGTATCTTTTGAGGCGGCAACTCTCTTGGCACGCCATCCTCCGCTGGACATACTGGCGGAAATGGATGCGAGGGTTTTTAACCGAAAACGCGCCATCCGCCAGAATGTTGATAGCGTGCCAGGAATAGCTGTAGTAAGGCTGAGGCGGCAGGAACGGCGACACGCGCTCGAGCGGTGACGAGAGCGGCTACAGCAGCCGCAATTTTCACGCATGCGCGTTGTCGGAGCCGTCCTGCCGCACTTCGAAGCCTGGCTGAAGAGAGAGGAGCGCGTCTCCTTCAGGCTCACTCAGGTACTCACCACGGTGAGAGACCACGGCAAATTGTCACCACTGCGGAGGCGATCTTGGCTCTGCACAGCACATGATCGAGGAGTGCCCTGCGTGGGCCTCTGAGCGGCAGGTCTTGGTCGCCAGGATCGGGCGAGACCTGTCTCTGCCAGCATGGCCCTCACAACTGCCCTGCCTGCCCTGAAAGCTGGAGGGGAATGGCCACTTTTTGTGAGACCGTGATGGTACAGAAGGTGGCTGCTGAGCGGGATCGTGAGAGGGCCGATCCCACTCGGAGAAGAAGGCGTCGTTGAGGCAACCGCCTTGATGCCTAAAACGCTGAAACCCCGCCTGCTCCATAGGCAGGCGGTACTGCGGGGCATGGGCGGTCAGATTGGGGAATCTGTTCGCCCACAAAGTGACTCCAGAAAAGACGGTGGCACAGTGGTCACGTGCTGCCGTGCACAGCGAGGCTCAGGGAAGGCGCTTTTTCTGTCTCTCCAGGGATGTGACCTAACAGACGTTGCACAGAGGGGGTTCCGGGGTGGTCTTTTGAGAGGTCCCGGTGATCACCATCATCACGTAGAAGGGACCCCTTCTACGTGATGATGGTGATCACCGGGGTGGTTTTAGTGAGGTAAAAATCCCACACTCCCTGGTATTTTCCCCAAAATTCCAGGCGTCTTTTGAAGGTTACGCCCGTAAACAAAAAAAAAGACACTGGAACACCGAAATAAAACAATGTGTCCTAGTCGTGTCTGTGCTTATTGGAATCGTCATGAGATTTACTTTGGCTAGAAATTATTTTTATGGTATTTGGAGGTACCTACCAAAGCTAAAAAATTATAAATAAAAACTTTTTAACAAAACACTACAAAGCGTAAAATAACTTTCTTTTCCCAAGTCGGTGTCGAAAAGCGGAAAACAATAGTTACCAAAGACACCGACTTCGGAAATTAAAGTAATTTTCGCCTTTGTAGTGTTATTTTTTTGGAACTCAGATTGTTTTTTATTGTTAAAAGTTTTTTGATAGAACTTTTATGAGTGCTTTTATTCAAGATGTTCATTTCTTTACATGTTTCTTACAGTTGAAGCGGCCCAGGACAACTGGTTGCCTGATTACCGGTTCAGTGAGGGCCAAGAGCACGATGTCATCAGCGTCTTTTCTATTTACTTTCCCGCTGTAACAGGTGTGCAAGCAGGTGCTAACATTTGTGGCGATCTTAAGGTAATAAGAATACCAACAATAAGAATGATTAGAATGCAGACTTGAAAAAAATAAAACCTCGACAAAAAAGAAAATCCTCAGGATGTCTGTCAGAGTCCTACTGACTAAAAACCACCCCGGTATTCCATGTCACACCTACGCCGGGGGTCGCCTATCCTTCTGCAATCCCCGACTGGTCCGCCTCCACGGGCCTCGTCCTCGGGACGGGGGATGGGAGTGAGGTGTTTGACTCCCCCCGATGTCCGGTGCGTCTGCAGCGGGCCGGGTGAGTGGACAAGATCTCCTTGTCCCTTACCGCAGCCTCCTTCTGCGAGACGACTGTTTCGCAGAAGGATACCATGGGGTCCCAGGACACCTCCCTGCCGACCATCGACTCGACTAAGGCTGCAGCGACAGGTCGCTGCCTACTTCTGAGATGAGGACAGGACGCGGCTCCTCCCAAGCGGCACACTCTGCCAGCGTATGCCGCGCCGTGAGCTTCTGTATGACCTACCCCAAAATTAATTGTCAGAATTTCAGACTCCAATTCGAACTCCACCCTGATTTTCTTTTTGCATCCCTTCCAGGACCCAGCGGCGGCCATTCCTAAGGGAACGCTGCTCGCTCTAGCTATATCAATGACTTCATACCTGACGATGGCGACGCTGTCCGGCGTGGCGGCTCTGCGGGACGCGTCCGGCAACCTCAACGACCTCGCTAGCGGCTCCCTACAAGACTGCAAACCCAACTGTGGCTACGGACTGCATAATAATTACGGAGTAAGTAGTACTTTAAAGAAGTTGTTTAATATTATGTTGGTGGCTATATAAGTACTGTTAGTTCTTCTAGAAGAATATAATAGGCAGATAAGTAACTACTGAACACACACTCACACACCATCTCTTACTCTCTTGACTCTAGAAGTAGGAGACGAATATAGCAACAGATGGATGGATTTGTTAAACATGAATAGGCTAGAAATAAGGAATGCTGCATTGCTCGCCGACATGTATGTTTGTTAAACTAGGCTGGATGTTGGATAAGTGTATTGTTTAAACTAAAAACTACTAACTATTTAGTTTTGTCTAAATAGTTATCTATTGTTACCCTACTGCCGAAGGAGGGTAATGTGTTTATCATTATATGTATGTCTGTATGTTTGTTCCTATGTGGGGTTCTAGAGACCAAAAGCATTAGCTGATTTTGATGATTCTTACGTCAATCGATTCGTTTTAACCCTGCGAGTGTCACTGGCTACATTAAAATTGGCAAATAGAAAAATGGGGGCTTTTGGGCGCCATATTGTGGAGGCCCAATATGTTTTCCCCATCGTGTGGGGTATCAAAATAAAGGGTTTTAAGAGGTGATTTCAAAAATATATAATACTTCTATGTTTAAATGTACCTAATTCTAAAAACTTACTAAAAAGTTATAAATAAAAAAAGTTATATGTATCCTCTGACTGCACAGCATGATTTTCTTTTTGTATATGTCTTTTTAGTTCGCTTTTTAAGCAGTCGGTTTTTTTTTTTTTAATTAACTTTTCTGTTTTATAATAGGCAAGCAGGTTGCCTCTAAATAGGTGAGGAGTCCTCACAGTCCTACTGTTCTCTGTCCAACCGCATAATTTATTGTATTTCCTAGATAATGCATACGATGGCACTGTGGGGCCCTCTGATCTACCTTGGCTGCTGGGCGGCCACGCTATCGACCGCACTGACGAACCTGCTGTCGGTACCTCGCCTGATCCAAGCACTAGGCTTCGACGGCCTGTACCCCGGGCTCATCTTCTTCTCCAAAAAGTACGGGAGACATGGCGAACCTTACAGAGGATATGTGCTCACGTTCTTCGTGTCATTGCTGTTTCTGCTTATTGGTAAGTACTTTCGTTCGTAAAGAGGTCATTACAATTCATTTTCCTCTAGAGATGTACCACCGTCGTTGACTTATTTTTGTCGACAACCCGTTTTATTTTGAAACAAAGCAAATCAACAGCTAGATTCGATAAATATTATTATGCTTGAAATCAAGTGTTTATATACAACTGAATATTTCTAATCTTATGACTAATAACAAAACAAACTTACATACAAAGGAAAAGGGCTTATAGCGCATCAAAAAATTCGTCCACATCGATGTCAATCGGAAACGTGCCCAGAACGCTGGCAGCATTGCTACGTTGAATGGCAATGCTGATTCTCTGGCTGAAGAAAAGGCCAGCCCTCTGGTCACGCGAACAGTGAACTAACCGTTTACTTATGTCTCGAAACACTCGATGAGCACTCGGACCCCATGAACGGATGGACCAAATGTCTCAACCCCAAACGGGTCAAACATATAACTGCCAATAAGGTTGTTATATTTGCGCCGTTTGAGGTATTCTGCACCAAAAGCAGCTGCCCCAGCACCGTGCTAAGGGATAGCGCAAGGGTATCGACACATGTTGCATCCCACACCAAAGGCCTACCCAACTTCCAAGGCATTATTGCCATCCCATCCGGTCGCTTCCCATCGTCGCGTGCCAAGCCATTGGGTTCTAAAACAGCTGGCACCCCGGCGGTGACAAGAGCTCGACGTATGATGTCATTAATGACGGTCGCGGCGCCGGCGCCCGCAGCTGCGCCGTCTGCAGCCCACCTCACGCGCCGCCCAGTTTAAGAAGCGCGAGCCTTTCCTTTCCAGAAACCTAAGAGCGGCTCCATTTTCTAAAGTAGCGACCACTGTACTTGTAAGCTCTTCGGAGTACTGCCCAAATTGGTCGCTGAGGTGATTCACGATATCACGCATCGAGGCTCCCGCCGTCATATATATTATTTAAAAACAAAGAATTCAAAATAGAGTTTATATAAATTTATTCTAATACTTACGATTTATAGAAAATATAATTGAGAATTGTTATGTTAGACTACTAATCCGTTTTTGAAAATCATTCTATTGATAGAAAAGTACACCCTGTGGCGTTACTAAACTGACTTCTGGACGTTACCACTTTATCGTTACATTAAAATATTAATAAAAAATAATTAATTAAAATATTAATTATTCGGTTAACCTTTTTTTGATTAGAATACTACCAATAGATTATCCATATCCATGCTTTATTTATTTTAAACTTGGTTAAGGCAGAATTCGAAAAAAAATGGTTTGAACATGGAAATGTATTTGATTACTAATACTGAATCACTAAAAACAACCGCATACTGGTTTAATTTTTTTCAGATATATCATAGAACACAGAGAACAGTGTAAGTTTAAAATATCGATAACGCATAATCGATAACGGCAATCTCTAATTGAGTAGCTGACTGTGACATGTGCATAGTTGGAATCTTCGAGAACGATATGTTTGAATTTAAAAGAAAGTAGACCTTAAATTTAACAACATAAAATCAACTTTTACTTGTCTTGTTTAATAAAATATAGTTTTTCAAATTTATATCGAAATAAAATCATATAATATTGCCCGATGGTATGTTATACCTCCATTTGATAAATATTTGGTTCTGCTTTCGTGTTTACATTCTAAAACAGCACCATAGGGCATTTTTGTATTTTTTTTTCAAGTTCTGTTCACCGTGACGGTTGCAACAAGACTGATGTGCGTTTTGTGGGCGGGGCAGCAGACATATGCGGAATTGTGCAAAACTCGGGGTACGCGGGCCCCGCCTACTTGCGAATTCTACTGTAGAAGGCGTTTTTTCTGTTCTGTGGTTTGACCCCATGAAAGAGTATGACAAATAATCTTTAAATAATTAGGTATTGCCAAAAAAAATTGGACTCTTTCGAAAAGATCATCAATGAAATCGTCCAATAACTTTTGGCAATACCTATAGTTCTCGCCAAACTTCTTGGCCGCCCTGAAGTTGGCTACAATGGCTGCGCAGTAGTAAATCTCATACAAAAACAGTACCATTTCGTGCCTCGCGCATCCGGTAAACCAACTTCAGGGCGGCCAAGAAGTTTGGCGCAGACTATACCTAATTATTTAAAGAGTATTTGGCAAACCCTTTGCCTTGCCGATTTCACTTAGATACGCAATTAGGCTGCTATACTATATATGGGTCAAGAGGTTTATCCATAAGCCGACACGACAAAGATGAACGCAAACTGTATGATTTGGAGCCGCTGCCGTCGTTGGCAAGTTTAAAAACTCATTTGCTCAACTATGAAGGCCCTATATTGTATCAATAAATAATATGAATAAACCTATTGATTGACAGCGGATTTGAACAAGATAGCGCCGTTGATCAGCAACTTCTACCTCGCGTCGTACGCGCTCATCAACTTTTGCACCTTCCACGCGGCCTTCTACAAGCCCATCAGTTGGCGGCCGCGGTTCAGGGTATTCTATTATGTTCTGTTATTAAAATCACCCAATTTTTTGTTTTTTAAATGATTCATTATTAATAAGGGTCTGTTCCATTCTCATTATTTCAACCTTAGCCTAATTTATTAGCAAATCCGTCATCTTAGAATTTAGTTCTTGGATACGGTCTAGCAATATCATCTATCACATTTTATTACAAGCTTGTCAAGTGCGAGTCGGACTCGCGCACGGAGGTTTAAAGTAAAGTAAATATTTATTTCTCAGTATATGGTACATTGAGATCTTACATTTAACATTGTTTCACACATACTACCATTGCTGGTGTAGAAATATTAAATAATAAGATAGGAACATACAAATCAAAACTAGGTACATTATAAGATTATTATATAAATTTAAGAAATTTTGTATAATGTCGAAATATAAATCATAATATCAAAAAATAATAATACCATAATGTCAAAAAAAAAATTAGTCATAATGGCAAAAAAATTAATCAAAAATGTCAATAATTAATCATCATGTCAAAATATAAATCATAACGTCAAAAATAATAATAAAAAAATTACAATATCAAAGTACTAATATCAGTATCAAAATTTTAATTAGAATATCAAAAATAATGATTTAAAAATTCATTGACGGAATAAAAACACATGTCAAAGAGCCAAGCAAACATTTTACATTTAAACTTATTAATTGGTAGCATTCTCAGGGCAGGTGGTAATTTATTATAATTCCGTACCATTATAGCAAAAATCGGCAAAAAAAAAACATGATTGTTGGATGGCCCTACTTAAATATTTATTTTATTCTGTTTTTAGTATTTGTTGTTATATGGGCAAAAGAAATACATCATCTGTGAAAATTTCAACTTTCTAGCTATCACAGTTCATGAGATGTATCTCAGGCTGTAGCCTGGGCAAATAGATTATAATATTTACTGTGTAATTAAACCGCTATTGTGCACAAAAGTGGAAAACTGAAAACCAATATTTACAGCGAAGTCGGGGGACCTGTAAAGAACTGTTCCAAGGAACCGTTCCCCGACTACCTTACTATAATCTATTTATTTTTAGGGTTCCGTACCCAAAGGGTAAAAACGGGACCCTATTACTAAGACTCCGCGGTCCGTCTGTATGTCTGTACTGTACTTAACTTGTGCCCATTCAACATTAATATCGTTTAGCTTGATTTTAATTTTTCGTTCAATTTTTTAATTCGCTTTTTAACAAGGCAGGCGTTTTTTTTTTTTATAATGTTTACTTCTGTTTACAGTTCTATAACACGTGGGTGTCTTTGGCTGGCTTTTTAATGTGCATAGTCATAATGATGGTTATCAGCTGGATCATGGCGCTCATCACAACGTTCATCTTCTTCACACTCTATCTCTTGGTTCTGTATAAGAAACCAGGTATAGTGAATTTTAAATTATCACACTAATATTATAAAGGCGAAAGTTTGTGAGTGTATGTGTGCGTGTGTGTGTGTGTTTGTTACTTCTACACGCTCAAACGGCTGGACGGATCTGGATGAAATTTAAAGAAAAGAAAGAAAGAAAGAAAACATTTTTATTTGTGACCCGCACAGGAGACACGAGATAAGAAAAACACAAACAATAATAAAAAAATAAAAATAAATAAACCCGTGCGAAATTTGTTGTAGATTAAAGTCTGGAATAGCACATAGGATACTCTTTACCCCGGGAATATGTTCCCTTGGGATAACTTTCGACATTCACGCGGGCGAAGCCGCTGGCAGAAGCTAGTTACATTAAAAAAACCGTAACACAAAGGTGCTACAGAAATTAACGGATGGGTCAGAATAGGGAACATACATCACATCACATCATCAGCCTATTAATGTTCCCACTGCTAGGACACAGACCTCCTCTCTGTGAGAGGGAATGGGCCGTAATCCACCACGCGGGCCCAGTGCGGGTTGGTGAATGTCACATGTCTTCGAATTTTTGGTTCTAGGACATGCCGCCCAAGTAACACAGGAAGCATTTTAACAAGCGAATAGTAAACTTATGTAGAACTTAAGGTCCGTATAAACTCTTATATAAGCTCACCGAGCATCTTGATGCTTTATACTGGCATTTTTAAACCATTATGATGCTTTACTCTGTATAACGTTTGGATAATGGCAAATGAAAATGCTTTTGTAAAGCCTTTAGTTTTAGTGCAGCAAACCACAACGCAGCTGTACAGCTTTCAGCTGCTTTTAGTGCATTTGGATTTACAATAGCATTTTTAAGTAGTAAATAAATGTTTAATGCTGTTTAACAGCATATACATGAACCATTATAATGCCACGTAAATCCGCTATACAGCTTACAGCTGTTTTTAGTGCCTTAAGGTCCACAATAGCATTTTTAAGTAGTAAGGTAATGTCTAATGCTGCTTAATAGCATAAACTTGTACCATTATAATGCACCGTAAATCCGTTATACAGCTTTGAGCTATTTTTGGTGCCCTTTGTTGTATAATAGCACTTTTAAGTGGTTAGTAAAAGCCTAGACCTGCTGAACAGCATAAACGTGAATCAATTTAAAGCTTGCATTTTTAAAGATTAACTGAGTTCTGTTGAATAGCTAACAGCTCTTTAATCAAATAAAAGTGAGTTATAGTAATGCATAAAGCTGTATATAGGTTCATTTTACTATATTCGTAAAATCATTTGAGGCCATTTTGAGGAAAAGCACAATATTCGCTATAAACATGTTTATTTTTTGTTGACGGCAGCATAAATATTTTAATAAGCCACGCGCAGGCATATGGAGATCATGCGTTTAGAAAGCTATTTTGTCAACAGACTCTTGGCAAACGGATACAAGTTGTACAAAAATTCTGAAATTGTTTTTTTTGTTTTGCTCAAGGATCCCCAAAATTGCGTTCAAGTAATAGCACTATTTCAGTCTACATCAATTCTACTGGTATACTGGTGAACCCATATAGAACTACTTTATAGACAATAGCACTACAGTGGTTCATCAAAAGTCTTCTATCTGCCCTCCGGCTTAATAATTGTTCACGTGTGAGTATTTATACTGCTGGCGGCATTAATTAGCCTTTTTAAAGGCTCACCGGGCTGCTACAGACCGACACCATTTTGTAAATATTTTATAACCAAAAAGTATTATCATTCGGACCTATTTATAAAAGCATTAGGCCTTTATATTAATAATATAACTTAATTTAATACTGTCCAACCAATACTATTATGTTAATTATGCAAAATTCGTTCTATACTAAAAATACACATTTTTTTTGGTTATTTTACGCATATATTTATATAACATTTTTTAACAAAACCACATAATATCGAGGGCCCGTGAAAATTTTCAATGAAACTTATATAGACATTTACAGTAAACTACATTGCGCAGTAATATTTGAAGGCATGAAATAACAAAAGAGTCAAAAACTTAAACAGTATTATATATTTTGTTTTGATGCAAACAAATATGGAGTCACTCCCTCAGTTTTGACCCTCTTCGTCCATATTATATTGCGAGACAAAGTAGTTAAATTACAACGATAATTGTATTATAACATTTGTACCGTGGTATTAGAAATGTTTTTGCAATGATGTAGGGTTTAATTAAGTTCTAACTGTGAACACTTAAATAGCTCCAATAATTCTTTTACTACATTCTAATGCTAGTTTAATGCTTTTGTAATGTAATTAACATCTTCATTATCAATAATATTGCTAGTATAATGCTTCTGTAATGCGATTGGCAACTTCATTGACCATAATATAGCTTCTTTAATGCGATAGGCAACTTCATTGACTACAATAATGCTAATATAATGCGCCTGTAATGCAAATAAACATCTCTTGTGAACCTATTTAGGATCTAAAGCCGTATAATTTGTGCCCAAATAAGCATTACAGTAGCCGTATAATCGTTTGTAATGCTACTAAAGAACTAACTCAAAATGCGAAAACGATACAGAAATGCTGTAAGTCGGCCGTTATACTGCTTTGATGTGTTACTTGGGCGGTTTCCTCACGATGTTTTCTTTCACCGTTTTGAGAGCAGTGGTGATTAAATAATTTACACAAAGTAAAGCGCCTGCCTGGGCTCGAACCCATGACCTACAACTTGTAACTCGCGGCCGATACCACAGGGCCACCACTGTTCACACAACAGGAAACATACAATGAGGACTATTGAACAGGGGGAATTTCGAAGATGCTTATTTAGACAGACAACTACGTTTCCGTGCTAACTCCCAGATATAAATGCTCTAGGTACAACTTATCTTTCTATCGCCTCGCCTATTCCCGTTACGAGGGGTCGGCTTTCCCAATCATGCGGCGCCATTTATCTTCCGTAAGTCCCATCTTCCTCATGTCCTTTTGGACCTTCGTCATCCATGTGATTTGAGGTCTTCCTTTGACATGGTCATCTGTTTTTAGAAAAACAGATGACCATGTCGTGAAAAATTGAGTACATGACCGTACCATCTCAGTCTGGACTCTTTCACTTTATCCGTTATTTCTGCAACCTTGAAGCTCCCTCTAATATTTTCGTTGCGTACCATGGCCCCGAGTGTGACTCCTCCTGCCCATCGCAGCATACGCATTTCAGTCTTGTGAAGTTTTTGTTCGTGGGTCTTTTTCATCGCCCAGGCTTCGCCGCCGTACACCAGAGCCGGTCTAACAGCTATTTTATAGACTTTGCCATTCGTTTTTATGGGTATTTTTTTTCTCTAGCTCTAGGTACAACTTATGATCAACTATTTGAAAATATTCAGAAACCAGTTGGGGTAGTAGTACTGAAGCTCAGCGCTACCAAGATACCATAGCGTCTATCGTGCACCTTTACCATCGTGAAGCAAACACCAAGTCCTTCAACCCGCAACTGCTGGTTCTTGCTGGCAAGCCCGACGAAAGGCCATGGCTCACTGACCTGGGCATCCTCATCACGAAGATTGGCTCCTTTATGATTGTAGCAGATATTGAAAATGTAAGCATCTATTTTGATTAAACCACTACCTGTGCTGTAGCCATCAGAACTTATTGAAAACTTGCAGACTGTAACAACTGAGTAGCGTAGAGCAGGGGCCACCAAATGGCGGACCGCGGTCCGTTTCCGGACCGCCGATCTATTTTATGTGGATCTTAAACAGTCCAATATAATTTATTTGTGTTATTTGTTTCAAACTTACTGACGCTTGCGAATTTGCAACTAGCTTCATCCTTTGCTTGGCAAATCAAAAGTACATTCAAAAAAAATGATTTTGTGTTTGAGTTTGACTATAGTACATAATTAAATAATTTATTTGTACCGCGCTTTGTCTTACTGCCTTCGATTCGGCAACGGACGAATGGTGGGACGATGGTAGGTGGTTTTAAAGCACACGGACCGCGACGGTCATACTTTTTTTATAATAGACCCCAACTGAAAGTAATTGGTGACCCCTGGCGTAGAGGATGGCAATCACTCAATTATGAAACTTACCTTCATGTTTACCTTCATGGGGAAGTAAGATTTGCTTACACTTCGTACATAATTTTCGTAAATCTACAGGACAGACTGACAAAGATGGAGCGGCATTACCGGCGGCTCGAAGGTGAGGAGTGGCTGCGACAGCGGAAGTCGCGCGCGTTCTACGTGCTGGTGCAGGGCTGCAGCTTCGAGCAGGGCTGCCAGGCACTGCTGCAGGCCACGGGGCTCGGCCGCATCGCACCCAACGTCGTGCTGCTCGGCTACAAGTTCGACTGGGACACCTGCCCGCATCCAGAACTTCTAACTTACTACCACATGATTCGGTTTGTTAACTTTCATATCTTCAAGTCTGACTGCTTCGACATTGAGTACAATACATGATGATTTTTATTTATTCATTTACACATACATTTATTTCTACAGGTAAAATCCAAGGTAATAAAAGTAGTCATACAATGCGCCTGTTACATACAGTGACGACAAGTTACATAGAGGACAATACACTCACTGTCACCCTCTGGAATTCTGCCAAAGAGCAGGAAAAAATTACCAATCGCTGAGAGATGCTATTAATAATCGTAATTGCCCAACACACGGGAGCAAACTTTAATATGTTTGTACGGGCTACCGTAGTTCCAAAGAGACTCTTCAACGGCCCCAACCGTAGCCTACTGTTTGGAACGAGTAATCCCAACGATTCTAAGATTTGTGGATTGTTTAGCATCCCACGAAAAACCATAAAGACATATTTGACCAGAGCAAGATTCCTATTTTTTTTTGGCCTAATAAGGCGCAATCTTCCAACTAGTATCCAACTTATAGTATCCAACCATCCCTATTACAAAGAGAGTTGGGTACATGAGCGGGTAAAACGGGTAGACACCAAATTGCCTCATATATAGGTAACGTGTAAACTTGTTCTGCATTTTTTCCACCATCTGAGAATATTTAGTCTCATAAGGATAACAGATGATAGCACTAGTTTCCAAGTTGCTTCGCACCAACGCATTATAAAGTGATTTCACTGCTGACATGTTAGTAAAGTCACGGGTTTCTCGCATGACAAACCCAAGATTTTGAAAGGCCTTTTTACAAACTTGCACGACATGAGCTCTAAATGATAGATCCTCAGAAAATAAGACCCCAAGATCTCGCACCGACCCCACCCGCGTAATGACGTGACCGCCCATACTAAATACGTGATGATGTACTCATCATCATCTTCCTGCCCTTTTCCCATGTCACTTGGGGTCGGCGCAACACGTTTTTTTCTGCCATACCGTCCTGTCCCCCGTCACGCTATCACTGACTCCCTTTTCATTCATATCACTACTTACACAGTCCATCCATCTTTTCTTTGGCCGTCCCCTCCCTCTCCATCCATCCACATTTCTATTCATAACTCTTTTAGTAACATGCGTTTCATCCCTCCTCATCAGATTTCTGTCACTGGCGCCACTTTCAAACTTCTTCTAATATACTCATTTCTCACTTTATCCATTCTCGTCACTCCGCTCAACAATATCAACATTCTCATCTCTGCTACATGCAATCTCTTTTCATCCATCTTTTTCACATCCCAACATTCTGATCCATACAGTACGACAGGTCTAATCACGGATTTATAAATTTTCCCCATAAACTTGAGGGGCATGAGTAACGTGACCATTTATTTATTTTGTCAGACCGGGATACATCTGCAGAAAAATATAATAAAAAACGTTTTAAATGCTTTACAAGTATTTTATTATAGAAGATAGGATAACACAAAATAATCAAAGCTACACAAAATAGTTAAGTTGGCGTGACTTCTAAGTCGTATTTTTTTTATAGTAGTAGTCGTAAGTTGTATTTGTCGGCTAAACATTTTTTTTTTAAATATCGTGTCTTGTTTTTAGATACGTGTGTAACTCAGTACATGATTTATTTATATTTATTTTGGTAATCAGAATAGCTTTCAGTACTGCGATACTTAACTGTATTTTATCACTGGTCCATATTTTGTTCATTTGGGAAAAATATCGTTGGGTCTGCTTGCATAACAGGGACTATGTTGGCTTCGCTGGGGACACCGGGACAGACTGCCTGAAACCGGGACTGTCCCGCCCAAACCGGGACGTATGGTCACGTTAGGCATGAGGGGAGGTGATGTACTGTAGTAGCGTAAATGTGATTTCAAGCCTGCACATATGTGATTTGCATAAATGCGTGGAAGTAGCTAGCTCGTCATTGAGACATTCGCCAATCAGAAATAAGGGCGAAAATACACATAACTTCTGATTGGTGTTTGTCACTTGTACACATGCAAAAAAAAAATAATAAAAAAAAAACAAAATACCCGACTGCTTAAAAAGCAAACTAAAAAGACGTAAACAAGAAGAAAATCATGCTGTGCAGTCGGAGGATACATATTCGCGAGCTGGCGGACCAAAACCAGATGTGATGTTTTTATTTACAACTTTTTAGTTATTTTTTTTTTAATTAGGTACATTTAAACATATAAGTGTTATATATTTTTGAAATTGCCTCTTAAAATCCTTTATTTTGATACCCCACACGATGGGTTTGGAAGACAAAAATTTTTTTTTGCCAATCTTAATGTAGCCAGTGACACTCGCAAGATTAAGACGAATCGATTGACGTAAGAATCATCAAAATCGGCCAACGCGTTTGGTCTCTAGAACGCCACATAGGAACAAACATACATACATACATAGACTGATAAACACATTACCCTCCTTCGGCAGTCGGTTAATTACAGTCATGCGCACCTATTTCAGTATTTACCCCCTTTCTGGACACACCCGGGTGACGATGCCGATATATTTCCAGGCTGACGTTTAAATTCGAGCTGGCGATGGCTATCCTGCACGTCCCGACGAACATGCGACCTTACAATAAGCCGGGTCAGGCCCGCCCGTCGTCCAGCGCTGGCGGCAGTGCGATTAGGTTGAGCGGCGACCGCGACAGTGTGTCTGCGCAAACTCGCGAGCGAGGTCGAGTGATGGCAATCATGAGCTCGGATTCTGACATCGATCGCCCCAAAACAGATCTCTACGAAGATAGCAAAATGTTCAACAAAAGGGGTTAGTATGTATGAAACAGAAAAGTACGTATAAGGATACCTAAACATAGTTTCTATTACTAGGTAATTTTTGGTAGGTAGTCTAAGGGAATCAAGCCCCCAAAAGCATCTGAGTTCGTAGCTATGACAAATCTTAAAGTGAACTTGATATTACTTTTTTGCACGCGTTATTAAGATACAATTGTCATCAATTATCCTTAATTTAATAAGTATTTTGTTTTACTTTGCCAGAACGTGTCCTCCGATCTGCTACTGTATTTGTCTGATTACCTAATTAATACGAATATAATTAATTTTATCATTAAAATCGATAACGAATATTGTTTTTTGTCTAGCCGTTGCCGTCTCACAGCTGGGTATGAACCTGGGCTGGACTCCCCCAAGTCATTCCACACATTCTTATCCCGAGCCGTCTCGAACCAGCCCACATGGTACGCGTCCATATCATCTCGCAACCTCGACGGCTGACCTCGACGGCGCTTTCTATCTTCAGGAACCTGCGTAGAGACCCTTGCCCAGCGGTCATTGTGCATGCAACTTACGTGGCCCCAATCCTATTAGAGCCTGGCAGCTTTTCTGCCCACGTCTATTAAGCCCGTTTTGGGGCACAGCATGGTATTTTGTATTTGGTATGTCCGTTTTACACCCAATATGCTGCGCTCCATAGCTGTAAGGCAAATTCGATGGCGAGACTTATGATGTGCAGAATACACATATCGATGGATTTACGCTACAGGCACGTCAACCTTATCACTATCGGCAGGTCAAACTTCATTAGCGCGAATATTTTAATCACAATTCATTTTCATCTGATATAAAAAACTTTTTAACAAAAAAACAAACCAACTTCCAAAAAAACACTGCAAAACGAAAAATAACTTTGTTTTCCGAAGTCGGTGTCTTTGGTACCTATTGTTTTCCGTGTTTCGACACCGACTTCGGAAAACAAAGTTATTTTTCGTTTTGCAGTGTTTTTTTGGAAGTTGGTTTGTTTTTTTGTTAAAATGTTGTTTATTTATCTCTTTTTAGTTTTGATAGGTACTTCCAATTGCCATAAAATTCATATATAGCCAAAGTACATCTCATGACGATTCCAATAAGCCCATATACGAATAGGATACATTGTTTTATTTCGGAGTACCAGTGCCTACCTGCCGGCCTATCATCAGATCAGTTCGATGGTACCATTTTCATCAGCACTATGTATTTATAAGTATTTGCTTCATCATAGTCGTTAAACTATTCGAGATATCTTATAACCCATGACATACTTAGCATTAAGGAATTCTATTGGCCATCTGTGGTCTTCTTCACCAGTTCCACTTCACCAAATGTTACTTTCTGAGTGTAGATGATTGCATTGTTGATAAAAATACCAAAATCGCTATATGTATGCCTATAATATTTGAGGAGTTCCCTCGATTTCTCCAAGATCCCATCATCAGATCCTGACCTGATGACTATGGGACCAACTGGAAAGTATACCCTTTCAAACAAAAGAAGAATTTTCTAAATCGGTCCAGGCGTCTTACAGTAATCGGTGAACATATAAAAAAAAAAAAAAAGATTCCGACGAATTGAGAACCTCCTCCTTTTTTGAAGTTGGTTAAAAAGGGACTACGTACTGGAAAATCAATGGTTTTATTATAGCTTGGCAAATTCGAACGTGACGCTCCGCAGGTCCGCGGGTGATGGGGACGTAAGGCAGCGGAGATGGTGGCACGTTCGCGCGGGGCGGGGATCATGTCGGGAGCGTCGTCAGGTCATCGCGCCGTCACGTCTGCGCTGCGCCTCTGCGGTTAGTAACGACCCCTCCATGTCATTGGGTAGTAACGTCTCCCGCCACCCGCGCGGACCATGGCAGTGACACGTATGAATTTGACAAGCTATAATTATAATTGTTGATTCAATGATCGGAGTTAATTTGGCTTTAGTGTGCATGTTAAAAGTTAAGTACATTATTGAGTCTTAACAAAATTTACTGATATCACTATTACACTAATTTAAGAAACTTATTAAAAGGTGCAGGTGGCTAGTAGGTAGGTACAGTACAACAATTTTCGTAATATCCCTCCGCAATCATCGCATTTCCGAATAAAAACGAATGCTAATTTCCATGGTTATCAATTATTAGATTTATCGTGTATAATAATTTGAATTCAGAACTAAGTACTTTATTTGTAGTTTTGTTTAGATTTCCGTGTGAACTATATAGAGCTATAAAACAATTTTCCTTTAGCAGCTTTCTTCATTTTTTAAAGAAATTACGTTATGTTAAAACAATATTAACATCTCTATATGCTTCCAAGTTGAGTGAGAGCGTCCAGTCTGCACCAAGTGCGGAGGGCAATCAGGGATAGGACAGTTCCATAGCGTGGCAGATAAGAGGGCATTTTTTTAAAATGTGGCAACTGATAACCCCATCCAAACAACAATAACAATTAGTTACAATTCTCTATGTCACCAAAGATGGCGACACCATCGATAAAATATGGTTTGTAACTAAACAATAATAAAATAAATATTAATCTAAATAATTATTTCATTACCTTATGAACACATACTATAATTATTTGCTAATCTTAATATATATATTTCTTGTGTGCGTGTGTATGTGACTGAACTCCTCCTAAACGACTGGACCGATTTTGATGAAATTTTTTGTGTGTGTTCGTGGAGATTCGAGAATGGTTTAGATTTACAATTGAAAAAAAAAAAAAAAAATGGAAAATGTATAAAAGAAAGTCGTGTTAGTTACACTATTTATAACTCACGAACGGCTGAACCGATTTGGCTGAAAATTGGTAGGGAGGTAGCTAAGAACCAGGAGAAGGACATAGGATACTTTTAATCCCGTTTAGGGTAGGGTAGGGTAAGTAGGGTAGGGTAGGGTGGGTAGGTAGGGTAGGGTAGGGTAGGTAGGGTAGGGTAGGTAGGGTAGGGTAGGTAGGGTAGGGTAGGTAGGGTAGAGTAGGTAGGGTAGGGTAGGTAGGGTAGGGTAGGTAGGGTAGGGTAGGTAGGGTAGGGTAGGGTAGGTAGGGTAGGGTAGGTAGGGTAGGGTAGGTAGGGTAGGGTAGGGTAGGTAGGGTAGGGTAGGTAGGGTAGGGTAGGGTAGGTAGGGTAGGGTAGGTAGGGTAGGTAGGGTAAGGTAGGTAGGGTAGATGAATTTTTGGTGTTTTATGGCAAAACAAAGTTTGCCGGGTCAGCTAGTATTTGTATAGATTTCAAAAGCTAAGTAATAATTACGATTGCAACACAGTTAATTATTGGCTTTTTGATATTGACTGTAAAATTTTGGCAAATTGTCAACGGCTTGTAAGTTGTTGATTTAAACAAAATTTCCCTTCATCCCTCATTCATCCTAGAGGATATCTTCAGGGTGTACAGTTACGGACTGGATGTGGGTTCGCTGGATACGAGTAGAAGGCTTCAAGGCGTACACGCCCATATATAGTATGTCATAGTTTCTTCAGAAAGAAGAGGGGTTTTGTTCATCTGTTTTAGGTTATAGACATAGTGAAGATTACCTAAAATAAAAATGAACTAATTTGCTAAGTGATTTTGCGGTCCTTAACAAAGTAAAGTTTCGGGGTTCGAGAGTGCGGAGGCGCATCGACCTAATCATAGCCATCGACATGGAAATATTATCCCCACGCCACCTCCTGAACTTTGGGGTCCTGCAGAACCGCTTCAAATAGTCATGAAGAATGAAGTCTTTCATTTCCAACATAAGAAGCCTTCAGAACTCAACCGTCCGGTACACTTACTAATTTGCTTGTTTAAACTTGAAAAAGTTTTACTATGATTTTGTTAATAATGAGAAAAAATAAAATTAAGTAAAACTTTATTAAATTTAAAAACAAGCAAATTAGCAAGGAAATGTACAGGCACTACACACAACATGGATAAAGTTCAGGTACCACACACACACACATAGCTAAAGTACGGCGCACACATAGCTAACTTAGCTGTGTGTAACAGCTAAGTTTGCGGATGGCGTTAATAGGCGGCGCTATTTCTCCGATCAATTATGCGGGCTTCATTCTGTAGTCGGAAAGGGCTCTCTATACCCGATATATTATTTTTCTCTGTGAGGGCAACTGATAGAAATCTGACGACTGACGAAACACGAAGTTTCCCGAGGGACATTAAGAAAATAGTTGTACTGCACATCATCAATTTACCGACTTCAAAAAATTGCACAATATCTTTCTCTGTATGGGTTTCTAAACACGTGTGCCATATTTTATACGTGCATGTATGTTTGTTTATGTGTATGTCCACGCATTTCGCCTTACCTTAAATTTTTTACTGAATTAAGTGTCTCTCAACTAGGGAACAGAGCAAGTTTCATCATAATTGGTTCTGCATTTTCCAAGATATTGAACATACAAGTACAATCGAACTCCTTAGTGACAAAATGCACGAATGTGTACATTACGCGCCGCGGCGCTGCCACTGAACTTGAAATTTATTTATTCATTTTCTTATTATTCTAGAAGATTATGAAGGATTCACCACCTAAAACACATATCTAAAAGAAGTTAACAACCTATATAACTTTATTCTCAGAATGGAATTTATCAATTAGTTTAATTGTTTTATTAATAAAAAAAATATATAACGTAGCGTACGGCTCTTCGCCTGTGAGGCCTTGACGAGGCAGGAACTATGTCACTTTTGCTCGCGCTCGATTTCCCGCTAATATATCGACCGATTTATTATGAGATGTAACAAAATCAGTAGGTTAGGAAAATTTTTAACAGACTTCAAAGAATACCGAAATATTCGTCACGGGTGTATTTTTTTATTACATTTTTGAAACTTTTATAGTGTTTGGGGTCGCTAAATGAAATAACCTTATTTCAAAATGAAATTCCAAGATGGCGCCGACCAAATTTTTTGAAACTTTCGTCATAGGTGTCATTTTCGTGGTTTTAGGGGTCGCTAGACACGAATATGGAGTCAAAATAAAATTACATGATGGCGCCTACCAAATTTTTTAAAACTTTCGTCAAAGGGTGTCATTTTCATAGATTTCGGGGTGGATAATTGTGAATATGGGGTAAATTCTCTCTGGCGAAAGAAATCCATGGGGTATAGGACTAGAAGATATCTAACAACATCTAAAAATGTTATTTTTGCTAAGCTATCGAGTTTATTGTTTATAAGAGACAGAGACATAAACTCTAAGCATCCATCCATCTATCCATCCATCCATCGTCTCCATTTGATCTCTCCTTATCAGGAACATAGTGAGCGAAAGTATTTTTGAAAGATTCTTATTATTATGTCATCATTAGCAACTCTTACTGTATAAAGGCTCTTCAACATTTTGTATTCCCAATGGATTTAGGTAATGTCACTTACCCAGATTTAATAACTTTTTATTACCTACTGAGGCCTCTGATTGATTGGGATAGGATAGGTATCATGATCGAGGATGATTGATTTTTTGGGTTTTTCGTCCATAGGTAAGGGCAATATTCTTTTGACATAATGTCTGATTACTTATCTACTTTGGAAGTAAGTTGTATCTAACGCTTTGTTTTTCAAGCGATGTCGCGTGCCTTGATGAGTGCCGGAATCAGTCAAACCGCAGTCAGTGAAACGCCAGTTTCCATTAAGCGATCGCAGTCACAGCGTTTCGGAGAAGCAGTATCCCCTGCGCGTAAAGTTGGCGCCTACAAGACTTTGTCGTTCAGCAACGTAATTTTTACTAATTATTTATTGTAGGTACACCTTTTTATAGGGACATGCCTGTCACACTATTCCCAAACACTGCCAGAAAATATTTAGCTTCGTAGTTTGGACTTTGATTAGGTACTTATTATACTTGTGTGCTTGTTTCTTGCATCAGAATTCTATCTTGGACGCGTGGTGGTTGTACGACGATGGCGGCTTGAACATTCTGCTGCCATACATAATCGCGCGCAGAGGTAGTAAGGATAAAATCTCGTTGAGAATATTCGCACTCCCTCGAGGAGAACTGCCAATCCAAGAAGCAGAGGAACAGTAAGTATTAATTTATTATCCTAGTAAAATATGTACCTCTGTTGTGTTTTTAAAAATAAAAGACCATTGGTAGATTAGAATTAGAATTCATCGATTGTGACCATGTTTAAATGCACGATTATTGTATTTCAATGCGTAGAAAATTCGCATTTTCTTTAATTACCATGTTGGGGAAACGTGCAAGACTGAATGACGTGACAAACGCCCGCGCTAGCACTCGTGACAGCCGCGACTAAGCTCTGTCCAATACTGTCCGATAATCCCTGTAACCTCCAGATGCAGGTCGAATCCAAAACCCATTATAAAACAATGTTTTTTTATTCGACAGCATGGCGGGCCTTCTTCGTAAATTCCGGATAGATTATTCGCAATTGACGATGATTACCGGTATCAAGGACAAGCCAGATGACTCCACGTGGGCTTTCTTCAATGATGTAACAAAACAACACAGGAGCGCCACCAATGACGGTAAGGACCAGGGGTAGGACAGTTGCATAGAGTGGCAGATTAGGGGGCATTTTTTTTTAAAATGCGGCCTCTGATTACCCCATCCAAACAACAAAAACAACGTGCGCCTTTTGTCGACGTTTTATAAGTGCCCATGTAGGCCTATGTAAAATAAAAATAAAATATTTTGATTTTGAAATGAGAAAAAATAAAATTAAGTAAAACTTTATTAAATTTAAAAACAAACAAATTAGCAAGGAAAGGCTGTACTTTATCCATGTGTGCACTACACACACACATGGATAAAGTACAGGCACCACACACACATAGTACGGCGCTACACACACAGCTAAGTTTGCGGATGGCGTTAACAGACGGCGCTATTTCTCCGATCAATTGACATATGCGGTCTTCACTCTGTAGTCGGAGAGGGCTCTCTATACCCGATATATTATTTTTCTCTGTGGTAAGGACTTTAGGACCAACGCATTTAACAAATAATAAAAAAAAACTGATATGACAGTTTGAGCGAGTCTTATGCAAACAAAAAGCCTGTGAAGCTTTCAAACACCCTGTACAAGGTTTTGTTTTTTTTTCGGAGCCGTTTTTATTGGACAAAAATGAGGACATCGTCCAATATTCGTTGGCTGTAGTCTGGATTTGAAATCTTGAAAAAGGATGTGCTAAAGTGAAACTTAAAGTAAACTTTACTTTTAAACTATACTTAGGTACTTTTCCAGCGATACCCGTCTCGGTAGGCTATTATTAAACAATAAAAGTCTTTTTTACAAAAAAATACAACCGACTTCCAAAACAAAAACCACAAGTGAATAAACTTCAATTTCGGAAGTCGGTGTTCCTGCTATCGTTTCTTCGTTTTTGACACCGACTTCCGAAATTGAAGTTTATACAATTTGTTGTGGGGTTTTTTTGGAAGATTTTTTTGTATTTTTCTTTTTATATTCACTTTGAAGTGGTATATAATGGACAAGTTCTGTAGTCAGGAACCAATAATGACCTGTAACTTGAACATAACCGGTGGAATGAGAGTGTACCAGGGTGAACTGTACACATCTGCGTACATACTAACATACCTATATAACACAGCACAACATAACTATAAACAATAAACAGACATGCGATTGCAGCAATCCCCAGAGATTTGCCGTTATTTATTGAAGAGTTCTGTTGTATATCTCCGATGTTCTGCAAATCCGTTTATTTATGACGGGAGTTATGCCCGAACATACATTAAAAATAATTGTATATATCTATATAAACATACAAATTGAGAACCTCCTCCTTTTTGGAAAGTCTGTTAAAAAACGCATGAATATAGAACTGTAAATATAGTACTTATAACTTCAATAACATCCTTAAAAATGCGATGTTTTTCAGATACCCTGATATCAGATGAGGAATCTGAAAAATTCCACGAGAAGACCAGCCGACACTTGCGACTCCGAGAGCTGCTCATTGAGAACTCATTCGGCGCCGATTTCATCGTCATGACGTTGCCTTTACCTCGAAAGGTAGGATTTCATTCCTAAAACAAGACCAGCCTTAGCGTCATAACTATAAATACTTACAGCTTAAGATGATATTTTCAAATGCATGCCAATCAATTAACCCCTTATTACAATGATATAAGAATCACGACGCGCGCAAATAACCCATACAAAAATAAACCTCATTTATGGTATACTTTTCAGGGCATATCAGCAGCCATGTACATGGCGTGGTTGAAGGTCATGAGCCAGGACATGCCGCCGATTCTGTTCGTGCGCGGGAACTCCACCGTGGTCATCGAGTAAACCACATCATCTACAAGATCATTCGAAGCGCCATTAACATTCTACCAGCGTTGGTCGAAATGCCGGCGAAAATACCATATTGCTCGGGGCGCCAAATCTTTAAATACGCGACTGGATCGCCTGACATTTCGATAGCTTTTCATTTACACACATCTTTAGACTTAAGAATCGCTATCGCGACGATTTCTTTAATAGAATGTCACCTTATCTAGTCTGTGGTCTACACAGTGACCACACAGGGTCTACAGTACGAAGCTGTTTATAGCACGGAGGTTCAATTTGTAGAGCCTCGTACCTGTCTTTCGTACCTGGGTGACAAGAGACACAGAATAAATATACAAACAGTATGGAGAAACCTACGTGGCTCGCACTACTGACACAGCACCGCAGAAATGCCCGAATGGTCTCGTCGGTGCGTATGTTTGTGTAAGTGTGCCGTTTCGAGCGTTTGTAGGTAGTTTCCATACTGTTTGTATATTTTTACTGTGCAATAGAGTAGTTCACTGAAAATTAGTTTTTTATCCGTCAGGAAGATTAATAAAAAATATTGGATACGTATTTTTTCTTTTGACACCTAAACATAAAGTGACGACGATATAATGCGTTGAAATATAGTGTGACGTCACGCCGCTAGTACACTTTATACTGCCTTAGTGACGTCACAAGCCCCCACTCCTGAACTTTGATGCGCTTTAACTTTGTAAATTTTTACTGATTTGGTAAAGCAACAAATACGTTTCCAATATTATTTGATAATCTCACTGACGGAGTAGATAGAATTATCATTTTTCTACCCAGGAAACATCCCTAACATATTATTTTAAATTGTGTTTTGTAAATTTTTGTTTAGTCTATTTATTTTAGTGTAAGGTTATATTCCTATAAATATATTCCAATAAAACCATTCATGTAAATATATTACAAGATTTTTTATTTCACACATATTTCACAAGGGTTTTAATTTAATTTTAAAACAGAAAATAATCATAGAATATTTACAGATACAAGAATCAACAGACGTTCCAGATTAACAATTTACTTAATATGAAACAATTGTTATACGAGAAATATGTTTTGATACATCGTTATTAGTGTTGTGCCAGACGGACGTACTGTCGATCGCAGAAATGCATAACAAATATTTACACCAAGTGCCAAATAATATACCATTGTTTAAAAATGACTCTGCGAGCGAAAATAAGTATGTCTGAAGACGACACTCGACAGATAGAATACACGATAGTCAACATAATCATACGTTCGAGCAACATACTGCTTACTGGGCACGGACAGTCGGACAGTCGGACAGTCGGAAGGATGTCTACTGTACAAGAGATTCACGATGCAGGAAGGAAACGCTGTCCTCGACGGAACTCGGCGGAGAGCAAACAAACGTCTACTGCGATATGTACGTTACGTAACAGGACGGCGATTCAAAATATATAGATCTGTCATTATTAGATATGTCGCTATGCTTTCTATGAAAAATAAATATGTTGTATGTAGTCACATCAAAATATTTCACTTACTTTTCACATTTATTGTTATTATACGCTTTTTACATCTTTCAGAACACATTAAAAATAAAGATTGATTGTAACATGAAGGTTATAGTAAATTTACGCTAGTACGACGGGCCGCATGTAAACTTTTAGAACATATTAACATTACTCAGTCTATGTAAAATTTATAATGTTTAGTAAAAGAATATCCAATTTGCAAAACATGTAGAATTTGTTTGATATCTTTCTGTGTAACCAAACGGTTAGCGTTATCGATTGTAGATTGTCAACTTGGCTACAGAGCCAAGTTGACAATCTACAATCGATAACGCTGTCTAGAAAACGAATCAATGTATGGGAATGACACTTCTGAACGTTAACTCACGTGTTTAGACCATACAAATAGAAGGCGTTAACGATTGTAATAAGAGATTCGATACAAAACGTTTGCACTCGTTCCACTAGAATCCCCTAAATCGATCCCCCAGGGGATTCTACAGCACTCAATGTTCCACTACGATCCCCTAGGGGATCATATAAAACTCTAATTTCCTTTTGAATCCCCTAATTGTTTGAGAACCTATTTACAAGAAAGGATGGAATTATTAGATAGTTCTAAATAAAAAAAATAAAAAAATATATGAAGTTCTGGTTACAAAATGAAGAATTTGTTAGAAGATGGTCAGTTTTCGGCGAACGTCACAGAACAACAAATGTTGCAGAAAACTGGCATTCCCAGATAAATAAAAAATTGTCCGTAAACCAACGCTAGCACATGTTTTGAATGCGTTAAAAAAAGAGCGCCGCCCAATAGCTAAACAACGAAAATCAGAAGATGTACTCAAACATCAGTGGATTCAAGAGTCACAACTGAAATTGTTGAATGGGCAAATATCAGTCGGTCATTTTCTAGAAATGAAGAAGTAAATAATAATTCAGGAATAAACCACTTTTAAGTTAATAAAGTAGAATTACAAACTTTATTTTTTTTTAATCGAAGACCTACACTCGAAGTTGTAGACGATTATGTCTACCTGGGACAAACGGTCCAGTTGGGTAGGTCTAACTTCGAGAAAGAGGTTAACCGTCGAATCCGACTCGGCTGAGCGGCTTTCGGAAATTGTCTATCACCAGTGTGTGTTGCCAGTGATCACCTATGGGGCCGAGACGTGGTCGCTCACAATGGGCCTTATCAGGAAGCTTAAAGTCACCCAAAGGGCTATGCTCGGAGTTTCCTTGCGTGATTACGTCAGAAATTAGGATATCCGCAGGAGAACCAAAGTTACCGACATAGCCCGAAGAATTGCGAAACTTAAATGGCAGTGGGCAGGGCACATTGCTCGCTGAACGGATGGCCGAACGCCACCGAGACGCTGCACTAGTCGAAATTGCAAAATTCTTCAACGCTTTTGGTACTTTTTTTTCAATATCTATCTTATCTTATAAAAAAATAATTTACGTCATTGTAATCCCCTCTGTAGACCGATTTTTAATTCTATGTATTACATAATTTTATTTTATAGGTGGCTTTTTTATTTAGAGGGGACTTTAAAGGAATAGAAATTATTAGTACTCATAGAATCCCCTGCATAGGGGATCGTAGTGGAACATTGAGTGCTGTAGAATCCCCTGGGGGACTGATTTAGGGGATCCTAGTGGAACGAGTGAACGTTTGGGGCTAGGGGGCAGTTTGTTTCAAAATATCTTGCAAATTGGGAATTCTGCTAAATAGATATATTTTAGCGAATTGGACATTCTGTGACTAAACTATTTATAATATAATAATTTATAATAATTCGTAACGACGTCTAGATGCCTCAGTGCATTATCATAAATTCATATAATAGCTCGGCGTGAGCGTTGATTATAAAAATGTATAATACATATTATCATTAAGCGACAACTCGCGAATGAAATATAATTATAAATGATTAACGTGAATTAACGTTTTAAGCCTACCAGCACCTCAACGTATATTAAATCGTGCGAAACTTCAAATTCAGCGGTCACATGTAGATATAATAATGATTTCATGGCATTTACATAAAATTAATTAATTGAAATAATAATAAACATAACTACATAAGTTACAGACAAAAACTTCACACAGCCATAACTCCTTACATCATATAAATAAATATTAAAATCCTAAATAATCGTGGAAATATTTTTTGGTTACAAAGATTTATAATATGCAAATAAATACTTGTGTTAGGAGGTTTCCTTCCCATTACCTGATTTATATTTCAGTTCTTATTCATGCTACAGGAACGTTTTCATTTCAATGTATATTTCTTAAGCTATGAGCGGATAGCGTGTCGATCAGCCGATTGAGGCGCAACGTCGCACACAAAACATTCGTCACGTCTTGTTCCAGCACTGCAGGGGTGAGTCTGACGCGTGTCACGCGAGCCCGTGGTTACGCGTGTCACACGAGCCTATGGTTGCACGTGTCACGCGAGCCCGTGGTTACGCGTGTCACACGAGCCTGTGGTTGCACGTGTCACGTGAGCCCGTAGTCACGCAGGTCACTCGGTCACGTGGTCTTGTGGTCACGCATCACAAGCTGTCGTCTGCTACTATTCTAATGAACACATCTCTTTGTGCAGTTCAGTGGCGGCGTCAGAAAGGGTTCCGTACTATTTCACCGTGGGTTCGCGCGATCTTTGGTCAGTCTGCCTGACATCTCACGTCCTCGTGGGTGGGTGGTGCCGTAGCGATATAAACACTATATAGTCTGTAAGAGCAGTCACTTGGCTAAGGGTCACTGTACACTGTCACTCGTACATCGTACAGTCGACGGCGGTCCAATGCCGTTACAGCACGGCGCAGGACGGACGGGACAGTCTTCATTCGGACTCTTCTTCATTATCTTCGTCGAAACCGGTCAAGTCAGCGGAGTCTAGGTAGCCGTGCATCACCTGTAAACCACCATAACTAATTACAAATACAGAATAGAGAGAGAGAATCGTCTCTGTCACTCGTGCCTGGGTGACACAGACGATTCGAGGTATCCTTTTACAGCTGATTACAGCACTTTCTGTGCCAAATAGGTAACTCGAAATTATTTTTCGAGGAAGACTGGATAGTAATTACATAATAGTGGAATATTGGAACTGTATTATAGTGGTCGTTCGGGCGCCTTCGACGATCTACAGCCGGCGGCGCAGGTGACGGCTAGAGGCAGAGGAAGGCGTAGGCGACAGCTAGAGGCAGAGGAAGGCGCAGGCGACGGCTAGAGGCAGAGGAAGGCGTAGGCGACAGCTAGAGGCAGAGGAAGGCGCAGGCGACGGCTAGAGGCAGAGGAAGGCGCAGGCGACGGCTAGAGGCAGAGGAAGGCGTAGGCGACGGCTAGAGGCAGAGGAAGGCGTAGGCGACAGCTAGAGGCAGAGGAAGGCGCAGGCGACGGCTAGAGGCAGAGGAAGGCGTAGGCGACGGCTAGAGGCAGAGGAAGGCGCAGGCGACGGCTAGAGGCAGAGGAAGGCACAGGCGACGGCTAAAGGCAGAGGAAGGCGCAGGCGACGGCTAGAGGCAGAGGAAGGCGCAGGCGCAGGCGACGGCTAGAGGCAGAGGAAGGCGCAGGCGACGGCTAAAGGCAGAGGAAGGCGCAGGCGACGGCTAGAGGCAGAGGAAGGCGCAGGCGACGGCTAAAGGCAGAGGAAGGCGCAGGCGACGGCTAGAGGCAGAGGAAGGCGCAGGCGACGGCTAAAGGCAGAGGAAGGCGCAGGCGACGGCTAGAGGCAGAGGAAGGCGACGGCTAGAGGCAGAGGAAGGCGCAGGCGACGGCTAGAGGCAGAGGAGGTTCCACTGTGCCGCGCACGTCCAGCGTCAGGAATGTGTCCTAGATAGGTCCCTAACAGTGGTAGATACTGACCGCATACTCGAGCAGCGCCAGGTGACAGAACACGTACTGGTCGGGCATCTGTATGGAGTGCGCGCGTTGTGCTCGGAGACGTTCCACTGTGCCGCGCACGTCCAGCGTCAGGAATGTGTCCTAGATAGGTCCCTAACAGTGGTAGATACTGACCGCATACTCGAGCAGCGCCAGGTGACAGAACACGTACTGGTCGGGCATCTGTATGGAGTGCGCGCGTTGTGCTCGGATACGTTCCACTGTGCCGCGCACGTCCAGCGTCAGGAATGTGTCCTAGATAGGTCCCTAACAGTGGTAGATACTGACCGCATACTCGAGCAGCGCCAGGTGACAGAACACGTACTGGTCGGGCATCTGTATGGAGTGCGCGCGTTGTGCTCGGATACGTTCCACTGTGCCGCGCACGTCCAGCGTCAGGAATGTGTCCTAGATAGGTCCCTAACAGTGGTAGATACTGACCGCATACTCGAGCAGCGCCAGGTGACAGAACACGTACTGGTCGGGCATCTGTATGGAGTGCGCGCGTTGTGCTCGGATACGTTCCACTGTGCCGCGCACGTCCAGCGTCAGGAATGTGTCCTAGATAGGTCCCTAACAGTGGTAGATACTGACCGCATACTCGAGCAGCGCCAGGTGACAGAACACGTACTGGTCGGGCATCTGTATGGAGTGCGCGCGTTGTGCTCGGATACGTTCCACTGTGCCGCGCACGTCCAGCGTCAGGAATGTGTCCTAGATAGGTCCCTAACAGTGGTAGATACTGACCGCATACTCGAGCAGCGCCAGGTGACAGAACACGTACTGGTCGGGCATCTGTATGGAGTGCGCGCGTTGTGCTCGGATACGTTCCACTGTGCCGCGCACGTCCAGCGTCAGGAATGTGTCCTAGATAGGTCCCTAACAGTGGTAGATACTGACCGCATACTCGAGCAGCGCCAGGTGACAGAACACGTACTGGTCGGGCATCTGTATGGAGTGCGCGCGTTGTGCTCGGATACGTTCCACTGTGCCGCGCACGTCCAGCGTCAGGAATGTGTCCTAGATAGGTCCCTAACAGTGGTAGATACTGACCGCATACTCGAGCAGCGCCAGGTGACAGAACACGTACTGGTCGGGCATCTGTATGGAGTGCGCGCGTTGTGCTCGGATACGTTCCACTGTGCCGCGCACGTCCAGCGTCAGGAATGTGTCCTAGATAGGTCCCTAACAGTGGTAGATACTGACCGCATACTCGAGCAGCGCCAGGTGACAGAACACGTACTGGTCGGGCATCTGTATGGAGTGCGCGCGTTGTGCTCGGATACGTTCCACTGTGCCGCGCACGTCCAGCGTCAGGAATGTGTCCTAGATAGGTCCCTAACAGTGGTAGATACTGACCGCATACTCGAGCAGCGCCAGGTGACAGAACACGTACTGGTCGGGCATCTGTATGGAGTGCGCGCGTTGTGCTCGGATACGTTCCACTGTGCCGCGCACGTCCAGCGTCAGGAATGTGTCCTAGATAGGTCCCTAACAGTGGTAGATACTGACCGCATACTCGAGCAGCGCCAGGTGACAGAACACGTACTGGTCGGGCATCTGTATGGAGTGCGCGCGTTGTGCTCGGATACGTTCCACTGTGCCGCGCACGTCCAGCGTCAGGAATGTGTCCTAGATAGGTCCCTAACAGTGGTAGATACTGACCGCATACTCGAGCAGCGCCAGGTGACAGAACACGTACTGGTCGGGCATCTGTATGGAGTGCGCGCGTTGTGCTCGGATACGTTCCACTGTGCCGCGCACGTCCAGCGTCAGGAATGTGTCCTAGATAGGTCCCTAACAGTGGTAGATACTGACCGCATACTCGAGCAGCGCCAGGTGACAGAACACGTACTGGTCGGGCATCTGTATGGAGTGCGCGCGTTGTGCTCGGATACGTTCCACTGTGCCGCGCACGTCCAGCGTCAGGAATGTGTCCTAGATAGGTCCCTAACAGTGGTAGATACTGACCGCATACTCGAGCAGCGCCAGGTGACAGAACACGTACTGGTCGGGCATCTGTATGGAGTGCGCGCGTTGTGCTCGGATACGTTCCACTGTGCCGCGCACGTCCAGCGTCAGGAATGTGTCCTAGATAGGTCCCTAACAGTGGTAGATACTGACCGCATACTCGAGCAGCGCCAGGTGACAGAACACGTACTGGTCGGGCATCTGTATGGAGTGCGCGCGTTGTGCTCGGATACGTTCCACTGTGCCGCGCACGTCCAGCGTCAGGAATGTGTCCTAGATAGGTCCCTAACAGTGGTAGATACTGACCGCATACTCGAGCAGCGCCAGGTGACAGAACACGTACTGGTCGGGCATCTGTATGGAGTGCGCGCGTTGTGCTCGGATACGTTCCACTGTGCCGCGCACGTCCAGCGTCAGGAATGTGTCCTAGATAGGTCCCTAACAGTGGTAGATACTGACCGCATACTCGAGCAGCGCCAGGTGACAGAACACGTACTGGTCGGGCATCTGTATGGAGTGCGCGCGTTGTGCTCGGATACGTTCCACTGTGCCGCGCACGTCCAGCGCGCCCTCGGCCGCCAGCCGCGACGCGCAGATGTCCAGCGTCAGGAATGTGCCTGGAACATAACACACATAAGCTTCATAATTCCCACAAACACTGCCTGGCCTAACGTGCAACCGGAGTAGTCGATCAACTTAGTAGCGCGTGTCAGAATTGGAAGTACGTGTGACGTCATTAAATGTTCTTTGCCTTGCCCTTGTTGTTTTGATTCTGTAACATTGTGAAATGTCACAAGATTCATCATATAATGGTAATCATAGAATTAGATCATTATTGTGATAAAAGATATGTATATGGTTGTATAAGATATCTATAAATACTATAGAAGAGCTTCTGTGGAGTTTCTTGCCCTTCTTCTCCACGAGAACTAGTTTACGAAAAGGGCGGTAAGCTCTCTGAGCCTTCTCAATATGAATTAATAGAAAATCCTAATTGAAATAAATACCTAGTCTTGTCTTTTTATGATTTAAATCATAAAACCCTTCTCTTACACACCTCATACATAGGAACTCCGATATACAGTAAATAACCAACAACCATTGTTCGGAACCAATAAGGGCTTCGTTCTTTATTTGCAACACAGTGTCAACTCGCTGTCATCGATTTGACAGCTTTTGTTGAATTGAAGTTGACAGCACTGGTAAAAATGACATTGACATCGGGAGACGTGATGCGACGTGCGTGCGGTCTTACTTTGATTTTGTTGTAATTGCTATATAATCAACCCACCGTTACTCGAAATTACGTTCGCGGTCCGCGAGTGGATTTGTTAGTCGCCCGTGCATTTGTTTGTGTCGCGCGCAACGAAGTATTTTTGTCGGGAACGTGTATAGTTGTCTATCCAGACCACGTCGGTTATCCCAAATTTATTATATATATTTTTCTCCTATAACCCTCGACCGGACACGGGATAGAACCAGACCAGGAGACCACCACGGGAACAAATGTGAGTTGTAGTTGTGAGTTGTAGTTGTAAGTGCACAACTTATATCACTTATTATATGCTTGTATCACTTTCCACCTATACGGGAATCGGTACCCCAAAAAGCAGACCCCTAGTTACCGCTGCCGCGGATCGCGGTTTCGCGGGTAGACCTTGTAGGATCCAAGAGTCGCAGCATTGCTCATGGGCCCTAGTGTTGCCTCTTGGCTGTGATCCGCAGGCCTGTATTCAACAAACATCTTGACATGCCAAGCTTGATATCCTGGTTGATGTCGCTACTTTTATATGGAGTTCCTTCATGATTCTAATGCTCACCTGTCCTGCCGATGCCGGCTGAACAATGGACGACTATCGGCGGCCCCCTATTGTGTCCCGCCCACGCATCGCCCAAGCTGAAAACATAATTAAATCATTAATAAATAATACAACGATCCTTTCAGGAATAGTTTATCTAATCTAGATTCGATACATAATGACTGTAAATGTTTACAAAATGAGGCAGTGTTACGTACTCTTGCAGTGCCAGTTGCTGCGCGCGGCGAACAAGTGACAGGAAGCGCAACACGGGCTGCGCGCTGCCGCCGCCCGGCACGCCGTAGTCCGGCCAGCGCGTGTACTGTCCGTGCCAGATGCGACGGGACTGATCGCGCTGGAAATAAAGAAAGAAAAATTTATTCACTTTTACATAACTGGCAGAATGTAATATAGGCTCACCTCAACACGATGTACTGATGGCATGTTATGTATGTCTTGAAAGGAAACTATGGAAAATTTCTAGGATTTTCAAAGTCAAGGAAAATATCCGTACACGACGCGCGTGTTGTCTGTGAGCGGCCAGTACTGTAGCTATGAGCTGTGCTTACCCTCAGGTCGGTCAGCAACAGATGCGTGATGGTGTAGTCGTCCTCGTGCTCCACGGCCTGCGTGGTGACGGCGAAGTCTCCGTACACGACGCGCGTGTTGTCTGTGAGCGGCCAGTACTGTAGCTATGAGCTGTGCTTACCCTCAGGTCGGTCAGCAACAGATGCGTGATGGTGTAGTCGTCCTCGTGCTCCACGGCCTGCGTGGTGACGGCGAAGTCTCCGTACACGACGCGCGTGTTGTCTGTGAGCGGCCAGTACTGTAGCTATGAGCTGTGCTTACCCTCAGGTCGGTCAGCAACAGATGCGTGATGGTGTAGTCGTCCTCGTGCTCCACGGCCTGCGTGGTGACGGCGAAGTCTCCGTACACGACGCGCGTGTTGTCTGTGAGCGGCCAGTACTGTAGCTATGAGCTGTGCTTACCCTCAGGTCGGTCAGCAACAGATGCGTGATGGTGTAGTCGTCCTCGTGCTCCACGGCCTGCGTGGTGACGGCGAAGTCTCCGTACACGACGCGCGTGTTGTCTGTGAGCGGCCAGTACTGTAGCTATGAGCTGTGCTTACCCTCAGGTCGGTCAGCAACAGATGCGTGATGGTGTAGTCGTCCTCGTGCTCCACGGCCTGCGTGGTGACGGCGAAGTCTCCGTACACGACGCGCGTGTTGTCTGTGAGCGGCCAGTACTGTAGCTATGAGCTGTGCTTACCCTCAGGTCGGTCAGCAACAGATGCGTGATGGTGTAGTCGTCCTCGTGCTCCACGGCCTGCGTGGTGACGGCGAAGTCTCCGTACACGACGCGCGTGTTGTCTGTGAGCGGCCAGTACTGTAGCTATGAGCTGTGCTTACCCTCAGGTCGGTCAGCAACAGATGCGTGATGGTGTAGTCGTCCTCGTGCTCCACGGCCTGCGTGGTGACGGCGAAGTCTCCGTACACGACGCGCGTGTTGTCTGTGAGCGGCCAGTACTGTAGCTATGAGCTGTGCTTACCCTCAGGTCGGTCAGCAACAGATGCGTGATGGTGTAGTCGTCCTCGTGCTCCACGGCCTGCGTGGTGACGGCGAAGTCTCCGTACACGACGCGCGTGTTGTCTGTGAGCGGCCAGTACTGTAGCTATGAGCTGTGCTTACCCTCAGGTCGGTCAGCAACAGATGCGTGATGGTGTAGTCGTCCTCGTGCTCCACGGCCTGCGTGGTGACGGCGAAGTCTCCGTACACGACGCGCGTGTTGTCTGTGAGCGGCCAGTACTGTAGCTATGAGCTGTGCTTACCCTCAGGTCGGTCAGCAACAGATGCGTGATGGTGTAGTCGTCCTCGTGCTCCACGGCCTGCGTGGTGACGGCGAAGTCTCCGTACACGACGCGCGTGTTGTCTGTGAGCGGCCAGTACTGTAGCTATGAGCTGTGCTTACCCTCAGGTCGGTCAGCAACAGATGCGTGATGGTGTAGTCGTCCTCGTGCTCCACGGCCTGCGTGGTGACGGCGAAGTCTCCGTACACGACGCGCGTGTTGTCTGTGAGCGGCCAGTACTGTAGCTATGAGCTGTGCTTACCCTCAGGTCGGTCAGCAACAGATGCGTGATGGTGTAGTCGTCCTCGTGCTCCACGGCCTGCGTGGTGACGGCGAAGTCTCCGTACACGACGCGCGTGTTGTCTGTGAGCGGCCAGTACTGTAGCTATGAGCTGTGCTTACCCTCAGGTCGGTCAGCAACAGATGCGTGATGGTGTAGTCGTCCTCGTGCTCCACGGCCTGCGTGGTGACGGCGAAGTCTCCGTACACGACGCGCGTGTTGTCTGTGAGCGGCCAGTACTGTAGCTATGAGCTGTGCTTACCCTCAGGTCGGTCAGCAACAGATGCGTGATGGTGTAGTCGTCCTCGTGCTCCACGGCCTGCGTGGTGACGGCGAAGTCTCCGTACACGACGCGCGTGTTGTCTGTGAGCGGCCAGTACTGTAGCTATGAGCTGTGCTTACCCTCAGGTCGGTCAGCAACAGATGCGTGATGGTGTAGTCGTCCTCGTGATCCACGGCCTGCGTGGTGACGGCGAAGTCTCCGTATACGACGCGCGTGTTGTCTGTGAGCGGCCAGTACTGTAGCTATGAGCTGTGCTTACCCTCAGGTCCGTCAGCAACAGATGCGTGATGGTGTAGTCGTCCTCGTGCTCCACGGCCTGCGTGGTGACGGCGAAGTCTCCGTACACGACGCGCGTGTTGTCTGTGAGCGGCCAGTACTGTCCGCACTTCACTCGCCCACGCTCCACAGCGCGGGTCGTCATCACCACAACCAGCGTGCCTTGTTCCCACACCATGCGCCAGAAGTCGCCGAATGTTTTTGGGAGAGGACCTGGAATGTTATACATAAGAACCGTTTCATATTTTGTTTCTACTACCTTGTCTATTATGTAACACATTGCCTAAGATATTCGTTTCGAAATATGAACATTTAGACACAAGATTATAAAATAAAAATTAAAAAAAAACAAAATTACATAATAACAGTTACGAACTGACTTTTGTATGGAGTTTTGATATCGATATGTAACTGGCAGAATGATACTGAACCTGTTACCTCTCGAAAATGCGTGCGTTGATTGTGTGTATATAGTATGTGTTTTTAGTCTGAACGTTTCTAAAGCACACGAATTAAATTCGATTCGTTTCGTGCATTGAATTAAGTAAGCTCATCAGGTAGTGGAAAAAGAATCGTTCGTGTCTCGCATAAAAAGGTTATAGGCATTACGTTATGTACTATTTCGTAGCGCAGGAACAAGGTGGTACATGAAACTCAAGCATAACTGGCGAATTACGAGTGTACTAGGCTTCTGCCTGGCCCTTTGCGGAAAACAACCAAATGCTATTTTGATTTTGTAAAGGGTATAAAATAAGGGTACCTATTTGTAATCCTTAGAATCGACATGCAGTGAATGTTGTATAAGCAGATATGCTTGACTTAATTAACACCTCAGTACATAATAGCAGTCACATAAATTGTTTCAAATAGGAGAACGTAGCAAATTCTGTTTAGAATATTTCACTTTGATTTACCATAAATAAGCAAATTCTCCTTACTATATTCAAACGCTGAATAGTTTATTTTTACTAAACGTTTCGTGGAATTGTACAAACAAATGTTTCCAAGTACATATTTATCGGTCATACAAGGTCGCTTCCAATAGTATAGAAGAAATAAGAATAAGTTTACTTGTGTAAAAAGAATGCCGATGCTATTATTCGCTGAGCTATTTCTACGAAGAGAGGATTTCCCCTGCGTTTATTTCCAATTCGCGCAACAGGGCTTTATTATTAATAATTCACAGAAAACGTATTTCCATCGTAAACAAGTTTCGCGAATAGTTCCAGGTATTGTGGGAGCGCAGCCAAATTGAAAACCGACGAGAAGTCTTACAAATTACGCTTATTTTTTAAAAGGAAAGGTTACTGTCGGTGAACTTGCAATGTTTATTTGATGTTTCAACCACTCAAACAACGCTAAAATTAAATATTGTTGTACGAGTCAATAGTCATGGGTGACGTGCGACCGAACTCGGAAACCTATCGATCATCGTCAGTTTGAATCATCAACTGAGGAGGTGCTTCCGATTGAAAAAATGTCCATATTATGCCATAAATAGATTAACATGCAGGGGCGTAGCTATCGCGGTATCAGCCGTATCAATGACACGGGGCCCCCGAACTTAATGGGCCCCAACGTGTGGAATCAAAAGTTCTTAAGATTTTATCCACAATCTCAAATTATTATTATTAGTATTAGTTTATTATTTAATAATTCAATTTTCTTAATCGCTCCAATCACATTGAAAACTTAACCTATCCCAGTCGGGATTCTCTCATTTTTAAGTTCGTATCGCTCGTTCTTTAAGTTATTCAAGTCAAAAATACAGACACCTATTTTACGAATTTAGTAAAAAATAAAAATATTATTCCTTGTGGTCTTTACTGCAATCGAGTAAAAAGGACCCTCAAGTAATTTATAAACGGGGCCCCTTTATGACTTGCTACGCCACTGCGTCTCACCTAATGGTAAGTGGTCCTAGTCACGTCCAGCTAGGTACATCTGTGTGGTGGTACACAGATGCACATAGGTGGGTGCGTTGCCTGCCTTTTTTGAAGACTACTTGCATCAATTTTTGTTTGAAGTATCCATTTCGTCACTACGCGGAAAGCTTTCAGGACGGGAGCATATGTCACATTTTGCAGGTACGTGGCAGAATCAGTCGTCTAAGGGCCGATTTCACCATTGAAACTAATCGCGAATAGTTCAACTAAACTCAATTTATGCATATACAGCGTTCTGATTAGTAGTTTCTCAGCGGTCTTGACCAATCAGAACGCTGTATTTGCATAAACTGAGTCTAGTTGAACTAACCGCGATTAGTTCCATTGGTGAAATCGGCCCTAAATCGAATTGTGTGGGAAGATCACGTGTCTACAATGTGTGGTTGGACATTCTCGCGAGGATGGATATATGTATGAATTTTACTAAATACTTTTCGAAATATTTTTTTACTGCTAGAAATTCTAAAGGAGCATAGCATATTACGAAATATATAACATTACTTGTCGTGTGAATGAAAGCAATATGCGTAATTTACTATACGTTAGGCACAACAAAAACAAACCTATGAGAACAAACATATGTTTCTGTTTATCGTCAATGTTACTGATAACAACTTAATCGATCCATTTAAAACACGTTCAAATAACATTGTATTCGTTTTATCGTTTATCAGATGATTTGTATAAGTGCTTGTTTGTTTTACAAATCCGCAAAAACAGTCCGCAAGAATGTATGTTTGTTTGTTCCTTTTAAATGCCTCACCTTGTGAACCATTTTCTATGAAATATGAAACGAAGTACAATCTAATGTTGTACATTAGATTATTTTTATTCAGGTACTAGCTTCTGCTAGCGGCTTCGCCCGCGTGAATGTCGAAAATTATCCCGAGGGATGAGTGCTATTCCTTACTATAATCTATCTATGTACCAAATTTCATCCAGATCCGTTAAGCCGTTCTGGCGTGAAGAAGTAACAAACACACTCACAAACTTTCGCCTTTATAATATTTGTGTGATATGATGTGATAAGAAGAATCCGCTAGATGCGAGTGAAAACGATACCAATAACAACATTGCGCAAAGTAAACTAAATTATATTTATTTTGTAAGTTAGATAAAATTAACAATTTCATACATCAACCAAATCTAAAACTGAACTTACCTTGTGTACAAATGTACGCATTCTTCTGTTTGTAACCGTCAACATAGTTGGCGTTGATATAGTCTGTGGTGGAGTCGTCTGCTTCGGTCTGCGACAGCAACACGCGCGAGTGGTCGTAACACAACACGTCCGTGTAGCGGTTCTTGGCTAGATTGCTCGGCAATCTGAAAAAGGAAAATACACCTTATGCGAAAAGATTTAAAGTTAATTTTTCCTGGTTAGGCTGTTTTGTTGCTTATAAAATTATCATTTGCTTTGGCCTTCATCATCATTATCCGTAGCCCGATTTCATCCACTGCCCCCCACTGGCTGGAGGCCTCGCTTTTCTTACTTATCTCCACGCCTCCTCCAATAGGGTAGTTGATAAAAAAATATCTATTTAGTCCTTCATTTAGATAACCTAAAAATATTGGACACATATTTTTCTTTTGCCACGTAAACAAAAAATTACGACGGTATAGTGCGTTGAAATAGCGAGTGACGTCACGGTGTGCCACACTTTATACTGACAAAATGACGTCACAAGCCCCTACTTCTGAACTTTGACGCGCTTTAGCTTTGTCAATTTTTTTTTATTTATTTATTTGACAATATAACAAAAAATACGGGTCTAATATTATTTGATAATCTCACTGACGGACTAAATAAAATTATCATTTTTCTACGCGGGAAACATCCCTATAGGCCATAGTTTGCTATAAATATAAGGAAAAGTGAAAGAACCAAGGCTTTTTGTAACGCGTAGGCACAGAATAAATAATAGTACAAGCGTAGGTAGGAGTCGCTTCAAGGAAATGCAATTAACTGCTATAGAATTAATTGGCGCTCGACTGAAACACGTGTTAAGTTAAATAGGTTTTTTTTTTCGTTATCTCCCTCAGAGTTAAAACAAAATCAATGTTCTTAAATTTGTATAAGTGAGATATATTTATCAATCAGATAATCAGTTTATTTACCTTCTATCTTGCAATAGCAGAGCAATGGAACACTGTGATTTAAAAAAAAAAACGTTATGCATGAAAAATTGTTAAGATTCAAACATGTAACTTTTTAGTAAAAAAATACACTAATCATGGGCTCCTGCCCATGTTAGCCTGCGGAGCTGTGTGTAAAGGCGAATATAAAATATTGCAAATATATTATGATCATGTACTTGAGAGTGATAGCGCGAAGGTTGATAGGTGAGAATTGAGGAAGAAAACCCGTTACACACCTTCCCAAGTAACATGATACAAGGGGTCTACTCTCTAAGCACCAAGTCCGTAGTTTCGGTTTTCGTTACGGGCCTACTCCGTATCACGTATTCGGTCGGGGCCCGAACTCTTACTCCCGATGTGTTTTACACGTCCGAAAAATTGACCTTAACCCCTGTTCTTGTTTTATGTGAAGTGTGACTCACTTGGCGTGTTGGAAGGTCCCGAGCGGCGGCCGCGAGCGGATCTCGTCGTACTCGTGCGCCAGGCCGCGCCGGCCCAGCTCCCGCACGCGAGTCAGCAGCGCGGCGGGGCTCTCGCCTGCCCCCGAGCCGCCGCCCGCCTCCTCGTCCGACAGACCCGGCGACACCTCGCCCGACGACCACGTACCACGTGCTAAGCAAACACACAACAATATACTAACATAAAATAGGCAAGCTTTATGCTTCACTTTCGAACGAGCGGTTCTGGACACTGCAAATTCGCAGAAAGAAGCTCTGCGTGAAAAGTGACCAGTATGTCCCAGCGCTTAGGAAGGAACTTCACCAGAGCCGCTAGAAAGTGAGCCTATAATTGGATCTGGGACGTTTGCTGCATGTGGAACGATTCATAGGCAAAATCTACCAGAAAGTGAAAATGTACGGCGACATCACGGCAGACCCAGACAAAGATGGCGGGACGACCTTGACATCTAATAGAACTGGTCTCCACTTTCCTAAAACTGGGAGAATGAAAGAAAGGGAATATTTTGCCCTCACAGATATAAATCTTACTAGATGACGGGATTGTATGTACTTCGCGTGCCAAAAAACGGTGTAAAATTTTATCTTTTCATTTAGCATTATCGGCACCGGAAACCCACCGAAATAAAAAAATGCCTTTTTATGCTATATTGAGCTGTAAAGACTGTATAGAAAAAGTTGGCCGAGGCATTGGAAATGTTTTCTTTCATTGGTAAGTGAATTAGTTTTTAAATTGTGTGCGAAAAAGTGGCACGCTTGGTTTTCATACAGATGGCGTTAACTAGTTAGATATATGTCTGTGTTTGCCCTGTAGTGGAAAAACCCAGGCTAAAAATAAATAACAATAAAATAGGTAAGTTCTACTTTGAGTGTAACATCTCCATTATAAGACCACATTCATGCTCGTTATTTATTTCTATAACTATTTTCTGAATGCTCGCTGTATGCTGTTCATTTGTGCGGCTTGCCTTTCTATAAAATTGGTTTTTTACCAATACTTTTGAAAGGCAAAAAGGTAAAGATTGAATTAAACTAGGGATAACGATACCGATATAACGGCATTACCATTTATATACAACCGATATGCGTAACAGACTATCTGGTAAAGATTTGAACAAAATTTGTTTTCTTAACAAAAATCTTCCAAAAGTTAACTTTAATTACTGACTTTATCTTTTATCGAAACTAAACCCCGAGGACGAGGAAGACCCCGAATCACATGGATGTCCGTAGTAAATAAGAACCTTAAAGAAGCCCGAGCTACTTGGAGACGCATGATACGGAGGGCCGACCCCAAATAAAATGGGAAAGGGCCAGGCAAAGAAGAATACTGACTTTATCTTTTGTATCGGTTTACTTTACCACTTTGTATAGTGATAATTACTTTCTTAATTAGGGCTTTGGCCGCTTGATAATATTCTTGATTATTTCATACTTATATAAATGTTTTTTTTTTTTTTATATAATTTTGATTTAACAATTTGGTTTTCAACCGTTATGAAAGAAAATTATTCATTAATTATTTGCTTTTTTTTTATTTCTACTAGGCCACCGATATCGGTATCACCGATTATTTACTTTCTTGATTATTTCTTTCATGCTTGTTGCAAAAGGCAACAAAGCCAACAGTAATGTTTTGTCATCAAAACCCTTGTTAATCATCGTATCGAAACTATTTTTATTCATTGATCGAGGTATACCAACTAGAAGCGTTGGCGTCATTTTTACGCGGCGCCTACGTGACGGATATGCGAATCCTACGTAATGGCTACGCTGCTGCCTTATTGCGTCACCGTTGATCCATATCAACGGTTTACTTAGCACTAGCAGCCGCCTGCGGCTCCGCCCGCGTGAAAATTAGTATTTCCCCCAATATATTTATAAATTATAGCTTAGCGTGTTATTCTGATGTCCTCTCAAACTTTTACATTTATAATAGTAGAACAGCAGTCATACATCCATCAACCATTCATGAGGAAAAAAAAACCGGTCTAGTGCGAGACGGACTCGCGCACGAAGGGTTCCGTACCAAAATCGTAAAAAACGGCAAAAAGAGACGTTTGTTGTATGGGAGCCCCACTGAAATATTTATTTTACTCTGTTTTTAGTATTTGTTGTTATAACGGCAACAGAAATACATCATCTGTGAAAACTTCAACTGTCTAGCTATCACGGTTCATGAGATACATCCTGGTGACAGACGAAAATACTCGTCTGTATTTTCGACAGACAGACGGACCGCGGAGTCTTAGTAATACGGTCCCGTTTTTACCCTTTTGGTACGGAACCCTAAAAACCATCTGAATCAAAAATATGACAATCACTTATTGATATTCTGTATAGTTACCACGTTCTGTAGGAACAGCCGTTCTACTGAAGTGGACATTAGGAGCTTAGCTAACTCGGCCATCAGCATACGTACGGCTTCGATTACAAATAGTAAAGCAAGCGTTTATATAAAACCAAGGAAACGGCAGTTTGATTACGAATATGACCTTGGTCTTCGGAGATTAAATGCCGGTAGATTAAATATATTTAATATATTTGTTCCCTTTTAGACTCTTATGGTTGATTACCGATATGAGCCTTTGAAGTTAAGAATGGATAAAAACCTAATTTAACGCCAATATTTGTCAGGTTTCCAGGGTAAGGAAAGTTTAACTAATACTCCATAACACTTAATGCTCCTACCCCTAAAAACTATAAATATCAATATGTTTGTACAAACAGCTCAAGCGATACAAATTCGAGCAACGATCTAACCTTGTGCACGGGTAAAGGACAGGGATTCCAAATTTAGCTATCGAACCCAATCGCCGCGATTCAATCATGTGTACGAACCCTTAGAACATACCATCCTTCAGATAACCCTATTTGCCCTGTACCCTATTCCGCGACCTAGACGGATATACAAGAGCAAATATACACACCTAGACGTATCTACACAAAGAGGTAAAGGTTTTAAGTTCGGATGTAGGAGGTTATCTTTGGAAATACCTAATGATCCAATTACAAAAATTCCATCACCGATAGAAAGCTACATCATTATCGACAGAGCAATATATTAATTATACAAAGATTCCAGAACAAAGTGCTAAGGGCAATTGTAAATGCACTTTGGTACATACGCCCGTGCCTTGGCCAAGTGCGAGTCGGACTCGCGCACGAAGGGTTCCGTACCATTATGGCAAAAAACGGCAAAAAGTTCACATTTGTTGTATGGGAGCTCCACTTGAATATTTATTTTATTGTGTTTTTAGTATTTGTTGTTATAGCCGCAACAGAAATACATCATCTGTGAAAATTTCAACTGTCTAGCTATCACGGTTCATGAGATACAGCCTGGTGACAGACGGACTGACAGACAGACAGACGGCCAGACAGACAGACAGACGGATCGTGGAGTCTTAGTAATAGGGTCCCGTTTTTACCCTTTGGGTACGGAACCCTAAAAAAACGACAAGTATCATAGACTACTTTTAATCCCAAAAAATAAACGAACCCTGTGGAAAAGGCCGCGGAGAAAACCTAGTATTCCGATATACTTAATCCAAAAGTTTTGATCAAAATCAATACTTAATCTTATGAACAGTGTAATATAAGAAACATTTTAAAACTCACTGTTTAATTTAATCACAAATACAAGGAAAAACATCATAATAACATTCACAGACGATAAAATTTTATACTTCATGCCTTTTTCAATCACACGACGACGCTTGATTACAAGATGTTTCAACTATGAAACAAACTTTATCGTTCAAATTCAGATCTCGACTGCGCAGAATGTAGAGGATCCAACAATCAAGTGTATTCCGTTTGTTCTGAGAGATACAATCGCGGAGAACTGCGTATTCGAAAGAACGAATGCAAAACAAAACTTGCACACGCGACTAACTCCAAACGAACGAAACCGGCAAGAATGGAGAGAGACTACTCGCTTCATACGTAGTGTGGAGAGAACGAACTAGCTAGTCCACTGCGAATCGAGAATAATCGAGATGACGAAACAATCGAATGCGGATTGCATTCTCGACATCACATATTGTATGTATCTACTATCGCTCGATAAACAGCAATGTATTCTTACGATCAACTTCAGCCGTTGAATTTTACTCTGATGGAATTATGGTAGTCTATACTAATATTATAAAGAGGTAAAGTTTATGAATTGTGAGATTGTAGGGGGTAATCTCTAGTTCTACTGAACCGATTTTGATAATTTACATTATTCCAGAGTGTCATATGGCTATAATATATTTAAAAAAAAAATAGAGATCCTTATGAAAATTGCAATAATGTAACCCAAAGTAGCAAAATGTTGTTTATAAAATTCTTTCTTTGGTGTGCGCTGGGAAAGCTATTGATGATACATAAAAATTATGTACTACATGATTAGGTAGGGTAAGGTAGGTCGGGTAGGTAGGGTAAGGTAGGTAAAGTATGGTAGGTAGTGTAGGGTAGGTAGGTAGCCAATTGACAGGAGCGAAGCCCCGGGGGTCATCTAGTAAAATATATTTTAATCAAGTTTATTAGAATTCTTTTGTCTATTAGCAAAGAAAATGTTGACTTTATGTAAAACACTATAAAAATAAGCAATTTTTTGAAAATACGCTTAAAATTATCACACGTATACATAAAATAACATTGTCCAAACACGAGCTACGACAAAACTTACCGAACCCCTTTAAATATTGGCCTATTGACACCACAGAATATATCTTCCACTAACTAATGCATTAATTCAAACATACCCACACTTTCTTGAACTCCGGAACACATGTGTACGTTTGCGTGATCGATTTTTTGATAATATTATAATAATATAAATTGTAAACAACCATCAAAATCCGTCACAATGACAGATATAATTTTTCAGGATTCGAAAAAGGTTGACCACTAAAAAGAGTCACAAAAAAGTATAGTAGTGGTGTAGTAGGTCTATCATAAAATAAGTTTTATTTTAAAAACCGGTCAAGTGCGGGTCGGAGTCGCGCACCGACGGCTCCGTACAAGCAGCTACATTCACCAAAATAATTAGGTAACTAGGTCAACGGGAACAACCATATAGGTTTTCGACCCAAAACCTTATAGGGTACTTCCGGTTGACCTAGAATTGGCAATTTTGGTTAAAAGCAAGGTCCTCCAGCACAAGTAAGGGTATATTCCAAATTTTTTATTTTTTATTAAGGTAAATTTTGGTACTTACATGTTATCGCGAAAATCTAAATTTGCCCATATCTTTTTATCGTGTTGACTCAGTTGATTTGTATACACCTAATAGGGTCCTTAGTATCTGGTATACATTTTAACTTTCTAGGTCCACCCGTTCCTGAGAAAACGGGTGATGACACACGGACAGACGGACAGACGGACAAGAGAGTGATCTTATAGGGTTCCGTACCCAAAGGGTAAAAACGGGACCCTATTACTAACTCTCCGCGGTCCGTCTGTCTGTCTGTCACCAGGCTTTATCTCATGAACCGTGATAGCTAGACAGTTGAAATTTTCACAGATAATGTATATTCTGTTGCCGCTATAACAACAAATACTAAAAACAGAATAAAATAAATAGTTAAGTGGGACTCCCATACGTGATATTTTTGCCGTTTTTTGCGATAGTGGTACGGAACCCTTCGTGCGCGAGTCCGACTCGCACTTGGTCAGTTTACCTTTTGAGGTACGGAACCCTAAAAAATGATCTCAAAATATACTTACTGCTTATGTCTATATCATCTTCGTCTCCCGAATTTATATGTCTGCTCTTCATGTCACCATTATATCCATGCGTGTGCCTAGAAAAAATAAACAGTTATCAATGAAAAACCCAGTCTAATTGTGTATGAGTTCATTTCCAACACGATCTTATTTCAACACATAGGATCATCTTAAATAGAATAATGTGTCTAGGCGATTAGAGAACTAGATTCCAGCTCCAGCCAATGAGCCATCCTGCATTATTTATTACAACAGTCGCAGTGTTATGTCAATGTATAAAATTCACAATTAATACGGTATATTAACATAACAGGTATGTGTGGCGATATTCGTTATACAATACATTTAAAAAACAAGGGGAATGCAGCCAGACCATTCATAAATTCAGTCTAACCGTTTTTCAATATATTATAATGCTAATAGACTAAACGAGTATTCAAGTCTGCACCTTGCTTTCTCCCTAGCAATATAGCTTCTAATTTTTCTATGTTCATTTAAGTAAGTATAGTATCGATTAATTCCTTTAGTTTAACAAGTGCCTTGATTATTATTTCACCGATTCGCTGTTCCTCCTCACTCTCTTAGGCTGGACTCACACATTCTGAAATTCCTGTCTGAATTCATAATATGAATGCCGGCAAGAGTAAATCTTTTTCTGAAAAAATCAGAATGTGTGTGGGGGGGCATAGTGAAATTGTATGCGTTGCCGGGCTTTCTTAATTAATAATATGAATGTCGATTCTGGATTCAGAGAGGAATTCAGAATGTGTGTGAGAGGCCTTACTTGTTCATTTGCAGAGATCTGATATCTGCAAATGAACAGGTAAAATGGACGTAACATGACAAAGTCTGTCATCGGCCATCGCTCCTTACATATCTGCATTAATTATATAGATGTACTAGCTGACCCGGCAAACTTTGTTTTGCCATAAAAACACCAAACATTCATCTACCCTACCTACCCTAACTACCTACCCTACCCTACCTACCCTACCCTACCCTATCCTACCTACCCTACCCTATATCTCAAGTTGGACCAGACTGCTCACGGTGTGCCAATTTAATTTAAAATCGGTTATGTAGTTTAGGAATGCATCGCGGACAAACATCGTGACAGGAGATTTATATATATTAGATTAGATGTAGCATACAAGCTACATATTAAATACCCGACCCAAAACTTGAACTAAGTTATTATTGCGTAATTAATTCGGCAGGGCAAAGAGCAAAGAGTATGAAAAATCGACCTATCATATGAGAGATGCAAGACGCCATGTGGATTTCCGTCTATGTTATTGGTCGTTTTTCATACTCTTTGCCCTTAGCCTTGCCGAATTCATTACGCAATAAGGCTGCGGGTTTATAGAGCGTGGTCTCTGACACTCACAGAGCACGGAAATTTTATTAGTATTCATATCTGGAGAACTAATAAAATTTTGTCCTCGAAAACCGAACTTCTGTAAGATAAAATGTAATAATAATAAACTATTTTCGATTAACAAGACTCATGGATTTTGTATTTATATTACAAATCAGGTTTGTTAAACAATACACGCTTACTTTATATAGAAAGTATTGACAGGACAGTGCCGACTCTAGCAGCATTTCCCGAAAGCATCTCCATATTTTTTTTATTTTAGGTAGGCTCGCGCTTGACCACTATCTCACCTGATGGTAAGCGATGATTTGGTCAACGGTGTAACACGCTTGCCTAGAAGTAACCTATTCACTCTTGACTCAAAGATCCTGAGGTTGTAGCTAACTGGAAACACAGACTCCGGCAGGGAATTCCACTCCTTAGCTGTACGCATAATGAAAGTATTTCCAAAACGTTTTGTGCGTAGTAATCCATCCATCAAGTATCTCCATGCTCTGTGACGTCACTCATACCGTGAAATCGTCCCTATCTAAAGCTGGACGTTCCGTATTAATGCCCGGGGACTAGCCAAGGCCCAAGGGTCAGTATCGAGTAATAACTCGTTGAATAGTAATGCTGTTTGCAGTGTGTACCTGAGCGGACTGGGGTCGCAGGTGTACGGGGGGTCGCCACTTATGTGCATGTCTGTCTTGTTGTCGCCCAGGCGCGCCGCGCGGTCACTGGTCATGTCACATGCACCCTCGTGCTCTATTATACCTGTATGAAAAGATGAGTTGTTGTAAAAAAAAACAAGTTGGGAATAATCGTGGTCGGAGCAAAAATGGTCAACGTTAGCACAAGGCTAACAAATAAAATTTTGTTCAAATCTATATTGATTTGTTATTGAATTGTGTGTAAAATTAACATTTTCTATAATTGATCATAAAAATTGTATTTTCTTTTTTAATCAACTCAAAATTATGGCATATTATGCTCTTAATTCACATTTCAAAAAATAATTTGAACGGATCATTTAAAATTGATTTCAATAGATGGCGCGGTTTAAAATTTTGAGGATTGCCACTCGAATTTTTTTAATTTGTATTGTAACACATTTTGGTACAATGAAACTGTAAAAACGTGCAAAAAAAATACTATAAAACAAATCGTGACTGTATTTAAAGAAAAAACTAGTCCGGAAATAGTACGGAACCGAACGCGATCGAAGTATTTATAAAAATTATCATCTTAATCAGACGGAAAACGCTAGTTACTTAGGCACAGTTTCTTTGTATGGGATGAGGCATCTGTATGCTAGTATTATGTTATCTGTGACGTTAGTCTGTAGGTTCTGTTTACCCCATAATGGGGGAAAACGAGTATGACAAAACCTGACATCCATGTTGGTTTACTATTTGTTTTTTTGAGGCAAATTGAATTCAGTTAACCAACTTTAATTTTATATCAATTTAATTAAAAGTCCTTTTTGATGTCGGCATAAATAACAATTCTAAGTTATTATTATTTACTCGACAGAACTTGTTTGTCGTTTTGTTGTTTACGTTTCAGACAAACATTCGTTGATTGTTAAAATTGAATAACGATCCATGTTCCCTTTGTAGGAAATGTTATGTATATCTGAGTCGACGGTGTGTGAAATATGAATCCTAGGAAAATAAGTGGTACAGCGGTCGCGATTCATACGCGTGTAATATTTTCCAAGAAGATGGTCCGTCAAAATGTTTCATATATCATGTTGATAGAACTCACCATTTTGCGGCTTGATGGGCGGTATATGATTACTGATTACATATTCATCAATGACGCCGTCTAATTTCGCGTTCTGCAGATTGTTCGTGTAACAGTTCTTGCAGTGCTCCAACCTGTAGACAAAAGGAAAACTGCTACAAATATGTCTAAGGAAAAACAGAAACCAACAAAGCAAGGTGACTTACACCCACATGACGTACTCTGCTGTATGTGATCGATAAAATCTGTAGGATTTTAAGTACTCTTTCAATAAAGAATTCAGAGAAACAAGTGGCTAGGATGGCTCCAGTAATCTTATCATGTTTTATTGTTATTACTACGATAATGATATGAATCACGTAGATATATGAGGCGACCTCATATTTCGTCACAATCACCTGAAGTCGGTGAAGTTAATGAGTTCTATAACAACTGTTGGCGCTGAAATTCAGCTCCATTTATCATTGGCACAGAAATGAACCGCTTTATTACGAGCTCAATAAATCATCACGGTATATTATGTAAGACCAGTCTTCATGTTTCAGGACCCAGTTTTAGAGACTTAAAATCGATTCAGCAGACGACAGGCTCACAGGATTTACGTAAACAGCCTGTACTACTATGCATGTACAATTGTACATTGTACGCAGCGTTGCCAATCTGTGGGGAATCTCCCAAACTGCGGGTATTTTTAGTCCGATTGGATAATTGTTTGGAAGAGTGTTTATGCAGGGAAAACGCGAGGAATTTAAGACATTTACCGCAGAACTGAACCTAGAAGTAATACAATTAGTTCTAGAAGTATTAAGCTTGAAATTTCATCCTTCAAATGATATGTAAACCAAAAAAAGTTGGCGTAATGACAGCTGCAAAAAGTAGGAATGTTATTATATGAACTTTACTTTCGTTTATTTGATATTTTCAATCTTTTTGGGTGATTCAGACCATGGACATCGGCAACACTGATTGTACGGTCAATGCGTAGGTAGTTGGGCAAATTACTCACGTGTAGAGGGAATTGTTAAGAGATCATATATCACACCTGTCATTAGACAAACGGAGATAGTGGTGTTATAGATTTTCCTGCATGTCAAGTCATTAACTTTATCACAAAGGGAAACTTGCGTGTGTTGAGAGTTCATATTAATTCCTAATTCCGAGAATTGTTAAATTACTTTAGCGTTGATGTTCTTAAAGCGTTTTACCTCATAAGCGGAATATAAGACAGTAATTATAATGTGGTACATTGTTGTCGTCGCTCAACTTCGCTAAACACGTTAATTGAGGTTGAAGTCTGAAGCGTTGACAATAAGCGTTCATTACAGCACAGTGAAATATAATTATATTGCGTAGCGTAGTGCCTTTATTTCAGTGGTACTGTTAATTTGTGAGGAACAATACAAATCAAATTAAAATAAAACATAATACGCCACGCGTCCGCTGGATGCGAGTCGCACGGGACCGATCAATGTGGCGTCGCTTGGGGGAGGATTTTTTTTTTTTTTTTTTTTTTTTTTTTTTTTTTTAAAAAAAAAAAAACGTTGCGCCACACTAGGAATTTCTTCCTGTATCGTGGGTGCGTTTACAAACATATAAACTCACAATCACAAACACCCAGAGCCGAAACAACTATCTGTAGGTCATACAAATATTTGTTCCGTGCGGGAATCGAACCCGCGACACGCAGCGCAGCAGTCAATCGCTCAACCACTGCGCCAACCGTGCGCCCAAAAATTATGTCCAGCAGTGGATGTCTTTCGGCTTGATGATGCCGCAATGAGCAATTGATGATGATGATAATACGCCACAGGCCGTCCATTCACCATCAAACGACAAAGTAGAGGTACAGGGTGAGTTTTTCAAGTGATTGTGTATGGCCAAATCCGAAACTATGAGTAATAGCGGCAAAACACTCAAAGGAATCACGAGGCCTATTTTGATGGAAACTAAAACTGCATCAATAAATTTGTGAATAATCAATATTAAATAGTACATTGTTCACCGAGAGGAGAAAGTGACCGATTACCGTCGAGGGTGTCGTTTGAAGCCCGAGCCGTAGGCGAGGGCTTTAAAACACCCGAGATCGGGAATCGCACTTTCTCTCGAGTGATACATAGTGCTTTATACTACACCTACGAGGAAAATAAAAAACTATATTTTACTAATTGAAATTTATATTGAAATTGTTGCAGTTAGTGACTCAAACAACACACAAATTGAAAATGGCGCCAATGGCGTCTGCAATTTTCACATGTTCTTTTTTCAAATTGTTTGACACCATCCAACACACAGCTAGTGGCCAGTGTCATTTTGCGAACTTGGAGATAATAACTCACTCTAAAAACTTTTTGGCTCAGATGCATTTTCTCGCCGCATATTTGTTCGATCTGCAATGACGTACTTTCTACCGTAAATTTGATAAAGTATCAAGGTACTTTCCGAGCAGGTGTAGTATAAACTGTATTTTTACACCATCCGATAGTGTGGCTAATAAGGATATCATACGGAAAACTTGAGGCAATACCTCATTTTACGCAAAATGCATTTTTCTTACTAGGAAATTTACAAAGACTCGAGTCATGCAATTGATGACATGAAAAAATCTTTGGAGAATATTCTAACCGTAATCTAAATTAATGTAATGTGTACAATGCTTGAGTTGTCGAATCCGGCCGTGTATGGCATGTATTGTAAATAAATAATGACCATAATTATTATTATTTTTATTTATAAAATCTTTGCCCCATACTAGGATTTTCTTCCTGGATCGTATATTTTTTTTGATCACTTTAGGTTTAATAGATAGGTAAAAAAAAAAGTATTTTCGTTAAATCGGTCTCGTGGCTCCTTTGAGTGTTTTTAGGTATTCTTCATAGTTTCCGAATTGGCCACCCACGTTCACTTGAAAAACTCATTCTGTATAATTAGAAACTGAAATGCAGCAATCAATGCGGTGAAAAGACAAAAAACCGGCCAAGTGCGAGTCGGACTCGCGCACGAAGGGTTCCGTACCATTATCGCGAAAAACGGCAAAAAAAAACACGTTTGTTGTATGGGAGCCTCACTTAAATATCTATTTTATTTAGTTTTAGTATTTGTTGTTATAGCGGCAACAGAAATACATTATCTGTGAAATTTTCAAATATCAAGCAACCACGGTTCATGAGATACAGCCTGGTGACAAATAGACAGACGGAGTCCTAATAGTAGGGTCCCGTTTTTACCCTTTGGGTACAGAACCCTAAAAAATTAACATCATTTTGAACAATTGCACCCCTACAACAATTGCAACTTGAAGTAATTTTAGGTTTAATAGATAGGTAAAACAAGAGTATTTTCTTTAAATCGGCCTAATGACTACTTTGAGTGTTTTTTTAGTATTCTTCATCGCTTTGGATTTAACCATACACGCCCAAATGAAAAACTCACCCTGTATCAGAAGCTGAAATGATGCACGCAATGCGGTTAAAAGACAAAAAAGATATATGTATTATGTAGAGCCACATAAGCCCGGTGAAACCGACAAAGCAAACGTGTAAGAACTTTGATGTTACGTAACAGATAAGTCGCTGACAAAAGGAAACTAAGTCTGAGGAAGGAAGCCTGCCTCGACAACGTGCAAGATAGCACAACTTGTGGCCACTGCAACTTTGTTACCTACATCACTTGGGAGACCGAAGGCAGCTAAACTTCCAAGTCTCTTTAATAGTTTCACTCACACACGTGAATTTAGTTTGATGAAGAGTTTGTACTGGCGATAATAGACGATCAAGAGGTATAGATCGATATCATCCATTTCATATTCTATCGATATATATACATAAGTCATCCAATAGTTCGCACTGCGGTAAAAAAGGCATATCTCAAAGACAAAGATATTTTATTTCAACTAGGCCACCAAGCGCAAGCTTTTGAACGTTACATCAAAATGATTCTACCGTGCATTCGGAATGTAGCTTGTTATGGAGAAGAATGCACAAGAAACTCCATACTTACTCTTTTAAAAAAAAATGATTTTTTACAATATTTAGGAACATAGGTACATACATTATTAAATTCATACATGTGAGGACAATGCACCCAGAATAACACTACCCACTATACCACCTACAAACAAAGTATTAGAAGTACTCACACTATCTATCAGGTGAACCACCATAAACAGATACAGTCTTATTACAAAAAGCGTTTGAACTAAAAACCCAGGTTTAAATCTCTATAAACTGTGGTTTACACAAAAATGATATTACAAATCGTGGTTTAGCGATAAACCATAGACCATACCATGGTCTAACGCTAAACCTCAGCGGTCCCTAGTTTAACGATGGTTTAAACCGTATCTGTCAAAGTTTCTCTTTTAGGTTATAGCATCATTTTCATTGTGTTGTATTGTTTTTACCCGAAAATGGATATTAACATGGTGGATTTAATCGTTTAGTCTACATTTGACAGATTCTACTTTTGACATCATAGTCTACTTTTGACAGATTCTACATATGACAGATTCTACTTAAGACAGATTCTACATAGGACAGATTCTACATATGACAGATTCTAATTATGACAGATTCTGCAGACAGATTCTACAGACTACAGACAGATTCTACATTTGACAGATTTTGTAAAAAATGAGACAAGTAAGGAACATTGTGTCATCAAAAATAATACTGTTATATCACTGTCTAATTCCTTTAAATGAGCAATTATTGTACATATATATAATCTGAATCTCGGCAACGGCTCCAACGGTTTTCATGAAATTTAGCGTGTAGGGTGTTTCGGGGGCTATAAATCGATCTAGCTAGGTTTCATTTTAAGAAAACATCGTTTTCCCTATTTTAATCCGAGCAGAGCTAAGTTGCTCAGGTATTATTTATTGATAAGCATAATTTGCTTTTATACCTAGTATTAAATGTTTGTAATATATAGCAAATAATATTTTTCGTTCAAGTTCGAGTTTCATTAAAGCCATTCCGTACAAAATGTATGAGAAAATGTACTGTGTCCTCACTAACCGACTTTCCAAAAAGGAGGAGGTTTCTTAATTCGAACGTATTTATATATATATATTTATGTGTGTTCGCGGATAACTTCGTCGTTTACGAACCGATTTTGTTGATTCTTTTTTTGTGGGCAAGGAGATATTCGAATGAGGACCCCATGATCTAATGATGGGATACTAGATAAGTCGAGGGAACTCCTCAAATATTATAGGCATACATATAGCTATTTTGGTATTTTCGTCAATAATGCAATCATTTGCACTCAGAAAGTATCATTAGGTGAAGTGGAACTGATGAACAAGACCACAATGGCCACTGGAACTCCGAAATTAACCAATGTATCCTAGTCGTGTTTGAGCTTATTCGAATCGTCATGAGATGTACTTTGGCTATAAATGATTTTAATGTTAATTGGAGAGTACCTACCAAAAGTAAAAAGAGGAAAATAAAAATCTTTTTAGCAAAAAATCTAACCGACATCGAAAACAAAACACTACAAAGCTACAAATAACTTTCTTTTACGAAGTCGGTGTCGAATAACGGAAAACAGTGGGTACAAAAGACACCGACTTCGGAAAAGAAAATGAGGAGACAGTTCATTTTCTTCTTGAACTTGAACGAAAAATATTAGTTACTATAAACATAAACATTTAATACTAGGTATAAAAACAAAATACGCCTATTAATAAATATAGGGATTACTATATAACACTATTATTTTTGATGCCACAATGTTCCTTACTTGTCTCACTTTTTTCAAAATCTGTTCAATGTAGAATCCTGTCCATAAGTAGAATCTGTCATATGTAGAATCTGTCAAAAGTAGACTATGATGTCAAAAGTAGAATCTGTCAAATGTAGAATCTGTCAAAAGTAGACTATGATGTCAAAAGTAGAATCTGTCAAATGTAGACTAAACGGATTTAATTGATATTGCGGATATTACTTTTACCGCGGTACTCCAGTTCTCAGATCGTTTTTTTTTTGTTGGTCCATCACAATATACTATTATATATATTATTAACAAATAGGCCATTGTTCTATTAGAGACTTGGATAACCTTAAAATTCCAAAGCTTAATGAACTGTGTTCAACTTGCGATGGTTTTGTTTAATGTTATGGATTCATATAAAGCGCGAGAATGTTACGTTTCGTTACACGTACGTAGATGTATTATTAGTAATCAGGGTTGATAAAAATCACGATTTTTATAAAAAAAAAACAAAAATGTCGGATTTATTTGATTTAAATCGGCTTCTTACTTTCTGCTTTCGGCTCTTTAATTCTGATATTTTTTCATTTGCAAGTTAGTTATTTATTAAAAAAAACACAATATAATATTTGTTTATTTTAATTATTAATAAAATTAATAAAAAACATAAGAATTACTTTCAAAAAATATTATGAAATTATCAAAAAGTTCTTCTCAAATCCAATATTTTTCATCACACAAAATTTTGTCATATTTATCAAATATGAACAAGGAAAATAAAATAAGACTTAAAATTAATAAGGACATACAGCCATTTGGGTGCAATCATTTATTTTATTTATATTCATAGATGTTTTTATTGGCCTTGTATTTTTTTCGAATTTAGTTTTTTTAATAGGAAGACTAATTTGGCTGCTTTCTCGGTGCCTAATCTATTTCTTATTTTGCTGTGCACCAAAGTCATCATTTTTGGATAATTTGGTCGCAAAAAAAGTATTGATTTAAATCATTGTTTTTTATTTTTATTTTAATCACGATTTAAATCACTGATTTAAATCATATCAACCCTGTTAGTAATTAATACGACATTAAGTAATGTGCTTAAACCTAAACAAAACTGCAATCGATAAATAACTAATGTTTAAATCCATGCAAAATAACAATGTCTCAATATTTTTAATACTCCTAAACATCACTTATTCCTTATCTTATCGTATTATCAAAACGTTTTCTTTTCTAGATATACGGAAAGTTGCAATAGATTGATATTATGGTGAACGAATGATATTTGTATTAATCTATGGTTGATTTATAGACATTGGTTCAAATGACGGTACTAAAAATACCACGGTTTTTAAAGATTTGTAAATATGGACAAATTTAGACCATGGTTCTGCAGATAAACCTGGAATTGATAGGACAGGTTTAAACCAAGGTTTATTTAGATTTTTGTAATAAGACTCATAAAGTTGAATACAAACAAGGCAGTGTGGTCTGGCCCAGCAAGGACCTTAGTTGCTTGGGCTGACTAAACACAGTTCGTGCGACCCTAGTTGCGGCGCGTTCATCAGGGGGGCGTCAATACATAAAACCGGCCAAGTGCAAGTCGGACTCGCACACGAAGGGTTCCGTACCATTATCGCAAAACACTGCATAAAAATCACGTTTGTTGTATGGGAGCCCCCCCCTTAATTTATTTTATTTTAATTTATTAATTATTATTTTTTGAAGTAAATATTACACTAAACATTCTGTGAATATTTCAGGCGTGTACCTGTTGCCGTTATTAATATCGAGCAAAAAACGGCAAAAATATCACGTTTGTTGTATGGGAGCCCCCCTTTAATATTTACTTTATACTGTTTTTAGTATTTGTTGTTATAGCGGCAACATAAATACATCATCTGTGAAAATTTCAACTGTCTAGCTATCACGGTTCATGAGATACAGCCTGGAGACAGACGGACAGACAGACAGACGGACAGACAGACGGATCGCGAAGTCTTAGTAATAGGGTCCCGTTTTTACCCTTTGGGTACGGAACCCTAAAAAGGTGAAGCTTAATACATACAAGCCGGTGTGGTCAGGCTCGAGCAGCCTACCCAGCTACTTGGGCAGACTGGAGTGCGGCACGTGCAGCCCCAGTTGTACCAAGAGGAATCTGCCTAACCAACAACTCAATAAACAAATAAAGATCAATACATATCAACTTATGTGGTCTGGTTCATGCAGCTCTAACATTTACTTGGGAAGTCTGGAGCGCGGCACGTACAGAAGCCAAAGCACTCGGTGAACGCGCAAACAAATGAAGATGGATACATACCAGGCTGCGTGGTCAGGTTCCAGCAGCCCTCCCAATTGCTTGGGCAGGCTTGAGCGTGGCACGTGCAGCCCCAGCTGCGGCGCGTTCACAGTGTGCACGCGCTCGCGTAATTTTTCGCGCACAAACAGCCGCAATATCCGGAACGGCGCCTTGAACCACAGCGGCGCAGTCACTATTAGCACCTTCTTCAGTTTCGCTGGGTAGCCACCCTAGAACAAAAAAGAAGTTCTGTTAGATACTTCAAATGTTGGCACACACACACATCAGCACCCGTTTCGATCCAATGACTTGCTCGAAATCAAATCAATTACTGGGAACCACTTATCTAGAAAGGAAAGGACGGTTATTAAAATGTGCCTAACTAAGTACTTAACAAGCGAAAATGTTGACACGCGCGCAAAATTCTCTCCATTATACGCACGTGTCAAAAACCGTTCACCCTTCCTGACTGAAAATTAATAGGTAAACGGCAAGAGCGGTAGGTCATATCATTTTATTCTCCACGTCATTTATTTTGTGAGAATGTGAATGTAACTCGTTATCAGAGCAATTAACAACAAACACGTACCGGCTTTTTTCATAAAAATAAATTTCCAATTTTATAAATCGAATACATTGTGCTATAAATACATCCCGTTCCATATTAAATATGAAGCAACGAACGCTCATAAATTATGTATTGAAATCTTGTTGCGAAAATATCAATGACAAACAAGGTTTCGACGAAATTTCGTAACGAACTCCACGATATGAACGAATTAAACAATCGTGTCAGCTACAGCACAGCCGGGGGATGAGTGGTTAACAGGAATGTATTGAAATCGTAACATCACACTTCACACTAATATTATAAAGGCGGAAGTTTGTGAGTGTGTTTGTATGTTTGTTACTTCTTCACGCAAAAACTACTGAACGGATCTAGATGAAATTTGGCACAGAGATAGATTATAGTCTGGAATAGCACAAAGAATACTTTTTATCCTGGGAATATGTTCCCTTGGCATAATTTTCGACATTCACGCAGGCGAAGCCGCTGGCAGAAGCTAGTTATCAATAAACTATACATGCTTTATAAAAGAAATCTCCTTTAAGATTTTCCAGAATTCCATCATGTATTTTATGGAACGCTGCCTAAATACATATGCCCTAGCTGTACCTTATTATAAAAACAGAAAAATAAGAAATACCAAAAAGAAATAAGCGGTGTACCAACTGTAATTACTAATTAGGTACGCAGGATACTTACAGCTACAGACAATGTAAAAACTCCGCAGAAAACCCAGAATTTTTATAATTAGTCACTATGCCAAGAACACAGAAGCCGTGGGAAAAATACAGCGTCTATAGCGCATTTGAAGCCAAATAATACTTTGTAGGCAAGCCGGGTTATTAGGGGCACACCGACCGGCCTCGCGGGCGTTACGTCGCACGAGCCAAAACGACGCTGTCCAAATAGCCGACACAGCTCTGTGACGCAATCACCTACACAGAAGCCCACCTATAATATAATTAATCCCAACTAATTTAAATTTGATGCCGGCTGTTTGCCAAACACAACAGTGGAACCCCCAGAATTTTACAAAGGTCAGCTCCATTAATTTATCACTTGGAATACGTTAAATGCTGGAGTCAATCTTAAATGGATTTCTCCTAACGAATCTCTACAGGAAAGTGACAAAACTTGATAATAAATCCGACCGGAATGGAAGCTGGCCTTATAAATATTCAGGACGGAGACGATCCGAAAGCGCTCGAGGGTAAAATGAGGTCCACTGTAAAGACATGCCACAAAAATCTTAGCTGTACAATAATATAAGTCACTGAGACTACGATCTTAATAACCTAACAACTAATAATAATCTAACAAGCTACATTTCCGAATGGACGGTAGAATCAATTATTATTAACTTAAATTTGTATTTTTTGACGTTCAAAAGTGCCGCTTAATGGCCTAGTTGAAATAAATAATTTTTGTCTTTTGCCTTTTTTGCTCTCCATGCAACAGCTTTATTGAGATTGATTTTTCACTGCTAAACAACAGTCACTGCACACTTTGCAAAAAATCCTACAAAAAAAGCGAACTAAAAAGACGTAAACAAGAAGAAAATCATGCTGTGCATGTGTGCTGTGTCGGAGGATTAGTCATGTTCGCGAGCTGGCTGACTAAAACCAGATGTATCCTCCGACTGCACAGCATGATTTTCTTCTTGGTAACGTCTTTTTAGTTCGATTTTTTAGCAGTCGGATATTTTGTTTTTTTTTTAATTAACTTTTATTATTTATAACTTTTTTTATTTATTTTTTTTAAATTAGGTTCATTTAAACATATAAGTGTTATATATTTTTGAAATCACCTCTTAAAACCCTTTATTTTGATACCCACACGATAGGTTTGATGCCCCACATTATGGCGCCCAAAACCCGCCATCTTTTTATTCTCCAATTTTAATGTAGACAGTGACACTCGCAGTGTTAAGACGAATCGATTGATGTAAGAATAATCAAAATCTGCCAACGCGTTTGGTCTTTAGAACGCCACATAGGAACAAACATACATACATACTGATAAACACGTTACCCTTTTTCGGCAGTCGGGTAAAAATCAATGGCACTGGCACAACAGCACAGGCAAGAAAATTTTAAAAAAAAATCTGCAAAAGATGTTCACGTTCATAAAACTTTCTAATTTAACAAACTGTAAGAACAAAAACATCTGTTTTTCAGTTGGGCAATCCTGTTCGAAGTTGTTGAAAAAAAAGGTCACAGTTTACGACGAAAAGTCCTAAGCGAGGAAATAGGAAAATCGTGAGTGTTTTGTTGATTGTTATCATTACGTGAGCCAATTTGTAGCTCCGGAGTCCGGCCGGTCAGGTAGGATATATCATATATGGCAATTTGCAAGCAGGCTTGGGCTCGTTTTAGTTATGTTTTCGTATATATCATAAAACCCACGAGCATATACAGCCCATGCGGGAGCTACAATTCATCTTCCAATATATTTTACGACCTATGCTAAGAAAAGTAACAAGCTTTTTCAAATGTTTCCATTTCTGTGGCAAAGAAAACTGCGTTATTCTTCGACGAATAAAAATATCTTTTTATTCTCGATATATGTCTTATTGTCTCATGTGTATTTATTTGTTTAAAACGTATTCTGAAGAATAGGTGCTCCTGCTGAAGCTTCTTTTTAGGGTTCCGTACCTCGAAAGGATAAAACGAAACCATCCGTCAAACGAAACCGTCCGTCTGTCCGTCTGTCAAGACCCTTTTTCCCCTGAAATTTATACCAAATAATCAGGTCTACTGTCCCTTAAAGCTGTAAAAAAATCAAACTTCTAAGCCAACGCAATCAAAAGATACAGCCGTTTATGTCGCAAATTTCCGATATTCGCAAGGGAATCAAAACCTACAGGGTACTTGCCGTGAACTCAGAATCTTGAAATTTGGTACGAAGCAACGTCTTATAGCACAGATAAAGGAAAAATTGCGAAAACCGAAAATGTTTAGTTACATCATATATTTTTTTTTTTTTAATAATTTTATACTTACTACCCCTTTCCTCACGAACGCGTAGATGTATTAAATTGAAATTCATAATTTAATTTTAAAAACATTCATGCTATTCTTATTTCCGAGTCATGGCTTAAACCTTGTCTCCCTTCAACTAGCTACTCTCTTCCCGGCTTCGTCCTCATAAGAAACGACAGGGCAGTGGGTGGTGGTGGTGGTGTTGCCATATATCTCCGCGCATACATTCCTTTCTCAGTTGTCAATGTGTCAGCGCAGCCACCGCCATCAAATGCTGGTGAACATCTTTTTCTTGAGGTCGAACTAAATCATTCAAAATTACTTCTTGGTGTTTATTACTGTCCCTCTTTACGCATCAATTTCTTTTCATCTTTCGAAAAGCTCTTAGAAATCTTAATCCCTTCTTACAGTCATAGCATAATCATGGGTGATTTTAATACTTGTCTCCTGAAAAACGACCATCGTTCGTCTTCCCTGACTAACATTTTGACTTCTAGTAATATTTCCATTCTTCCGCTTAGTGCGACTCATCATTTTCCAAACTGTACTCCTTCGCTTCTTGACTTAATTTTTGTCTCCTCTCCTGATCGCGTCGCTAAGCATGGCCAATGCTCAGCCGATGCCTTTTCATATCATGACCTGATTTTTGTTTCTTATAAAATTCGTCCACCTAAGGCTAAGGCCAAAATTCTCATGCAGCGCAGTTTTGGTGGTATGAACGCTGACAGTCTTTGCGGGGATGCCAGCAGTATAGATTGGTCTCCTCTGTTTGCCTCTGCGTCGGTCGATGAGCAAGTGAATATCTTCACAGCTAAACTTGTCGAGCTTTATGATGTCCACGCACCTGTTCGAGCAGTTAAAGTTAGACATTTGCCGGCGCCGTGGCTGACGGATGAGATAAAAAGGTTAATTCACAAAAAGGTTGCAGCAAAGTCTAAATTTAAGCGACGGCCTACCGATGCTAATAGAGACAAATATGCCGCTATCCGCAACCTATGCAATAAGGTGTGTAGGAATGCTAATCGCCAACATATTCATAACTCAGTCCAAAACAAAGACACATCTGAAGTTTGGAATTTTCTAAGATCATTGGGAGTCGGTAAAACCCGACAAGAGTCAATTCCTAAAGATTTAGACATCAATGCAATGAACATTCATTTTACAGCCTCGTCCGATTTTGATAGGACAATAAAACTGAATACATTGAATTATCTTTCATCTCTTCCGACTCCCAGTTATTCTCCATTTGCTTTTAGTCAATTCTCTGCATGTGATGTTAAGAAGAGCATACTATCGATTACTTCCAATGCAGTAGGATGTGATTGTATCAGCCGTAAAATGTTACTCCCGGTGCTGGACGTTATCCTTCCTGTCATTTGCCACATCCTTAATTTTTCTGTATCTAGCGGTGTCTTTCCATGCTCATGGAAAGATGCGCAAATAATTCCTTTACCTAAAAAGTCCAATCCCACCTCCTTTTCTGAATACCGTCCAATATCCGTCTTACCATTCCTATCCAAAGTCCTAGAACGGTTAGTCCATAATCAAATTAGCAAGTTCCTATCCAAAAACAATCTCCTCAATCCCTTCCAGTCCGGCTTCCGTCCTGGTCACAGCACCACCACAGCTCTTCTCAACATTACGGACGATATACGGTCAGCCATGGAAAGCAGTAATCTGACGGTCTTGGCATTGCTAGATTTCAGTAATGCTTTTAATACTATTGACTTCGACGTTTTGCTTGGTATTCTATGCTCTCTTAATATATCTCCATCGGTGGTTGACTGGTTTCGTAGTTACCTGTTCGGGCGCCGGCAACGTATATGTATCGGAGAGAACTTGTCTTCCTGGTGCAGTACTTCTGCCGGGGTACCACAGGGTGGCGTTTTATCCCCTTTACTTTTCGCAGTTTTTATAAACTCAATCTCCAATGAACTTATTTCTTCCTACCATCTTTATGCAGACGATCTACAGTTGTACTCGCGGGCATCCCTCGGGAAGCTGTCCGAGGCTATCGTAACCATAAACCTTGATCTGGCTCGTATTTGTGATTGGAGCAGGAGGTATGGGCTTATGGTCAACCCTATTAAGACGCAGGTTATTGTAGTGGGCAGTTCAAGAATGGTTTCAAAGATCGACTGGACGTCTCTTCCCCAAGTTCTTTTTGACAATTCAGTTATTCCATTCAGTGCGAAAGTTAAAAACTTGGGGATATTCATCGATAAAAACTTTTCATGGACTGCCCAACTGCAGGAAGTTAGCCGCAAGTTGTTTGCATCTGCCGGAACTTTGAGGCGGCTGCGGCATTTTCTTCCGACTGCCACCAAGATTGCGCTTGCACAATCTCTTCTTCTTCCCATCCTTGATTATGCTGATGTCAGCTATCTTGACCTTACCCAAGAACAACTCGATAAACTTGAGCGACTTCAAAATGTTTGTATAAGGTTCATATTTGGTTTGCGCAAATATGACCATGTTTCCGAATTCCGTGTAAAGCTCAAGTGGTTGCCAATTCGCCTTCGCCGGAATGCTCATATACTTTCACTTTTGTACAATGTGCTCTTTACTCCTTCCAGCCCTCTTTACCTCAAGGATCGTTTTCAGTTTATCTGCGATTCCCACACGAAATCTCTTAGGTCATCAGAAAACTTGCGACTTAAAATGCCCGTGCATTCCACTACGTTCTTGGATAAATCATTTACTGTCCAGGCTGCTCGTTTGTGGAATGCATTGCCTGACTCAATTAAACGTGCTCAGTCGTTGCCTGTCTTTAAAAAACTTATAAGGGAACATTACCTGTCTCTGTGATCCTGTACTTGTTTAAGCTGTATTGTTTACTTGTTTGTATAATTAGATTATTTTGTATGTATGTATTTATGTATCTATTTTAGTAGTTTGTTTTTAGTACCTAATTATATTTAGTAATACTTGTATGTTTTCAAATTTGCACCAAGTGCAACCCCATGTCGTGTCCAGGCTATCTCTATCCATTCAAGGTTGCCTGGAAGAGATCGCAGAGCGCGATAAGGCCGCCTGTTGTATGTTTGTTTTAATTTTTATGTTTTTTTTTTTTTTTCGTATTGTTTTTTCTTGGTGTACAATAAAGTATATATAAATAAATTTCATATCAAATACTCAGGTCTATAATACCTTTAAGCTTAGGTTTGTACGGAACCCTCGGTGCCCGAGTCCGACTCGCGCTTGGCCGGTTTTTTTTTAAATATCTGAGCGCTTGACTACACGCGCGCTGTATAGCTTTTCAACTCGATCTAGGTATTGTTTCAAGGCAAGTAATAATGTTTCAGTCTTAAGTTACTCGACGGGAATGTACAAGTAAAGATCGAAACATTTGAAAGGTAATGCGGGGAGGAGCGTACTGCACAGGCCCGCTCATAAACGCTAAGAAAACTAAGGGTGAGAGGTCATTGCCCCTCGGGTTTTGGCTCCCTTCACTCATGAAATCATATACCTGGCACCGAATGCCGCTGCTTCTAGTAGATTCGTTTAAAACTCAAATAAACGCGACGCACACCGCTAATTTTTTCCACGTGTCTGTCATCAACTTTTATTTTGAACTACGTTGAATTTTTGTAACATAATAATACACGCGTTTTAAACACTGAGTATTGATATTTTGGTCGAGAAAGTAAATCAAACGAATTAACTAGTTAGCTAAGACCAAGAAGAAGTTAAAAATTAAACATAAAGACAAATTGACTAAGTGCATTGTCCGGGGTCTTCCTCATAGCCTTTATAGTCTAGACGAGTCCTGTGACGTCAGACAGAGGGGTTCAAACCCCAGACGAAGGTTCCAGACGCTCATCAACCACTGTAGCAATAAACAACATAAATCGATTGTTTACCAACTTACCTCGCTTGATGAAGAAGCCTAAATTGAAATAAAAGACATTTAGACAGCTCATTTTATTGAAAGGATAAATAAATTAAATGTGCCCAACCTTCTAGCTAACCAGAGCCCTTAAAATATTCTATAATTAGATATACGGCCTTGCCAGTTAAGTAGGAAAGCGCGAGATAAAAGACTTGATGGCGTTCGCCAAGGGATTCTCCATCAAGCTGAAAATAAAACTGAAGAAGGTGATTTGAAATTGATTTCAGAGATGCGAAATCTACGCTTTATCGTTAAACTAGCTTCCACCAGCGGCTTTGCCCGCGTGAATGTCGAAAATTATCCGGGATAAACATATCTATATGTGCTATTCCTGACTATAATCTATCTCTGTGCCAAATTTCATCCAGATCCGTCCAGCCGTTTGAGCGTGAAGAAGTTACAAACACACACACATACACACTCACAAACTTTTGCCTTTATACCAACATAGTGTTTATTTATATTTTGTGTGCTTTGAATTTATGTAAAATTCTTTATTTTTTTCCTAGTAATATATATCGATTTTGGACACAAAAGGCGATGACAACATCTTATACAATTGTTTTAAATATCAGCTTCAAAGTAAACATTTCTCTCACGACGAACAATATTTATTTGGTGAATATAATATCTACAGACATGTTGCCGGAACCGAGAGAATTCTAAGGATTCCGGAAACTTTCGAGAACACGCAAACACAGTACAACAATATCTTTGTCAAACAAAACAAAATGCTTGTATACCTCAAAAGTCCTCATAACATACATTTCCTAGGAAAAATATAAGACACAAGTAGTTGCTCGCTTTCTACTGGTACAAACGTATATGGAAACATGTGCGCATAGCACTTCCCTTTTTAAATGTAGGCCAGGTACCCAGGCCGGTGAACATCATCCATCATTTATATTCCAAACAAATAGTTTAAGTTTTTGATTAGGTAATGGAATGTACCGACATTTTTATTTTTTAGGGTTCCGTACCCAAAGGGTAAAAACGGGACCCTATTACTGAGACTTCGCGGTCCGTCTGTCTGTCTGTCACCAGGCTGTATCTCATGAACCGTGATATTTAGACCGTTGAAATTCACAGATGATGTATTTCTATTGCCGCTATAACAACAAATACTAAAAACAGAATAAAATAAATATTTAAGTGGGGCTCCCATACAACAAACGTGATTTTTTTGCCTTTTTTTTGCGATAATGGTACGGAACCCTTCGTGCGCGAGTCCGACTCGCACTTGGCCGGTTTTTTTTTACGGGGTGAAACCTTCAAAAGGCGCCTGGACTTTTGGGGACAAGGCCAGGGAGTGTGGGATTTTTACCTCACTAAAACCACCCCGGTTATAACCATCGGCACGTAAAAGGGACCCCGTGACTTCACAAATCCTACCAATTATTTCACCGCGTTTATATTTTGCTGCCCCTACTCATAAAGAAGAGGTAAGGAACTCTTATTTTTTCTTCTGTGAACTGTGCTAATCAGTTGAAATATATTTATGACTAAGGGAATTTATGTTTGTACCACTTTATTGTATTTTTTGTTTGGGACAATCCCACCGCACTATTCCCAAACCACTGCAACTCCTGTAAGCCAGAATCAACAGTGGCGACCACCAGAAAAGCGCCGAGGCAATGAAGCTCGACGAATTCCCGGAGAATGAATTTTACTGTCTTGGATCCCGCAAAGCCCAGAAGTAGGAAAAAATACAAATTTCCACTTCCTTCCATACCAAGCAGGAGGCAGAACAAACAAGGCCAATAGGCACAAAGGGTCGTTTACAACTGGGATAAACCGTTGCCTAGCTATGGATAAAAATAGCATTAATAATAATGGGTCCTCTAACGTTGTGAGCTGTTATATTTGAAACCAATAATAGGTATAGCAAAAACGCTTGAACGCACGGCAATTTGCGCATTTTATTGTATGTAGAAATAATATAATATTCAAGTTATAAAGCTAAAAGACACAACCGAGGAAGCAAAGACAATCAAAGTTCATTTGCAAAAAACCCCAGCTATCGTTATGTACCCCAGTCTAGACTTTCGAACCTTTATTTGTCGGGGAGCTCAGGCAACCGAATTTATCAAGCGAACGACGCGGCACCCCGGTGTAAAGTTCAACAATGGCTTGTCAACCCGGCGGAGGTATTGTAGGAAGTAGGTCGCGACTCGCGGGTCGCGTGGACTCGCAAGATAAACCTCCTCTTTGAGACTACGCCAGAAGCACTCAAGACTAGACACTCTACGCGTGTACCTACACTGTACGTACTCCGCAAACTACTCCGTCTATTGTGACTAACTTAGTTTACTCATAAATTCTATTGTTGATTGTGATTTATATACCCAACTTCCTATACATTTAACTGTAGTTAAATATTGTGAATCATGCAAAGTCCTAGAATCTCTGAAGTCAGCGCGATAAGAATGGTTCAAAGCTACGGTGCATAAAACTGAATACTTAACGCGGGCAGAGTCCTCCGACTGAGTTTCCTTAGTAAAAAGTCATTATTCGAGGTTTGGCTCTCGCCTAATTCCTTCTCCAGTATTGGAAAAATTAAAAAAAAATATTCCATAAATTGAACAAAAAAACATGTTGGGCTTCTATGTTTTTCTTTTTACCCGACTGCCGAAGGAGGGTAATGTGTTTATCAGTCTATGTATGTATGTATGTAAGTATGTATGTAAGTATGTATGTATGTATGTATGTTTGTTCCTATGTGGCGTTCCAGAGACCAAACGCGTTGACCGATTTTGATGATTCATACGTCAATCGATTCGTCTTAACCTTGCGAGTGTCATAGGCTACATTCAAATTGGAAAATAGAAAAATGGCGGCTTTTGGGCGCCATATTGTGGGGGGGCAATTTTATTTTTTCTTCCAAACCCATCGTGTGGGGTATCAAAATAAAGGGTTTCAAGCGGTGATTTCAAAAATATATAACACTTATATATTTAAATGTACCTACATCGAAAAAAAATTTAACTAAAAGGTTATAAATAAAAAAGTTAATAAAAAAAAACAAAATACCCGACTGCTTAAAAAGCGAACTAAAAAGACGTAAACAAGAAGAAAATCATGCTGTGCAGTCGGAGGATACATCTGGTTTTGGTCAGCCAGCTCGAGAATATGTATCCTCCGACTGCACAGCATGATTTTCTTCTTGTTTACGTCTTTTTAGTTCGCTTTTTAAGCAGTCGGGTACTTTGATTTTTTTTATTAATTTCGTATAGTTTTTAAATTTGTACACTAGGCATCTGTTGACAGCGCAATTTTGAGCATTTTTTGAGGGTTCTAGTGCTTCTTAAAATAATGTATCATCAAAAAGGAAAACATAGGGGCACAGTATAAGTCTTTCTTTTTCAGTTCATGGAATATCTTTTTAATTAGTCCAATATTGGTGGAGGAAATAGGCGAGAGCCAGACCTCGAATTATGTCTTTTTACTTAGTATATTCAATCGGATGTCTGCAACCGCATTCCTCCTAGTTTGTCAAGTCAGTAATTTCCATACTAATCCGATGAAGAAGAAAAGTTAAGTTTAAACATATAAGTGATATAGGTATGTATATTTGAAATAACCTCTTAAATACCTTTATTTTGCTACCCCACACGATGGTTTTGATAGAAATAAAAAATTCCACCACAAAATGGCGCCCAAAAACCGCCATTTTTTCTTTTCCTATTTTAATATAGCCAGTGACACTCGCAAGGTTAAGACGAATCGATTGACGTAAGAATCATCAAAATCAGCCAACGCGTTTGGTCTCTAGGACGCCACATAGGAACCAACATACATACATACATAGACTGATAAACACATTACCCTCCTTGTGCAGTCGGATAAAAATTAGACTTTTGTTAGTAATTTAGTGATATTTTTTTAACAAAATGAACTATCCTAAGTTATTTACACAAATGTTTTATATAGTCAAAATAAAAATACTTTAGTACAACATCGAACCGATTAATTAAACGTTTTGGGGTCATACCTGCGCGTGATGTTTTTAAAATTCAACGCGTCATATACATTTTGTTGAAAACGCAAGAGCTTTAATCAACCGTCGTCGTGGCCCGTTTTTATTAATAGCGAAAACACGGTGATGTACGGGGGATTTTAGCGTTGTAAACGGCCATCACAATTGAAAGCCGTGGTCCGTAAGCCAGGTGTGAGCACAGGTACATAAAAGTGTGAAAGGGAGAGCTCTCGCAATCACAAAAGGGTTGCACATTAACTGCCTACATTCTGACAAGCCGCTATAGTACAATTGATGTTTTTACTGACTACTTGCATTCCCTAGAATATACACGGAATGCCTTAAATTCGGACATGCAATTTTATCAAGCACCTAGAAAGCAACTCTACAATCACACGGTAAAATTATGGCTGTAATTTCGAGAAAAACGGCACATTTATTTGCCAAGCACTTACAAGATAGCCAAAGGTCAAAGTGACGCCAATCAAAGCGTATGCTGTCCTTTCTAAGTGCTTTTACCTTAGAGCAGTGACGTGTACTTAGTAGCGTCGAACCGTTTCAAAAGCGTCAAAGGTTCAAAGGAGACGCCTTCCATTTCAGCGAAGAAAATGGACCGTATTCATGCTGTAAATGAGAAGCGTCTCGGGTGCAACTCACATCTCTACAGAAAAAGCATTTTTAAGAAAAAACTAGTCATTAATATTATATTGGACAGCATTGTTTTGAATGTTTTGTTTGGAATAAGAAGCTCGTGGCTAAATAATAACAGCCGCACGGGTCGATCTTCAAGGTTAAGCAACGCTTGACGAGGTCGGTCCGTGGATGGGTGACCATTTCAACATACCGAGTTTCCCCCGTGCCTCGGCAAGCACGTTAAGCCGTTGGTCCCGGCTGTCACTTGAAGATCTTTGACAGTCGTTACGGGTAGTCAGAAGCCTGAGATCCGACACCAGTCTTGCCAAGGGGTATCGTGTTACCCAGTTACTGGGTTGTGGAGGTCAGATAGGCAGTCGCTCCATGTAAAATACTGGGACTCAGCTGAATCCGGTAAGACTGGAAGCCGACCCCAACAATAATTGGGAACAAGGCTGTGATTGATGATTGTTTTGAAAGTTTTTCACATTACTTTGGATAGCATGTTCATAATAAATGAGGATGTTTCCTGGGTAGAAAAATTATAATTATATTTAGTCCCTCAGTGAGATTATCAAATAATATTGGACATGTATTTTTTGCTTTAAAAAATAAATAAAAATTGACAAAGTTAAAGCGCATCAAAGTTCAGGAGTGTGGGCTTGTGACGTCACTAAGGCAGTACAAAGCGTACTAGCTGCGTGATGTCACACGATATTTCAACGCATTATATCGTCGTCAATTTATGTATACGTGTCAAAAGAAAAAATACGTGTCCAATATTTTTTATTAATCTACCTGACAGACAAAAAACAAATTTTCAGTAAACTACCCTATTATGGATGGTAAAACACTGTAATATAGTAATGGATTGACATGAAAAATAACCTTGCCAGCCCAAGATACAGTCAACTTCTTTAACGAAATTACGGAAATTACCATGAGCATTGTTTTCCATGGAAACCAAGACCATGACAATAGGAAGTTTAGACAGGATATGCGGTGAAGTTTGAACGACAGATAAAATGTTGAGCACATTGGCAACGACACTGTGTCAACGGTGTTTCGTCAGAATTGATGGAACGATTTCGCAAACAACACGGAGTCGGTGCTACGTCGGCTGGCGCTGGCACGGCGCCAGACATAAATAACACTGATCATCTTTACACTACTTTTCAACTATCCCAAGGTATCTATATTCATCCGTTGTATGAGACGTCTATGATCCCCTTAATGTTAAAGTTTCACAGTAACTTTGTCTTTATATGATGGGAAGCACGTAATTTACATCTACGTAACTTATCAAATACATATACATGTAATATATACGTCATTCTCAAATATATTAACAACCAACATCAAACGCCCACTCCCACGTAAAATTACGTTGGAATATAGTGAAACATACTGTTGTTTTACAACTCATTAGTTATTATCGCGACCAAAACTACTCGTCTTCACTCTCTATTTTGCAATGAATATTCAAATCTAATTTGTTTGCATAAGATCCTAAATTAAAACATCATAAAGAAAAAGCATTTTTCCTTCGATGCTTACTTTTTTTCGCTTGAAAAATAAAAATAATGCTATAACGAGTGTCCAACTGGCATGGTTTTCATCGTTAATCCCGATGACGCACGGTATCGAAATACTGCAGTGCCTTAATCAACAAAACAATACTAGAAGTGCTTTGCCCACTTAACTAAACCTAAGCACAGAATAAATAATAGTACAAGTACAGAAGACTCACTTCGTGCAACAATTCATTGAAATAGAGACTCCTGCTAGTTAGCAACAAAGTGCAATTCAGCTCGCATAAGCGCTCAGTGCCTAACGTGATATTCACCTAAACGTTGCCGCTCTCTTCTAACGCGTATCTCCATCGCTGTCTGGCGCGGTTTGACTCTGCTCGTAAGGGTTGTCGACTTGCCGCTTTCGCTTACATCCACTATCTACCTACTTGACCGCGTAATCTTTCATATGTTTGATGCCTATGATTACACAATGAATATTATAGACCGTCATTTTGTTTGGTACTTAACAAATGAAAACTAGGGTACTTAAACTTCATTTACTATGACATTAGACATTTAAATAAGCCCATTTTACAGCCCGGTCGATTTTGACTTCTATTGCGTTGGTGATACGACAAATGGAAGCTGTAGTAAACAGTTGGTTTTGGTAACAGAATTGTACTTTTTATATCATCCTTATGTGTACGAGATAGAACACAAAATCGGTTGAACGGACTGTAAAACGAGTTGTAAAGACGTCTAATGTTATTTCAAATTGAGTATAGGTACCTACCTCTTTGTTTACTCTTTAGTGATATTTTTTGTTAGTTTATTTAAAGTTGGCTTGAAGGACTCTTAGGAAATATTTTTTGTTTGATCGTTAGGTATAAGTAAGTACCTAGTTTTATATACAAACGTTAACTTTAACAAGTGCGTACACTTACTCAGGCTATTGGTAAATTCATAGGCTAAGTAGGTAACTACTTAGGCAATTATAATTTATTTTAAACTGGATCTAAAGCGTTTATTTTTATGTTAACAAAACGGTAACCATTCAATAAAAAAAGAAATCAAATTATATTTGTGAACAACACGAAAATCTAAAATATCTAAGTAGGTAGGTACCTAATTATTAGTATTTCACAAACCTATTCATTATTTTAGGAACACCAAAATGCTTAAATTTTTATACAAAACTCGTACTCATTATGCACCTACTACCGATAGTTACAGAATATTTATGTAATGATTTAAATAGGTACAACAAAATAGCTTACCTTTCAAAATCTTTCGGTAGTTTAAAAAAACTTAATATCGATTAATTGTTCTTTGCTTTATTTAAACACCCGTAAACACAACAATATCTTTTAAAGGCCTTAGAAGTACGTTTAGAAGTCATCGTTATTTGCTGCATAATATAAATAACGTGGCTAACGTGCGAGCCGAGCGGTAAGCGGCAACCTAATGCGTTATTCCCTCTGCAAGGTACCGCCGGCCAATCGTACCTAAACTGCGGAGTGACACCCCCCTGACCTAAGTGTCTGCACTGGGCATTTGTTCAACGAGAGAGTTTGTTTTGCTATAGACACCGCCTAGCACCCGCATAGAATTAGCGTAGCTGTCGCGTAGCAGACCCGTAGCAGCCGCGTAGCACCCGCATAAACAGTACATGCTGTACCATGCTGTAGTAAGTAAACGCATGGACTTTGACGAGGTAACATTAACTTCTTTAGTAATTGTTCTTAAGCTAACACAAATTTTTCATGAACATGAAATTAAATACAGGGAGCTTTCGATTGACGGGTTGGCATGTACTATATTGATTGTCAATGAAAAACATGGGGTAAGTCTCCACGGGTTTAACGCCTACGCTGAACCACGCGTATTGCGAAGGCGTTAAACAAAAACATATTTCACGGCTTCACGATATGTCCTATTTTTGATATTTACTTTTTTCTATATTTCACGACTTCGCGATATGTCCTATTTTTAATATTTACTTTTTTCTTGGTACCCTCTTTTGGACTATTGCAGGGTTGATATGATTTAAATCACTTGATTTAAATCAGTGATTTAAATCGCGATTAAAATCAAATGTTTTTTTTTTTAAATCAGTGATTTAAATCAATAGGTACTCTTTTACTGCGACCAAATCAGCCAAAAATAATGACTTTGGTGCACAGCAAAATAAGAAATAGATTAGGCACCGAGAAAGCAGCCAAATTAGTCTTCATTTAAAAAAAACAAAATTCGAAAAAAATATAAGGCTAATAAAAATATCTATCCGGTAAAACCCAAATGGCTGTATGTCCTTATTAATTTAAAGTCTATTTTATTTTCCTTGTTCATATTTAATAAATATGACAAAAATTTGTGTGATTAAAAAAATATTGGATTTTAGAAGAACTTTTTTATAATTTCATAATATTTTTTTAAAGTAATACTTATGTTTTTTTGTTAATTTTATTAATAATTAAAACAACCAAATATTATGTTGTGTTATTTTAAATAAATAACTGACTTCCAAATTAAAAAAGACCAAAAAGCAAAAAAAATAAAAAAAATCCGATTTAAATCAAATAAATCCGATTTTTTTGATTTTTTTAAATAAATCGTGATTTTTATCAACCCTGGACTATTGCCCATTCACCATAGCTTTGATGGCATTACAAGTTTTCATAAAATTATAGACAGACAAAAGTTACGACCATAACATATTTGATGTGGTAAATTCGAGCTTTGAATTCGGGAAGGAAAGTTTGTCAGAACACAGCAATTTCGTCGGTGCTCCGTAGACCAATTGGAACTCGACCAATTGGTCTATGGGGAAAATTACATGTTTCCATCGTCCAATTACCAACTGGTCTATGGAGCATACTCGACGTAAACCAAAACTATGTTCCATTATCACATTATAACCCTGAGTTCACACCAGTTTCCTATACTTTGGGTTCAAAGAAGCCTTTGTTATATTTTTGGGTTCACATCAAACTAAATTCAAAAATATTATAAAGGAATATATACAATAACCTAATATTGAATTTATTTCATTTATAGCTAATTATAATAGAATCTTCAATGAAAAGAAAAGAAAAGATAGGAAAGTATGTAAACTTTTTTAAATGGCCACTTCACAGAAAACTTATGTGTCATTATGGTGTCAATGTAATGACAATTAATTGATTTCTCGTTAGCCTACCAGTCACAGAGAAACTACCAGTGGGAAGAATTGAAGAATCTTAAGATTTTTTTTCAAGGCAATAAGCCGTTTTTGAGCTGTTAAGGATTATCCATTTTGTTGCAGAATGTTATAGTCTTCGCCAAACTTCTGGGCCGCCCTGAAGTTGACTTTCCGATGCGCAAGGCATGAAACGGTGCTGTTTTTGTATGAGATTAACGACTGCGACCCCATTGTAGCCAACTTCAGGGCGGCCAAGAAAATTGGCAAGGACTATGAAGACAGTTTGTCCTATCTGCGTATTTTTCACAGTTTTTTTTTTTAATTGTTATGCCGTAGTTATTCCATAAATGGTTATTAAGCGGTTTCAAAAATTGTTTATGATATATTTTTTTAATACTTATGGACACGGCTTTACTATACCATTAAACTGGACAGCGGAACATTTCTCAATTCTCCATAGACCAGTTAGAAATTGGACGATGGATACATGTAATATTCCCCATAGACCAATTGGTCAGATTTCAATTGGTCTACGGAGCACCGACGAGCAATTTATGATATGAAATATTAGTCGACCTATAGAAACAGCTAAAGATGGAGCGAAAAGAGATAATATAAGAGATACTGACAGGATTGTAATGAACTTCAAGCTTGACTTGTAAACCAGGCAAAATCATAAAGCAGATTTTAACATCAATATATTGTCTGAGAGCTTCTAATTTTAGCGATCTTCTGCCCACTTAACGTAAATTATTCATATCAACATTATTCCATCAAAAATATCATGCTTATCTACTAAAAGCAATTGTCTCTAACAGAATTTGTTATATATGCGAAGATGGCGAATGCTCAGCGACCTTTACAGTGTTATTATTTTCGCCGGTGGCGGTGGCTGTGGCTCGTCTAGTCGAGCGAACGTTACTCAATTTTTAACCGACTTACCAAAAAGGAGGAGGTTCTATGTTCGACATCGACATTATTGTGGACCGATTTTGAAAATTATTTTTTTGTCTGAAAGAGTATGTTCCGAAATTGGTCCCATTTTAATTTGGTGAATATCTGATGAAGAACTTCGGAGATATACAATAGAACTCTTCAATAAATAACTGCAAATCTCTCGGGATTGTTGCAATCGCATGTCTGTATATTTTTTATACCATTTCATAACATAACATCACGCCAGTACGCTCGAAAGGGGTACGCAGATGTGTAAAGTTCACTTTGGTACACTCTCATTTCACCGGTTATGTTCAGTTTCATGATATTCGGGTAACCTATTCTGGCATTATAGGTGTAGCGGCACCGACGCCGCCACTTACAAGCTAATGACATGACGTCACACAAATCCTGCATCGCGCAAGCAAAGTTTTCGGCGCGATTTGAACGTATACAACAGTCCGACGATTACCGTCGGGCAGTTGCCCGGACCAGACACAACACCCGTCTGGTCGGAGGATCCTCCCTTTTCTATGGAAGTTTGGGGACTTTACACCCTGTTCCACCTGCCCCCAAACTGGTGACCCTCGAACATGAACATCAGCGCAGCCTTCGTGCAGAGCTACTTCATCGTGACGTCATCATCACTTCCTCAAGCTTTCGAGCAGCGAGTCACACAGCCAGCCAGTACCCACGGCATCTACGGGGGTATCCTGACCACCAGCATGCAGCGGATGCGCATACCTGGTCATCACCCTCAGCTTCTTTCATCACCGCTCCGACCCACTGGAGCCAGCAACACTGTCCCGACTCACTGGGACATCATCACCCCGACTCACTGGGGCACAACCGCATACAGTTCCGACTCACCGCGAACTCTGCGACTTCCGGTTCCGACTCACGGGAATCAACCTTCCACTGGCCAGGCACGCATCACAAGATGTATGGACGACTCAACCTGCTATCGACCTCCGGTCTCCGGAGGGGAGTGATGTAGCGGCACCGACGCCGCCACTTACAAGCTAATGACATGACGTCACACAAATCCTGCATCGCGCAAGCAAAGTTTTCGGCGCGATTTGAACGTATACAACAGTCCGACGATTACCGTCGGGCAGTTGCCCGGACCAGACACAACACCCGTCTGGTCGGAGGATCCTCCCTTTTCTATGGAGGTTTGTGGGACTTTACACCCTGTTCCGCATGCCCCCAAATAGGTACCTTACTTAACTACTTGCCTATTAGGTAGGTACAACTAAAAAGTGAAAAATACAAAAACTTTTTTGCAAAAAAATACTACCGACATCTTGTATGTCGTGTCTTTGGTAGGTACCATTTTTTTGCGTTATGGACACCGACTTCCAAAAATAAAGTTATTTTTCACTTAGTAGTTTTCTTATTTGGAAGTCGGTAGTATTTTTATGCAAAAAAGTATTTTTATTTACATTCACATACATCGTCGGTTACATACATAATGCTGCTACTACAGCTAGGATACCTGTCGTCCACATTTGACCTTTGTACATAAATGCCACCCGTGTATTTAATCTCCTCGTTGCTATAAATTCTGCGAAACATCCCTATTTCTAAAAATACCCCACGTAGAATGTAAAGGAAATTGCATTAAAACGGAATTGTATTAACGTCTAGGAAAATGTCAGTATAAAAATAGCTTTTTTTCATTAGTTGACGGAACCGAGATTTCATGAAGATTTCAGCGTTATTAGCAAACAACTACTTTTACCCTGATTAGACTATAATGTGGCCAACATAAAGTAAAGACAAAGACAAAAATTATTTTTTTCAACTAGGCCATTAAGGGGCACTTTTGAACATCAAAAATTTAAATTTAAATGTAATAATAATTGATTCTACCGTCCATTCGGAAAAGTAGCTTGTTATGGAGAAGAACGGACAAGAAAATCCACTCTTTATCTTTAAAAAAAAGGAGGTTTACAACATTTAGATAAATACATTAATTAATACACGTGAGGACGATGCGCCCAGACGAACAGTACTATACTACGTATAGGTATAAAGTATTACAAGCACTAACAGGTAAATTCATTCATTTGATAAATAGGAACATGGTTCTCACATACTTACAAATATTGTTAACATAGGTAAATTTCCTAATAAAACAACAACGGAACAGTGTGCGAGTCAATTTCTTAAACAAAAAGTAAATCCAAAAACCCGATTGCTTAAGAAGCGAACTAAAAACACGCACACAAGAAGAAAATCATGCTGTGCAGTCGGACGAGCTGATCGGAGTCGGATGTGGAGCTTAAGACGAATCGATTGACGTAAAAATCATCAAAATCGGCCAACGCGTTTGGTCTCTAGAACGCCACATTGGAACAAACTTACATAAATAGACTGATAAACACATTACCCACCTTCAGCAGTCGGATAAAAAGAGAGCCTAAACCTTTTTGGACAATAGAGCATTTTAACAAGTTAATTAACATGATAGCAAAACAACACTTCTTTTTTAACAAGTTCATTTATATTAATGACACACACACACACTATTGGATCAAGCGAGTAAATTCGCTTGATCCAATAGTATTACGATTATTATTTGCGAGTATATAGTTTCTAGTTAATTTGCATACAATAAAGCGGAATGTCTAGGCACACCCATATCGAGGACGTCGTAAAGTGACATAAGAGTGAATGATATCGTGTGATAGGCGGTGAAGCGTATCGGTGTTACGGCGGTGATGCACGAACCCCGCGAGTGCAGAGCTGTGGCTGTGAGCAAATAGCAACTGAGCCTGTTCCCGATGCATAAATAATCCCTTATCACAGCTAGCGACAAACTTGCGTGAACATCGCGCATTCACGCCACGCACGACGACACACGAAACCAATGCGATCAGACACCACAACATCTGTTTATTGCCATGATGAGGATGTTAATAATATCCCGATTCCCGATACAAAAGCTCTATTTAGGTGGAGTAATAGAAATATTAGACATAACACGTAATAAAATAGCGATCAGATCGATTTCCTAATACTACGCTAAATCGCCGTATCTATTGACGCAAGAAATTCTTATTACAGTAAGTAGCTGTAATTCATACAGCTCCACGTAATAGCTTCTATTGAGGCCGGTAATAAATTGCTTCCTAATCGAATTCGTCTCGACGTAATATTTCAGCGATTAACTATATTACCCAAGTTGAGAAAGACTCATGACCTGAAGCTGAAAACATATCAGAGGCTGAAGCTGATATTATAAACATATCAATGAGATAATTGTGTGAGTTCAAAGAGTAGCGCACGGTATGCTTTCATTGCTTCATATGTAAAAAAATCCGTCTTCTCGACAGCGTAAAACACGCAATGAATATTTCATTTTTTTCTAGATTCGCCTTTGATCACTATCTCGCCTGATGTTAAGTGATGATATGGTCGACGGTGAACCAAGCTTGTCTAGAAGTAACCTATTCACTCGTGACTTGAAGATCCCTAGTTTGTAGCTATCTGAAAACAAAGACCCCGGCAGGGAATTCCACTCCTTAGCTGTACTCACAATGAAAGTATTTGCAAAACGCTTTGTGCGTATGGGTGGGATATCCACCATGTACCAATGGCGCATTGCCGTACGTCTTGTAGTCCGTTAATGGAAAGGGCTAGGCGGAATCAAATTGTGCAGTTCTATCGCACACTCCCCGAAATGTAATCGATAGAAAACCGACAGGCTAGCAACTCGTCGTCGGTGTTCAAGGCTTGGAGCTTTGAGTCGACCAGCGCATCGTTGCCGATCAGCCTCTTGGCCCGTCTGTCAATCGATTCAAGTGCACCAAGTTAGTATTTGGCAGATCCGTCCGAGAGGTGAGAGCAGTACTCCATGCATGACCGAACTTGCGCTTTATACAAGTTAAGCAGCAGTTCAGGCATGAAGTACCGTCTCACCTTTGCAAGGATCCCCAACTTTTTTGCAGCCAACTGAGTTACCAAAATGAAAAGGAGGGAGTGTGCTTCGTGCTATTAAAACAGATAAGCAAACAGACAGGGCTCTCATGGTACTAACTGTTCACTTTAATATAAGAATATTAGATCGTAACATTATGTTTAAGTATCAAATGATATCATTATCCTAATTTGCAATTACAGCACAAGTATTAAAAGTAATAAATAACACCCACCCTGTTATATTGTTACAAGGGGAGTCTAAAATATTCCGCACATTATATTCCAAACTTTGAATTTGAATAACAAAGATGTTTCAGATATTTATACTAATAAACAAACAAGTACTCGTATTGCCAAGTTTTACAATAATGAGGATTATATTTCGAGAATAAAGATCAACGTATATAATCCACTGAGAGCAAAATATAGTTTATCGTGCTATGATAAGGACGATATTTAACTCCATCAACCAGTCAGTCCCGAAATAATAAGTGATGCAAATAAACTGTTTTCACAACAATGCGGTGCGGTTGTATTGTACGTCATACTCGAAACGAACGACAGAGAATAAACTTTATCGACATTCGACGCGGTCAACATTTGCATTCAAAACGCTTTTGCTGCAAATACTTTAAATAGATTCGATTGCATCACGCTCTGACATAACCTTTGCTTTTTATCGGACGTTGCATCTCAATACAACATCCACTAACTCATAAAATCAACGAGTAATATTTTTATCGATACCACCACGAAAAGTAATTTTATTCGTAGTTGTATAATTATTGCCCTCTCTGAACTAGTTTCTCTGAACGATGCCTGTTTTATAAAAGCAAATGCAGCAATTTCGAAATCAAGATATTTTCACCGCATGTCCTATTTGTCCAACATTATGTTCCAGGGATGGGAGTTGGCGATGTCCCAGACAACCCCGTTGTGATGTAGGTCAGGAATGGCGTCCCCATTTTACAGTGCGACGCTGACGACCGCTCCGGCACCGGGGGCGAACAAATACGGTAAAGTTCGTTGGAGTGTAACACAGTCCTAGCTCCGCGACAGGAACCTTCGGTTATAAACCAATTTGACACGACTGACGTAACACCGACCGCACACCTACCCCTATCGCCAGTGGCGTAACTATACCATCTGGGGCCCGTGGCAAATTCTTTTGATGGGGCCCTATCAGTAAAAATCGTCACGTTGTACTCAATTTAATTTTAATAAACTTCGAGATTTTCAGCGATCTCAATTACACGTTGTATATGACCCACTAATGGCCATAGGCCTCCTCTCTTAGGCGAGAGGGAATGGTCTGTAGTCCCCACGCTAGTCCAATGCGTACTGGAGACTTGAAATTCGTCCATGGAACATAATATCTCAATGCATTCATCATCTATTCGCTAGCTTTTCGGTGAAGGAACAATATCGTGAGGAAACCTGCATACATGTACAATGAAATAAAAATAACAATTTAATTTCAATAAGATTAAGATATTTATTAAGAAATATCTTTTTTTCGCGCTTTCTGTTCTGCAAAAGAAAGTTTAAAGATCGGGCCATAGAATTTTCAATAGACATAATAGCCAAGTTACATAACCTGTCTTGTCTCATAGAGTTTCTTAAATAGGTTTTTATCAATTTTAGTTTTGAAAACGGTCGTTCAGCACTAGCTGTAGTCACAGGAAATGTAAGAAATAACATTAATGCAGTGCATACTTCAGGAAAGCTGCAGGACACAAAATGATTTTTTATTATTAATAAATCAGCAAGGTCACTAATACACGAATATTTTTCAATTTCGTCTCTGAAAGTGGATCGAAAACTGTGAATTTCTCTGGCAATTTTTTTTTTTTTTTACTATATATAGGCCTGTGTTTGACCACAATCTCACCGTGGTCAGTGATGATGTGGCCAATGGTGGTAAGCACACAAAGCCTAGAAGGGATGAATAAAAAAGCCTAGAAAATGATTCAGATATGTCTTTTTTATATATCTCAAAAAATTCTAGAGCTTTTTTAATAGATCAGTGTCATTTAAAACGTTTAAAGTGGAAGGCTGCAAAACACTGAAATTTGAAACAATTTCATTCATTGGAAGGAAACGCGATTTCAGTTGGTTTATAATGATGTCCAATACTCGATAAAATATGTTCACTTTGAACAAGCTTTCCGGATCTTGGAGACGCTCATCTTCGCAAAGCTCATCAAAATGGCGTTTTACCTTCCTCTGACGAGTTTAGAAAATTCAGGGAAAATGGTCCATCACGACAATTTTTCTGCTACACTATTTGCTTCCATTTTTAAATATTCAAATTCATGTCGATACCTTTCCAATTCTTCTAGACAAATTTTCAAACGTTTTAAGGCATTTGAAAGATCGGTGGCTTTAGACTGAAGTGCTATAGAGGCTGCATCGATAGTAAGTAGGATCTTGCAATGGAAAACCAATAACATAATAAAATTGTAGTTTTCGATCTTCTTTTTGAGTGAAACAGCTTCATTTCTTTCATCTGATTTGCAATTTAACAGAATTGTTTTCGTTAGCGCTTTTTGGACTTCAACAAACCGAACTTTTAAAGCAAAAACGGCATCATAACGTCCTGACTCCTGCCCATCTAGTAGGGTTTAATGTTTTTAATGTTATTGAAGTTGAAGACTCACTTTCTTTATTAGATATAAAACTTTATAAAATATCCCATCTTTTGATACTATGCCCAAAAAAATTATAAATTTGTTGAACTATTTCAAAAAAAAATTGCATATCAATAACCTCTCTCACTGCATCATTGAGTACTAGATTTAAATTATGAACAGCACAGTGAACATATACGGCATTTGGCTCGACATCTTTTATGAGTTTTTGAACTCCACCATAAGTCCCTTTCATTGTGTTAGCACCATCAAATCCTTGTCCTCAACACTTATTTAGAGGAATATTCTTGTCATTTATGGATTTAATAATTTGCTTGGACATTGCTAAGGCAGTTTGATCCTTAACTTCATGAGATCCTAAAAATGTTTCTTTAATGACAAGTGCCTTTGGGATCCCATTACCATCTTTTTCGATCATACAATAACGGTAAAGTTCACACATTTGATCAATTTTAGAAATATCTTGAGTTGTATCGAATATGATAGAGTAGAATGGTGCGGCATTTATTTCATTTATGAGTGCATTTTCTACTTTTAGAACCAGGACAGAAATCAGCTCATTTTGTATTTTTGGACTTAAGTATTTTATCTGGCCCTTTGGTTTACTTAACAATTCTTGTAAAATCGGGTCGTATTTTCCTAATAACTCAACAATACTCAAAAAGTTTCCTTTGGATCTTGGATCACTGCTATCTGCGTTTTCTCTGTGGCCACGAAAGGCTAAACGTACACGTTAAAAGTGTCAGAGTAACATCAAGGAGCCTAGAAAGTACTTGGCGCCAAAAAGATTTTTCTTTTTTGATCATAGACTCTTGCTCTTCATCGAGTGTTCCATGTAGCCGCCACTGTTGATACGTAAGACAGGTATCCAGATGAATTTTTGATGTCCCGTGTCTTTGTATGGCATCTACAATATGTTTCCAGTCGTCATAGCCCTCAATCCAAACATTTCGTATTTTCTTAGATGCCCGATTTGCAAATAACCAACACGTTTCAAAATACGCCTTCTGAAGTATTAAAGAATAGGATAGCCATGTACGTTCAAGTTTCACGCCAGACTTGGAAACAATATAGTAATGTTTTTCTAGAAAAGATCTATTGTCACTATCTTTTAAGAAAGGGCCCTTAGGTTTACAATGTCCGTTTTCAATCACGAACCTTTTCACTTGATCAGTTAGATCTTTAAATTACCCTTATCAGTAACATATGGCGAAGATACAATATTGTTCATGCTAAAATATAATTCTCTTTGTTTTTGCTAGGACCTTGTTGTGGTTGTTCTGGATCTGCATAGTCACTGGTGTTGGGTGCTGCATCTGATAATTCTGGTATACTTTTAGTAAGGTCCAATTCTTCACTTTTGGAGCACTGTTCACTCGACTTTTCATTATTTAAGTCATCATTTTTCAAGTACTGACAAATTTTAGGTAGCTATTTATTTTCCTTCAGTCTCCGTCTTTCTCTTTCGTTTTTCGCTCCCACTTAAATATTTTCTGGAACTAGACATTTTAATATCTAACTTTCACAATCAACTTTACTTTGCCACCATTTTCATATTCAATAAAAGAACAAATACGAAAAATCAAAGATACATATCACCAATTGTCAATATAATCACACAAAGAATACGCAGTCAGTAGAGCCCTCATAAAAAAATATCAAATCCGGAATTCCTGTAACATAGTGTTGCTAGCTCGCCCCAGCAGCAGCGCCACGAATTTTTGACGGTCATAAGTACGTAAAATTACTCGTCACGGGTAACGTGTACATCTCTAAAAATGAATCAACATCTTTTTGTTAAGGTTGGTTGAAATGCTTAACGATTAACTCGAAATTTTATTATGGTCTATAGTTGTCTGATTTTAAGCAGAACTTGAAAATATACTTTTAAAATAAAATACTCAGGTACAATGTAAAAAAAAAAAATGGCTTGCGGCCCCTTGGACCGGGGCCCTCTTGGGTCGGGGGCCCGTGGCATTTTGCCAGCACTGCCACCCTATTGTTACGCCACTGCCTATCGCTCACTTCACACGGAGGCTTATGCCGCAACACGATGAGTTAACTGACATAACGACGACAAGCTACCGCGGAAATAATTTTAGCGAAAAGCGTCTTAACGAAGGTAGATTTTAATTTCAATTTTGAATGTCTTCTATTAACACCAGTAGCCGCTCGACAGATGCATCTATAGCTCGTGACACAATAAGAGTAACATATTCAGAATGACAAAAAAAATGGCCGCGGCGGCGCATTAACAGCTGTTGCTCTCCTCTATCCGACATGTGCCAGGTGCGACCCCTTAGATGTTTCTTTTATATAGCGCAATGATTAAATCGAACAAAAATTGTGCAAAGCCGTTAGAATCTTAAAAGAAGACGACAACGTTTCAAAAGATACGGTATTCCCAATAATCGAAATTCGATCAAACATGACGGGCCATTGTCATGTGAACGCCGGAAGCGAGTCAGTTTGACTTCCGCAAATATTTGATTTGAGCATCGCATTCTGAATGCAAACAAATATTTTATGACTGTTAGGAGACACCCCACTTGCTCGAGGTTTAATATTGGATGGATTGATTTGTAGAAAATTAATAAACTATCACAGCAATTCAGACTCTACTGGGCACCAGTTGTACGATCCACAATTATGGTTCGGTGAAGATAGATTACTCATCAGATAAATCAGTTTGGGGATCATAGAAAGGAACATCCACAATATATATTTATTTGGGAACCCATGCTGGGACCACAAATGTTTAGGCTTAGCACGCATTGCGATTTTTAGCCGCGCGGATTTTATTCGCGCGAATATTTATCCGCGTCCTGAATGGTAACTAACACGCACTACGGATAAAATTCCGTGCGATTTCTTTTTCTCTTTCTGCATAGCGTTCATAGAGCTCAAAATATCCGCGCGAATTTAATCTCCGCCGCCGTGCGGTGGATTCAGTGGCAAAACACGGATTTCTTTCGGTAATATATCCGCGCGGTTTTTTTGCCGCAATGCATGAGGGTTCATACAATTCCATAGGTAGCAGAAAGTGCGGAAAAATTCGCGCGAATAAAAACCGCAGTGCGTGCTAAACCTTAGATCCCCACATGTCTATTCTCGACATAGCCTGCAAAGCCCCAATGGACAATTTATTTTTTATTAACAAAGTGACACGTCAACGTATACAAATATATGTGAGGAGAGTGTGAGACGTAGTCTCACCGCTCGTTAGCAAGCCCCGGTACAATGAACTAGCTCGCTTGCATAAGCATAGAGATGAATATACGCCGATCTCCGATCTCATTATAACGGCCGAGCGATGAAAAGCGCATGCCAGCCGGGAACAAACTGCACTCGATAAATGGGGCAATCCTATTGTCTCACTGGTCCATATCGTATTGTGTGGCCAGCGATCTGGAGATAAACAGCCGCTCCCGAATAGGCGTGTACAACGGAATGGAACAGGGGATTTGTGGAAGTTGACAAATTGGTGATTCCTTTTTCTCGTGCATTGTCGTAAAGAAAAGAGATTGCATCTTTGTGAAATCTGTCTCACTTATTATCTCGGTAGTCTGAACACCAAGAAAATTCAAGAATTTAAAAGTTATCCTAATCTTTATTCATCGAAGGTATAGATGGAGAATGTAGATACCAATATTCTATTATTTATCCATTCGCCATCCGTCGCGAAATAATAATCTGAGAGAAAGATATCCCTAGAAATTGATTACAAAAATTAATCTTCAGAGAACTCCATTACAAGAAGTCTTTTGAAGCGTACTTTCCTCAGTAATTTTCAAAAGAACTCACCTAGTATATACCTAGCATTTTCTTTCTAATTTTAGCTTTTTAATCTTAGTACTTACAAAGGATTTTCTTTCGTAATAATAATCTAGGTATTTATAATATGTATGTTTATCGTGGGCCAAAATGTCAACAGAACGCCACAGTTCCCAGTAGAGTATCTAATATGAGATAATATGCCCGATAAGGAAGTTAATAACATAAATATCGATAGTTTACATTATAATCCGCCTTCAGTGATACATTTCTTGGTAGCTTAAAAACATAATAATCATTGACTGGGGTTTAGATAACCAGTATGTTACATGTACGAAAACGTCAATACGCTTAAGAATTATGAAACAGCACGTGTTACGATCGTACGGCATTACATAGCTAAGGGCTTGTCCACATCACCACGTCACGACGGTCGTCAATGTGGAACGGTGTGGTGTAGCGGCGCGGTGCATTGACGTGACGTGCTAAGTGCCTAAACACACAAACGCGTTGCGGCGCCGCAACCCCGAAATCGGTGTTGTGTTTCGGCCCGAAATGCATAGAATGCCGATTTCGGCGTTGCGGCGCCGCAATAGAATAGAATAGACTAAACTTTATTTCGCGGTTATGTGTTTAGGCCCTAATTCACGGTACGGCAACGTCGCCGCGGAAAAACAAGTCGTACGTCGTCGGAAGCACGTTGTCGATAAGTTGTGCAAAAATGATGTCAGAAATACTGTAACTGTCAGAAACTACAAGAAACGAAACTAAACGTTGTTTCGTTCCGTTAGAAATGCTGTAAAATGTACTAGAATTTTACAAGGCAAGACAACGTGACGTGCGCTTTTACGACTCTGCCACGTCACTTAGTACGTCACGTCAACGTGCCGGGCCGAGGGGTCGCATCATCCACCTTAACTACGTCGTGACGTGGTTACGGGGAAACGCCCTTAGTCACAAATGTGGACTATGGGCGTGCACTGATATAGCTAAGCCTTTATAATGAAGTACACGTATGGCGAGCGGAAGTGGAGCGCTTGCGGAGGTGACGTCAGGCCCCGCGCGGCACCCGCGACCTTCTCCCGCCGGAAATTAATCATCCCGGTGCCGATGCCCAATGCCACGTACATCGGCGAACATCGGCTAATTGAAAACTAGACCTTGCTACCTTCATAATTGATCGTAACTCGTCTTGACTTCGAGACTTCGAGTCACGCCTACCTTACAGGAAAACTGACGATAAGAGCCAAGGTTCACAAAAATTACAACTGGTTATTTGCAGTCAATGTACAATACAAACATCTGCAAAAGTGAACGGTTTTCAATGTTTTTGTGGCGTAATTTGGAGGAGAGCTATGAGAATACGTCATAGACATAATGCATATATGGCACAGATAATATAATACTAGCATACAGGTGCCTCATTCCATACAAAGTAATCGTGCCGACGTAAGTAGCGTTTTTCATCTGATTATACCGATTATTTTTTGTAAATCGATCGCGTTCGGTTCCGTTCCACGGCGATACCATCAATACCCGTGGAACGGAACCGAATGCGATCGATGTACAAAAAATAATCAGTATAATCAGTACAGTACGTGGGCACGGTTACTTTGTATGGGATGAGACATCTGTATGCTAGTATTATATTATCTGTGCATATGGTGAGTATGAGACGGGGTTCAATTCATTTAACCATTAACAAACGGATCACAATATCAACAACATCAAACATTGCTGCAGAATTTAATAAACACGCGAAATAACGTCGACATACGTATCAAACGAGATGATTATACAAACTAAAGAAACTACGCAATAGATGAGTTGTTTTAACCAGCATACGAGAATCCATGAGTGCCATGAGTCAGCGAGAACACGTGACTTCAAGGTGAAGACCAAAAGATATCGACATGACACAAAAACATCCCACCCGTTTCCAAATTCTGGTAGTAGCGGAAACATTTCGCCGACACGAGTCAATAAAACTCGTGAATGAACAATCGACCTTCAAGCAATCAGATAAACACTTTTAGTTAGCGATGTAGCTGTTTGTATTCCATGCAAACACCACGCCTGTTATGTACGAGTTATTAAGTACTCAGCGTTAGATGCCGCGTTTGGTATTGATGTGGTTGACTCAAAGGAGAAAATTGTTGATGTTGCGGTAGGTTTGCAGCCAACTCCTAATATAGCACACACGACGACGAAACATTACCGTGACGAAACTCTCAGTAGACTTTACTAGCGCGGGATGACCAGGTGATTCATTCAATGTTTTGATTTCACTGCCAGATACATACGTAGAGAGGTACTTCACTTGGTAGATATACATATTTATAAATAGCAAATACATAAAGAGCCAAGCTAATAACGACTACTATATCAGTGTGGGAGTAATAAAGTTATAAAAGACGCAATATACTCCTACGATTTGGCAGAGATATGAATAAAACGTAAACAATTACACAGAATGCGCAATAAATCAAATTGTTGTTTGATGGAGATACGCCGATTAAGGACTCTATTTTCTCGGAAAAACATAATTAGGACAAATAAAAAAAGGTAATTAAAAAAATCAATAAACCCGACTGTATGAAAAGCGAACTAAAAAGACGTAAACAAGGAGAAAATCATGCTGTGCAGTCGGAGGATACATCTGGTTTTGGTCAGCCAGCTGTACAGCATGATTTCCTCCTTGTTTACGTCTTTATAGTACGCTTTTCAAGCAGTCGGGCTTTTTGACTTTTTTTACTTATAGTTTTCTAGTTATTTTTTTTTCGAATAAGGTACATTTAAAAATATAAGTGTTATACATTTTTTAAATCAATTCTTAAAATCCTTTATTTTGATACCCACACGATACCAGACCGGAAGAAAAAAAAATTTGGGCCCCGACAATATGGCGCCTAAAAACTGCCATTTTCCTATTTTAATGTAGCCAGTGACACTCGCAGAGTTAAGACAAATCGATTGACGTAAGAACCATCAAAATCGGCCCACGCGTTTGGTCTCTAGAACGCCACATAGGAACAAACATACATACATACATAGACTGATAAACACATTACTCTCCTTCGGCAGTCGGATAAAAACACAAACATCGCCACTACACTGGACATCACTTAAAATTCCTTCCATCAAATATTTCACTAAGATATCAGGGACGAATTAAAGTAATACTTCTTAAGGTCGGTAAAGCCATAAACGGAGTAAGCTTGTGAGGAATGTTACAAAGGCGATAAAGAGGGTATGTGAAGCGGCGACCGGCAACCGGCGTCTCGCGCCATGACCTTGCTCTTGACGGCTGGTCGGCGAGCCCACAACGGCCTCCGCAATTCTGTCTCATACTCGTATCAATATTGATCGCGATCGAGATTCGAGAGCGCAAATCACGGATAGTGCGCCATGTGTCCCTCGCTCCGCACTCCGCAGTCCGCACACACATTCTACTGTGCGACGTGCGTGCGAATGAATCAACAACAAGTTATAAACATGAATAAAAAAAAAAAAAAAAAAAAAATATGAATATAATGATTGTACAACTGATTCTGAATCGAAACCGCAAAAAACCTTTAGAACTTGGAATGTAGGTCAAGACTTCAGACGTTTGTATTTTGCCAAAATTTCTGAGGATTTTTCTTTGGCAATTGATGCCGCTTTATCAATACGCAATCCCAAGTTGAAATATTTAAAGAACGTGACTGCTACCACACAACGTCACGCTTCGTATTCAAGACACATATGTGTCAAGGAGGATATTTAATTATCCTGTACAAAATCAAGCTGTATCACCTTTGTGCCTTTCAACGAGTATAATAGATAACAGGGCGCCTATTTGTTCTAGACACAGTCACACGCCTTAAAAAACAATGACAACACCATAAAACTATGTATGAGGTAACTAACTGTACATCAGTAAAACTCAGGGTAATGGTTAGAGTACTTCCCCTACTTAAGAGGAAATATGGGCAGAGAGCGCCGACTGAGTTTCCTTAGTAAAAAGTCATAATTCGAGGTTTGGCTCTCGTCTCTTTCCTCCTCCATTATTTGACCAATTTAAAAGATATTCCATAAACTGGTAAAGTAAGATATATAGTATGCCCCTATGTTTTCATTTTTAGGGTTTCGTACCCAAAGGGTAAATACGGGGCCCTAGATTCCGCGGTCCCTCTGTCTGTCCGTCTGTCACCAGGCTGTATTTCATGAACCGTGATAGCTAGACAGTTGAAATTTTCACAGATGATGTATTTCTGTTACCGCTATAAAAAAATATAAAAAACAGAATAAAATAAATATTTAAGTGGGATTATCATAAAACAAACGTGATTTTTTTGCCGTTTTTGCGATAATGGTAACGCAAGTCCGACTCGCACTTGGCCGGTATTTTTTTCTGTCAAATTTGTACACTAAGTCTCTGTTGACAGCGCAATTTTGAGCATTTTTTGAGGGTTCTAGTCTTCTAAAGGTAATGTATCCTCAAACAGGAAAACATAAGGGCATAGTATATATCTTTAATTTTCAGTTTATGGAATATCTTTAAATTTAGTCGAATATTGGAGGAGGAAATAGGCGAGAGCCAAACCTCGAATTATGACATTTTACTAAGGAAATTCAGTCGGCGCTCTCTGCCCCCGTTTCCTCTTAATTATCACAATGATTATGAAACATGTTTCATTATAACCACAACGTTTTGTTCAGAAATAATGTCCCATTTAACAAAGAATGGAAATCACCGTAACCGATCTTGTTTGTTGCGTTTCACGAAACTGCTGTTATGGGGCTTCGCTTGTATTAAATGCAAACAAAAGCGGATAAAACAATAGCTCAAAATATTGGGTTGCTTTAGATTGCTAAACTGTACGCGATTATCCAATTAGCGGTGTGAAAAGCGTTGACGTAACTTCCGCCACGAGCGCGCCTGACACTGATGAGTTGATGACACCAACTCATCGATTAATGGCTTCGATAATACGACGCAATAGCGCTTTCACAAGCAATAAGTGCCACTCGACGACCTGGCGCGACGACAATCTAATTCTAAATATTCGATTTTATTTTTATTTGAGCGCGGTTCAATACGACGCCGACGCGACGTGCTGCCAAACGCTCAACTCAATGCTGCATGATAGCTCTAGCATGCTCAGATTTTAATCATATCTAGAACAAATCAAACACGAACAGTAACGACCACACCACTTACTCTCTACAAACTGTGATATTGAATAATTATGCAAATTGCTTTCAAAGCAAGGGTTGTCTGCATCTGAACAATGCTTAATTGGAAATTTTATTCAAATGCAAATGTGTTTTCCACGACTCGGATTGTTTGAAAAAAGGCTACATATTGGTAATGGTATTACCTCTGCTAACATTATAACTGGGCCCAACTCTAATGAGCTTTATTATGTATGTCATTTTGGTTGTTCTAATGGGTGGTTTCTGAAGTCGATATTACAGATTAAATGATAAATTGATAAGGAAACGTCCAAAATGTTGACTGTCAATTGTCAATTTAGGCAAATGTCTTCACTTTATGTTAAAATAATAAATCTCAAAAGGGTGTCTCCAGCAGCAGAATATAAAATCTGTGCTGTTACGTGTACGTGTGGTGTGTCCGTCAAATGAGAGCTATACGAAAAATACAGGGTGGCCACTGGCCAGTTTAGTTAAGAAATAAACAAAATAATGAAGGCATGAAATACTTCCAGGGAGGAGTGGCTTGAGAGGCTTCACGGCGTCCTCACCTTCCGCCTGACGCATTTTCTCACCGGACATGGTTGTTTCGGGAGGTTCCTGTTCAGGATAAGACGGGAGGAAACGCCCGGGTGTCACCATTGTGAGGATCGCACGGAGGACACGGTAGAGCATACGTTGGAGGTTCCGTTTCCTTGCGGAGGCGATCGGCGGTGGCGGCCTCTCACGTCCGGCCCTGGTCCAGGCCATTTTATGGAGCGACAGGGCATGGGAAGCTGTCACCTCCTTCTGCGAAGCAGTAATGCTCGCGAAGGAGGAGGCGGAACGCGTCAGGGTGACATAACGGAGACGCCCTCGCGCCCCTAGCCGCCCTGGGCGTCGGGAGCCGCAAGCCGATGCGCGGCCATCGCAAGCGCGGGCTTGCTGACGGCTAGTAATGGGTAGCTCGCCGTCCGATTAGGACCAGGCCCGAGTCAACGGCGCGTAACACTACACGCCGTCAAAGAGATGTCAGCAAAACTGACGGGGCTTTGAAAGAGATTTACCGCGGCCCTGGCACAAGCAACTGAAAGAACACGGGTGGGTTTTAGTCAGTAAAAGTCTGACACGCCCCGCTTGACTCAGAGCGGGAGAAGCCATTGGATGATTTCCGACCCAAAAAAAAAACATGGATTGTCATGCGCTACCGAAATGTCACGTGGTGAACCCCTTACATTTCATTGACTTTTCGACAGTCGGCATCGAAGATTGAATGTCCATGTCCTTAGGACTTACTACTGGATTAATTTTATATTCTCTTTCATTTGAGGCTTATTTTCCTTGACGTCCATTAGTATCCTGACTAGCCCGTATTAGAGAACAGAACAAGCAAAAGCAAGCATTGGCTTGGCTCTTCACAGACGGGCGGCTGTTAACACATAAATTATTTATTTGTTTATTTACATTACCTTCAAGGTTGAAGTAATAACATAATGTAATATGTTGTACATTGTATACCGGACTTGTATATTTCTGCACAAAAAACGTAAATTATACGATAAATGGTTTGTTGTACAATTTTTTAGTTGCTTGTTAGTATGTATTGAACATAGTTTTATCAAGACATACAACGTATGATCGTGATGCTAATAGATATCGTTGTTTACTATCTATTTTGAGAAAAAAGTTTGTTTATAAGTGTATTGTTGTTATGTAAAAAACATTTCCCTTTTTTTTCTTCTGTTTGCTTTCCTTCCTTCAATGTATATTTTTCTTCTTACATTCAGTCGTCTTATCGCCAAACCGCATAGTGGGGAAGGGTTTCAGACATATTGCGACATATTTGGGATAGGTACTCTTACTGCATGAAGAAACAGATAGGCACTGGTAATTTGTAACGAATTATAGAGATTACGCGAGATTTTGCGATGGGACATATTCATCATCATATTATGTAAACTATAAAAATCAACTATACTAATATTATGAAGAGGAAAGATTTGTATTTTTGTATGTAACGAATAAACTTAAAAACTGCTGGACCGATTATAAAAATTCTTTCACCGTTGGGAAGCTACACAATCCCCGTCCCCGGGTGACATAGGCTACTTTTTATCCCTGTATTCCCACGGGAACGGAAACTAAGCAGGTGAAACCGCGAGGCGTCCGCTAGTAATATATAAATATCTGGACGCTGTTTAGCTCTAGCTACTACTACTACTTCAAACTATAAAGAATCTTAATTTATCATCTGCTGAATTACTAAACAGCTCAAAAATCTCTGCAGATTTTTATTAATTAAGCCGGTGATACAAACAAAAGGCGGATTTAGCCAGTCACGGAATTCCCTGCAATTACATCTGTTCTTAACGATACCAAATGGAATCGTAGAATTTTTCCACGGCTGATTTTTTTGCCGTTTACGTGACCTTTCGGCAGCAAAACAAACGCTTGGCAAGGCTAAATATTGTCATTGTATTTTAAATCAAGAGACGAGTGTCAATAGTTATCATATTATTAATGCCTTGGCTGTGATTGGTGCTAACATGTTTATTAAACCAATACAGATGTTTGGAAAATTACCCGAAATTAAACAAGTCCCTGTCAAACCTACGCAGGGTTCTAAAGATTAATGATGCATTTAACTTATTTTACCATATTTACCATAACAAAAGGCGACGAAAATATAAACGAAGCGATCTGTATTCACATTACGAGCTTAATATTATACTTGGCGTTTAGCGTTAGACAATCATATTGATAAAATAGGTCAATGAGACAATATTATCAGCCTACCTTAGATAAGCAATGCGGGCAGCGAATACAATCAGCTCAGCTGTTAATATCGATCCGCAGTTACTTGACAGTAAACTCTCGTTTTGAACTTGTGACCAGACGAGCTCTGCAAACGAATGCACATCCACCTCGGCTAATAACACTGGCACCGAACACCACTCGACGGCAACAACAACCAATAATAGCACTGATATGCAATCGCCACCTGTTAGACCGCACTCATTAACGCTCTTATTACGTCGTGATCACAATACACTACGCAGAAGGAAAGAAATCTTTTTAAGATTGTTTGTATTTATTTATTTAGCATGCAAACACAAGATGTGTATCCCCGTGTCGGCGTGAATTATACGCGCAGTAGCGGCGGGCACGTACATGCGCGTCGGCGGTGCGAGCTCGACTGACGTCAGGCTCGGCGCGGCCGGCGTAGGGGCGGGCGGCGGCTACGAGAGGACTACGCCATTACCACTACGGCTCGCGTCCGCCCAACCAGCTACGCCAAAATGAAGCTACGAATTTCAATATACGCGATGAGTCCGCTCAAACGAGAAATACAGTTCGCAAACGGAAACTTTTAACTGGAAACATGACCCACGTGTGACTTGTGTTCTACGAAGTCCTCTGATTGCGTTTTAAATTAAAACGGGTTGTATGGAATTCGCAAAATATGATATTTGTTTTTTATTTTCGATGAAATGTAACCCGTGTAAGGGTAGGTTTTCTTCCGACAAATGCGATATAACTATGTACTACGGTACCTACATTATTTTTTTGTTTACTTCTGCCTGGTGGTATTCACATTTTATATTGAAACATTTATGCATAAAAACGTGTACCGCAAACACTTTATGTGTCTTTTATTGATTTTCACATAATCGTTTTCAACCCGAGGCCGATTTACATTGATTCTTGTCAAGTTATTCACGAACATACGGCTAGAACAAATCGTACCTAAATGAAATAAAAAGGATTAACATTGTTGGCATCCCCTCGTAAAGTTTCAAGGTCAGCAGAGTTTCAATACTTTCAGCGGCCGCTTCGGAAACTCGCGAAACCGAAATTAGTCTGTTTCAGAAGTCGTTAATAAGAATTTACGCCGTTCGAACGTTTCTAGTAATAAAATTGATGAACAAATTATCTACCTCGACTTTTCTTAAAACATTGTGAGTATCATAAATCTGTCGTGGGATTATGAAAAAATACTTCAGTATTTTATAGCTTAAGAATAAAAAAAGCGAAGTCCGTTGTTCAATATTAGTCAATTTGTGGAAGTGCTACCTCATTTTCGTAATAACTTTCTTGATTGAAATTCAAGTTCAGGAGTTTGTACGGCTTTATAATCACGTGCATTTCATTTCATCTTTTATTTTTTACCCGACTGCCGAAGGAGGGTAATGTGTTTATCAGTCTATGTATGTATGTTTGTTCCTATGTGGCGTTCTAGAGACCAAACGCGTTGGCCGATTTTGATGATTCTTACGTCAATCGATTCGTCTTAACCTTGCGAGTGTCACTGGCTACATTAAAATTGAAAAATAGCCCATTTTTTTTTTTTCCAACCCATCGTGGTGTTATCAAAACAAAGTGTTTTAAGAGTTGATTTCAAAAATATATAACACTTGTGTACATAATTTGAAAAAAAAATGTTAACTAAAAAGTTACAAATAAAAATAGTTGATTCAAAAATCAAAAAACCGAACTGCGAAATAGAAAGACGTAAACGAGACGAAATTCATGCTGTGCATTCGGAGGATACATCTGGTTCTGGTCAGCCAGCTCGCGAATATTTTTTTACGTAACGTCACGTGGCCAGACCCTGACTCTAGATGAGTCCGGAGATTGACGTACAAGCTTGGAAAATGCACGTGTATTTCATGATATACTCTCAATCAATGTGCTACTTAATTGTGCATACTTACATCGGCGTAGCTTTCAAGGGAAACCACAACAGCTACACATTATGGCAAATTAAATGTTGTCACTGGTAATATACACAAGCCGCTACCGCATCTGGCATTGAACTATATTCGCTGAACACCGAAATACGGTTACCGTTCTAATTATAGTTCTCACGTTCGAAATAGGATTTATATCCGCACGTCAGTTCCCAGGCTGTTAACTAAAATAATGCTCTGATTGAAAGCTATTTCTGTAGTTCTTAGGATCGCGCCACTTTATCAAAAACAATAAAAAAATAAAAAAAACTTACCAATGAAAGAAAATATTCCCAATGCCTCGTCCAACTTTTTCTATACATTGTTTACAGCTCATTATGGCATAAAAAGGTATTTTTCTAGATTTCGGTGGATTTCCGGTGCCGATAATGCTAAATGAAAAGCTCCGATTACTTTCATTGATCGTAACTTTACTCCGTTTTTAGGGTTCCGTACCCAAAGGGTAAAAACGGGTCCCTATTACTAAGAATCCACGGTCCGTCTGTCTGTTTGTCTATCACCAGGCTGTATCTCATGAGCCGTGATAGCTAGGCAGTTGAAATTTTTACAGATGAGATGATGTATTTCTGTTGCCCTATATCAACAAATACTAAAAACAGAATAAAATAAATATTTAAGTGGGGCTCCCATACAGCAAACATGATATTTTTGCCGCTTTTGCGATAATGGTACGGAACCCTTCGTGCGTGAGTCCGACTCTCACTTGGCCGTTTTTTTTTTGGCACGTGAAGTACATACAATCGCGTCATCTAGTTAGATTTATGTCTGTGATTCTCACCTTTGCAGTTTCAGAGACAAAAATTGTGTGATAGAGTTACAAATTACAACATATACCCACACCAAGCTCCAGTTCGAACTTTACGATAATGCCTCCAACTTCGCAAGACAAGAAAAGAAGTTAGACTAATAAAAGTAATGTACCATTTAAATCTTATAGGGTCCTTTTATCTTGCTTAGTTTTTAGTACGTACTTGAGTCTAGATTTTTGCCCTCTTCTATATAGATACTGTAAATGTAAATTCTGCAAAAAGTGGTCCAAAAGGGATGTTTCCTGGGTAGATAAATGATAATCCGATTTGGTCCGTCAGTTAGATTATCAAAATGTGTTTTCGAAACTATCGAAAATACAATTAATCTCTATAGTTTAATTGTCTTTTCCATAGTTCTCACAAACATTTTCCAAATGATTGTACCGACAAAATTTCATTTTATATGCAGACTGCAGTGAAAATTGCTACGTTTTCCGGGCAAGTTCATGCCTAATTCAAATGTTATTACAGCGAAAATAGCTTTATTTCGAAGTCTGCATTTTGGATAAATGAAACCACTTACCTACCCGTGCTGATACATTACAAACCAGTTTTAATAAACATGAAACTAATAACAATGTGTGTGTCACTAGCGGGGTGCCAATTGAAAATCAGCGCTGGGTGTCTGATGCCCAGCAAATGCTTTCGGTGTCGGCACGCCAAGCGCAGCTCTTCTTGAACCTTGATTGTACTTTTTACTGTTCTTCCCTGTTACTTTGTAATTGTTGCTATTGTGTTGTCTTTTGTCTGTGTCGAATCTATTCAATAATTGTCGAAATGTGGGTTTACAGTGCATCTCTGCCCAACCCCTTCAGGGATTACAGGAGCGACGTTATGTTGAAACAAATAAGCTTCCTTATCCGAATAAACATGAGTACTAAAACAAGGTACAAAACATTTCAGCTGACACAAACATAAGTCCGTTCCGCTCCAGTAAATACTGTCGCTGCTTTGGCTTTGAAATAATGATATTAATATATTATATGAAGAAAGTAAAGTAAATCTACAGAATTCGTAGCCGGAACATTTCCAGCCGTCTCGTCGCAACTCGCAACAGAAGTGTTTATACGTACAACGTTCATAAAAATATAATCCTGTGCGAGTATATATTCAAGTGAAGATACACGGACGTTCTACAGTTATATTTTATTTATGACGGTAGCAATAAAGTATAGAGGTTCATTGCCGGATGGTAACGGAGTAAGCAGAACTATAAGTTGAAGTTTCATCTAAGTCGTAGCTTGCAGTTCACTTAGTAAAATATATGCTTGTGATGGTTTCAAGTAGCCAGACTGTGCAAAAATAAACTGAATTTCTTTATCCAGTTCCTAATTTCCGGTGAGTATTTTTAAATTTCTGCGGTTTTAAAAGGAACGCAATTTACTTATGGCCGGAATCGCGAAGATGGAAAAAGTTTCTAATTTTCCGGAATAAAAAGTACTTTATTCATCACGCATTCAAAGATTCTTCCACTGTAACTTTTTCGTCGTTATTCTCTAAGCCGTTACGATACGATTTGGAAAGAAACTTTGAAGATTCGTTAGCGAGAGTAATATCATTCCATTAAACTACAAGTAACATAAAGCGTTGTACGCAGGAAGAATTGATTTCCTGAAGCACATGCAACTGACCTATTTATTTCTACACGAGGGATATTATAAATATATACTTTCAATCTTCTCGATGTTTATAGGTAAGAGGCAAACTTCACCGTCGAAGAAAATTATGGCACTAGCAACCTGAACGTTAGCATGCAAACTAAATCAGCCACTATAAGTTATGCAAGGCTTTTTGCAACACTTAGGGTCAATTTAGTTTGCGACGGAAGAGAAGGAAACAGAAGGGTCAATTTAGTTTGCGAGGGAAGTAAAGGAAACAATAGCGTCAATGAATATAGTTTGCGACGGAAGAGAAGGCAACAGAGGCGTCAATTTAGTTTGCGACGGAAGAGAAGGCAACAGAGGCGTTAATTTAGTTTGAGACGGAAGAGAAGGAAACAGAAACGTCAATTTAATTTACGACGGAGAAGAAAACAGAAGCGTCAATTTAGTTTGCGACGGAAGAGAAGGAAACAGCAGCGTCAATATAGTTTGCGTCAGAAGAGAAGGAAACAGAAGCGTCAATTTAATTTGCGAGGGAAGTAAAGGAAACAGAAGCGTCAATTTAATTTGCGAGGGAAGTAAAGGAAACAGAAGCGTCAATAAATATAGTTTGCGACGGAAGAGAAGGCAACAGAGGCGTCAATTTAGTTTGCGACGGAATAGAAGGAAATAGAAGCGTCAATTTAGTTTGCGACGGAAGAGAAGGCAACAGGGGCGTCAATTTATTTTGCGACGGAATAGAAGGAAATAGAAGCGTCAATTTAGTTTGCGACGGAAGAGAAGGCAACAGAGGCGTCAATTTAGTTTGAGACGGAAGATAAGGAAACAGAAACGTCAATTTAGTTTACGACGGAGAAGAAAACAGAAGCGTCAATATAGTTTACGACGGAATAGAAGGAAACAGAAGCGTCAATTTAGTTTGCGACGGAAGAGAAGGCAACAGAGGCGTCAATTTAGTTTGAGACGGAAGAGAAGGAAACAGAAACGTCAATTTAGTTTACGACGGAGAAGAAAACAGAAGCGTCAATATAGTTTACGACGGAATAGAAGGAAACAGAAGCGTCAATTTAGTTTGCGACGGAAGAGTAGGAAACAGCAGTGTCAATATAGTTTGCGTCGGAAGAGAAGGAAACAGAAGCGTCAATTTAGCTACTTTCCTGTTTTATTTACCTAGATAATCGATGTCTCGGGGATTCTTTGAAAGACGCGTTTTCGGGTAATTAAGATGTAAAAGGGTAATTGGTTTGTTGAATCAACTTTTTTTTGTATTAAATGAAAAGATCATATATAAGTTTTAATACAAAACTATTTTTAGTTTTTTTTTTTTTCATTGTAATTACAAAGTAAAATCCAATCGAAAATATTTTTTTGAATCCAGTACCGAAAACACCCCGACAGTTTTCCGAACAAAGCCGAGCCCGTGTGACGTCACAACGTCCATTTCTACTCATTATGGCACATAGCTTATACAGTGTTTTGACTTATAACCAATTCCATCTTGTTATTATCGTCAATATATTGATGAATATCGAATACATTGATCATAAATATCGAACCTTAAAAGTTATCGTGCTTGCTTCGCATCATTATGTACGAATATTACAAATAACTCCCCATTATTATGTGATTCGCGCAATACCCAACCTAGCAAACTGTACTATAGTTTTGAGAAATGTTCTATGTCTAACTAGATTCCAATTAGAATATGTTAATTATGTTGTTATCTTGTTCTAATTTAGTATTAGATTCTCATTAATTTCTTAATTTGATCATTAAAGATTGAGAAAAGTAAATTTTTAAGGGAACTTTCGAGCAAAGTTGACATTTTTGTATAATTACGTAACTTGTAAACATGATTTTTTGTTTAGGGAGATATATTCATTATTTTAATTTTAAATGACGGATATAGGCGTAAAACTAATATTTCTGTTTGAATTGTGAAAATCGGTCGACGCATTTAAGAGATATTTGAAAATGTACCGAATTAATATTTTCACGTTTTTGTTCTACAAAGTTTTTTACTGTTTGTAATTATATTATATAGATATTTGTGTTTAATATTATAAAGGGATATGCAAATTATTAAAAATACCGAAAATTTTAAGGATGTTATGCAAAAAATAAATAAAAATAAAGGCTCCACAGATTTCTGGTTGTATAATATTTAGTGGTACCTATGAAGTTTTTTGATATCTAAAGTCGAAGTTGCGCGCCAATCGTATTTGTTAGCTTTTTATTTTACACGAATATCACCTACCCATATGTAACAACAATTACATTATGACAATTATGTTTCTAAATGTAATGTGTACAATGAACAACAATGACAAACACCGGTCGCGGTCCACTATCACGTAATATTCATTACGACTACTTTACTTATGCTCAATTTTTCCAAATCGTCCATCAGATGGATATCTTTTCGAAATTTGCCTCTATGAATCCTTTATCACACATGTCTAAATAAAATTTGCTGTTATAAATAATATTTTTGCACTAATTTTCGGATATTTTTAGTCAATTTACGTGACACTGTACTATAGTGAAATTCCTTGAACGTTATGACGTCACCAACATGGCGACCAATCATGGCCCGTTCGTAGACAGGTGGTTCTTTTTAAAATTTTATCGATTTTCAATTGCTTATAATAAATTGAAAAAAAATATTTAAGAGATTTTTGCAACGACAATATAATTTATGATATGTAAAGATTCAAAATAAATTTTAAAAATAGAACTTTTTTTTAAATTCGACAACCCAATTGTAGAAATAACTTGTAGACTAATGATTATTTGATGAAAATAACATACGTGGAAAAATAGAGGAGCTCATGGCTATATAATAACAACCGCACGGGTCAATCCACAAGGTTAAGCAACGTTTGCCGAAATCGGTCGGGGTATGGGTGACCATCTTTTCAGAACGAGATGCCTGCGTGCCTCGGAAAGTACGATGAAAGATGATCTCTTTGTCGTTACGGTCAGTAAGAGGCCAGGCAATCTGACAACAGTCATGCTTAGGAGTATCGTGTTACCCAGTTACTGGGTAGTGGAGGTCAGATAGGCAGTCGCAGTCGCTCCATGTAAAATACTGGCAATCAGCTGAATCCGGTTAGACTGGAAGCCGAGCCCAATATATATAGTTGGGCAAAAGGCTCGGCAGAATTTATTGATGTGGGGAAAATAGATGTCGCCAACAAATGATGTTCGCTTAGTTAGTTAGTAAAAAAAAGTTAATAAAATCAATACGGGTTTATTGATTTTATTACTGTTTTTAACTGTTTAAGCGAACTAAAAAGATGTAAGCAAAAAATAAACTAATGCTGTGCAGTTGGAGGATACATATTCGCGAGCTGGCTGACCAAAATTAAAAATAACCTCCGACTGCACAGCATGATTTTCTTCTTGTTTACATATTTTAAGGGAAGGTTCATATCTGACGGAACATGCATCGCGTATTATCGGTCGCGTAACGCCAGTACAGACAAATGTATAGAAAAACACTTGACCATTCACACTCAACCGATGATACGTTAGTGCGTCCGATGATACGCTCAACGCATGTTCCGTCAGATATGAACCTTCCCTTAGTTCGCTAAGGTTCGTGGTTATAATTGCAAATCAAATGACTTTTAAACATATAAGTTTTATATATTTTTGTAATCCCTCTAAATTTGATACCCCACTAAATGGATTTCGAAGAAAAAAATTGAATCCCCCACAATATAGCCGCCAAAAGCCGCCATATTCCTTTTTATCTAAGAACACTTGGGCGATCAAGACCTATCTAACGGTGTCTTAATTATAAAACTCCGTCTAGCGGTTTGAAAGATATGAGGTAATATAAAAAAAATACAAACAAAATATACATACATTTAAGTTACGCGCGAAAAACATAATAACCCTTCCTTGGCAGTCGGGTAAAAAATTACTGTTTAAGAAATAAATATATTTTTGTTGTCATATAAATTAAGAATAAATAATATCTGACATCACAATATTAATTAAACCTGTTCAACTTCATAAACTTGCATCTAGTAATTACATTAAATTATTGCAATGTGGATTCCCTACAGAAATCGAAATTGAACTAGCGCCAGCAAAAGCTAACTAGACTTAATTGTAAGAAGTAAAACTTGAAGTGAAATAATAGCGAAACTTTACAATTGCTACAGCTTTGCGATTTTGTACTGAGATTTCTTAAACTAAAATACTGGCGATATTAATAAGTTAATAGAGTACTTCGTCAAGTTAATTTACCGTGTTGTTTAGATTATTACCCGACTGCCGAAGGAGGGTAACGTGTTTATCAGTCCATGTATGTATATTTGTTCCTATGTGGCGTTCCAGAGACCAAACGCGTTGACCGATTTCGATGATACTTACGCCAATCGATTCATCTTAAACCTTATTCTTTTTTTTTTTGGTGGGAAATCATCCAATGACTTTTCCCGCTCGGGTGAAGCGGGGTCGTGTCAGACTTTTACTGACTAAAACCCACCCGTGTTCTTTCAGTTGCTTGCCAGGGCCGCGGTAACTCTCTTTCAAATTTATCCGCGACCCAGACAGGCATCGGCCCTAGCGGACCCCGTCAACTTTTGCTGACATCTCTTTGAGGCGCGCGTGGAACACTACGCGCCGTCGACTCGGGCCTGGTCCTTATCGGACGGCGAGCTACCCATTACTCGCAGTCCGCAAGCCCGCGCCTACGGTGGCCGGGAATCGGCTTGCGACTCCCGACGTCCGGGGCGTGTCCTGCGGTGGCTAGAGGCGTGAGGGCTTTTTTGCTATTTAGAAATTTTTGTGTCGGGCCTTTTTTAATTTAATTTTTACTGTCTACTTATATGTTTTCTACTTTGTTATTTAGTCCAGAATTAGGACAAACACAAAGTAACAGATTAAAAAATCAACCCAGACTGAATTTTGAAGTAAACCTAAGAAATTATGTATTGATTTATTATGTATGGCACTCCAACGATTACGTCGCAGATTTTCTTACGGAAAATTTAATCTATAATAAAATATAAATTTAATTTAATACACACTAATCTGTGCACACCTGAAAGTGAAATTTTTCACGGGTATGCACAGCACTTAATTGTTTATTACCTATAAAATATTAATTAAGTAGTTAAAAGAATGTTATTGTTCGTTTTAAATATAAGAAACTAAACAACAAATTAATTAATCATGGAATAGAAAACAACACCAATTAATTATCATAATAGATTTAATTTTTTTTTAATATTCAAAGCAATGTTTACCGGATTGTGCTCAAAAGGAAGGGTTATGGTTTTAGATTGTGTCTATGTATGTAACCTTGTATTCACCTGCGATCCACCGTATCAATAAAACTATTGTGCCGATTTTGATGAATGCTGTCACACGACAAGTTATTAAGTTATATGAAATTGTATACATTTAAATTTTATTTATGACAGCATACATCTGATTTCTTTAATTTATGACAGTTTATAGTATTTTAATTTATGATATTGGATATATTTAAATTTTTGACATTATAAGCGTTTAAGTTGTGGCATTGGATGCGTTTTAATTTTATATTTATGACATTTTATACCATAATTTATAACATTTTATTCTATTTTTTTTGATTTATGACATTGAATACGTTTAAGATTTTTTTTTATGATAATACGTTCAAATTGTAATTTTAATTTAATTTGTAACATTGTATTATATTAATTATAATTTTGCATGCCTAAATTGGTGGAACACGGTTGACTGCGCATTCACCTAACATCTGGAAGTGTATTTTTATTTACTGTGTCGAGCAATAAATGAATTTGAATTTACATTATATAAGAAAAAAAAATGACGGCTATTACATAAAAAAACTCTGCCGTGTGGGATATGAAATCAAAGAGCAGAAAATTCCAAGTTCAAAAATATAAATTAGTAAAAAGCAAGCGACAAAAACAACTTTACTATACACATTTCAGCGTTTATGAATACTACTAGCGCTATCTATCGGCAGTTCCGAAAATCAATCGTGTCTTTTCCCCCTTGTCGAGTTTTTAACTTAATTTTTTACTAATATTATAAAGAGAAAAACAAAAGTTTGCAAAGGAAAGTACTGGTCCGATTATTAACATTCTTTCAATAAGTGTCATAGTTCAGACTTCTTTCATCATAATCATCATCCGAATTCTTTTAAAATGCAGTTTCTGCAGGCCACGGGGGTGAAGCCGCGGGAAATTGCTAGTGTTACTAATTGTTGATATTGTTAGTTAATAATAGGGTCCCGTTTTTACCCTTTGGGTACAGAACCCTAAAAAGTATATGGTGGCACATGTGTTGGATCATTCGGTCCCCTTCATGATGGTTGAGCTGAGTGGTGTCAATCCCATGTGTCATGTTCGTGAACGGGCGCCATTAGTTGGGATTGGTCATAACTTAGCTGCCTCGGCCTGTTTTTAATTACCTATTTATTGTATTTTAAATTTTTATTTCAATTTTATTGTTTTTTACGTGCACATATTTTTATTTTCGTTCTCACATAAATGTATTTTTTTTTCAACAAGAATGATGTAACCAAATACTTGTAAAACACACTTTTTTATAAGAGTAAGCGTGGAGTTTCTTGTCCGTTCTTCTCCATAACAAGCTACTCGTACTTTTCCGTTTGGACGATATGAATCAATTATTATTACGTTTAAATTTAAATTTTTGGCGTACAAAATTGGCGCTTAGTGGCCTAATTGAATAAAGAAATTTTGATTTTATAACCATGCAATTATATGATGCATGTCACAAGACCGATTGGAGAACTAACCTACGACCCTACCCCAAAGGGTAGGTCATCTAAGCAGTAATTATGCTAAATCGAACTACCCACTTCTAATGCCCACAACACACGCTAGCTCGCAATAACCCCCTTCTGCATAAAAGCCTTATACCTAAACTGGCAATTTAGTCCACTGCCTTCTCACATCATAGACATGAAAATGGTTTATAGTGTTATAAATGTCAAGTTTTTATGAATAAGGGTACACATTTGAGAACGACCATTTTGAGATAACATCTATACGTCTTTATAACAGCGACACTATTTTCTTTTCGAACTTCTTTCAACCGGCACATTTTTATTGCATGATACATAATTTATCTTGTAGTAGACGACAATCTATTTAATACGCAATTATGACACGATATCTTGCGAAAACACCCCGGTTCAAACAGTAAATAGCTAAGACTACCACTCTCGATACAGTCACCTTTCAAACAAAAATCAAAATCAAAATCGATTCATCCGTTTAGGAGCTATGATGTCACAGACAGATACACTAATTCACAGGTACACACGTCAAACTTATAACACCCCTCTTTTTCCATCGGAGGTTTATAAATTAGAAATAATTAAACATTATTTTTGCCATCTTAAATCCAATGAGTCGGAGTAAAGCATCAATGAATTGAATCAGTGACTCTTTTAATAAATTAGAACACAGGTGCTGCCATCTCTTGGGGATATATTGAAAATTTCGTGTGGGTTACTTTTTTGTTTTATATTTTAATGAGGTTCATTGATTCCTTTTACGCATCACGCTCACTTGGGTACTGAACAGATAGTCACACTTGCACGGCAAAAATCGCCCTTATCGCTACGTCTTAAGGTTGCCCTAGTCGGCGGCACGAACTTTTTATGCGCGGGGTTAAAATGCATGCTATCTCATCCGACAATACGTGCGATAGAGATAGATGCTGTGATGAGCAGTAAGGAGCTAGTTCGCGTGCACTTTTGCAATTTTGTAGCGAAATGGATGATGATTTAAGACGAAAACGAGCGCGTAAAGTTTTATAAACAGACCTTTGGGAATATGGATATCATGCAAAAACTACTAAATATATCTGTTAAAAATAAAATTATTTGCATTGTTGAACTAATAATCTAACCCTGTATGGTGACTGTTTTGCAATTTTTCTTCTTCTTATGGTACCTATTTATTTGGGCCCAAAGATGGGTTAAAATTAGTGTGCAAATATGGAACTGTCGACGCTTATAACTTTTTTGTTTCCTTACAGGGCAAGATAATGATGAGACAAATTGATATCATTTTTTATTCAAGTACACTGACAAACAGTAATCGCCAGACTGCGTTTGTATAGACCGACCGACCGACCGATCGACTAGGGCCAGCTTAAAGAGCCTGTCCATATCAAATTGTTACCACTGACGGCAGTTGACCGTACAGGCCGAAAAAGCTTATGCCATTGATATTAGTATGAGTAAGAACAAGATTAACTATGCTATTTCCGCCCTTAATGTAATTATTAAATTGTCGTATTTTATCATAACCTTCCGCAAACGACGCGTGAAGATATTTTGAGGATTTTTTTTGGGGATTCATGACACAGGATTTTTGTTCATGTTTGAGTTGCCAGTAACGTGTAAAATTTGTGAAATATTCGCCATTGTTGATTTTGTTTTTCAGAGTCTAGTGGTCTAGTCCCATAAAAACTTTGAGTTATGTTTCACGCAACAGGAGTTGTGGCGCATTTATAACAACCGATGCGATTACCCAGAGCAACACGTATAGTTCTCGCCAAACTTCTTGGCCGCCCTAAAGTTGGCTACAATGGCTGCGCAGTAGTAAATCTCATACAAACACAGCTCCGTTTCGTGCCGTGCGTTTTGGAAAGCCAACTTCAGGGCGGCCCAGAAGTTTGGCGGGCACTATATATACAGTAATGCATACTCCATGCTGATTATACCAAGCCCTATGCAGTCCACGGTTCAGCACACATCGCATAAAATCACATTGATGCTCTGACGTAGACTACAAACGACTGCACAGTAGTAAATCTCAGACTAAAACCGCAAAACATCATAGGAAAATCTGGTTTTAGAGTAGCAAATTTATTTGACGCAAGATTTTCCCTTCATCATAATCATTTATGCCGAAAGACGTCTGCTGCTCTCATAAGCCTCCCACAAGCATCGTCACATCAAACGGTCTTGCGCTTCACGCATCCATCAGATTTCCGCGGCCATCACCAGGTTATCAGTCCACCTAGTAGACGACCTTCCAAACCTGCGTCTTACGGCAGAATTCGCTTAGTAAAAATAATTTGACTGACCTTCAACATAGTTAGTATCTTCTGCGACAGCTCGTAGTCAAAGTTGGTGTACTTGGAATCCGTCATATCGTATATGAAGACCAGGCCGGCTCGCTGTGTCTCTACCGACTGTAGCGCCACGTCCAATTGGTACACCACACCCTGGATGACATAGAAAACAATTAATGTATTGTAAGAATTAGGCATGGTCTGATAGCAAGGGTTCTTAGAGGAGAAGGGAACCAGATTATTACAAACAAGTTAACGGTGTCCTTGGGATCAGTGCTCTCGGCAACATTATTCTTGCTGCACATTAATGATCTGCTAAAACCCGGAACCTTTGGGTACGCAGACGACAGCACTGTTGCTGAGAGATACGTGTCCGGCGCACGTGCTACTGGGCCTCAGATGTCGGTTTTTATCGGTTACGTTTCGGGGGGTGTGCTACAGAACTGCACAATTTGATTCCTCCTAGCCCTTTACATCATCGGACTACAAGACGTAAGGCCAATCGCCATCGGTGCATGGTGGACATCCCACCCATACGGACAAAGCGTTTTGCTAATACTTTCATTGTGCGCACAGCTAAGGACTGGAATTCACTGCCGGGGTCTTTGTTCCCTGATAGCTACAACCTTGGGGTCTTTAAGTTAAGAGTGTATAGGTTACTTCAAGGTTAGCGAGCTTGACCGTAGACCACATCATCGCTTACCATCAGGCGAGATAGTGGCCAGATGCGTCCTATCGAAAAAGAAAAAAAAATGGGAAATTCTATATTTTTATTCGCGAACTTTACCATTTATTCATATTCGTTTATTTACGGTCTACAATATTATCATCATCAGCCTACTGCAGCCCACTTCTCACCAACTTAAAACAAGGCACTTGATGAATGATAAACAGAGGTCATAATAAACGATAAGAGTCGTTTTATTTAGGATCTCCACAGCTATGAATTTTCGAGTATCATATAACATCAGACATAATTGTCCAAAAAACTTCGAGGAAAGAACATCGGGCGTTTTTTACCCGATTTTTTAAAAGTCGCGAACATAAACCAAAACATTTTTAAATGATAGTGTTTGCAATCATATTTAATATTGTGTAGTTATTTTGATTCACAATAATGGGAAAATGGAAATAATTAGTAAAATGAAAATCATATTTTAAGTTGACTATTTTTCCTAATTACTAAACTACCGCTCAGTAAGTTAAAATATCACTCCGTGGTATTTTTGTAAACCCAATCATACTAAATCCGTCAAGTTGATGTGCATGTTTCGTTCTCACTCTCGCCCATAGTCCTAAAACTGGTTTATGTTGCGCTCGCGCAGGTAGCTAGCTTATCTTACTACATCGCAGTCCTTCTTCCGCTAGATGCAAACAATCCCGAATTAAGAGATTTCCCACAATTGACTTACGACGAGCTACTTTTATTTACCTTGGGAATATACCATTTGAAACTGGCCAAATCTTATTGCCACGAACACATGCGGCCAAACGGAGTGTATATAATGGAATTATACCATCGCAGAGAGTTGGTAGAAAATAAAATATTAATACGAGGCAGAATACAGTCCCGTCACATAAGAGCAAAACGCTATTATACATATCTACTAATAAATCCGGCATTGCAGGGAAGACAAAGCCTCGAGGGCTATTACTGTTCCTGTATACACGGCCGCCGCACTGTTGGGAGTTGCGCGCACATCGCCAGTGTGGTATACTTTTTATCTTGGGCTGTATATCAAGACGAATTTCACACACCTGCGGCGTTTTTAGACGAAACTATTTTAGATTTAGATGCAGCAGAATAAAAGTTAAGAGAAAAATATGTTGTTTTAATTATTTTTGATTCCCTTTTTCCTCTTCAATGATTGCCCAAAAACATTTATAAATATTTTTTAAATGTCCATTTTCTCCTTATTGCCACGACCCACAGATATGGGAACTATACCATTGTAAACTAGATTTAATTGCCTATCCACCGTACCTAATTTTATTTTTGTTCGCCGTAGGTAACTGTCCCATACAAAAATGCCCGATGTCCTTTCCTACGGCCTTGCTAGGGACAGAAAAAAAATCTTTGCACCAAAAAGATAATTTTGGAAAAAAACACCATGATTAATTTCTTAGGGCAATACACTATTCTAATAATTTTGTGGAATATCCTTTTAGGATTAATTAATTAGGGATTTGTTTTCCTCACAAATAGGCACATTATTTTTTAATATGGGTAGTTTGTTACCCATACATCTATATATATAAAAGAAAGTCGTGTTAGTTACTTCACTTATAACTCAAGAACGGCTGAACCGATTTAGCTGAAAATTGGCAGGGAGGTAGTTTAGAGCCAGGAGAAGGACATAGGATACTTTTTATACCGTTTAGGGTAGGGTAGGGTAGGGTAGGTAGGGTAGGGTAGGTAGGGTAGGGTAGGTAGGGTAGGGTAGGTAGGGTAGGGTAGGTAGGGTAGGGTAGGTAGGGTAGGGTAGGTAGGGTAGGGTAGGTAGGGTAGGGTAGGTAGGGTAGGGTAGGTAGGGTAGGGTAGGTAGGGTAGGGTAGGTAGGGTAGGGTAGGTAGGGTAGGGTAGGTAGGGTAGGGTAGGTAGGGTAGGGTAGGTAGGGTAGGGTAGGTAGGGTAGGTAGGGTCGGTAGGGTAGGGTAGGTAGTGTAGGATAGGTAGTGTAGGGTAGGTAGTGTAGGGTAGGTAGTGTAGGGTAGGTAGGGTAGGGTAGGTAGTGTAGGGTTGTTAGGGTAGGGTAGGTAGGGTAGATGAATGTTTGGTGTTTTTATGGCAAAACAAAGTTTGCCGGGTCAGCTAGTTACGAATATTTTAAATTAGATCGGCAAATGTTTTTTTTACAATTACATAAATAAAACTACAGATAGGAATTAAACAGCTAAGTGCGAGTTAGTTTAAGATCTACCCGACCAATTAGTTTATGTACGTTATCATTATTTGCTCTAAGAAGCAAATTTACTTCAATAGCAGTTCAATATACATAGTTCCTTTAGTAATATCGAGAACTCGAGAACCCACTTTTTAACTTTACGGAAACCCCGATTGAGATCAGTTCCCGCGGGACTATGTAGAAGAACGCGAACATCGACCTCCCACAAGATCGTCAATTCCAGTCCCGTTAATAGACTCTGCCAATTTCCCTAGGGAGTAAAAACTCAAGACCTAACCTAGGTTATAGGACCTAGGTCCAATATTAGATAACAACGTTTTGAGCTTATATTTAAAAATATTATAGTTTGAGCAATATTTTCTCTCATTTAAATACCGGTACTGGAACGAAATTTTAATACTTTAGCATCAAAATTATAATTTTTCCGTGACAATTTCAAGGCTGATTTGATGAAGAAGAGAAAGCAAATAATATCAATTTAAATAAAAGCGTCTATCGACTAATTATATCATTGAAAATTAGTAGATAGCTAGAATGAGGATGTTGATGTTGTAATATGTATAATTGCTTGACATACAAAAACAAAAGGGTTTTTAAGTCGACCACAACAATAAAACTTTAATCTTAAACCAACAAATTATGCGTCATTTGAATAACTTATTGTTCATTCAATACCTATGCATTATCAACTGTGGTTAGACTGTATGTAATATGTACATATTTACCATGTACGGTAGCTGGTGGGCGAGCACGGCCTACTGTACTAGGCTTGAGTCACACTTTTTATCAAACTTTGGGAGCAAAAACCGTGATAAAATGCTTGACTCTTACGTTTCATACAGAAGGATTTTATTTAGAAAAATGTGCGGATCAACCAAAAAAAAACCGACCAAGTGCGAGTCGGACTCGCACACGAAGGGTTCCGTACCATTATCGCAATACACTGCAAAAAAAAAACACGTTTGTTGTATGGGAGCCCCCCTTAATTTATTTTATTTTAATTTAATAATTATTATTTTTTGAAGAGAATATACAACTAAATATTCTGTGAATATTTCAAGCGTCTACCTGTTGCCGTTATTAATATCGAGCAAAAAACGGCAAAAATATCACGTTTGTTGTATGGGAGCCCCCCTTAAATATTAATTTTATACTGTTTTTAGTATTTGTTGTTATAGCGGCAATAGGAATACATCATCTGTGAAAATTTCAACTGTCTAATTATCACGGTTCATGAGATACAGCCTGGTGACAGACAGACAGACAGACAGACAGACGGACAGCGAAGTCTCAGTAATAGGGTCCCGTTTTTACCCTTTGGGTACGGAACCCTAAAAAAGAGTCTGTAAATGAATCTTACTACAAATAAAAATGCGAAAGTTTGAGGAATGGATGGATGTTTGTTACTCTTTCACGCAATAACTTCTTAGCGGATTTCGAAGAACACACATTGGTGTTATTACGATATTGGGGGAAGTACATCACCCAATATCGTGTCGTATCATGGATATTATGTATATGTAGTGAATTGTGGACATTCCACCCATACGTACAAAGCGTTTTGCGAATACTGTCATTGTACGCTCAGCTAAGGAGTGGAATTGCACAACCTTGGGGTCTTTAAGTCAAGAGTGAATAGGTTACTTCTAGGCAAGCGTACTTCACCGTCGACCACATCATCACTTACCATCAGGCGAGATAGTGGTCAAACGCGAGCCTATCTATAAATAAATAAATAATAAATAGTACTAATTCCGTGCGGGTGGCTGCTTGTATAATATAATGCAAAAAAAAAAGTTAATTCAAAATATCAAAAAACCCGACTGCTTGAAAAGCGAACTGAAAAGACGTAAACAAGGAGAAAATTATGCTGTGCAGTCGGAGGATACATATATTCGCGACCTGGCTGACCAAAACCAGATGTATCCTCCGACTGCACAGCATAATTTTCTCCTTGTTTACGTCTTTTCAGTTCGCTTTTCAAGCAGTCGGGTTTTTTGATATTTTGAATTAACTTTTTTTATTTATGACTTTTTAGTAACTTTTTTTCGAATTAGGTACATTTAAACATATAAGTGTTATACATTTTTGAAATCACCTCTTAAAGCCCTTTATTTTGATACCCCACACGATAGGTTTGGTAGAAAAATAATATTTGGGCCCCCACAATATGGCACCCAAGAACCGCCATTTTTCTATTTTACAATTTTAATGTAGCCAGTGACACTCGCGGGGTTAAGACGAATCGATTGACGTAAGAACCATCAAAATCGGCCCACGCGTTTGGTCTCTAGAACGCCACATAGGAACAAACATACATACATACATACATACATACATACATACATACATACATACATACATACTTACATACATACATACATAGACTGATAAACACATTACCCTCCTTCGGCAGTCGGGTAAAAATAGCTCACTTTACGGTAGTCGGCTTACTTGGGCATAAGATTAGGGGTTCAGTTATAACCACCATAACCCTTTTTAGTTAGTCTTCCCAATCCCACTTCTGAAAAAACTCAGACATGGGATAATGCGATTTGATCCATTATTTGGATTTCTAAGCAGTTTTAAAAGAATCTCGGCTTTAATTAAATTCAATCGACCTTTATCTTAGTGGCTTGCCATGATGTAGTATTTCTTAGGGGCAATCAGAGCAGGCTCTTTAAGCGCAATTTATCGGGCGGCAGACATGTCCTGCCCAATCCCATGCTATGTGCTAGCCTTTTTTAGCCTGTGTTTTACAGAGTGTCCTGAAGTACTAATACACAGTAGGGTCTAATTAAAGGCCATATCTAACTTTTACTATTTTGATCGCATTTTATCATAATTAATATTTATATTTACCTGTAACGTTATCTGATGTGTTGTCAGCGTAGGAAAATGTTTGTTTGCTGTAAAAACTGCGATCGCAGCACCGGTCGCGTCACGTGATGGCTGCAAAAATATAAATAAACCTCATTTAATTTCGAATTTACCTGTTTCATAACTTTCTATTTTGGTTAATAGGATAAGTCATGCATGTAATCATTATAATAACGATTATAAAATTAATGCAAGGTAATAGCCTAACTGCAATTCATCTATCTGCTATCCTTCAGTTTTATTAACTTGTTTAGCCACGGATCGAACCCGCTACTGTCTAGTTACAGTGGTTCTAAAGTGCGGTTGGTTTCATAACAATCACATCACATCATCAGCCTATTAATGTTCTCTCTGCTGGGACACAGGCCTCCTGTCTGTGAGAGGGGATGGGCCGTTATCCACCACGCGGGCTCAGCGCGGGTTGGTGGATGTCACATGTCTTCGAATTTTTGGATCTAGGACATGTCGGTTTCCTCACGATGTTTTCCTTCACCGTTTTGAGAGCAGTGGTGATGAAATCATTTACACAAAGTAAAGCGGCTGCCTGGGCTCGAACGCAACACTGGGCCACCACTGCTCTCAGCTGCGTTTCCGTGGGAGTACAGGCATAAAAAGTAGACTATGTCACCCGGGGATAGTGTAGCTTCCCAACGGTGAAAAAATTGAAATCGGTGCAGTAGTTGTTAAGTTTATTCGTTACATAATAAAATACAAATCATCCCTCTTTATAATATTAGTATAGATTCCGCTGCTGTACATAGGCTTCCCTAGGCTAGGTCCTGTGCGACTCGCATCCACCGGATTCCTGCAGCAGTAACCAGGTTGTCGCTCCACTTAGAGGGAGGTCTTCTAACGCTGCGTCTTCCAGTAATGCGGTACTGGTTTTACAAATAACTCTGTATAACTTACCAATATAGTAAATTTTCCAGTGTCTAATTCTGACTTGAGTGGGTCTTCGAAGGGCTCGAACTTGTTGAGCCCCTCGCGGCGGCGCGTGGCCTCGTGCTGCCGCCACAGTGCGTGCGCGCGCGCCACATCGAACTTGCGCGCCAGCAAGAACTTGATCGCTGTGGCGCGCGACACGCATGCCGCTCCTGATTCGCTCAACGCGTCCAAAAACGCCTTCGTCGCCTGTAAATAATCCCACAATTTCAAATTGTTATTTAACATTATATAGATGAGACAATATTAATACATCAATATTCGGCTACGTTTCGTACTGACATCTTTGTCATAAATTTTGACAGAATAGCATAATAATAACAAAATTACAAGGATGTACCCGTAGGAATTTAAGGAAACTCTGGATGATCGCCTCCTCCATCTCTCTATTCCTCCATCTCTCTGATCTGCTAAACCACTGTTGATTCATTCTTGTTTTTACGCACGGTTCATAATTATTAAACAAGTACTCAGATTTCGCTACTCCGTCACACTTTCATCGCGACAGTTCATAGGGCCTCGACTCAAAGCGGATCTTGACAGCCGAGCCAATCTGAATCCAAAGTTACAATTTAAGGCTCCCGTAAACAAGTGCAACGCGACCATTCGAGAATAAAATTAACCAACGACCATTTTCTACAGATAATATACCCGTATTCAATCCGCCTGACTGCGGAAGCCTTCAGCATTTAGCTCAGTAAAAGTAAAGTTCTGAAGAGAAAATTGTCGTTACATACTTTTAAAACTACTGTGCGCATTAATTGTTCAAGGAGGCTTAAGATGCAGAAAATCAATATCAACTTGAAATCACATATCAATAATATGACCATTCTTACAAGCAGGGGATTAAATGAGCCTACATATGCAACAAAATAATACAATTAGGTATTTCTATCTGTGAATGAGCTTGTTACTAACAATAGGAAGAAGTGTGAGTTGCATACACATAAACAATCAAGTATACACTTATAGTCGGAAGGTAACAGAATTAGATAACCGATATGCCAGGTTCTATTCTCGTCTCCGTGTCAGAAGAAGAGCGCATTAATTAGTACATCACTGGTGCAAGTGTGAAGCGAACGTCGAAAACAAGAGGCAATAGGGGACACTCGAGCACTGAGCGGATGGGATGCGGTGGAACCGTTGCATATGTATATCGATGCAAATAAGACGGGTGGGACGAGGCGGGTTAATTCTTCCGGGATGTGTTTCCTGTGCGGGCGCGGATGAACCCGGGCTCCGAACATTAGTATGAGCGAGCACGCGCACAACACCAACCAACTTGGGGGCCTCCACCTTACGTCACGACAATACACAACAGACCTATTGCCAAACACGCGCACTTAGCACATGCTCGTTTAATTAAGACCGTAACAAGTTCTCTATACGCTTAAATATTTATTTCCTATTTTTTATGAAAAAAAAAGGAAATCACTATTCACACAATCTAGTTGTGAGACTCCTATGTCTAACAGGGATAATACTCAAATGAAGAGGTTTAGAAAACCCCAAAGTAACTTCGACGTTTTCCTTCAAAACTAGTCCGAATTTATTGTTCAGGCTCGTATTATTTTCCACTTAGCAGACCGCAAAGATCACTCAGTATTAAAATGGCGGTGTTCAACTTTAACTAGAGCTAAAAAATACTATTATAACTCTTGACATTTTTAGGGTTCCATACCCAAAGGGTAAAAACGGGACCCTATTACTGAGACTTCGCTGTCCGTCTGTCTGTCTGTCTGTCTGTCACCAGGCTGTATCTCATGAGAAAACCATGATAGTTAGACAGTTGAAATTTTCACAGATGATGTATTCCTGTTGCCGCTATAACAACAAATACTAAAAACAGTATAAAATTAATATTTAAGGGGGGCTCCCATACAACAAACGTGATATTTTTGCCGTTTTTTGCTCGATATTAATAACAGCAACAGGCTTGAAATATTCACAGAATATTTAGTTGTACATTCTCTTCAAAAAATAATAATTATTAAATTAAAATAAAATAAATTAAGGGGGGCTCCCATACAACAAACGTGATTTTGTGTGTTAGTGTTTTGCGATAATGGTACGGAACCCTTCGTGTGCGAGTCCGACTCGCACTTGGCCGGTTTTTAAAGGAACTATGTTTAAAGATCTTAAAAATCAAGTTTTAGGGTTAGCTTATTCCTATTTGCTAAAGTAGTGTATAGGTGTGGACGTGGAGGCTACCGAGAAAATAATACATGTGGAAACAGGAAAGAAGGAAACAGTAAGATCAGACAGACGATAAGTAACTGCAGAAGGGCAAAATCATGATTGACAAAAAAACGTTACAATAAAGATCCCATAAATTAACCCACACTCTTTCAATTTCAGTTATTCCTCAATTGCTCAATTCATTGGACTATTGGGGAGACTCATACAACAACATGAAATAAAAGTATCATGAGACAGACATCAGGGTTCACAGCACAAGTTAAAAAATTAAAGTTAAGTAACCATATTTCGCACTTAAACAATACATAAATTCTCACAATAACTTGTTTGTTTTTACAGTTATTGGTAACACACTAGTCGACTAACTGATATTACGCATATAGATCGCGTAATATAAATAAAAACAATGCCTGTAGCGTAGGATCGCACGCACGATCGCACGAAGGCGGCCCCGACTCGCAACTGTCAAACCGAGTACCGACTAAAGGTAAATTGAATGGAATGAATAAGGCAAAACCGGGCTCGACCCAATGATAACGGAATACAACTGACTGACGACTGTGCGTCGAACAAATAATAACAATCATATTGTTAAACGACTCACACAACAACTTTAATAGATATTATCAGTATCGGAATTGAGGAAAAGCAACATGCCCAAAATTTTACATAACACGTGTCGACAACCAAGAACAATCCATGATAGAAAGCACGTAGCAGCGATGATTCCGTTTGTCATTAGATTATGAAGAACCTTGTATCTCTTACTTATACGGGTTACTGATATATTGTACTTAGTAGCTGCGGATGATAGCAGTTCTTAGGAGGAACAGTACATGTCAGAAGTAATGCCCTTTTTTTTGGTGATATCCTCATGGATACCCACCGTCTGGGTACAGAGGGTTATGTCGGTTTCCATCCGACTAATAAACTAGTTCCTACCGCTACCACAAAATGATTACAAATGTAGTCGGTGTTGGGTTTCTCTCTCTGGTCGGACCCCCATGTCTGATGATCGTGGTCAGCACTAGGGTTGCATCTGCAGCGGATGATCTGCCTCCACCGGTTTCTGTGCAGCGCACTTGGTCGGTTCATCTTGTTGGTAAACAACCCCACGGTCTTTTGCCTTCAGTGTTCCCAACCACAATCATATTTTCCAAATTTTCATCGCCTCTGCGCAATGTGTGGCCGAAATACGATAGAATTGCTTTTGTTCAGGAACGCCCATCGTAGCAAATTCAAAAGTTTTGTACCATTGCACGCATTCAAAAGCTTTTGTGTAGTCGATAATCATTTAGGTAGTCGATAAACATTAAGTATTTGCTCCGGCGTTCCCCTGCCCTTAACGAAACCTGTCGGCTTAAAAAGTAGTTAAATTACAAGGATCTTAATCGCATGAAATATTAACGCTATGTCCTGTTATCCTGTAATATCCACAATATTTTGAAGAGCCCTTCTTATGTTAAGTTATAAACACCGATCCCGTCCAGTCTTTAGACCATCTTCTAGTATTCCAGGTGGCATTGCAGAGTTCTATTGATAGCCTTTGTGCCTCGTTGACCTAGGTTTTTTTTTAATTTCGGCTGTAACAGCATCTTTACCCGGTGATTGCCTGCACTTAAGAGCTTTGATGGCATGCTCAATTTCTGATGGTAGGATATCAGATTCTTCTTTCACCCATGTAATATTAGCGTTCGTAGGTTCGCCCGTGTCATATAACTCTGCGCAGTATTTTTTCCAGCGTTCTAACACTTGAGCCACATTTGTAAGTAGACACCCGTCTTTATCTACCATGGCACAGGTTCTCGGTGTACGCGTTCCAGTCAACTCTTTTACTTTTTGAAAAATATGTCTGGTTTTGTTTTTCGTTAGTGCTGTTCGAGATCGAGACAGATTCAGTTGATCATATCATAATCTTTCCGACAGCTTAGTTGGACATGGCGGCTCAGTTCTGTATACCACTGCTGATCTTCAGTTGAATATATACCGTTCTCCTTCTTAAGTTCACGTCTCTCAAGGATGGGTTGTCTCAGGAATGATGAAATCTTTCATAACGGGTTTCGCCAAGTTTGTTATCCCTAGCAGTTTCCTCTATTATCCTTTTGGAATATTCCCATTTGCTGTCACTGTTTGTAATATCCAGTCATGTAATTTGGAATGTCTCTCATGACCAGTCATTTCATTTGGAATGTCTCTCATTCTTCGCTCAAATACCTTCGCTAAAGCCACTGATGTTTACGCTTTGCATATTTAGAACTAAATTAGGTTTCTGTATCGTATTCAGCCGCATTTGAAATGATGCTACAAGAAGCTGGTGGTCGGAGCCGCATACAGCACCATGGCAAGTTGTGGCGTTGATCACGGAGCTTCTCAATCGCGTCCCTACTAATTTGTATTATATTTGATTCCTTGTCACCACGGGATATCCAGGTGTATAATCTACAGATATGATGTTTGAAGCAGGTGTTGCTGATAGGAAGATTTGGTGGGTGGGTTGGGTTTATGCATGGTTAAAAGGCGACAGCGAACATAGAGAAACTTTGACAATGATGAAGGGGATTTAGGATTAACATTGTTAAGACGAAATTTTCCTAACAATTTTATGTATTTAATGTTATGTTATCTTTTAGCCAAACGCAAAAATTGTATTTTTTCGTTTGGTCATGATGCTTGTGGGATCAAGAACACGAACTGTAAAGATACTTCCTGAGCAAATGACGTCACCGATCTCTGGAGTTATTACAATAAAGCCGTGCAACCTAGATGACCAATTGTCTCATAGGTATAATTAATTACACCTGGCGTGTTTAAAAAGTTATTTGGCGTATTTTAACACTTAAGAATAAAAATAAATAATTTTCGTTCCTCTTTGTTATCTTTAATAGCAGTAAATAGGCCAATAAAAAACCTATGTTTTGTTGCCATGCTAAAATTGGCAAAATGGATCACTGCACATTCTAGAGATCTAATATTTGTAAATTAGTTTGGGAAAAAGGCGTGAGTTTATGTTATGTTAGTTTGGGCAGACACAGTCGATAGTCTCGGAGAATTGTATCACATCCTTTAGATGTACCTTATGTCTGTTACGGAAAGGAACCCGGAAGAGACGAGTTCATTGTGCGTGCATGGTGTTCCAATTACAGGTGGAAAGTGAAAACAAACAACGAAAAAGTATTTAACACGAAGCGTTGCAAAGCTAAATGCTATTGTTTACCGAGTAATTGTTGTTTTTCTGCTTCAGAAGGCATCTGTGTTTACGGCTGGATCTACTTTCGTCTTCTGGTATATCTTGGGCAGCTGCAGAAGTACCTACAGAGTTTAATTTTTAACCCCCGACAGAGGGGTGTTATAAGTTTCACGTGTGTTGCTGTGTATCTGTGTATTTGTGGCATCGTAGCGTCCAAAAGGGTGACCCGATTTTAATTTAGTTTGAAAGGTGATTTTGTCGAGAGTGTTCTTAGCTATGTTTGAATAAAATCGGTTCAGCCGTTCAAAAGTTATGGGCGTTTCACTGTTTGAATCGGGGTGTTTACGCAAGATATCGTGTCATAATTACGTGTTCAATAGATGGCCGATCGTAGCGTATCTACTATGTACTAGATAAATTATGTAGCATGAAATAAAAATATGTCGGGGGTATTTAAAATTTTGAAATTTTACTTGTGTTACGTTAATTAAGTTTCAAATCGATCTATCAAAGATGTTCGTAATGAATAAGATGATGACGTAATACTTGTCTTATTAACTAACGACTACTGCGAACTCAACGCTCGCTCACAATCATCTCCGCGTTATTCGTTCCTAAAATGGCAATTCTTGGAACAAGTCACACCTGAGCAAACCTCAGATTACAAGAGCACATTATAATGTGAACATAAGCCCACACCGCTGCATGATATTCGCAGTACGAAGTATCTTCATCATTCAAGTAGTTTTACTTAGAAAAACACTCATCTACAAGGTAGATGTATAATTGCTACCTGCAAACACATACTACACTAACATTTGATCGAAATCTGCGGTATTGTGTTACTATCAGCTCCCAGCGTTTAGTTTTACACCAAACACCTAAGTATAAAAATAAATAACTTTATTTTTGGAAGTCAGTGTCCATAATGCAAAAAATTGGTACCTACCATGGACACCGACTTCCAAAAATAAAGTTATTTTTCACTTTGTAGTTTTTTTATTTGGAAGTCGGTAGTATTTATTTGTAAAAAAGATTTTTTATTTTTATCTTTTTAGTTGTATCTACCAAATAGGCATGTTGTTGTTTGTTGTTGTAGTTGTTGTTTGTAGTAAGGTACCTATAACACCAAAATAGATAACCCGAATATCATGAAACTTGAACATAACCGGTGAAATGAGAGATCTGCGTACCCCTTTAGAGCGTACTGGCGTGATGTTATGTTATGAAATGATATGAACAATAAACGGACATGCGGTTGCAGTAATCCCGAGAGATTTTCCGTTATTTATTGAAGAGTTCTGTTGTATATCTCCGAAGTTCTTCATCAGATCTTCACCAAATTAAAATGGGACCAATTTCGGAACAGTGTGTTCTTTCAAACAAAAATAATTTTCAAAATCGGTCCACAATTGACGGAGATATTGGGGAACATACATAAAAAAAACATACATAAAGTCGAACATAGAACCTCCTTTTTGTTAAGTCGATTAAAAATGTAATAATCTGTATGTGAAAGTCAAAACTGATTCAACGAATAATTATGATAGCCGAGCTAGAACCTACGGGATACACAAGCAGTTTGGCGTACAAACGTCTTTATAGTAAATAGACTTCAGGATGTACAGATACACAAACAATTTACCCATATACTCTAATAAGATACAACTGATAGGGTGGGTAGCAATTGTTTATTGAGAAACGCTGTGAGTCATGCAAAATGAGTATCACACAGATATTCACATATAGATCACGTACAAGTACGTAGGTATGGAAACGTGCGGACTTTGTGTCAATGACACTGCGGGGATAAAAGATCCTGTGTGGCCCAGACAACGAGAATACTAGGGCTCCGAACCATATCGTAACCGACAACGGGCATGCTTCCTTGAACACATTGTAGTGCTTTACCAACAAGCACATACCTGTGCTCTTATTTCGTTACATAGAAACAAAAAAAAAACTAAATACCCGACTGCTTAAAAAGCAAACTAAAAAGACGTAAAAAAGAAGAAAATCATGCTGTGCAGTCGGAGGATACATATTCGCGAGCTGGCGAACCAAAACCAGATGTATCCTCCGACTGCACAGCATGATTTTCTTCTTGTTTACGTCTTTTTAGTTTGCTTTTTAAGCAGTCGGGATTTTTGATTTTTTTAATTAACTTTTTTTATTTACAACTTTTTAGTTATTTTTTTTTAGAATTAGGTACATTTAAACATATAAGTGTTATATATTTTTGAAATCGCCTCTTAAAATCCTTTATTTTGATACCCCACACGATGGGTTTGGAAGAAAAAGATTTTTTATTTCGCCACAATATGTCGCCCAAAATCCGCCATTTTTCTATTTTCCATTTTTTTTTTTTTTTTACTTTGTATAGGCCTGTGCTTGACCACAATCTCACCGTGGTCAGTGATGATGTGGCCGATGGTGGTAAGCACACAAAGCCTAGAAGGGAACTGGCTCTCAAGTGCTGCTGTCGGAACACACCGGAAGGTGCTTGGCGACAGATTTTCAACTTGAGGGTGGTTGCCAGCCAGGCGGGTACTACAAAGTACCCTACCACCGTGCTATGGTTTCCTCACGATGATTTCCTTCACCGAAAGCTCAAGCTCATTGTAGGATTCGAACCCGCGACCTTCGTCTCGGTATCCGACGTCACTACCACTGAGCTATCATCGCCTTAATTTATTCAGCAATTTTAATGTAGCTAGGGCACTCGCAAGGTAAAGACGAATCGATTGACGTAAGAACCATCAAAATCGGCCCACGCGTTTGGTCTCTAGAACGCCACATAGAAACAAACATACATACATACATAGACTGCACAAATCATAAACGGCATTACCTCATAAACGGATTTAACTCATAAACGGCACAAATATGTGGATGTCTCTAACTATTCTCAATCTCATTTTTACTTTTTTTCTTTCTTTTAATTAGACTTTTTACAATGATTTCAATAATCTTTATAGCCCTTTGCTATGAATAGTTACAGCACTGATAACAACATTTGTGCCACATGTTAAATTTAGTCTTGTTATATATTTTTATTTATTTTTTCCTTTGTATAGATTCTTTTACTGATTGTTTTGTGAATGTGTGAACATTGTAGGCCTTCTAGATTTCTAGACGCTTGTTAACATTTGTTTACTCTCTCGTTTATACAATTTTTTTTTAGTTTCTTACGACTTATTGTCGGGCCTACGTTGTCCCCCCATATCTAAGCACTAATACTGTAACGTGGAAATATTGTAAAAACAAACCATTTTTTTTAAAAGAGTAACCGTGGAGTTTCTTGCCGGTTCTTCTCCACAGGAAACGACTAACCCGAACCGTGCACCTTTTGTCGACGTTTTATAAGTGCCCATGTAGGCCTATGTGAAATAAAAAACATTTGATTTTGATTTTTGACTGATAAACACATTACCCTCCTTCGGCAGTCGGGTAAAAACGCGACACCTTTTCGGAAGACAGAAGCTAGAGCTTCTAAACTAGTTTCATTCACGTGGCTAACAAATATGGTCACATCAAAAATCTCTTGCTGACTGCTTTTAGAACAAATAAGAGGAACGTGGGCAGTTGAAGTGACAGAAATGCGTTAGTCTAATCCTCGATACACTGCGATTCAAATAGGACTTATTCCTATCAAGTCAAACAGAACTGTAAACTGATGTAAGACGATGGCCGTCAATAGGGCTTGTACTACAAAGATACCTGTTCAGACAGGTAAACACGAAATAAGTATAAAAAACGCATTATTGAAGAGTGACGATTTCATCACTAATTGATGAAGAGGGAGAGAAAGACCATATTGCCACAGTGTTAGCAAAAAGAAGAGAAAAATATAAAACAAAGTTACTTCGTCTCTTTTCTATATTTTCTGCCTCTAAACTTCTTGAAGGATATTGACGCAGTAGGCTATCACAGCTATGCCACATACTGCAAATTTATTTTTTCGAAAAAGTTTGCTTTAGTACAATCAAACTGGACTGAATAATGGGATGCGCCCCAAAAGGTTCGGATTTCTTCTATGGCACGTCGCATCGTCGTACACTTTCGACGGCGACTCCTCAGGCACAAAACAGTGTATGCAACCCAAAAAACCGTCCAAGTGCGAGTCGGACTCGCGCACGAAGGGTTCCGTACCATTATCGCAAAAAACGGCAAACAAACCATGTTTGTTGTATGGGAGCCCTACTCAAATATTTAATTTATTCTGTTTTTAGTATTTGTTGTTATAGCGGCAACAGAAATACATCATCTGTGAAAATGTCAACTGCTTAGCTATTTCATGCTTAGCCATTTTCATGAGATACAACCTGGTGACAGACGGACAGACAGACGGACCGCGGAGTCTTAGTAATAGGGTCCCGTTTTTACCCTTTGGGTACGGAACCCTAAAAAGGTAATTAATAGAATATGGAAGTTATACAGATTTAATAAACTGGATGATTACTAAACTGTATAACTTTCCTGAACAAATATTACATTACATAGCAGAAAATATTTGTAAACCAAAATTGTAATAAATCAGCAAGCCCTATCTGGCACTTCGTCGTCGCAAAGCGTAGGCGTCCGGTCTCCTCTCACTCACACTTTATTACGTTGACTTCCTTTTACGTACGATCCTAATAATTCAATATCGAGCAAACATTTTACGCAAGGGGCGCATACGCATGCGTGATACTAGATTGGGCTCGATATAGTTGTCAAAAGTCGCAGTTATTGTGAGTTGCCTAGTACTGTCTGATTATTTCATCGACTGGAAAAGGTGCTCCTAAGTTTTGCTATTTTCCACGATTAGTTCAGGATTTATCCACGATATATCAGAAAGGAACCCATTCCACCCACCCACCCACCGAATAGTGAAATCGCGGCAGACCACGACGATAATGGGGCCACCATTTTCGCCGTAGTAGTAGTCTACCACAATTTCAGTTTTCGGCGTTTAATGGGATTAGCAGAAAACAGAATTGCCTGAAAAAGTAAGAGAAGAGAAGGAGGACTTGGCAGTGACCCAAAACAAAATAGGCTTGCTAGAGCCAAATTAGTAGTAGGTACGTCAGGAACGTAACAAGTGGTATTCTGTAGTTTCTGTCTACCCCTATAGAAAAAGGCGTGAATATATAAGTATGAATGGTTCTGAATTTCTAAATATTATACTTAGTTTTTTTATACAAAGAAACATGATGGTGCTTAGGAAATTACAAACTATTGCAATACAATCCACGTAATAATACCTAGGTATTCAGAAATCTACATTCTAATAATAAACGTTTCGCTCGGTCGATGGTTGGTATATTTGATGTACTTACATACGTGGGTACCGTTAGCTAACGCCGATGTACCAAGTAGCTAAATATATTCACAGCTGTAAACAAATAAGCCGCATTTTATGAATACTCAATATTAAACCCTTATAAATGGGTATTACAGGTGGACCGTAGACTGAGCGTAACATAATAAGGCTGTTATATCCTTACCTCTTACTGGGAGAGTGGGCAGTATCCCACCAGACCACCAGGTGAGCCCAGTGCGAGTTGATGGACCCTACGGGTACGGTACGGTGGCCTACGGGCTAGGAAATCTTTTTATGTACGTTCGACATTTAAGAGTATCGAGCAAGGATTGAGTGTGACAAAGTTGCGACACAAGCGGAAGCTATGATCGGTCGTCGACCGTGGGATGGGATCGATCGACTTTTCTATTTCGGATGTAGATGATTTTTTAACAAGGCTGCAAGGATCTTATTAGGCTAAGCCTTAGTTTCCAGCTTCTCAATTTCCTTTTAGCCATATCCTTAAATTTTATTATACGTTAACATCAGAATTAGTGCTCAATTATAAATACGGGTTATTGGACGATTCGCACGAATTTACAAAGTCGAACCGAATCGACCACTATTAAAAATATTCATTTTTCTGTGTCGATTCGCCCGAAGTTAATTTATCGGTGGGCGAAACGACCAATCCAAAATTATTGAGTAGGCGATTCGTCCAAATTTTATTTTAGAGAACAAAAAGTAAAAAGTACAGTCGTGCTCAGCTCACCCGTCTCGGAAATAATATGAAGAATTAATCGAAGTTAATAGATATTTAACTAGAAACTAGTAAAGCAATTCATTAAATTACTTATTTACCACTTAAAACTTGCAGATATGCCAGTTATGAGTTATGAGCGGTAAAAAGAGTACCGGGCGATTTTCGATTCTGAAGTCCCAGTACTCCGTTAGTCTCTACCGCTAATGATTCTAGCCCTGCAAATACTTCTTCATGATTCCGACATCATAGGCGAATCGACACAGAAAAAAGTATATTTTTAATAGTGGTCGATTCGCCCGATTCGGGCGAGTTTAATTCGGGCGAATCGTCCAATAACCCATAAATACTTGTAAAATATCTATAAATCCACATAAAGAAAACTGTTTCAAGATACAGGATTTTCCTAGTTTGAAGGACAGAGATCTTAAACGTGTGTAATAGCCATGCTCATTTTTGTATTAAAATACTGATGTTACCAAGGCAATTTCTTTTGCAAAATATAGGATTACTTAATTACTTACAAGCTTTCTTTTGTATATTTTTGACAATTAACTAGAACTTCAATCATTTACTTCAATTAAAACATTTACAGGTACTAGTTGCACATTCGCAAGTGTGGATAATCTCTATGAAGAAGAACAAAATGCCAGAAACTCCATGGACACTCTTTTCAATAGTTCTAGGCCAACCAAAAGTCTGTTAACGAGTCATACTACATAAGGTATTGTTTTACCTAGTTACTGAGTTATGGAAGTCTGAAGAGTTGGTACTCAACTAAAGATTGAAAGCCGAGCTGAACATAGTTGGAAAAAGACTATGCTGATGATCATCAGCATTCAATAAATTAACTGTCACCTCATAAACCAACCAACTAGTTCTTCTTTTTTTAGTTGATTTGACTCAAACTTTGTTTGACCATTATGTATAGCAAACTTGAACAAATCTTCCCAAAGTATTCTTATCTGGAACATTTTAAACAACACAATTTTGTAGACTTTTGCCATCAAAACTATGAAATTAGGATAAATAAAATGAGATTAGGCTTGTTGCATGCCATCATAGTTTCTGTTAGTAGGCGTAAAAGTTGAAACTTGTCTACATCTGCCTAGCCTAGTCAGACCTTTGGGCTTATGACTCTCTGTAACACTGTCAAGGATCTACAGCGACAAAAATCAACAGCTTTCAAGGCATGAAGGGGTCATGGATGAACACTAATCTACAGACCAATCGCGCCTCGGCCCGACAAGCATTGTAGACAATGCTTCACCAATTATTTTTGTTTGTGGTCTGTTTCTTGAAAATGATATGACCATCGCGGTCCGTTAGGTTTATAACCAAATACCTTTTACGATGATTTTACCGAATTCAAAAAAAGGAGGTTATTCAAATATTAATGTAAAACAAATGACATATTTTGTCTTGAACTATCTATCCAAAGTTGAGACTAAAGTTGGCGCAGGCTATTGTCATCTTGAGAATCGAAAATTGATTGGCAGTCCGGATCCGGACTGCGGTCCAACATTTGGGTCACCAAATGTTGGACCGCAGTCCTGGTCTAACCTTTGAACTGCCTGTGTAGCTATTATAACTTGGCCACAAATCACTGTGAAGTATTGTTAATCAATATTAAACTTGTGAGTCATAAACTAGTTGGTAAAGTATTGACGATTAGAGACAAAGAAATTTTATCGATAAATAATCTTGTTCAAATCAGACATGATATTTTTTTTCCGTTAATATCATAATCCATACTAATATAATAATGCAAAAGTGTGTATGTGTCTCTGTTACATTTTCACATTTAAACTGCTGAACCGATTTTGATACAAAAAATGATATGTATATATATATATATTTATTATAGTAGTAGGCTAGTATGCACTTGCATGTAATTAAGATCTGATAGTGTAAGCCTCGCACAGACCAGAGAAGCATGGGATACAAGATGATGATGATTGTTAGTTTCAGCATTTGTGCCACTCACTGCTGTGTAACGAATCCTCTCTTGATGCAGCAGTGGGTTGCACAAATGCTAAAACTGTTACAAATGGGTTTTGGATTGCTACTTAAATTTTAATTAAATATTCCTAGTAACTTTATCATGTAAGAAAAGTTGCCATTTGTTATTTAATAGCAAATGGAAATAAAAACTTCTTAGAAAGGGATTCACAATGTTGAACATAGAACTTTAAAAAAGTTTCAAATACGAGATTGATCTAAAAAAAGATTGGAGCGGAAATAGGAGGAGCTACGCATATATTGTCATGTCGGGTACTCAGAATCATTATAAAGTTACGTAGAATCATTTATCACAGGATGTAAACGAACATTATTAAGTAGTGTTAAACTAGTCCTAAAATCATCTTAATGTATACCGATAGAATATAAAGAAGATACAACGCTAATTTCATCCAACGGAAACTTAAAAACTGTAACAACAAGACACGAAGTAATCAAAACAAACATTGATGACATGGTAAACGAAGCAAGTTACAACCCACATCCTTTGAATAGTTCATAAAAGAAATATCTATAATATGTTGCCTGGCATAGGCATATCACTCAATATTAGAATGTTTGTGCTAAATAGTTATTCTAATACAACATTAACACTATTTTAAATATAAATTACTCACCAACTCTTGATCGGGTGACAGAGCCACCGCCATCTTTGCAATAAACTGACAAATTGACAGTTATTTGAAGTATTGCTAGATTGCTACATAAAAATGTTTTTTTTTAACGCTTGCATTCTCATCCTCTCAAAGAATGAAGAATAATTAATCCGTCACCGTGGTATTATAGTACTCGCCAAACTTCTTGTCCGCCCTGAAGTTGGCTTTCCGATGTGCAAGCCGTGGGCGGCGCGTGGCGTGGTGCCTTAGATAAAGTAGGTATAGATAAAGCACTGGCGTGGCCGCACATGAGACAGCAATAGTTAGTTCTGGTGTTACAACAAGAACAAGAACACTACAACCCACCATCGCACTGACACTTATTATCTATAAATAACCCAAATTCCTTGTCTCAATTAACACATAATACCACGAAATCATGGAAAATCAAACAAAACCGAGTTTGTTTGTCAAACCTGCCATTGTATTAGAGTTTGACAAACGACAGAAACCGGCCACGGTGACAAAGACAAAAAATAATCTTTTGTCCTTATCATTTACATGGAGATGCCAATTAGCCATCTCGCTCTATCAATCAAGGTCATTTTAAGGCTTAATCTATACCTACTTTATCTAAGCGTGGTGCTATTTTTCTATGAGATTTACCACTGCAGCCATTGTAGCCAACTTCAGGGCGGCCAAGAAGTTTGGTGAAAACTATACCGAAACTGAATTCTGGGCCATACATAATATTTAACCCTAGAAGCCCTCTACACCTTCAAGGCGTACACATAATCGAAAATTATTTGTCTCTTTTTAATAATAGAGTCTGGCAAACGAAAGTAGAGACTGAAAAAGCGCGGCAAATTTAAAAAATATCAGCATAGCAACCCTAAAAACTAGTATGAAATATCTGGAATAACCTAATTTGATACTTTAGAATTATTTATTTTACTTCGGCTGAATAAAAATACTATATGTACTTTACATAGGTAATACTTTAGATATTATGTACCAAGATGAATAAAAAAAAACCGTATGCTATAATAATTTTGGTTTATTCACACCACACGTAAACAATCTTGTTTTTGTTTGAATTCAGCGTATTTCTCCTGTTGTGTTTCTTGATATTTAGACATCATGCGAAATCCCGTAATCCATTTTTAATTGTTTTATTCATTTTTCACTTAATAAATGCTATTATCAAGACTAACAAGTCAGGTTGTCATTAGTATAGTATTGCCAAAAAAAAAGTTTGCAAATAATTCGAGTGTCTACTTTCCTTTGCCAGACTCTATATTCAGTGAGCAAGTGAAGAAACGGCTCCAATTTTTATGAAATTTAGTATGCAGGTGGTTTCGGGGGTGATAAATCGATCTACCTAGGTTTAATTTTTAGAAAACGTCGTTTTCTTTATTTTCACCCGAGCAGAGCTCGATCGCCCAGGCACTGTCAAATAATCAGCTTCATCAATCAAGATTACCAAGTCCACGGACAATATAATACTAGCATACAGATGCTTCATCCCATACATTGAAACCGTCCCGACGCACATCCGCGTTCTAATGCATAAGAAAGAATGTTAAAACCCATTTATGACTGAAAGACTTGTATCTATGGTAATGAATAAAAAAAAATAATCAAAGTGTCAAAAATGACATATTGATATTATTGACATTTTAAGGTTATGAATATTGGGGACGCTTGTTCCTTCTAAAATAATTATTTTATAGTGAATTACTGGTTTTCAGGTACTTAGAATCAAAATGTCTACTCGCTGGTATGTATATCTTCATCTTCAGTAACAATAATATATTTCTTAACATCATTTATGGTTAACATGAGACTTTTTAACAAAAATGTTTAATTCCAGGTATCCTATATACCAAAGGGGCAACCCACAGCTGAGGGTATTCCTGCCTAATTTCTGGATGAAACTGGTGCAACCTGAATCGAAACAATTGCCTAATATAGTGCAATTTCACTGTTCCATGGAAATGACAAAATTTGACATCAAAAATTACTTGGAAAAGATTTATAACGTACCAGTCGTTGATATCAGGACCAGAATAGCTTTAGGAAAATTCCGGAGAGATGTTGGTAAAGGATATGTTATCAAGGATGATGATGTAAAAACTGCTTATGTTGTATTGGTAAGTTGGTATCTTTATATTGTCATTACACATCCAGTCATTCAGTCAGTCTACGTATTGATTCAATATGTAGACTGAAAAGCCACTTGATTTAGAATGGAGATTTTCACAAAGAGGATTTTGTTCTGAACACTACAAAAATATTTTATCTCAAAAATATTTTAGCTCAGTCTACCAAATGATTGCAATATTATGAATACAACAAAAAAAAACATCTACATAAATGTAAATATTATTCTATTGAATATTTGTTAACTGCTCAGCTGCTTCCAGTCCCAGAAACACCATGGAAATTATAATTCATGAAAATAACGGCAGTTAAATAAGCCTTTTGTAAAAGCAAAGATTCTACTTGCCTATTTACAACCTGACCTGTCTCTCTTTTAACTCATAAATGTTGTTTTCTCTATTGTTTTAGCCAAAGGATGTGAAATTTGAATATCCCAACATATTTGGCTCCAAAGAAAATGATGGACAAGATGAAGAAAAATCTTTAGATGATGCTAAGAAAAGCTTCAAAACCTACATTGATCGCAACAAGCACAGAACAGATGTCCCAAGTTGGTTCACAATTTAATTAATATTTAATTATAAATTAGTCCAAAGTTATTGTTAAAGTGTTATGTAGATATAATTAGTAATAAAAATAATAATTCTCAGAGCTTGTTTTTTTTTTCTTAATGATTAAAATGTGTGGTTTAAACCCTTGACTTGAAATAATATCTAAAAATATCCATCCTTACATTCTTTTGCATATTATAGTAGATCCATATACTAGTAGGTTACTAGTGACTGTAACTAACCGAAGTTAAAAAGGCTTCTGTGACAGAAAACAAAATGGTGTACTGCCGTACATACATAGAATTCCAGTTTTTGGACACAAGCTTACTATCAAAAAATTACAGGCAATGAGCATCTTAGCAATAATACAGCTAAAGTATACCATGAAAGGTGCTTAAAATGAAATAAAAAAAATATAATTAATGTCTTCTAGTTTAATAAAGTATCAGTTTCTCAAAACTAAAAATAAAAACCACTTGATGAACAAATATCCATATGAGAAACAAAGTAATTTTACTTAAAAAATCATGTTTCTATAAGACAATGTCCTTCCTTTTACGGCTCTTCCTATACACAATGCCAGCATCACGCTTGCACAGCAAAAACAAAAGGCATGGGTGTAGGAGCCTTAAGGATCACGGCAAACACACATAGTCTAACAATCAATTGTAAAATGTATATATATAGCATGTTGAACCTTATCCCAAAAGAGTAATGTACACATTTCTTTGAGATTAAGGTCAATACGATATATATATTTTATGTTAATTTTTAAATTAATACTTCGACTCTGTGTCAGTGTGCCTTGATCATAAGATAACAACTTCTTTTTAACTCAAATTCAATAATACTCTTATAAATTGGCAATCAACACCATTAATAATGAAATAACAGTTTTTTACTCATCTAAATTAATATTTAAATGGTCAAATACATACATACTTTTGTACTGTATGTAGCTACACAATAAGGTATACTATTAGTTAAGTTTATTACTAATCATTACATTAATAATGATTTATAGAATAAAAGTAATAGGATAACTTATTATGGAGCTAAAATATCACTTTACTTAATAATAGAAAAATAACAAATCATAAGATACTAATATTTCGAATTTAGTTATCAAACTAAATTAATGATTCCCAAAATATTCATCGAGAAACACTGCAGAATGGCAACGGGGACATTCTGATATATCCAAGAGGAATGTTACCTGTAAGAAAATAACTGAGTTAAACTTCAACTGAGGGTAAAGCAACAAAATAACAGTGGAAACAAATTTGGCCTGAACAAAGTTTATTTTTTTATGCATTAGAAGAAGATATTGCTTGCAGAACAGATGGCCCAAAGATCTTGATTGGTGACTGCTGAGTTTATGGACGAAACTTTAATAAAAAAGTAAAGGACCAGCTTTTGTGATAATGCTTTATTATAAGACAGCTGAAGACACCATACCTACTGCTACCATATTATGTCTACTGCTGGATCTAGTATCACATAATTTACTGACACATAAGACTGCTAGCTTGATAGTTCATGCAACAAAATCCAGACAAATAGTAAAGGACTGGGTCAGATCAGAGGGTCGTTTTGGGGGCGGACTATACAAATAATTAGTTTGATGATTATAAAAACAACTTACACGAGGGTGCATTTCACATTTCAAGCGGATTCTTCCATTGCAATAGTAGCCACATGATCTACAGAAGACAATAGTTTTTTCTCTGTTGCAAACACATTTCTTCGTGTAGACTTTTGTAACTTCGGGTACACCGCGACCCAGGCGATTGGGCACTTTGTAAACTTTGCCTGCAGCTGATGCTACAAGCGGCGTAGCTTGAGACCTGGTATCCATTTTGTTAAAGCGTATTTTAATTATTAATGAGGATCACTTTTAGCAAGCACAAAAGACGAAAAAAGTACTCTGCGCTTTTAGCTGAATACGCAAATATACCTAAAATTCCGATGACTGACTACCGGTAGAATGACAGTAACAATATTCGAACTTTAAAAAAAATTGGCGGGTAAACGTCGATTAGGCGAAAAAGACTGGATCAGACTTACACTTTAGTCACATTCCAGCAAATTGTGAATTATTGCAGTTCCTGTTAACAATATTATACACATTCCTCGTAATTAGGTGGGTGTTTAATAATCAATTAACATTTTGATAAGAGACACTTGAGAATCGAGATCAATATGTTCTGTGCTTGAGATAAGATAAAAATCATGTTATAAGTTTAAACTCTATGGACAGGTAAATACCCAAGGAATTAAATTTATTTTAATTTATAATGCCCTCCTAAAGGGCTTATTACACTACACAGTATTAAGGGCTTTAATCCCTAATTCAGGGTAGTGTAATAACTGTTAGGAAGTTAGGGTTCTCATAATATCGACCTTATTGCTTCGGAATGAATAAGTGACCCGGGATTCAGGGCCCTGAATACCGTGTAGTGTAATAAGCCCTAAGACAGTACTTAAGGGCTTATTACACTACACGGTATTCAGGGCCCTGAATACCGGCAGCCTAATTACGTAAGTGAATTCTGCAAAGGAAACAAGTCGATTCTTTCAAAGAATCAGAATCACTCCTTTCCACTTTTTCGATATTGTGAAACTAATTTGGAAAGCTAGCGTTAGCTTTCCAAATCCTCCTTTGAGTTGAACACAGACTACTTAGAGATACTACGGAGTTGAAGATATATGAAATTTGCATTACACAATACCAATAGTGAAGTTTTACCTCGATTATTCCGTTTTCATTCATTCTTTTACAATAAATTCTACGTCAAAATATTGGTAATGAAAGGAGCATAACCTTTCCGTTTCAGAGTGTAATATGCAATACGAAAAGTCGTTTTTGGGAAGGTTCCAACTTGTTTGCTTTGCAGAATTCACTTACGCAATTAGACTGCGGGTCACTTCACCATTCCGTGTCAATAAGGTCGATATTTTGAGAAACCTAACTCCCTAAAAGTTATTACACTACCCTAAATTAGAGTTTAGGGCCCTGAACACCGTGTAGTGTAATAAGCCCTTTAATGCGAGCCCAGTGGCTCAAAAAGAAAGATGGAGTAGCTGTAGCTTTCCTAGCTGTGCCCGTAGCTTCGCTCCCGTCAACTGCCTTCTCTACCATACCTACCTAAGTACCTACCTGTGTACCTACCTACATGCCTACCCTACCTACCTACCATTTTTTTACTAGGATCATTCTTCCGCGGACAATCTTAACACCTCCATTCAGAAAATGACGTCAAATGCACAACACCACTTATCGAATAAGGAGTTCAACTGCTCACGGACGGATCTCAAAGTCTCTCAAAGCGACCTCCGCCACTTTAATACCGAAAGTAATATAGACGCGATTGAGCGGAATAAGGACTCCAAGGTCTTTGCAAGATATCTGACTGTTGGGAAGAGCCAGCTCACAAAACTGAAGACCGATGATGGCAAGATCATATCCGCCAAACCGGAGTTTCTGAGGGAGATCGAGAAATTATATGGGCAGTTGTACACATCAACCAGTAAACCCGTCTCGAATCTAGCAAATGACCCTAGAGCTAGATTGACCCGAAACTATACATACTGAAGACATTCCGGACGTCAGCCTGTACGAGATTAGGATGGCTCTGGCTGATGGATTAAACAGCTTAAGAACAACAAGGCATGGCCTTGTTGAAACCGGGTGATGACGGAATTACGCGCGAACTCCGAAGGCCAGTACTTAAGGCCCTTCAGGTTCAGAAGCTGTTTGATTCCGTCATACTCGAGGGTAAAACGCCACAGGCATGGTGCAGTGGTGTGGTGGTACTCTTCTTCAAGAAGGGTGACAATACCCTACTGAAGAACTATAGGCCCATCTCATTTCTAAGCCATGTCTAGAAGCTGTTTTTAAGAGTCATCACGATTCGTCTCGCGCGCAGGTTTGACGATTTCGCCTCCCGAACAAACCAGATTCCATAAAGGCTTCAACACCGTAGACCCCATAGATACGCTGCGGCAGATTATACATAAGACCGAAGAGTAAAACCTGCCTCTCTGCTTAGCGTTTGTGGACTACGAGAAAGCCTTCCATTCAATCGAGACTTGGGCTGTACTGCAGTCTCTCCAACGGTGCCAAATAGACTACCGGTACATCGAAGTGTTGAAGTATTTGTACAATAACACCAACCTGTCAGTTCGACTTCAGGATCAGACCTCTGAACCTATCATTCTGCAGCGAGGTGTGAGACAAGGAGACGTTATATCACCGAAACTGTTCACCGCTGCACTGGAGGATGTCTTCAAGATTCTGGACTGGAGAGTGCTGGGCACCAATGTCAATGGTGAGTGCACACTCACCTTCGGTTTGGCAAAGATATAGTGATCATGGCCGAGACCATGGAGGTCCTCAGTACAATGCTTGATGACCTCTCTCTTAGGTCTTAAAATTAACATGAACAAAATCGAAGTTGTGGACGACTATGTCAATACCTGGGACAAACGATCTAGTTGAGTAGGGCCAACTTCGACAAAGGGGCCAACTGTCGAATCCGACTCGGCTGGGCAGCGTTCGGGCAGTTGCGCGGTATCTTCTTGTCCAAATTACCACAGTGTCTCAAGAGCAAGACGAAAGTCTATGACCGTTGTGTGCTGCCAGTTATGACCTATGGCTCTGAGACGTGGTCGCTCACAATGGACCTCATCAGAAAGCTTACGGTCACCCAAAGGGCTATGGAGAGGGCTATGCTTGGAGTATCCTTGCGTGATCGAATCAAAAATGTAGAGATCCACAAGAGAACCAGGGTTACCGACATAGCCCGAAGAATTGCCAAACTTAAGTGGCAGTGGGCAGGCCACATTGCTCGCAGAACGGATGGCCGATGGGGCAGAAAAGTTCTGGAGTGGCGACCGCGAACCGGAAGACGTTGCATAGGAAGGCCTCCCGCCAGGTGGACCGATAACCTGGTGAAGGTTGCAGGGATTCGCTGGATGTGGAACGCACGGGACCGGTCAATGTGGCGACGCTTGGGGGGAAGGCTATGTCCAGCAGTGGACGTCTTTTTCGAGATTCGATTGATGATTATTAATGATGATAATATTGATTGATTGATATTGATGTGCCGTACCTTCAAAAAACTTAAAATACCACCTCGGAATTTCTCTGTGCAAGCTTCAAATCATGTATAAAAAAAAACGTTGCCCACACTAGGAATTTCCACTGTATCGTGGTTGCGTTTACAAACATTTAAACACACATACACAAACACCCAGATCCGGGACAACTATCTGATTCCATACAAATATTTGTTCCGTGCGGGAATCGAACCCTCGACACGCAGCGCAGGAACCGATCGCACAACCACTGCGCCAACCGTGTCGTGTCGTCCATGGGGAAACTGTAAAGGGTTTTGTTGTGCATGGTACGCGACAACTCTGCCATCGTCTTTACTGAGGTCAGGCAAAGTGTGGACTGAGTTCCCAATCCCAGCGGAGGCGATCCTAAAATCCCAACTGCCATACATTTGGTTGGCAGGTTTTCAGCGAGTGAGGCGAAGAATCGATTGTCGAGTCAATTTTATTGGGAGATTTGATTACAAAAATCTCATTTCAATCTAACAAATCATGTCACTCTTACCACGCTTTTACACGCGTAAGTCGTAGTATTAGTTGCTTGGTCGGTCACCTTTAGCGACCACTGCATTCACGGCTTCGTGTATAACAGAGCGAAATTATGACTATAAACTTAATTAGTGTTACCTACCGCTGGGCAGAACTTACTCCACGCACGATGTCATTAGAAAGATAGAATCTTTATAAACAATACATAAGTAACACTTGCGGCTTGTTTAACTTTTTATAATAACTTAGTAATTCTAATAATTGCCACAGGATTGACATCTGCCATGGGGCCTAACATGTTAGTGAAGCACAATTAACTTTATCACTGCAATAACAATCAAGCTATTTAATTTTTATCTCACACGTATATCGCGCAGGAAGTTGTTGCATTGTTTGTCAAAGGTTTCCGTTAACAAGGTAACATGCGATCTAGAGGCTATAAAAATGTGTCTAACGTGCGAGACGTCAATAGTAGTGACCAGTGAAGATGAACCGCTCGTTTTATTTAATGGTCTTTGCTATTTGCCTTGCGGCAAATTGTGGATTAATTTCGGCAGCACCTGCTGAAGCATTAGTGGGCAGCTCGTTTCATTCATCTAATCGGGTGAGTACTTCATGAAAATTTTATGTGCGTTCATGCTTAACATATTCATAGATCAACAACAACATAATCTAAATTATTAAATCGTGTATTGAAACTCAAGGTAAGAGTATACAATTTCCAAGCTTGGGAGTGAAAAGCGGTTAAAAGCACTAGGTGATTGATTCGCGAGCTCAGCTATAACTTTATGAAGAAGGACTCATTGCCTAAAAGTATCCTATTCAGGACCAAACGACCTAAAGTATCCTACCTATTGGTGAGGGTGACGGACGTCCGCTGGATGCGACACGCTCGGGACCGGTCAATGTGGTGACACTTGGTTGAGGTCTATGTTCGGCAGTGGACGTCTTTCGGCTGAAACTCACTCTTGAGTTAGAGACCCCAAGGTATTAGCTATCAGGACACACTCCGGCAGGGAATTCCGCCCCTTAGCTTTACGCACAATAAAAAGTATTCCCAAAGCGTTTAGTGCGTAATATCCACCATGTACCGATGGCGCATCGTCGTACGTCTTGTAGTCCGATGGTGAAATGGGCTAGGCGGAATTTGATCAAGCAATTCCATCGTACACTCCCCGAAATGCAACCGAAAAAAAACCGACAAGCTGGCAACTCGGCGACGATGTTCAAGACACTGGAGCTTTGACTCGACCAGTGTCTCATTGCCGATGAGCCTCTTGCCCTGTATTTCGATCGACCCTAGTGCATCAAGCTGGTATTTGGCAGATCCGTCCCAAAGATGAGAACAGTACTCCGTGCAAGATCGAACTTGCGCTTGATACAACACTGTACTGTTCTGGCGTGAAGTACCGTCTCACCTTCGAAGGATCCCCAACTTTTTTGTAGCCTACTTAGTTGAGCCTTTGCCTCAATGTATGGGCCAAAATTGTGTGTCGATGTCAACGTTACGCCATGAAGCTCATGATGATCTGCGTTATCGGCACAGTTACACCTCGGAAAGATGGAGCTTTGACTCAACCAGTGCATTTTTTTACTGATCTTGCTTCTTAACGACCATCCGTATAAAATCCAAAAACGCTTGAAAGACAAAATTTACCAAGCATAATTTTGAACTTATAATAAGTCCAAGTCAAACCTAAGTTATCACAGTTCTAAGTGACCCGTTTCAAAAAATGCTAATATCTATAATATAAGAAGCTAATATGAACTAAAATTATTACGTTAAAGTTAGAATATGACATCCATTGTTTCCTTCCAGATTGTCAGGCAAGCCCCTCCAGAGTTCACGCCGCCTCGCCCGCCCCCGCCACCACCCCCGCCAAAAATGTTTGTGGATAAATTCTCACGGAAGAAGAGAGAAGCTAAAGGCGGAGGTTCCATGCCAACAAGAAAAGGATAAGCGTGTGCTACGTTACGTACTGAAGATATCAAGTATTCCAACATGACTAAGGCGATCCCCCGTAAAATATCACTGTTTGTGAGTATTAATAAACTAATGGCAAATTGAAACGACTTTTCATTGCTTTACCCACGCCATATAATATACTCTAAATAAGGACTCACTAAGCACGAACACGGCCATTACTATACGGAATAAGTTTTTCAAGTGTACGTGGATGGCCATATCAAAAAATATTATATTATAAGCGGTAACTTGTTTTTAATATAAAAAAACACAGATAAACACAGAAAATAATAACTTTAATCAATGATTGAAATTTACAAAAGTACAGCAAACATGAAGGTAGGTAAAAATGTAACCAGACACGAATAAACAAGTAGGTAGTAAGAGATTATGAACCAGTTTACCAACGATGCGAACGCCATGAAGTCTCGATGCAAAAAAGGGGCGATACAAATGGTGCGCTCTGCTTATATACCCTCGCTGTCATGTCAGTTGACGTTGAAAAGTGACGTCTTCATTCGAAATCTTCTAACAATATACTAAAGGCCAAGTTAAAAATGAGCCCTTTCCTTAAGTTTGCCGGCATCCATTACTTCACAGAATTTGATCCTTATTAGCGATACTACCGAATAATGTAATAATACAGCACGTGGTTTTTTTTTTAATACGAAGGGTTCGATGCCTGGCAAGGAAAATTGATTTTTCAAAAATTCAATGTAGCAGTATTAGTTTTCATCACGGCCTCGCGATTCCTTTGAATGTTTTTCACTATTCCTCATAGTTTCGGATTTAGCCATCCACGCCCACTTTAAAAACACAGCCTGTATACATACATAGTCACGAAAATGTCTAAACTTTCCCAATACACCAAGTGTGTCATTGAATCATATCCTTTAACTTATTTCTTACTATAATCACACTAATATTATAAAGGCGAAAGTTTGGATGGATGTTTGTAATTCAATTACGCCAAAACCGCTTAACGGAACTAAATGAAAGGCACAAAGAAAGATTATCTGGTTAGATAGATAGATAGCCTGGAATAGCACATGGGATACTTTTTACCCCTAGGGGTAATAAAACACTTGTCACGAGGGCAGGAGCTGGAATCATATAAAAATATAACTACCTACAACCTTAGTGCCTTTCATAGCATTCTAGCTGAACCAAATTCAGATGCGGTTAAACAGCTTTAATCATATAAATTAAATTAAGTTTAAGAGTTAGTGTTTTATAATTAGGATTAGTTTTAGGATAAGGTATGATGGGATTGTCATCGTCATTTCATGAACAAAAATCCCTTGGAATGTAAGTCAATAAAGAATTAAAAAAACCATTGATTACCAAAGAGTATGTAACTGTTGATTACAAGCGAACTTTTTTTAAGCTTACCTAATACAAATTTTAAATGTGTCAATTGTGTGAAAGGGCTCGACTTGTTGGCACGTTTTTTCTGAGTGACTCTTACGGCTAACTACTTCCATGTTTAAGGTTAAGTCTGGACCTGGCGTTATGGTATTTTTATGAACTCTGTGGAATTTCCTGCGACAGTTGACTTGACATTGACACTTCGACAGATCAATAACCTAAAAACTAGTGTATTTTTTAAATTTTGTCCTAAGAGTGTGAATTGGTTCTCCCAAAATGCTCAAAAGTCTCACTAAAGCCCCAAACATTATATCAAACCTCAAAACTAAAATCAAGTTCCCCGATAAGCTTCAAGGAACGATAGTTAAGAAATGGGCAGATTACTGGAAGAATCTTTATGGTGACTATCGTCAAATGCTGGTTGACCTGAGAACTGATATACAAGATGAACCATTGAAAGCAATGAAGTGGACTGCTGGGCTTGGGGCTTTAACCTTTCTATCCTTGAAAAATCCAAGCGAACTCGATTTTAAAGACTACTTAAAGCGAGTAAACAATGAGACTGTTATGGTAAGCCCAGATTGTCTGAACCCGAAAACAGCGAATCATTTATGGTATCTGGATACATGTTATAACCAAGGCATAATCAAATATTATAGTTTTGGGGTTTTGTCAATAATGTATACGACAGACCTAAATGACGCCTGTGACTTATACAAGGCAAAGTGTTCCTATTTACAGCCAACCATTACAAGCTTGCCTTCAAGGATTATTGATGTAGGAATAATGGGTCAATGGTGGAACCTTTACATTAAGACTCACAATTACGATGTAAATTATTGACATTTAGCATCTTTCTTTGTATATTGTTGTATTATCTTTTAGATTGTTAATATAATTTCAAATATAACTTTAGTACCTAACTGTTTTATTTGTAAAATATATATAAAAGAGGAAGTATGTATGTATGTATGCTCCATAAAGACTCCGAAACGGCTGGACCAATTTTAATGAAATTTTCAGACAATATTTTGTTTGACCCTGCGGATAATCCTGTAAAGTTTGGTGGTGACCCGAGCATTTTTTTTTTATTTTGTATGCGGGTGAAGCCGCGGGCAGAAGCTAGTTTGTATTTTTTTTTTTTATAACTCTTCTTTTTCCTGCAAGCTGTCTTGTCGACATTAAGCTGGAGTTATGAAATTAGATCTGTTGTGCATGGCACAGTATCCAGTGATACGTCCATATATATCAGTTAACATTCCTTGGTTTAAAGAAGATCCTGTGGGGCACGTCTTTTAAACGTTTTCGTTGGTTGTTCTTCCATTAAGCTTCTTGCTAGTTGGTTGGGATGTTTATGGATTTGTTTAGTATACGTCAGTAGTGAGTCTTTGATTTCCTCTCTTACAGTTTTCATCTTTAGATTGTGGTGAATGCGATTATTGGTCATTTACCATGGGGCTCCAGTTATCATACGCAGCGTTTTTGACTGGAAACGTTGTAGGATTTCTATGTTCCATGTGGATGCTGTGCCCCACAGCTGCAAGCCATAAGTCCAGATAGGCTTAAGGACGCACTTGTACAACAACAGTTTGTTTTCCAGAGTTAGCTGAGACTTGCGTCCCATAAGCCAATGTAGCTTTCTTAATTGCTGGTCAAGAGCCTTTCTTTTGGTGGATATGTGCTTTTTCCAGGTAAGTCGCCTATTCAGATAAACGCCCAAATACCGAACATCAATCGACTGAGGTATCTTTACTTGGTTTAGTTCTACTTCTGGGCAGGTATCCCGTTTCAAGGCAAAAGTGACATGAACTGATTTGGTTTCGTTTGCTTTTATGCGCCAATCTTTTAACCATTTTGTAATGTGATTTAGGTTGTTTTGCAGTTTTTTAGAAGCCCCTTCAGCAGTTTTATCAACTGCAAGCAAGGCGGTATCATCAGCGAAAGTCCCTGTAAGTACTTCTATCGTATTTGGCAGATCTGAGGTGTATACAAGATAGAGCATTGGACCCATCACACTTCCCTGTGGGACACCCGCTTTTATTAGCACAGAGCTTCGAGGAGCCATCGCCGTATTTAACGTAAAAATGTCTTTCACTAAGATAGGCCTTTATGAAGAGATAGTAATTTAGGGGCAAGTTTTTGTGAATTTTGTATAGGGGCCCGTCATGCCAAACTCGATCGAATGCCTGTGAAATATCCAGAAAGGCAGCGGAGCAGTACAATTTATGTTCAAAGGCGTAGTTGATTTCTTCCACTAGTCTATGCACTTGTTCAATTGTTCCATGGGCCTGTCTAAAGCCAAATTGGTGCTCTGGTATTAGCTTAGCTGCTGCGATTTCCGGAATCATGCGACTGAGTACAAGCATTTCCAGAACCTTGGATGGAATTGGGAGGAGACTGATTGGGCGGTGGGATTTAACGTCGCTACGATCCTTTCCTGGCTTTGGAATCAATATTATCTCTGCAACCTTCCATTGCGGTGGTACGAAATTTCTATGCAGACATGCATTAAAAATTTGAGTAAGGAATGAGAGGCCAACATCCGGTAACTCCATCAGGATTCCGGTCGTAATCAAATCATACCCAGGTACCTTTTGAATGTTAAGTCTTTTGATGGCGTTCAGAACTTCCCTTTTCGTAAATTTTTTAATGGGTAGCTCCATCTGGTGCGGCTGGTCCAGTACAGATTGGATTTCGTCAATTTTGTTGGAGCCGTTGTCATCATTTGCTGTAAAGACACCTGTCAAGTGATGAGCAAATATTTTGGCCTTTTCTTCATCACTTTTCGCCCAAGAACCATCAGGTTTTTTAATAGGGGATCTGTGCGTTATTGGATTCTTAAGTTGTTTGGTGGCTTTCCAGAGAGAATAATCCGTATTTGGTGTCGCGTCCAGGCTTCTGAGATAGAGTTCCATGCCATTATTTCTGTGCATTGTGAGTGCTTCTTTGAGTTCACGTGCCAATTTATTAAACTTGGTCTTATGTACAGGATATTTTGTTACCTGCCACAGTTTTCTGGCGCTCCGTTTTCGGTTTACTAATTCTATGATTGTTTTCGGGTAATACACTGAGTTAGAGTTGTTATTATCGGGTTGGCATGGGGTTGCAGTCCATGCAGCTTCCTGTACTGTTTTATTAAAGTGTTCTACAGCCTGGACTATGTCTTCGTCTGATTTAAGGGGTATCTGGCAGTCCAGTGATTTCTCTACTAATTCCTGGAAGTATGGCCAGTTTGTCTTTTTGGTGTGAAGCCTGCATGTTTTAGCTACTTTTTTGACATGAAATCCAAAGAGTGTCACTACAGGTGAGTGGTCTGACGTCATTTCAAAGCAAGAGCTACACTGTATGGAGGAACGGGGCAATCCCTTACTTATAATAAAGTCCACCAGATCAGGTTTTTTATTGATATCACTAGGCCAGTATGTGGGTTCTCCTGATGACGCTACACTAAGCTGGAGAGACCTTATTGTTTCCAACAGTTCACGTCCTTTGGAAGTCTCGAGTCTTGAGCCCCATTCAGTGTGTTTTGCATTATAATCGCCTCCAACTATGAATCGGTGGCCAAGAGTTTTAAAGAAGGTAGTGTAATCCTCTTGTTTCATGTTATGTTTAGGAGGGATGTATATGGCTGATAACAATAATTGGCCTTTGGGATCTTCAATCATTATGTTGGTGGCTTGTATTTTCTCTGTGCAGTAAGAGTCAACTGCATAATGCTTAATGTTTTCTTTAATCAGTATAGCCGAGCCCCCATGTGCAGTACCGTCTGGATGCATGGTGTGATACATTTTATATTTCGGGATGCTAAAGTAAGTTCTATTGGTAAAATGCGTTTCTGACACCAGTAATACATCTACCTCGTTAGTCTCTAGGAACATTTTTACTTCTATGAAGTGTTGTGACAAGCCATTGGCATTCCAAATGACTTATTTTAATTGGTTGAATTTTTAGACATTATTGACATATAGTTTGTAAATAAAACCAAAATCTTTTTTGTGGTATTTGGTGCAAGTACAAGCTTTACAAATAAGATTATTAAGATCTGTTGTAATAAAAGAAAAACTAGTTAAAATGTAATGTGCTGGACATGGCTGGGAAGTTTCATCTAATGAAAATCATTTAGTGTTGAAGATTTTTTTTGTATTTTTGTTCTTACTAATATGTTAAAACAATTAATGTATAAAAACTATTAAGTTTCACAAATCATCTCATGCTTTAGGTTTTTGACCAAAATGCAACTCTAAAAACATAAATCACCACTAAGTGAACCCTGCAAATATACATATTATATATTCTTCTATAAACATTACAACATTGAACACATTCAGAAATGAGTGATGACGATGTTATATAATTGAGAACAAACAAAACCTTTTTCACATTCTAGATGTAAAATCGAATTAACATCACTGATGCAAGTAAACGAAGTTAAAATTACAGCTCACATGTTTTTATGTCTGCAAAGATAATTGAAAAATAATCTAGTCTAACAAAAATAAAACGTATAAAATATACGCTTAAAACATAGTGAATAAAAACATGCAAGCTTCAACAAAATAAATAAGACACAGAAAACTTCCATTCCACAAACTTAATAGAGAAAATTTTTGTTTTGCACTAACAGCTTCCATCATAACTAAGATTGGCACAATAAACAAAATCTTTTCTCTAATGCCCAGAAAATTAAAAGCGTTATCGGCTAAATAAAGTCTTAAAAAATATAAATAGTAATGATTTTCCAATTGTGATTAAAACAAAAATCATTCTTTTGTAAAAAAACAAATAAAAATCTTATCAAGTTCTTATATAGTGAAAATGTCCAGTAATGTAGTAAAAACACCTGAAAAAAGACTCTAAACTTAATACTTCCTGTCTAAATTAAGAAAAAAAAACTCGCAACACTTCTAAGTTCACTGCTTCTATACTTGAAATAACAACTTATCTATAAAGTAGTCCAGCTCAATATGATCATCTATGAGATTAACTTCAATGATATTTGAAGTAAATTAACAAACACAACATAAATAAGCAATAATATATTGTAAAACATTAGGCCCATTGCATGGAATCATACTAAGCTGGTAATGAAATATGGACACATAAATTTTTATAAATCACAATATCACATTTCAATTAGTTGATTGTCAATGGTAATTCTACTTATTCAAGTTTATCAATGTAGTTGAATTTAGTACTTCATTTTATTTCCTATGAGGTAAAAGATTAGGGATTTTGTTGCTTTTTTACATTATAAAACTTCTAACAATAATGGAAGTAGGTAAAATTTAAGCAATAATAAGCTTTACTATTTCCCTTTACATATTGTACTGGTTACATATATTATAAGCTACAACAACAACCAAGGACAATCTTCCATTTATAAACATCAAGCTGTAGTTAATAAATAAGCAACAAACTCTCCGAAAGCAACTATTTAAACTTGAATAGATAATCTATAAAAATCAGAAACGAGGTTTGAATAATTTATTTTTATCACAATATTTCAGACTTTGCTTACAGTTATAATACAATACATCAAAACTTTTTATACATAAATAAACAATAATGGCTACAGCTAGATGAGGTGCGGGACTTCCGTGTTGCGAAAATAATGTTTCATCACAGATAATTATAACAATTAAAGTCTTACAATAATAGATTTCAGTTACAACAGCCCAATCATGTATGTAGTATATTGAATACCAGTGATTTAATAGTACTTGCATCATAGTAAATATCATTCATAATTTCAAGGGGCGACTGGCCTTACATATTAGTGCTATTGGCTATTTAAATATATGTAAATATGCTATAGTATGTTACCAAGATTATAATTATGTTTGATATAATCAGTATTGCTTTAAAGGCGCAAAGTTCTTTGAACCTTTATTCCTGTAGTATTACTAAGCTCATTAGCAAGGAATGGGGTGCAGCAATGGCCACTTTGGAAATAATTTAAAAGGTATATATTTAATTGTATTTATTTATGTAGGGTGAAGGTGGTCAAAGACAAACTAGAAGGCATTACCTAGATGTGTTTTAGTTTTGAGTGCTATGCCAGCAGTGTTTACTAGGCCAGAATAATGCAGAGCATCTATTGGATTGCATTCCATACCAATGAGTTTAGTCCAAAAATGGTTGGTTCATAGCACAAGCAAAATACAGTTGACATACAATGTCAAACTGCTTTTATTACAATTGACTACGAATCAGAGCCATTTACTATCGTTTTTTATTCAGGTCCAATTAAGCAAACCTACTTGTATTATTTTCACCTCTTAAAATTACAACCATATTTTAAAACAAGCCAAACATTAGCTTTTAAAATAAAAAAATGATGCTACCATCTGCATTATGAACAACTTTTACAACAAGAAACGAAAAATAACATTGGTCTCTAATAAAACCTTGATTTACTTTTTACAAGAAATATAAAAAAAAAAACACTGGAACAAAACAACTAATTCTAAAGTATATTCCCTTGAATAAATGTATGTTGTAACATAAATCGTATTGATTGCATTGCAATTGTTGTGCGTTGCAATGGATTGGTTTTGTAAGTTTGCAATATGGCGTGAGTACAGCGGCGGAGCGGCAACAGCGCGCGGGGGGCGGGGGCCGGGGGCCGGGGGGCCTACAGCAGGATGATGTCCGGCGCGTGCAGCCCGATCTGGTATAACCCGTCGAAGTCGTCCAGGTCGTCGTCCAGGAACAGCTCGTCGTCTACATCATTCAAACACACAAATCACTACACACACTTTTATACCACACCTATCTACAGTAATACCTAACTTAACCATTTATTCTTTGACTCAAAACGGGACATTGGCCACAATTCGGATGTAGGATCTTCAAAAAAGTTTTTTAGTAACAGGGAACATTTTTCAATACTCAAAGAGTAGTTTCTAATGACAGATACCTTTAAAAACCCTTTCTGGTTTAAAAACCCATCTGGTTTTGCTATAGCCGAGCATTTGTTGATATCCCGTTTCAGTTTCGGCGCAAAATCCTTTAGGGCTTCAACTCGAATCGTGTAAATATAAAAAATAATATCTTCACAATAATGCTTTCGTAATCTAAGGGTAGCCTGTCTGCAGCAGATTTTATTGCATTCTCAATTACATGGGCTCCACATCCAATACCTATTAATAGCTTTTTCAGAGATGATTGTAATTTCGTTAACACATGCGGCGGCCATCCGGCCGGCTCGACTACTTAAATTTTCACGGGGTTTAGAAAACGGGACAATTTTGTGTCCCAGAGTTCATTTCGGGGACACCGGCAGCCTAATTGCGAAAGTGAATTCTGCAAAGCAAACAAGTTGAAACCTTCCCAAAAACGATTTGCATATTACACTCTGAAACGGAAAGGTTATGCTCCTTTCATTACCAATATTTTGACGTAGAATTGAATGTAAAAGAATGAACGAAAGCGGAAGAATCGAGATAAAACTTCACTATTGGTATTGTGTAATGCAAATGTCATATATCTTCAACTCCGTAGTATCTCTAAGTAGTCTGTTTTCAACTCAAAGGAGGATTTGGACAGCTAACGCTAGCTTTTCAAATTAGTTTCGCAATACCGAAAAAGTTGAAAGAAATGATTCTGATTCTTTGAAAGAATCGACTTGTTTCCTTTGCAGAATTCACTTACGCAATTAGGCTGCGGGACTCGTAACTATAAAAAGGGACAGTCCTGTTCCAAACGGGACGTATGGTCACGTCAGTAATACCCAATCTACTTGACCGGGCTGAACATAGGCTTTTCGATGCACATAGCATGGCACGCTGCTATTTTAATTTGAGATTTATTACTGCGTTGCCATTGTAGTCAACTTCAGACCGTTAAAAAATATAGGAGATTACTGTATATAAGGTGTTAAAAAATTGAATTTAAGGAGTTGTTCAATATAATATTTAATAAATAATCACGAAGAAACGTTCTTTTTTAAAGTCACCGTTCTAAAGAAATGCAATTATTTTTATTACGCGTAAATTATTGAATTTGCGCACCAGGCAACGATCAGGCGCTCAGCCGGTCAGACGATCAACGACCCGCGCCACAGAGCGCGACCGCTGTAGGTACTGGCACAGATAATATAATACCAGCATACAGATGCCTCATCTCATTCAAAAAACCGTGCCGACGTAACTAGCGTTTTTCGTCTGATTAAGATGATTATTTTTATAAGTACTTCGATCGCGTTCGGTCCCGTTCCACGGCTATAGATGGTGTTAGCAGCGACTTGCAAGTAAAAGGGGTTGACTATTTTTCTTTAAATACAGTGACGATTTTTTTATAGTATTTTTTGCACGTATTCAGTTTCATTGTACCAAAATAAAATTGCAATATAAATTTAAAAAATCGAGTGTAATGCCTCAGAAATTTAAAACTGCGCCATCTATTGGCATCAAATTTAAATAATCCGTTCAAATAATCTTTGAAATGTGAATTAAGGGTCCAATATTCAATAATTTTGTGCTTAGGACAGTTGATAAAAAAAGAAAATCCAATTTTTATGATCAATTCTTGAAAATGTAAATTTTACACGCAATTCAATAACAATTCGATGAATATCGCGCCATCTAGTGACATTTATTCGAACCAAATTTTCGTTGTTAGCGTTGGGACCCCATGGTACTGGGAAACGTAGGATACATTTAAATTTTTCGATCCTATTTACAAAGATTAATAACACAAGTATTTAACAAAAAGTCTTTACCTCATTTACAAAAGTTTTTGAAAAGGTCAAACACCTTGTCATACACAAGTTTCCATGACGTTTCACATTGTTTTTCACTCTTATTAATGTGTCCCTGTCACTTTAATAAAGTCGAATGCACTCATGGAACACACTATATGTGTGAGTAGTACTATAGTTTCCTATGCGCAAGGCAGCGACGGCGCAGTGCTGTTTATGTGTCGAGATTTACTACTGTGCAGCCATTGTCACCAACTTTGGCGAGTACTGTACTCGCGATTAGTATAGGTAAACGGCATTATTGATAATGCGAACGTGCGAAAGTTTCGAAATGCGACAGAGCGACAGATCCTTCCCGCGCGACGGATTTTGGTCGACTGGCGATTGTTCGGTCGCGCAGCCCTGAGTTACGGTAAGCGTAAAAATAGATTTACCAAATAGGTATTTATTTTTGAGAATAATTAAAATCTATTTTGTTTTGCTTTTAATCGTTTTGTTTATCGATACCAAGCATCCTCTTAAAAATTTTAGAGTAAATTTTTTAACAGCTTATATATGTAATAAATTATATATTTCCACCATACCTGGTCCAAAAAAGTCGTCAAAGTCGTCATGATCATAGAGATCTCCAAGGGAATCGTCGGAACTGTCGTCGAAGATGCGATCGACAAAATCAGGCCGGAGATGTGGGTTGCTTCTGTCGTCGTGGATATCCACCGTTAACAACTTATGCGTGGGGAATTCTTGCTCAGACTGGAGATGAAAAAAAAACCATTAGCTTGTAAGTTAAAGTAGAGGATTTTAATATAAATTGTAATATAAAATTATCTACCAACAAATATAATCAGTTTGAATTCAATTCCACATATGACTACGAAAATGCCATGTAGCTGCGTCTTTACATTCATTTATCTATATTTTGATGAATCTATATTATCTAGAGCAGTGGCCCAGTGGTAACACGCCGTCGCAGCCGCACACGTCCACCTCCTGCGGGCATTATACCTCACCTCAATGGGCGTGATAGCGGTGCCGGCCAGCCGCAGCGTGAGCGCGCGCGGGCGCTCGTGCAGCGCGCGCACGGCGGCGCACACCACCTCGTCCGACACGCCGTCGCAGCCGCACACGTCCACCTCCTGCGGGCATTATACCTCACCTCAATGGGCGTGATAGCGGTGCCGGCCAGCCGCAGCGTGAGCGCGCGCGGGCGCTCGTGCAGCGCGCGCACGGCGGCGCACACCACCTCGTCCGACACGCCGTCGCAGCCGCACACGTCCACCTCCTGCGGGCATTATACCTCACCTCAATGGGCGTGATAGCGGTGCCGGCCAGCCGCAGCGTGAGCGCGCGCGGGCGCTCGTGCAGCGCGCGCACGGCGGCGCACACCACCTCGTCCGACACGCCGTCGCAGCCGCACACGTCCACCTCCTGCGGGCATTATACCTCACCTCAATGGGCGTGATAGCGGTGCCGGCCAGCCGCAGCGTGAGCGCGCGCGGGCGCTCGTGCAGCGCGCGCACGGCGGCGCACACCACCTCGTCCGACACGCCGTCGCAGCCGCACACGTCCACCTCCTGCGGGCATTATACCTCACCTCAATGGGCGTGATAGCGGTGCCGGCCAGCCGCAGCGTGAGCGCGCGCGGGCGCTCGTGCAGCGCGCGCACGGCGGCGCACACCACCTCGTCCGACACGCCGTCGCAGCCGCACACGTCCACCTCCTGCGGGCATTATACCTCACCTCAATGGGCGTGATAGCGGTGCCGGCCAGCCGCAGCGTGAGCGCGCGCGGGCGCTCGTGCAGCGCGCGCACGGCGGCGCACACCACCTCGTCCGACACGCCGTCGCAGCCGCACACGTCCACCTCCTGCGGGCATTATACCTCACCTCAATGGGCGTGATAGCGGTGCCGGCCAGCCGCAGCGTGAGCGCGCGCGGGCGCTCGTGCAGCGCGCGCACGGCGGCGCACACCACCTCGTCCGACACGCCGTCGCAGCCGCACACGTCCACCTCCTGCGGGCATTATACCTCACCTCAATGGGCGTGATAGCGGTGCCGGCCAGCCGCAGCGTGAGCGCGCGCGGGCGCTCGTGCAGCGCGCGCACGGCGGCGCACACCACCTCGTCCGACACGCCGTCGCAGCCGCACACGTCCACCTCCTGCGGGCATTATACCTCACCTCAATGGGCGTGATAGCGGTGCCGGCCAGCCGCAGCGTGAGCGCGCGCGGGCGCTCGTGCAGCGCGCGCACGGCGGCGCACACCACCTCGTCCGACACGCCGTCGCAGCCGCACACGTCCACCTCCTGCGGGCATTATACCTCACCTCAATGGGCGTGATAGCGGTGCCGGCCAGCCGCAGCGTGAGCGCGCGCGGGCGCTCGTGCAGCGCGCGCACGGCGGCGCACACCACCTCGTCCGACACGCCGTCGCAGCCGCACACGTCCACCTCCTGCGGGCATTATACCTCACCTCAATGGGCGTGATAGCGGTGCCGGCCAGCCGCAGCGTGAGCGCGCGCGGGCGCTCGTGCAGCGCGCGCACGGCGGCGCACACCACCTCGTCCGACACGCCGTCGCAGCCGCACACGTCCACCTCCTGCGGGCATTATACCTCACCTCAATGGGCGTGATAGCGGTGCCGGCCAGCCGCAGCGTGAGCGCGCGCGGGCGCTCGTGCAGCGCGCGCACGGCGGCGCACACCACCTCGTCCGACACGCCGTCGCAGCCGCACACGTCCACCTCCTGCGGGCATTATACCTCACCTCAATGGGCGTGATAGCGGTGCCGGCCAGCCGCAGCGTGAGCGCGCGCGGGCGCTCGTGCAGCGCGCGCACGGCGGCGCACACCACCTCGTCCGACACGCCGTCGCAGCCGCACACGTCCACCTCCTGCGGGCATTATACCTCACCTCAATGGGCGTGATAGCGGTGCCGGCCAGCCGCAGCGTGAGCGCGCGCGGGCGCTCGTGCAGCGCGCGCACGGCGGCGCACACCACCTCGTCCGACACGCCGTCGCAGCCGCACACGTCCACCTCCTGCGGGCATTATACCTCACCTCAATGGGCGTGATAGCGGTGCCGGCCAGCCGCAGCGTGAGCGCGCGCGGGCGCTCGTGCAGCGCGCGCACGGCGGCGCACACCACCTCGTCCGACACGCCGTCGCAGCCGCACACGTCCACCTCCTGCGGGCATTATACCTCACCTCAATGGGCGTGATAGCGGTGCCGGCCAGCCGCAGCGTGAGCGCGCGCGGGCGCTCGTGCAGCGCGCGCACGGCGGCGCACACCACCTCGTCCGACACGCCGTCGCAGCCGCACACGTCCACCTCCTGCGGGCATTATACCTCACCTCAATGGGCGTGATAGCGGTGCCGGCCAGCCGCAGCGTGAGCGCGCGCGGGCGCTCGTGCAGCGCGCGCACGGCGGCGCACACCACCTCGTCCGACACGCCGTCGCAGCCGCACACGTCCACCTCCTGCGGGCATTATACCTCACCTCAATGGGCGTGATAGCGGTGCCGGCCAGCCGCAGCGTGAGCGCGCGCGGGCGCTCGTGCAGCGCGCGCACGGCGGCGCACACCACCTCGTCCGACACGCCGTCGCAGCCGCACACGTCCACCTCCTGCGGGCATTATACCTCACCTCAATGGGCGTGATAGCGGTGCCGGCCAGCCGCAGCGTGAGCGCGCGCGGGCGCTCGTGCAGCGCGCGCACGGCGGCGCACACCACCTCGTCCGACACGCCGTCGCAGCCGCACACGTCCACCTCCTGCGGGCATTATACCTCACCTCAATGGGCGTGATAGCGGTGCCGGCCAGCCGCAGCGTGAGCGCGCGCGGGCGCTCGTGCAGCGCGCGCACGGCGGCGCACACCACCTCGTCCGACACGCCGTCGCAGCCGCACACGTCCACCTCCTGCGGGCATTATACCTCACCTCAATGGGCGTGATAGCGGTGCCGGCCAGCCGCAGCGTGAGCGCGCGCGGGCGCTCGTGCAGCGCGCGCACGGCGGCGCACACCACCTCGTCCGACACGCCGTCGCAGCCGCACACGTCCACCTCCTGCGGGCATTATACCTCACCTCAATGGGCGTGATAGCGGTGCCGGCCAGCCGCAGCGTGAGCGCGCGCGGGCGCTCGTGCAGCGCGCGCACGGCGGCGCACACCACCTCGTCCGACACGCCGTCGCAGCCGCACACGTCCACCTCCTGCGGGCATTATACCTCACCTCAATGGGCGTGATAGCGGTGCCGGCCAGCCGCAGCGTGAGCGCGCGCGGGCGCTCGTGCAGCGCGCGCACGGCGGCGCACACCACCTCGTCCGACACGCCGTCGCAGCCGCACACGTCCACCTCCTGCGGGCATTATACCTCACCTCAATGGGCGTGATAGCGGTGCCGGCCAGCCGCAGCGTGAGCGCGCGCGGGCGCTCGTGCAGCGCGCGCACGGCGGCGCACACCACCTCGTCCGACACGCCGTCGCAGCCGCACACGTCCACCTCCTGCGGGCATTATACCTCACCTCAATGGGCGTGATAGCGGTGCCGGCCAGCCGCAGCGTGAGCGCGCGCGGGCGCTCGTGCAGCGCGCGCACGGCGGCGCACACCACCTCGTCCGACACGCCGTCGCAGCCGCACACGTCCACCTCCTGCGGGCATTATACCTCACCTCAATGGGCGTGATAGCGGTGCCGGCCAGCCGCAGCGTGAGCGCGCGCGGGCGCTCGTGCAGCGCGCGCACGGCGGCGCACACCACCTCGTCCGACACGCCGTCGCAGCCGCACACGTCCACCTCCTGCGGGCATTATACCTCACCTCAATGGGCGTGATAGCGGTGCCGGCCAGCCGCAGCGTGAGCGCGCGCGGGCGCTCGTGCAGCGCGCGCACGGCGGCGCACACCACCTCGTCCGACACGCCGTCGCAGCCGCACACGTCCACCTCCTGCGGGCATTATACCTCACCTCAATGGGCGTGATAGCGGTGCCGGCCAGCCGCAGCGTGAGCGCGCGCGGGCGCTCGTGCAGCGCGCGCACGGCGGCGCACACCACCTCGTCCGACACGCCGTCGCAGCCGCACACGTCCACCTCCTGCGGGCATTATACCTCACCTCAATGGGCGTGATAGCGGTGCCGGCCAGCCGCAGCGTGAGCGCGCGCGGGCGCTCGTGCAGCGCGCGCACGGCGGCGCACACCACCTCGTCCGACACGCCGTCGCAGCCGCACACGTCCACCTCCTGCGGGCATTATACCTCACCTCAATGGGCGTGATAGCGGTGCCGGCCAGCCGCAGCGTGAGCGCGCGCGGGCGCTCGTGCAGCGCGCGCACGGCGGCGCACACCACCTCGTCCGACACGCCGTCGCAGCCGCACACGTCCACCTCCTGCGGGCATTATACCTCACCTCAATGGGCGTGATAGCGGTGCCGGCCAGCCGCAGCGTGAGCGCGCGCGGGCGCTCGTGCAGCGCGCGCACGGCGGCGCACACCACCTCGTCCGACACGCCGTCGCAGCCGCACACGTCCACCTCCTGCGGGCATTATACCTCACCTCAATGGGCGTGATAGCGGTGCCGGCCAGCCGCAGCGTGAGCGCGCGCGGGCGCTCGTGCAGCGCGCGCACGGCGGCGCACACCACCTCGTCCGACACGCCGTCGCAGCCGCACACGTCCACCTCCTGCGGGCATTATACCTCACCTCAATGGGCGTGATAGCGGTGCCGGCCAGCCGCAGCGTGAGCGCGCGCGGGCGCTCGTGCAGCGCGCGCACGGCGGCGCACACCACCTCGTCCGACACGCCGTCGCAGCCGCACACGTCCACCTCCTGCGGGCATTATACCTCACCTCAATGGGCGTGATAGCGGTGCCGGCCAGCCGCAGCGTGAGCGCGCGCGGGCGCTCGTGCAGCGCGCGCACGGCGGCGCACACCACCTCGTCCGACACGCCGTCGCAGCCGCACACGTCCACCTCCTGCGGGCATTATACCTCACCTCAATGGGCGTGATAGCGGTGCCGGCCAGCCGCAGCGTGAGCGCGCGCGGGCGCTCGTGCAGCGCGCGCACGGCGGCGCACACCACCTCGTCCGACACGCCGTCGCAGCCGCACACGTCCACCTCCTGCGGGCATTATACCTCACCTCAATGGGCGTGATAGCGGTGCCGGCCAGCCGCAGCGTGAGCGCGCGCGGGCGCTCGTGCAGCGCGCGCACGGCGGCGCACACCACCTCGTCCGACACGCCGTCGCAGCCGCACACGTCCACCTCCTGCGGGCATTATACCTCACCTCAATGGGCGTGATAGCGGTGCCGGCCAGCCGCAGCGTGAGCGCGCGCGGGCGCTCGTGCAGCGCGCGCACGGCGGCGCACACCACCTCGTCCGACACGCCGTCGCAGCCGCACACGTCCACCTCCTGCGGGCATTATACCTCACCTCAATGGGCGTGATAGCGGTGCCGGCCAGCCGCAGCGTGAGCGCGCGCGGGCGCTCGTGCAGCGCGCGCACGGCGGCGCACACCACCTCGTCCGACACGCCGTCGCAGCCGCACACGTCCACCTCCTGCGGGCATTATACCTCACCTCAATGGGCGTGATAGCGGTGCCGGCCAGCCGCAGCGTGAGCGCGCGCGGGCGCTCGTGCAGCGCGCGCACGGCGGCGCACACCACCTCGTCCGACACGCCGTCGCAGCCGCACACGTCCACCTCCTGCGGGCATTATACCTCACCTCAATGGGCGTGATAGCGGTGCCGGCCAGCCGCAGCGTGAGCGCGCGCGGGCGCTCGTGCAGCGCGCGCACGGCGGCGCACACCACCTCGTCCGACACGCCGTCGCAGCCGCACACGTCCACCTCCTGCGGGCATTATACCTCACCTCAATGGGCGTGATAGCGGTGCCGGCCAGCCGCAGCGTGAGCGCGCGCGGGCGCTCGTGCAGCGCGCGCACGGCGGCGCACACCACCTCGTCCGACACGCCGTCGCAGCCGCACACGTCCACCTCCTGCGGGCATTATACCTCACCTCAATGGGCGTGATAGCGGTGCCGGCCAGCCGCAGCGTGAGCGCGCGCGGGCGCTCGTGCAGCGCGCGCACGGCGGCGCACACCACCTCGTCCGACACGCCGTCGCAGCCGCACACGTCCACCTCCTGCGGGCATTATACCTCACCTCAATGGGCGTGATAGCGGTGCCGGCCAGCCGCAGCGTGAGCGCGCGCGGGCGCTCGTGCAGCGCGCGCACGGCGGCGCACACCACCTCGTCCGACACGCCGTCGCAGCCGCACACGTCCACCTCCTGCGGGCATTATACCTCACCTCAATGGGCGTGATAGCGGTGCCGGCCAGCCGCAGCGTGAGCGCGCGCGGGCGCTCGTGCAGCGCGCGCACGGCGGCGCACACCACCTCGTCCGACACGCCGTCGCAGCCGCACACGTCCACCTCCTGCGGGCATTATACCTCACCTCAATGGGCGTGATAGCGGTGCCGGCCAGCCGCAGCGTGAGCGCGCGCGGGCGCTCGTGCAGCGCGCGCACGGCGGCGCACACCACCTCGTCCGACACGCCGTCGCAGCCGCACACGTCCACCTCCTGCGGGCATTATACCTCACCTCAATGGGCGTGATAGCGGTGCCGGCCAGCCGCAGCGTGAGCGCGCGCGGGCGCTCGTGCAGCGCGCGCACGGCGGCGCACACCACCTCGTCCGACACGCCGTCGCAGCCGCACACGTCCACCTCCTGCGGGCATTATACCTCACCTCAATGGGCGTGATAGCGGTGCCGGCCAGCCGCAGCGTGAGCGCGCGCGGGCGCTCGTGCAGCGCGCGCACGGCGGCGCACACCACCTCGTCCGACACGCCGTCGCAGCCGCACACGTCCACCTCCTGCGGGCATTATACCTCACCTCAATGGGCGTGATAGCGGTGCCGGCCAGCCGCAGCGTGAGCGCGCGCGGGCGCTCGTGCAGCGCGCGCACGGCGGCGCACACCACCTCGTCCGACACGCCGTCGCAGCCGCACACGTCCACCTCCTGCGGGCATTATACCTCACCTCAATGGGCGTGATAGCGGTGCCGGCCAGCCGCAGCGTGAGCGCGCGCGGGCGCTCGTGCAGCGCGCGCACGGCGGCGCACACCACCTCGTCCGACACGCCGTCGCAGCCGCACACGTCCACCTCCTGCGGGCATTATACCTCACCTCAATGGGCGTGATAGCGGTGCCGGCCAGCCGCAGCGTGAGCGCGCGCGGGCGCTCGTGCAGCGCGCGCACGGCGGCGCACACCACCTCGTCCGACACGCCGTCGCAGCCGCACACGTCCACCTCCTGCGGGCATTATACCTCACCTCAATGGGCGTGATAGCGGTGCCGGCCAGCCGCAGCGTGAGCGCGCGCGGGCGCTCGTGCAGCGCGCGCACGGCGGCGCACACCACCTCGTCCGACACGCCGTCGCAGCCGCACACGTCCACCTCCTGCGGGCATTATACCTCACCTCAATGGGCGTGATAGCGGTGCCGGCCAGCCGCAGCGTGAGCGCGCGCGGGCGCTCGTGCAGCGCGCGCACGGCGGCGCACACCACCTCGTCCGACACGCCGTCGCAGCCGCACACGTCCACCTCCTGCGGGCATTATACCTCACCTCAATGGGCGTGATAGCGGTGCCGGCCAGCCGCAGCGTGAGCGCGCGCGGGCGCTCGTGCAGCGCGCGCACGGCGGCGCACACCACCTCGTCCGACACGCCGTCGCAGCCGCACACGTCCACCTCCTGCGGGCATTATACCTCACCTCAATGGGCGTGATAGCGGTGCCGGCCAGCCGCAGCGTGAGCGCGCGCGGGCGCTCGTGCAGCGCGCGCACGGCGGCGCACACCACCTCGTCCGACACGCCGTCGCAGCCGCACACGTCCACCTCCTGCGGGCATTATACCTCACCTCAATGGGCGTGATAGCGGTGCCGGCCAGCCGCAGCGTGAGCGCGCGCGGGCGCTCGTGCAGCGCGCGCACGGCGGCGCACACCACCTCGTCCGACACGCCGTCGCAGCCGCACACGTCCACCTCCTGCGGGCATTATACCTCACCTCAATGGGCGTGATAGCGGTGCCGGCCAGCCGCAGCGTGAGCGCGCGCGGGCGCTCGTGCAGCGCGCGCACGGCGGCGCACACCACCTCGTCCGACACGCCGTCGCAGCCGCACACGTCCACCTCCTGCGGGTATTATACAACACTCAATTCATTGTATTTTTTTAACCGACTTCCCAAAAAGCAGCTTTCTCAATTCGACCGTATATTATAGCGAAAAATAACTTTCTTTGCCGAAGTCGGTGTCGAATAACGGAAAACAATGGGTACAAAAGACACAGACTTCGGAAAAGAAAGTTATTTTTCGCTTTGTAGTGTTTTGTTTTGATTTTTTGTTAAAAAGTTTTTTATAAAAAATGTTTGCACTAGGAATTTCTCGTGTATCGTAGGTGCTTACAAGCATAATATATAAATTCACATACACAAATAACCAGACCGGAAAAATTGTTTGTAGGTCATACAAATATTTATTCCGTGTGGGAATCGATCCCGCGACACGCAGCGCAGTAGCCCATCGCTCAACCACTGCACCAACCGTGTCGTCAAACATACCTAAGGTTGAATATCACTTGCACGTCATAAAACAACCAAGTTAGTTTTGTGTGACAGTAATATAGTTTGGACCGAGATATGAGGCAGCGTGGTACTATATTTTGATTAGTTTTGTAGAATTTTTTTTAGACCGACAATAATTACTCTTATTTAGAGTCTGAGTACATAAAACCTGGGCAGGATACAAGGTTACTGGGAAGGTTTTTAAGCTAAGGGTTAATTTGTTCGATTTATTTTGACAAAGCCTGTATCAGATATCTTCTCATGGTTTCGTATTTCCTATGCATAAGTTCATAATATTGTAGTGGTGTACCGATGCCGCGCGCCGTGAGCTGCGTGAGGCGCGGCAGGCCGGCGGCGGCGCGCAGCCCGTGGTGGCTGAGTGTACGTACCTGCAGCAGCGGACAGGCCGCGAGGCAGGCGGCCAGCGAGGAGGCGGAGAGCGCGGGGATGCCGCGCGCCGTGAGCTGCGTGAGGCGCGGCAGGCCGGCGGCGGCGCGCAGCCCGTGGTCGGACAGCTCCCCCAGGTACGACACGTCCAGCCGCGCCAGCGCACGACAGCTGCGGCACAGCGCCGCCACGCCCTCGTCGCCCACGCCTGTCGAGACACGCGCTACTATATCTGCCCCTTCGAACCCCTCAGGCTCTGTTCAATTACACGCGACACACGTTTTAATTCATACTTTTAATAATAAGCGGGTCACACGCTTCTTGTCAAAAGATAAACACATCAGTCGTATTACAAAAAGCGGTTTTACTAAAACCCAGGTTTAAACATCTATAATGTACGGTGTAAACAAGGTTTAAACCTGGGTTTTGGTTAAACTGCTTTTTGTAATAAGGCACATAAATTATATCTTGTAGTGTTGAATCAAATAATTCTTAAATTTACAGTCAATGGCCAAAAGTGCAGTTACACTCTCCAAAAGAAAAAAAATTATAGTATAAGAAGATAAATCGTCCACAGCTGATTTAATCCATTGTATAGAATCTACAAAACAAAACTTCATTGTATAGTATATTTGTGTTCTTGTTGGCATGAGTTTATGTTTGTATGTATGTATGTAGAATCTAAAGTATACATTAAACTAATCGTGCTCCATTGAATCTCTTCTACAAAAAATATCATGCACTTTATTTTTGGTAGCGAGCGACTGCACTAATGACCCTACATTTATATGATAGAGACAAAACAGTAAAAAATATCAAGTAGAAATTTGAGGATGATTGAGATGATTTGGTTTAGTTGTAGTAAATATCGACTTATGACACGAATGTCAACCTTACGGCAAACGCAATTAAGTTTATAATTGCCACCACTGAGAATACCGCCATCTTTGCTCGGGTAGCGGAATTTGCTTGGCAATCGAATCTAGTTTAACTTTAGATTACAAAACGTCAAAAATACTTCTGCACGACTCCGCCCACTCCAATGCGTTATTGGAGCTTAAACATTATTAATTTAGAAATCATTATTATTAAGAATGTTATGATTTTATTTTTGAAAATATTTACACAGTTCATAAGCATATATTACTATCTGTTTGACACAACTAACAATATTTAAGTAATTTTTCAATGGCATTTATACAACATTTTTGCTGTTCCAAGTACATTTTATAAGTTGGTCGACTATTACTCGTAAACTTCTAAAGCCTACTTAGCTGTGATAGTTTTCATTTTAATTTCGTTATATATAATACTGCCGTGAATGTTTTCACATATCCAAAAAATGGTTGCATTTCGCTGACAGGGGGAGGGACACTCTATTGTAACAAAAAAAAAATTAATGGCTTAACCAACTTATACCCCACACCATGGGCAAGATGAAAAAAAAATACATCCCCACTTTACGTCTATAGGAGGTACCCGAAAATTTTTTTTTACCACTTTGTCGGAATTATTAATATGTAAATCCATGCCAAATTATAGCTTTCTAGTACTAAGAGTCTCTGAGCTAAGCTGCGGACGGACAGACGGACATAAATCAATCTGCCTAGCCTTTTTCCAACTATGTTGGGGTCGGCTTCCAGTCTAACCATATTCAGCTGAGTACCAGTGTTTTACATGGAGCGACTGCCTATCTGACCTCCACAACCCAGTAACTGGGTAACACGGTACCCCTTGGCAAGACTGGTGTCAGATTTGAGGCTTCTGACTATCCGAAACGACTGTCAAAGATCTTCAAATGATCCGGGACCAACGGCTTAACGTGCTTTCCGAGGCACGGAGGAATCTCGCTATGTAAGATCCATCCCCATCCATGGACCGACCTCGGCAAGCGTTGCTTAATCTTGTAGATCGAACCGTGCGGCTGTTATTATTTCGCCACGAGCCAGGCAGAAGGACAGCGAAACTATAAGGGAACCCTAAAAATGTTTTTGTTTTAATATTACATTGTGATACAAGGGTGGAAAGTAGGTTATTGCAAACGAGCTGACATTAACAAGCCCAACCCGAAGGCGAGGGTTTTTAATGACACGAGTTTGCAATAACCTACACGCCCGTGTATCACACGATATTTTTCAATACAGTTGTGGGAAATAGTAAAAACAAAGCAAATAATTAGATTTGTTAATTCACAAAAAAATAAAATTTTCGCACGTTTTTGAAACTGGACATATTTTTTTACAACGAAAACAGCACACACAGCCTATTCGATTATTGACAAATGTTGATGTGAAAATAATTAAATTAAAACTGGTAATTAAATATATTAAACAACCATTAAAAAGACGTTTGATAGTTCAATGCTAAAACGTACGGAATCATTAATTTTTCCTCGTATAAAATCTATCCCATTTTATTCTATGTATGAAAACTCTTTGCTAAAACTTTTTAAATTGACTTATAAATTTAAAACTAAACTGCAAAACTAATGATCGAGCTCGTAAACAAAAGTCACGACCGCGTAACAGAAAGATGCCTATGCATAAGATTTAATTTTCGAATCATAATTATAGCCTCTGAAAGTACGCCATGTTTAACAAATGTATTGAAAAATAATTTATAAAAATATTCATTAACTCGATAGCGTGAGAACCAATAGTAATTCCCTGGACGTAACCTAAATATTGACTGAACCGCCCGGCGCGGGCACTACTCACTCGCAAGGTTAAGGCGAATCGATTGACGTAAGAATCATAAAAATCGGCCAACGTGTTTTCTCTCTAGAACGCCACATAGGAACATACAAACATAAGACTGATAAAAACATTACCCTCCTTCAGCAGTCGGGTAAAAAGGGAAGTGTTAACTTTTTCGGCTAGCGTTTTGGTAACAGTGAACCTTTGTGAACAGTAATTGGGTAAATTCCTTGAAATGGGATGTTCTAGAACTTTTCATAGTTTGAACTTTACGCCACTTAATTTGCAATGTAATGAAACTTCTCTTGTTTGTCGAGGTACACAAGACACAATACAACCGCAACGATGCAATTTGCAACGATTTTGACCCCAAGGTTAAAATCAGTTTTATCATCACTTCCTCTATAAATACACTAGCTTTGGGTGATTGCGTCTGCACTTTACACTGTGGAATTACAAATTATAATGCGCATAATCACATACCTTGTTGTGGGAAGATCCTCCGCGAGTTACAGCTAGAAATGTTCAATGATTCGAGTTTGGTGCAAGACTGTGCGACTCGTTTGAGGACTGCATTATTGATGTAGATGTTTCGACTCAAGTTCAGGGTTTTCAGTTCAGTTAGGGTGGCGAGGGCATCACAAAAAGAGTCGTTGCTTGTCGGAGAGAAACACATATCCACCGAAATATACTCGCTCAACGAAAGCTCTTCCAGTCTGGGTAGTTTGTTCAAAATCAATGGCAGAACTTTCCACATTGTGTGAGGACAGACGTCCAGTTTAAGGGTAGTTAATCCAGGTAATGAGTCTATAGCAGTGTTAATTACTGTGCCTTGAAGACTGTAGCAGTTGTAAAACGAGAGAGAGTTTAGTTTTTGCGGATTCGATCCAGTGAGAAAGAGCCCGGTCACATGCGTGTTGTTAGCGACCGTCAGGCTTTCTATGCTCGATTCACTTTTGACTAGATGTACTAAACTCGAATCGGTCAGCTGCAAGAAAAAAATAAACATTAATTTTAGTGTAATTTATAACAACCTATACTTCATAAAAGATAGTTTGATCTCTGCGACAGCTGTCAGTATCAATAGCGCTTGACAGGCTAACAATAACGTATACGTCAGTTTGACATATGTCGCTGAGATCAAGCTATCTTCTAAGAAGTATAATAAAAAAGAAACGATACAATTAAACAAAAGAATACCTTATTGCATGATATGAAGGACAAAGTTTTCAGTTCTGTACAGCCATATATTAATGGATTCCAATTTCGTGTGTGCATGCCAACAACCTGAAAGTGACGAAATAACTAGTAAGACATATGAAGAGTTTAAATTAAACACATTTTGTGTTTATTGCATGTTTATTCCTTACTAGCTTCTGCCCGCGGCTTCGCCCGCGTAAAAAGTGTTTTATCATCCCAAGGAAATACGAACTATCTTATGTCAGAAAGGTCTTACTTCGCAGTTTAAGTACGATCTGTCGGCGCTCCGTGTGAAAATTAATATCGCAATTGGTTGCCGCTTACCGCACGCTAGCCGAGTTATTATTTGTACTGTGATTTTTGCAAATAATTATGCCTCTAAACGATCCTATAATGAGTCCTATAAAAGAGATCCATCTCTAAAATCGCTGAACCGATTTAGATGAAATTTGGTATGAGATAGTTTGCAACCCTGCGAAGGACATAGGATAGTTTTTATCCTAAGAATATGTTCCCTTGGGATGACTACCGATGACTTCATAAATGTCCGAAAGACTTTTTCATAAACTCGAAAGTGCATCGATACGCCCGGGTAGTGTGTGTACAAGGTTCATAAGGAAAGATACAAAGGAAAGAACATACCACATCCAAATTCAATGATATATCATCTATCTATTTACTAATAATAAAGTTGAAGAGTTCGATTGTTTGTACGCGCTAATCTCTGGAACTACCAGTCGGCTTTGAGAAAATCTTTTTGTGTTGGTTAGTATTTATCGAGGAAGGCTATAGGTTATATAACATCACGCTACGACCAACAGGAGCAGAGCATCAATGGAAAATGTTGTAAAAACGGATAAAATTTTTTCCTTTTGAGAGCTTCCGTTGCGTGAGCTTCGTAAATAGTTAAAATTACGCAACAATCATGTATGTAGGGTAGTTAGATAGGTAGGGTAGGTACGGTCGGGTAGGTAGGGTAGGGTAGGTACTAGGTAGGGTAGGGTAGAGTAGGCCTGTAGTGTAGGTAGGATAGCGTAGGTAGGGTAGGGTAAGTACTAGGTAGGGTAGGGTAGGTAGGCTAGGTAGGATAGCGTAGGTAGGCTAGGTAGGATAGCGTAGGTAGGGTAGGGTAGGGTTGATAGGGTAGGGTTGGATAGGTAGGTATGTTGGTAGGAAAGGGTAGGTAGGCTGGTTGGTAGGGAAGGTTACGCGGGTATTGTAGGGTAGGTAGGTAGGGTAGATAGGGATGTAGGGTAGGGGGAGGTAGGTAGAGTAGGTGGGCAGTTAGGTAGCTCATTGACGGGAGCGAAGCCGCGGGGACAGCTAGTAATTCTATAATGCACAGTCAAGATAACTGAGCACCCAAAATGTCAAACGAGCCCTCTCCCGCGTTCGCCTCGTAATATATACAATAGCGGGCGTTGAACGTCAGAGTGACATTGACATTTTGGGTGCTGTAGTCATGGTAGGGGATGTATGTGTATACCTTTATCTCCTCAAGGTTGGGGCAGTACTTGCCGATGATGTGCGCGGTGCGGTCGTTGAGCGCGGACCAGTGGTGGTCGATGTGCAGGCGCACCAGCTTGGCGCCCACGCGCTGCAGGATGCGCCGCAGCACCGCCGTCGTCAGCATCACCGGCACGTGCTGCCACCACGACGTCTTCAACACCCGGATACCTGGCGGACAACACCTCTTATTGTTCATCATTTTAACCAACTTATACTTGCATCACTTACAAAACTCTCGCTCTATCGAGTATTAGCGACCTGACCCAGCTTCACCGGGACAAAATTATACAGGTGCGTCTGACACCGATGCGAAAAAAATACCATGGATTCATCAGTACATGATAATGGACCCCTAGTGTTGGAATTTTTCGTCGGCTATTACATTTACTGATCAGTTCAAAATCGTTATTCCTATCTAGGTCAATTAGATTTTTAATTATTGTCCATTACTATTTTTGTGAAAACAGGGATTTTTTTGTTGCACTGTAATGGTATTTTTTTATTAAATTTTACCTGTCCACGAATATAAAGTATGTGTATAAAAAATATTTTTTGAATTCATATTTGGAACATTACATTGTGAGATTACATAAAATCTAATATAATGTATCGGGTTAGCTTAGCTGTGTTTAGTTACAAATACTGCAGAATTGAATGTGCCAACCCGAACAAAAGTGTAGCACAACTTCCACGAGCCAGTATATAAAAACACTATAATGCAATGTGGATCAATGTGGATTAAATTATGATAATCATAATTTATTTATTTATTTATTATTAGGCTTTTCAACTCTGAGTACACTGTTACTTTATAAATTTGTACATTTCAAACTTAAGTCTAAGTGCCTCATCACTTAAAGAAAAGCACAGCATGCACTAAATTTTGCGGAGATAATACAGAATTTATTAAATAAAAACATAAAAAAAAAAAACTTTGAAAAGCTAAATTGATTGAAGCAAATTAAATTAAGTAACATAGATCAAATTAAATTAGAACAGATTAAATTAAATTAGAATAAATTAAATTAAATGAGAATAGATTAAATTTAATTAAATTAGAATATATTAAATTAATTTGGTATACATTTAATTATTTATGTAAGATCAGGTACTAGTGAAACCACTAATTGGCAAGAGCAACTTTTTTTAGAGCAAGCACAGAAGAGTTAAATAAGTCAATAACACCTTCGTGCTCTTTGCATGCAGCATACATTCTAGATAGTGGGCAGTGTTGCCTCAGGTTGGTGTGACATCTTGGCATGCAGAAAAGTCTCATATTAGAACTTCTTGGCAGATTATAATGAATTACTTACCTTGAAGATAGTCTCGGGCCATATTTTGCCAACCTTTACTGACTCTTTCTGATCTGATGAGGTCTCGAATAGGAACGTACGACAGAATTTGAGTCAAACAATCCCTGTTCAAAATATCCAGTATGGTATACTCTCTTTCTTCATCTGGCATTTCCGTTTCGGAATCTTTCTGTTCTTCTTCTGACTGTGTTTCAACATTTTCCTGTTTGAAGAAATAAAAGATGGGTGTTATTTTGTTATATGTATACTAGCGACTTTTCCGACAATTTCAACAGTAAAATTATCGTTATATTCTGAACAATTAATACAAAACCACAACAAATTATACTACTTAAATCTCCCTCATGAAAACTACTGAACAGATTTTCATGCGGTGTTCACCGTTCAGTAGTTTTTATTTATTTATTTGGAAACTCAACAGCTTATTATTAAATTACATTAATACATGTTCACCTCACTGTCAATGAACAGCCCAGTGCTGTTGCATCAACGTTACTTGCATCTTAGTAAACACACACACACTGCTCAGTGACAGCGAGATGATGACAATTATCTCTTAAGCCAATAACAGAGTTTCACGGCATGGATAAAGCTAGGTAATGTTAATTAGCTACACACAAGTGCAGCTATTAGTGCTCATGTGATATTGAAGACTCATTGATCACATTAAATCAGAGTTAAAAGTATGTAAACATGCAAATATGGTTATATTAATTAGACAAAGGGAAAACAAAAAAATATCAGCGAAATCTAACATCATGAATATCATGCTCATTCGAAATATATCACACATAATCCTTAATCCTAAGAGTCATGAGAGTTAAGAGTTATGGCACAATTAGTTCACTAAACAATAATTTTGAGTTTATCGTTAACAGACAGACATAGGCAGCGGGAAACTATGTTTTATTTTTGTTTTATAATATGTAGTATGTATATATGAAAAAGATAGCAAAAACAAAAGTAGATTTGGAAAATGTCTCACCGTTGGTACTGCTATATCGCTTGTTGTTGCCTCAGCAGAATCTCCATTTTCCGAAACCCACTCGTAGTCACCGGTTTCTGAAAAAATTAATTATTTTAAGTTAATATCAATCCTCAAAATAATGACCTATTTTGCTTTTTTTAGCTTGTTAAAACAAACTTTTAACAAAGTCACGAAGTGGCTGCAATTCACATGACGTGCACTTGTGATTTGCAAACTAGCTGACCCAACAGGCGTTGTCCTCTGTCCAAGCAAAAATATTTCTTTTTTCACTCCAGTTTTATCTGATCTTATTTATCCAAAAAGTTTTTCACAAATATGTTAACATTAAATTTAGCCTTATCTTAACCAGCTGTTCTAAAGTGATGCACTTGCCGAAGCCATTGAACAGCATTTCATTTTTATTCACATAGTTTAATTTATATACTTAGTTTCGGGGCTCCAGTTTCGGCGGCGGCGGTGTTTGCTTCAGGTCGGCGCTGACCGCGGAGCTTACAGCGTCCTCTGCCATCCGCTCCCTCGACAGGTTGGTGCCAGCTGTCAGCCGGAGATATCCGCAGGTTGCGACCCCTCAGAGTTTTCTCGTGAACTGGGGCTTGAAGTGCTCTGTGCAATATAAATATGTATATTTAGGGCAGATAATATAGATACCTCATCCCATTCAAAGAAACCGTGCCGACGTAACTAGCGTGTTTCGTCTGATTAAGATGACGTTTCATGGCTATGTAGGGTGTTAGCAAGATTTGTAAGTAAAAGGCTTTTCTCGGTTCATGCCTATTTTTCTTTAAATTCAGTGAAGATTTGTTTTATAGTTAATACTATTTTGCACGATTTTACAGTTATATTGTACCAAAATATGTTACAACACAAATTTAGAAATCAAGTGGCAAGCCTCAGAAATTTAAAACCGCGCCATCTATTGGAATTAGATCCGTTCAAATAATCTTTGAAATGTGAATTAAAGCCCAATATTTTATACAAAATTATAAAATATAGCTTAGGAGAGTTGATTCAAAAAGAACATACAATTTTTATGATCAATTCAAGAAAATATTAATTTTACACACAATTCAATAACAAATCGATGCATATCGCGCCATCTGGTGACATTAGTTTGAACCAAATTTTCTTTGTTAGCGCTGACACCCCGTGACTATAGTAAATTGTTTGTGTCAAGCAGTTAACACCTGGCTTATTATGCTCGAGGTTGTGGGTTTGAATCTGAGTGACCACCAATATGATTTTTTCAATTCACACATACTTTATATGTTTATCTTGGACATCACTGACATTGGTGAAAGATTAACGATAAGAGAAAACTTGGACTTAGTTAATATTCATCTGAATTCACCAATTTGTCTTGAGCAAGCATGGTGATTGTTGCTCAATGGCTGTATTAGCCCTGCAGTGGGACAGCTACAGGCTGATATTATAGTACACATATTATTAGCACTTATTGGTTATAGTAGGAAGCCCGATTACTAATAGAATGTAAAAATCATAACTTCTTTGTGGATGTACTCTACTAACATTAATGTCAGTTTAATACATTGGGAGTGTAGTATTCTAAAGCCATTCCACAGTGCGTGATTCTGCGGATTTTATCACGCACAGTCGACGGTCACGGACAGCCACGGACAACCACGCACCGCGCACCAATTGCTTTCCACGGTTTGTGTGGGTCTAGATTCGAATAAATGACTTTGAGTCATTTTAAAATGCAACGTGAAAGGGAACATATCGCTGCAGCTGTGGCTCTTGTGATATTTAGTAATAGTTACATCATGTGCTCTAATAAACATAAAAACTATTTAAAAAGAAAGAAACCACGCTGGTGGATGTCGGAGTACAACAAAAACCGTTCAAGGTATGCAACTATAAAATTATATTATTATTAATTGTTATTAGTTGTGAGTTTAGTTGCGGGAATTTGTGGAGCGCATGGCACCTTTGAAGTGCGGGCTGATCCGCGTCCGTCTACAGAATTACCTATGCACCGTGGAATGCCGGCTTTTGGTACTCCTCAATATTTTGCATTAGCAGTTTTGGTATGTAACAGTTAGCACAATACTTATCTTATGCCAAGAGCAGACCAATATAGGAATCTTTATTATTAATTTTAAACCTAGTTAGGCAAAAAGGCTATTGCAGTAATTACTTAAGACTTATAATTGAGATTCTATGCTTAGACAACACACTGTGTTGATCATGTAACATAATAGTTTATTAACTTACTTATGTGCATCAGCGGGATTGCTGTAAGTAACAAAGGCATATGTCGGGGTTGGTGTCTTATTGGGACCTCTTTCTCCTATTCTCAGCCAGCAACTCTTGATGAAGCCATATGGAGCAAACACACCAAACAACTCTGCTCTGGTCGTCTGAAAAAATGAACTTTTATTTGTTTGTTTGGGAATGTTATATTATTATCTGCAATCATAAACACTTTAGGACCAGTTAATAGTCAGGTTAAAGGACCATAATGATCAAAAAGCATTATTTTAAACTAGCTGTTCCCCGTAGCTTCGCACCCGTGAAACAACCCACAGGACTCGTTTTCAGGATTGAAAAATAGCCTATGACACTCAGGAATAATGTAGCTTTCTATTGGTGAAAGAATGTTTTAATCGGTCCAGTAGTTTCGGAGCCTATTCAGTACAAACAAACAAACAAAAAATCTTTCCTCTTTAAAATATTGGTATAGATAATTTATACCTACAGTAACTGAACACACAAAAAGCATAACAGTAATTTGCCATTGTTGCTTTACCATTATGTGGCTTTAAAACTACCACATGTACATATAAGTGTCATCTTTATGGTTTTTTTTTATTTCATGATTAACATTTGAAGTACAGTAGTCACAGCAGATCTTTGTCTCTGAAGTCAGGCTCTGCGAAACATTGCACAAGAAACAGTTTGTCATTGAGTATACTGAATAGATAGAGTATGCGACAAACATAAAAGAGTGAAAAAGGCAGTTATACAATGCAACTGCACAGGGTCTTGCAGCCAACTTCAGGGACACAAAGATCCACTGTGACTTCTGTACTTACCCATTTATTTAACAAAAATAAAAGTGACAACAACTTTATTGGATCAAATGTGCAGTCACATGGAAATCAACAATAGAGAAAGAATAATAAAAAAAAATACCTACATTTTCACACTTTTTTATGTTCAGTAGATAATAAAAATCTTACCTTTGGGGGTAAATTAGACACATATAACTTCCTGATAGGTATTCCATCTTCAGTATGTGTAGGGACATACTTCAAGCCGAAGGGTGTGACTTCAAGGTTCGAATTAATGGCATCTGGAAGTGATGAATTTTTATAATACAGTATCAGCAGCTGCCCTAATGTAACCCATTAAAATCATACACATGCAAACTATACGTTTGACTCTGAAGCCTTTAGGTAACTCCTGGGTACCGAGCAGGTTTTCTACACTAATTTAATGGATCTACCAAGGCAAAATTCCAATCTTTAAGATTGTCAAATGTTTACACAGGTCACCACGAGTGAAGATATTTAAGAATTCTAAGAAATATTTAACGCCCAGAGCAAACACCAATTGTTAACAAGATATCTAATGCAAATAAATACATACACAGTTCGCGACGAACAACGTGAAGTAAATCCGGATTGAGAAATCTGTCCGCATCTTCTTCGTAGTACATGGCGTTATCTTACTTTTTCGAACAGCAGCTGGAACTTGACTGTTAACGACAGTTAATAATCGAACATGATATCATCAAAATATAAAGAAACACAGAAAATTTGGAGTAAATACTCAAAATAAAATTGATAATTGCAAACGCAGTCAACATACAACGGCCGTGTTATTTTTTTGGCAAACAATGTTGCCATGTTTTAAAAAAATAATTTGATATTTGAAACAGCGAATTTATTTAGGGCTTATTACTTTACACGGTATTCAGGGCCCTAAACTCTAATTTAGGGTAGTGTAATAGCTGTTATGAAGTTAGGGTTCTCATAATATCGACCTTAAGGGCTTATTACACTACACGGTATTCAGGGCCCTAAAACCTAATTTAGGGTAGTGTAATAAAGTTTAGGCAGTTAGGGTTCTCATATTATCGACCTTATTGCTTCAGAATGATCTAGGGGCCCGGTATTCAGGGCCCTGAATACCGTGTAGTGTAATACGCCCTTTATTGCTTCGGAATGATTTAGGGACCCGGTATTCAGGGCCCTGAATACCGTGTAGTGTAATAAGCCCTTTAACCTGCTCAGAATATCATCTGGATTTATTGGTCGTGTGCTGTGTGTCAGTCAAGCCAGGCCAGTGGCATAGCAGAGAGAGAGAGAGAGAGAGAGACATTGCACAGAGTTAATGAGTTAAATGCCGCTGTGCAACCTGTGATCGACCGGAAATTTACCACCTCCACTATTTTTTTCATTAGTCATGAAAATTATCACTTATGCAGAGTCTGGCTAGTATAACTATGCAGAACTCATAATTTTATTGGTATCCCATACAGTTTTGTATATGGTATAGTTTTACCAGTGGCGTAACTATAGGGTGGCAGGACTGGCAAAATGCCACGAGCCCCCGGCCCTACGGGGCCCACGGCCAGAGTTGTTGCGAGCTCAGGCGTGAGCTAACATTTTTAACAACATTTTGTAAAAGTTATAAATTTTATACAATTAGGAACTTAAAATTATTAATTCGGGGAGTAAGGGGAGAACGGACTTAATATATTTTCCAAACCAATTTTCAAACTCACCTGCACGCGCCTTAGGCGACAGACAGATACTCTGTGGTGCTCCCTGTCGGATAACAGACGAGGCTCTGGCGACCGAGCAATGGCGGTATAACCATACACCTGGCCAGGTGACTGGCTGGAAGTGGCTACAGCAAGCCTTGGTTCTAAAATAGTTCCTAAAATGTCTGGTGTTAGAAGTGTAAAAGGAAATCATGGAAGCAATATTGAAAGAAATACTACCCCAGGAGGGTACCAGCGATGCTGGAGAATCCCTCCCTGAGTTCAACTCAGGCAGCCCCTCGTATTCTGGGGGGGCCCCTCGTATTCTGGGGGCACAATCTTGCATCCTATGAGTGAACATATAAAGGCGGGCACCCAGCGCCCACTGTTGACTAAGACTAAACTGTTCAACCATAGACGCCTACAAAAGACTGATGCACATAGTTAGGGAAAACAGCCTCATTGGGCATACATTTACTAGCAGAGACAAGACCATACCGCATAGTTATTAAGAACCTTCATCCCACAACACCGCACGCAGCTATTAAAGAAGCAATAGAGAATACTGGAAATACCATAAGAGGAGAAATAACAAATTCTTTGTAAACTTAGATCCACACCCAAATAACCATTAAGTGAAAAAGATTACTCATGACTTTCATACCAGAGTATTAATCGAAGACCCGATAAAAAAGAAAGCAATTCCACAGTGTTAACGATGCCAACAGTACGGACATACTAAAAACAATTGCTTAGGACCTTACAGATGCGTAAAGTGTGCAGAGAATCACAACACTGTCGATTGCCCAAAGATTGACAGGAACACACCAGCTAAGTGTGCTCTAGGCCTAGGTAGCCATCCAGCAAACTATAAAGGGTGCCAAGTATTCCTAGAAATCAATAAAAGAAAAAGCAATATAACCACAGCAAAAAGTGTGACTAAGAAATATAGATAGAAACGAAGTAACAAACGACATGAAAAAATATGACAAAGGCATTTCACCAGCAACAATCAATGACAGAGCATACCAAAATAGAAACTATAACATAAATACTATAAGCCCTAGTAAAACATACGCAGACGTTACCAAAGGACAGAACAACCTCACAACAGAAGGATCTAAACTAGAATTCATACTCATAAAACAAGCTGAAAAGCTAGATAAACTCATTGAACAAATGGGCAACATGATGACATTACTTACAACTGTTATTAGTAAACTCGTACGATAAATGACTACCTTAAAGATTTCAACGTGGAATGTTAATGGTCTCCTGCACCACAAGCAAGAAGTTCAAACAACAATCAAACTGCACAACATTGATGTCCTGTTAGTTTCCGAAACACACCTAACCACAAACAATAACTTTATAATTGATAATTACTGCACATACTTGACCTGCCATCCAGATGGAACGGCACATGCAGGAACCGCCGTCATAATAAGAAAAAGTATTAAGCATGACCTTATTCAAGAATACAAAACCCCTGAGATACAAGCAACGTCAGTTTTTGTGCACGATAAAAAGGGATCAATAACCTTGTCAGCCGTATATTGTCCACCAAGATATGCTCTGAAAGAACAAGACTTTACACAATATTTCAAGACACTTGGTCAGAGGTCCCTGGCTGGAGGTGACTGGAACGCAAAAAACGTACATTGGGGGTCACGTCTGACTGTCACCAGAGGTAGGGAACTGAAATTGAGCTTAGATAAAAACAAGCTGCAAATATTAAGCACAGGACAACCAACATACTGGCCTACAGATCCGAATAAATGACCAGATCTCTTAGACTTCTTTATATATAAGGGTCTCTCGAACTTATACCTGAAGGTAGAAAGCTGCCTCGATAGTAGCTCTGATCACACACCTGTAATAGGAACGATAAGCAGTACTATATTAACAAGATCAAAAAGAGAAATTTTATATAATAGGCAAACAGATTGGGATGCTTTCAGAGAAAACATTGACTCCAAGCTCTATTTAAGAGTGCCACTAAAAACTTGTGATGATATTGATTCAGCCACTACATACATAACTAACCTAATACAACAGGCAGCATGGAAGTGTACACCGAAGGCGAAGCTTAATACCAGCAGCGAAGATGTACCAAAATAATTTAAAGAAAAAGTACTGGAAAAGAGAAGACTTAGAAGAGTATGGCACAGCAGTCAACATCCCACGGACAAAAAGGCTCTCAATAAAATGGCTACAGAACTAAAACTCTTCTTAAAGAATATTGAAGCTGAAACTTTGAAAAATAAACTAGAAAACCTGTCTACCTCAGCCAAGAATGAATATTCACTTTGGACAGCTGTCAAGACAAGCAAAGCGGCACCTATACCAGCACAGCACCCTTTAAAACTAGAAAACAACACCTGGGCCAAAACTGATGAGGTAAGAGCTCAAGTCTTCGGGACATTTCTTAGCAAAGTCTTCACACCTAACGACGGTTCTGCAGAGGCTGAACAGGAAATAAACAATTTCCTAAAAACAGATCATCAGCTTAGCCCACCCGTAAAGAGTTGCTCACCTAAGGAAATCTACAACGAGATAAGGAAGTTAGACAGAAAAAAGGCTCCAGGATTCTGCTTGATTACAGCGGAAGTGCTGCAGCAATTGCCTAGAAAGGCGATAGTTTTCCTAACGCAGTTGTTCAATAGCATCTTAAGGCTGTCATACTACCCAAAATTATAGAAAGTCTCAGAAATCATAATGATTCTGAAACCGGGTAAACCACCACATCTTGTATCATCCTATAGACCCATAAGTCTACTGCCGGTCATTTCCAAGCTCTTTGGGAAAATTATATGTCGTAGATTAAACCTCATACTGAACGAAAACAAAGTTATCCCAGAACACCAGTTCGGATTTAGGCGTGCACATTCTTCTACAGAGCAAATCCATAGAGTTGTCACCAAGATAAGAAATGCACTGGAGAAAAAGGAATATTGCTCTGCAGTCTTCTTAGATGTTTAACAAGCTTTTGACAAAGTGTGGCACCCAGGACTTTTGTTTAAGCTTAAAAGTTACCTGCCACACAATCTTTACCTGCTTTTGGAATCGTATTTAAATGACAGATTTTTTAGAGTAAAGGTTAATGATTCATACTCCTCCTGCTATGACATCAAAGCAGGCGTGCCACAAGGCTCGGTATTGGGCCCCGTATTGTTTTTATTATACACAGCTGACCTGCCAAATACGGACAGTGCTCTTTCTGCGACTTTCGCGGACGACACCGCAGCCCTTAGTAGCGATCAAGATCCGAAAAGAGCCTCGCAAAAACTACAGGTACACCTTGACAGGATTAGTACTTGGATGGAAAAATGGCGTATTAAAGCGAGTGCTACCAAATCAGTACACGTAACTTTCACTCTTCGAAAAGGAAATTGTGCACCTGTAAAACTTGGAAACGATGTATTACCACAACATGACACAGCCAAATACCTCGGTATGCATCTGGACCGGAAACAGACCTGGAGACAACACATTGAGAAAAAGCGAGATGAGCTGAACCAACGCCTGCAAGCAAACACTGAAGTGGCTACTAGGTAGACATTCACAAGTATCTCTAGACAATAAGATACTTATATATAAAACCATATTGAAGCCCGTATGGGCCTACGGAATTGAACTATGGGGAACAGCCAAAAACTCCAATGTGGAGATCCTGCAAAGGTTTCAAAACAAGGTGCTGAAAACCGTATTAAATGCTCCATGGTTTACCAAAATAACTGAACTACATGACTACCTCAAAATTAACACCATTAAAGAAGAGATTGAGTACAGAACAAAACTTTATAAGATTCGCATTGAAGAGCATGTCAACATTCTGGCGTCTGTACTGACCAACCCTCTGGAACACCGGCGACTGAAAAGACAGCACGTATGGGACATATCTTGATTTAGTCAAGTAGCAAGTAGAGGGTCGGCTCTCACTGGAGGACCGTACTCGAAGCGCCAATATGCACATAACGCATCTGCTAATGGCTTGAGAAGCCGATCGCAAGATAGAAAAGAGAAAAAAAAAAAAGGTACTTAAAATCAATTTAAGTTAGACACAACTAAAGACCATAATTATACAAATTCAAATAAATACTTACGGTACTTTCTTTGAGTCGAGCCTGTCGAAACTTCAACTTCGAAAACATTGAACCATACTAGACGGGCAGGACATTATGATGCTATTTTTTGCTTTAAAAGTTCGGTTTGTTGAAATCCAAAAAGTGGAAACTAAATCTATTCTGTTAAATTACAAATCAGTGAAAGAAATGAAGTTGAAATAGCTTAAGAAGCAGATCGAGAACTACGATTTTATTATGCTACTGGTTTACCATTGCAACATTCTACAAACTATTTATTCAGCCTCTAAAGCACTTCAGTCTATCCGCAGATCTATATTATTATAAATGTGTAATACCTATGCTTTTGAAAATTTTTATTACTCGATTTTTAACTAAATGCACAAAATACACTAACGAGCAATGAAAAAGTTCCAGTGACATAGCATCAAATTACTCCTAAACGGGAAAGGCTAGCTTAATGACGCCGTCTGCAATATTGAAGTACATTTAACAGCGAATCAGAATATTACCAACTAAAAACGTAAATATTGTGTTCAAATTTTAAATTTAATGTGAAAAAATTAAATTAAGGTGTTTGTCGGCATTTTGTGGGTAAACACTACCTACAAAACTTCACTTGCTTGTACTTCAGTTATTTATTAAAATTCAATTAAATTTATTGGGGCCCCATCCAATGAATTTGCCACGGGCCTCAGACGGTATAGTTACGCCACTGAGTTTTACATCAGTCATTAGGCATGGGTGTTGTTGTTAAGAAGACGACTAACGCCAACGACCTTGAGGGAACAAAACGCGCACTCGTTTGACACCCACGCGACCCAAAATTTAGTAGTTTTTTGTACTTTCCTTAACATACTTTAAAAAAAAAGCCATTAAAAAAAAAAGCCTCTGATCAAAATGTAGATTATTAAATTGTATTTGATATGGTGTCAATTGCATTAAAATATGCCCAAATTATTAAGAAAATGGTCTTATGTAACATATATTTTCCCAAAAAATTACGACTAGCCGTTTAGACGTGATTCTCATTTTACGTGCTACTCAAGGGAATCGGCGCCTTAAGCCCGTGATACACGGTTTACAACCAAGTTAAAAACCAAGGTCACCTTGGTTTGAAGCGGGTGGGGCAATGTTGGCTACACGGTTTAAAACCAACTCCAAACCTCCGTATGTTTACTATGCAGAGAGGACGTATTTACGTTCGTAGCGTACATTCATTACAACGATGGCCCCTTGCCTATCGAAACTTCAAAAAGAATATTCTCATCTATATATCTATAAGGAACGACTGGACCGATTTCAAAAATTCTGTCACCGTTGGGTAGCTACACTGTCCCCGGGTGACATAAGCTAATTTTTATATAGGTAAATCGATCTTCATATTATGCATAAGGATCAAGTTAGTGATTTTCTCTTTTTTCGGCAGAAATGGGTTTATGTATTTGTGTATTAGTAAATTTAATGCTATTCCAGTTTTTCACGTTTTTCTTTACTTTATATTTATAGCACTTGGTTGAAAAAAAAATATGGATAAATATTTAAATGCCTTGAAATTATTCTGAGTAACTAAGTCGTATCAAGCAAAGGTGTCTCCTGTTAGCAGGTGTCTTGTACTATTTGCACGATTGGGAAGACTTCTCCATACAAGATGCCGATGATACGTTACCCAAACCCAATGGTGCTGACATATCTGATACTATTACAAACTTATTGCAGCAGCTAAAATAAAAGCCCAAGGACTCAGATACCATCCCCGTAGTTTTCTCCGAGCGGTCCGTGCCATCACTGCCATCGTTATCGTAAACATCTGACGCTGAAGTTGTAGCTGATGAGCTAACTCTTCAAGAGCAGCTTGATAAGAAATTTGATAAATGCAGGAAAACCCCCAAGAATCGGTCTGATATCGATCTTGCAGGGTTTGTCAAGGTAGAGCAAGCCATGTATGAAAGCGGAGGGCATCGGGATGTGTATCTCACAGAAGCTTACAACTATTTGATGTGTGTACTACCAACAAGTGTTAAGAGTGAGAGGGCCTTTTCGAGTGCTGAGTACTTTTGCAACAGAATAAGAAGTACGCTATCTGATACAATGTTAGATGCACTCTTATTCTTAAGAACACATTATCAAGAACAGCAGTCTCTTGGAAAAAAAAGATTATTGTTTATTTAAATTAGTGTGTGTGATTATTATGAATCCCATAATAATGTTGCTACTGTTGCTAGTAGTTCGTAATTAAAGAGCTCAAGATTCAAGAAATTGAGACGTATAGTAATTGTGGTTGTGTTTAGTATCTTAAGATGTTTTGTACGTTTTTTTTAAATATATTATTCTATAAAAAAGAATTGTTAGGTACTTACTAAAGGTACCACAAACTAACTTGCGAAAAATCAGTTTTTCACTTAACTCTCGAAAAGTTTTGGTATTACTGCAATTCTTGCTAGGTCAAGTTTACTCATTATTAAATTGTGTCACACGCGTTTATGAAGCTACCTAGAAGACCAGCACGCGTCATTATTTATTACCGACTTCAAAAAAAAGGAGTTAAGTTATGTGTCTGGAAACATGCTTTGGGGTGTATACACCCCACGCGACCAATTAAGGGTCAATAACTATTTTTTCAAATGTTTAAAATATGTTGTACGTTAAAGGGACTATAGGGAATTAAATAATTTTAAAAGTATTTCAGGTTGTTTATTTCCATTTTTAGATGCGGATTATTCAGCAATGAAATTGCTAAATAACAGACATACAGACAATTGACAGTTGTTTCTGTTTTTCTGTGTATGTTTTTTTTAGAAATAACTGTCGTTTCTGAAGTTGGTGTAGAAAAACGATAAAAACAAGAGGGATCAATGACACCGACATCACAGATAAGATAACTATATACTAGTCAGAGACCGACATCAGAAATGAAAGTGATTTCTGTACTTTTTAGTGTCTCTGGCTTTTAAAGTCGATTTAATTTTAATTTTTGGGGTTACCAATTATGAGTTCTGCATAGTTATAATAGCCCGACTCAATTATGCGGCTTATTCAGCAATAAAATTGCTGAACATGCCGTATATTATATATATTTTGTGATTTTTTTATATATATTTTATAAAATAAAATCACAAAATATATATATATATCGTCGTCTTGAAATTTAACTTTAACATTCATAGTGTCTCCACCAAATAACATCTTAATAGTTACAAATGCACTCGTTTCACAGTGTGGTTCGTTCCACAGAATAACAAGAATAACTTTCCGTTGATGCAATGTGTAAATCGTAGATTTACACATTGCATCAACGGAAAGTTATTGTACAATTTAGCCATCTGACCAAAATTTAAAAAAATATGTATAACAGCATCAAAAACAATATTTTTTTATAGGCGGAGATGGGTGGCAAGGTGGGCCAAAAGAAGTCATCCGATGTTGTTTGGCTCTCTTTTTTTTCTAACTGAAAAACTTCGATTCTGTTTTTTGATTATGTTTATTTGAACCTTTAGAATTTTATTGGTCAAGTCGAGAAGATTATATTGGCCAAATGGGCGCCGTCACAATTGATTGCCTTACGGGCTCGTTTTATGGCATTTTTCATCACTTCGGCGAGAACATTGCCAGGTTACAAATATTTGGGACCTCGCAATGATAAAGGTGGAAACACATTATTAACACCCGACCCGACGCCACGCCACCCGACGCCTGCTGACGCGTTGAAGTACTAATCCATCCCATACATTTAGTATGGTCAGAGACACATAGTCAACAGGCCATGAGACGATCAGCGTGTTGCCGGGAGAGGGGGAAAACACGCCACCCGACGCTTCGCACACAGTGTGTCTCCAGTTATTTTACAACACGCGTCAGTCAGTCCAGTACATGATCAGTGGTGCCAACTTAGGGTAATTTACCCTAATTTAGAGTTAAGTTTTATCAGCACGGTAATTTTTAGGGTACAAACTCGGTGACGGTAATTTTTATGTTTATGCTTTAATAGAAATGAATAACTTATTTCAGTCAAATTTGTAATGATGGACTTAAGTTTAAATATTTCCTTTGAACCCGCAAATTTCGGTTTTTATTAGTCAAGTATTTGGTATGGTACAAATCCCTAAATAACCAGATTTTTTTTAATGGTTTCAAATATTCTTATAGAAAAACTGATCTGTAATTATATAATAGATTGTAATGTTTCGTCTTATGTATGGTCTTGCATGAAATGTCTCAAATATAGATAGTGTGGAGAGGGAAAGCATTATTAAAAAAAAAACAGTATTTTTTCCATTAAACATAAAATCTAGGGTAAATTGAGAGCAGACTTGGTATAAAACAAAAACGAGACCTGGCAATACTAGCGAAGCGTGTTGTAGCATCACGTGGGGTGTTGCATATGTGCACGGTACGCGTCGGGTGTAGACACGTCGGGTGGCGTGGGGTCGGGTCGGGTGTTATTAATGTGTTTCCACTAGAGATGGGTCGTCGACGTAATTTTCGTTAACGAAACTAGACCGTCCATTTTCGTTGATCGACGAGTCGATCAACTAGTTGAATTTATGGACTAGTTCATAACGTAAACTTTGTGAAGTAGACGTTCTTTATAAACTTTGCGACGACGCGACGCGCGGCGTCTACGGACGGACGGTTCGACGATCGACGACAACTAAGACAACTTTCAACTTGCCGATTGAACGTAAACAAGTACAAACCGGTTTACGTCGCATTCAATCGGTCCATCGCTTGCATACGTGAAACTATTAGCGTCCTTTTCTTCTTAACACACACAATGCATTTTAACTCCAAAATAACATTCGGCCTATAGAAATATTAACTCTATAATTCTAGAGTTAGAGTTCATATTAATTTGCTCGATGTTCGTCTGTTGTTGTTATTTTTTCGGACGTATGAACTTGTACTACCCAACTAAGTTCTCGCGTCGGTCGTCGCGTTACAAGTCGACATGAACGTAGTCGAGTCTCAGTTTAGCCGTCTACGAATTCAACTAGTTCGTTGATTATCGGTGAACCGTCGATTCGTTCATTGTACGTCGACGGTCGAATTAACTAGTTCGTTCTTTCAACGCCCATCGCTAGTTTCCACCTTAAGGGTGAAACTATAAATGATGCAGATTGACTTAATTAATCGTCGACTTCTTCGGTCTGCAGAATGTTCAAGCGAGCACAGGCTCAATCTCATAGTGTATCTCGAGACAGGGGAACGGAAAGCAATACATTTTGAAATCGCTGGGCGAATGTGGTCTAAATGTCGTAAAACTAGAGATTTATCCATTCGCCAAAATCCAAAACTTGGAAAAAAAAATTGGTGGAAACAAAAATGGTATTCCTAACTACTTCCAATGTATCGACATTTCAAACCAGACCAATTCAAATCCAACTGAACAAGTTACAAATTCAAGTTCTGAAGGATATAAGAAAAATAAAGGGAATAACAAAAGAAACAAAGGAGAAACTACCGGAATTCTTTTGGAAATTTCCAACAGTGCCAATAAACAACGTGTTTAATAATAGTGTATGGTTCAATAGTACATGGAAATATTTACCAATTAATCATACTCATATAAAAGCAGTACAACGAATATATCGACTTCAATTATGCAAGAATATGGTTGACTTTATCAATAAGTTTAAATGTAGTGAGTCTTTATATTGTAATTATGGTGGAGATGTTACTGATTATTATTATACTACAGATCAGCCTGTTCGTATTTCCATAGACTTGTTAAACTATCAATTTTAAAATGATTATAATAGAGTTAAAGACTTTTTAGTGTCTCTCTTTAATATTTTAGATCATGTAGTGAAAATTGTTTATATTATCTCCAGGTAAAAATTATTTTTTTGTTGCTGTTATACATTTTTTTTTGTCAGATAGGTAATTTTAATATTTAAAAAGTACAATAACTTTCCGTTGATGGAATGTGTAAATCGTAGAGTTATTCTGTGGACCACACTGTGAAACGAGTGCATTTAAAACTATTAAGATGTTATTTGGTGGAGTCACTATGAATGTTAAAGTTAAATTTCAAGAGGACGCTATATATAAATTTTGTGATTTTATTATATAATATATATGACAGATCCAGGTATATAGGATCATGGTTTGACCTATTTAGTGAAACACCGGTGTTATATTATAGCCGTGGGCGCAAAATTTGGGATACGGGTAAACTAGATAAATATCTCCTGTAACTTCTACACAGTTTTAATTCCTTACAGAGTCAATTACTATCGCTATGGTACTACTCTGGGATTAAAAGGAAACACAGGTAGTTCCTAGGCCAGAGTTTGTTGTCACGGCCATGTTCGAACGATCACTGTCGCTCTCCAATGAACAATATCGACACCATACCCGACACCTAGACTCAATCCAGTACCAAACAAGGTACTTGTGTATCATTTTAAGTAAACAAATCATGACATGATCCGACACGGCCAACCTACGTGGCACACGTCCGCGTGTGTAAATCTGCAATACCAGATATTTCCAACATAATTATAATAAAACCGTTCGGTCATTCTGACTTCAATTAACTAAGAGAGATCCTTAGTCTCTCACAGCCAGCCCTGTGGCTTCGGATAGCTATCCCTGTGACCATCACGACAGTCATCTTTGTGATCTTCTCACTACCCTAGTCAACCCAGTGACCTAAGACCTAACCTCGTAACCATCCCTGTGGCAGAACAGTCATCTCAGTGACCCAATCATAGTCAACCCAGTGACCAAGTCTCGTAACCATCCCAGTGGCTACAGCTGTTATCTCAGTGACCTCTCACACAACCATAGTCAACCCAGTGACCAGGTCTCGTAAGCATCCCAGTGGCTACAGCAGTCATCTCACTGACCACTCACACTATATCATGACCAGGTCTCTTAACCATCCCAGTACCAAACAAGGTACTTGTGTATCATTTTAAGTAAACAAATCATGACATGATCCGACATATAAATAATAAAATCACAAAATATGTATAATATACGGTATTTTTCTTGATAGTATAATTATAATTGATAATGTTCAATAAATGTGAGTAAAACAAAAATAACAACAAAGCGTTTTTAGAACAATTATGTTGGTGATTGCGACTCACGGTTGGGTTATTAATGTAAAAAAAAAACTCATTTAATAAGATATTTGACCGAACAGGATAGGACAGTAATAGTGCTAACACACGTCCGGATTTGGTACGAGTGGACTAAATCCACCCACAAATTCATTCTCGCTTACACACGCTTGGATATGGTACGAGCGAACTAACTCGGTAACTCCGCCCAAAAATCCTAGTGTTGCCGTATTTAGATAATTATTTTCCATTTGTATTTATGACTAAGTTGAATGTAAAAATATCGGGAGACAATAACCAAAATCAGTAGATCTCCCATAAATCGGGGACTTTTTAAACGCTGGTCGCAATTGGTACGGCCCAACCAACCGACAACCGTACACACGTCCGGATTTGGTACGGAGCATACCATATAGATGTGTGTTTACACAAGCGGACCGAGGCGGACTCAATTAATAATAATAATGTCCGGCGGAAAAGTCTATACACGCTCAGATATGTTACGGGCGGACTAACTCCGCCCAAAAATCCGTGATCCACCCGTACCAAATCCGACCGTGTGTTACGGTTATAACCCTGCCCACAAATCCGTGGTCCGGCCGTTACCAAATCTGAGTAACAGCTGGACAGATATGGCACAGAATAAATAATAGTACAAGTACAGAAGACTCACTTCGTGCAACAATTCATTGAAATAGAGACTCCTGCTAGTTAGCAACAAAGTGCAATTCAGCTCGCATAAGCGCTCAGTGCCTAACGTGATATTCACCTAAACGTTGCCGTTCTCTTCTAACGCGTATCTCCGTCGCTGTCTGGCGCGGTTTGACTCGGCTCGTAAGGGTTGTCGCTTTCGCTTACATCCACTATCTACCTACTTGACCACGTAATCTTTCTTATGTTTGATGCCTATGATTACACGGTCAAGTAGGTAGATAGACAATGAATTTTATAGACCGTCATTTTGTTTGGTACTTAACAAAAAAAAAAGAAAATTAGGTTACCTAAACTTCATTTACAACATTAAACATTAGACATTTAAATAAGCCCATTTTACAGCCCGGTTAATCGATTTTGACTTCTATTGCTTTGGTGATACGACAAATGGAAGCTGTAGTAAACAGTTGGTTTTGGTAACAGATTGTATGCGTTTCGATGGCGCGGCCACGGAGATTTTTTTAAAAAAGAACTATGTCAAGATTATGTAAAAATTTGTAAAAGTTGATTCCCAAAACCATAAATTTGTCAAAGATAAGGTTAAAAAGTTTTAAGGGTTTGAACGTGGCCGCGCCATTGAAACGCGGCGAACCGCGCGGCCACGGAGATCTTTAAAACTAAGCGTTGCAGAGACCTGAAATTTAGGGAAATGACAGATTGAATTTGTAAAAAAATTGTAAAAATATAGAAAAAAATCCTAGGTTTATATTTTAGGAGCTGTAAGACTAAAACCCCATGGCCGCGCCATTGAAACGGTGAAAAACACGTTATCGCCGATATCTCGCTGAAAAAGCATCGCAGAAGTCTGAAACTTTTTGTAATATCTAGATTTGAATTTGTCAAAATAGGTAAAAATACACAAAAAAATCCTAGGTTTATATTTTAGGAGCTGTAAGACTAAAACCCCATGGCCGCGCCATTGAAACGGTGAAAAACACGTTATTGCCGATATCTCGCTGAAAAAGCATCGCAGAAGTCTGAAACTTTTTGTAATATCTAGATTTGAATTTGTCGAAATAGGTAAAAATACACAAAAAAATCCTAGGTTTATATTTTAGGAGCTGTAAGACTAAAACTTCATGGCCGCGCCATTGAAACGGTGAAAAACACGTTATCACCGATATCTCGCTGAAAAAGCATCGCAGAAGTCTGAAACTTTTTGTAATACCTAGATTTGAATTTGTCGAAATAGGTAAAAATACACAAAAAAATTCTAGGTTTATATTTCAGGAGCTATAAGACCAAAACCCTATGGCCGCGCCATTGAAACGGTGAGAAACACGTTATCGCCGATATCTCGCTAAAAAAGCATCGCAGAGGACTGAAGTTTTTTGTAAAACCTATATTTGAATTTGTCAAAGTATGTAAAAATACACAAAAAAATCCTAGGTTTATATTTCAGGAGCTGTAAGACTAAAACTTCATGGCCGCGCCATTGAAACGGTGAAAAACACGTTATCACCGATATCTCGCTGAAAAAGCATCGCAGAAGTCTGAAACTTTTTGTAATACCTAGATTTGAATTTGTCGAAATAGGTAAAAATACATAAAAAAATCCTAGGTTTATATTTCAGGAGCTATAAGACCAAAACCCTATGGCCGCGCCATTGAAACGGTGAGAAACACGTTATCGCCGATATCTCGCTGAAAAAGCATCGCAGAGGACTGAAGTTTTTTGTAAAACCTAGATTTGAATTTGTCAAAACATGTAAAAATACACAAAAATATCCCAGGTTTATATTTCAGGAGCTGTATTACGGTATTGCGTAGAAATAAGTTGTGGTTATCTAATCGGAAATAAAGTATAAGCGAGATCTTTTTTTGTAAACAACACCTATTAATATGTATAATTACCGATAATAGGCGAAAATTTTATTTTTGTTTTATAATATAAAACCTTGAATACGTTTTGACTGTTCCGATAGGGTGACCATGACTTATTGTTTACAGAAAACTTTCCACTTGCAAATATTAGAAATTATATCTCAAGGATTCTAAATTAAATTAAAATGAAACGTTATGATACAAAAACATATATTTATTTCTTTAAAATCAAATAAATCACAGATTGTTTACTTACACTAAGATATAGGTAATTATCATTTCTTTCAAAATCACAAATTGTTCACTTACACTAAGGTATAGGTACTTATCATTTCTTTCAAAATCACAAATCACAGATTGTTTACTTACACTAAGTTATAGGTACTAATCATTTCTTTCAAAATCACAGATTGTTTACTTACACTAAGATATAGGTACTTATCATTTCATACTTATTATGATTTAGAATCCTTGAGATATAATTTCTAATACTTGCAGGTGGAAAGTTTTCTGTAAACAATAAGTCATGGTCACCCTATCGGAACATTCAAAACGTATTGAATGGCGCGGCCATAGGGTTTTGGTCTTACAGCTCCTGATATATAAACCTAGGATTTTTTTGTGTATTTTTACATAGTTTGACAAATTCAAATCTAGGGTTTACAAAAAGCTACAGACCTCTGCGATGATTTTTCAGGGAGATATCGGCGATAACGTGTTTTCCACCGTTTCAATGGCACGGCCATAGGGTTTTTGTCTTACAGCTCCTGAAATATAAACCTAGGCTTTTTTTGTGTATTTTTACATACTTTGACAAATTCAAATCTAGGTTTTACAAAAAACTTCAGTCCTCTGCGATGCTTTTTCAGTGAGATATCGGCGATAACGTGTTTTTCACCGTTTCAATGGCGCGGCCATAGGGTTTTGGTCTTATAGCTCCTGAAATATAAACCTAGGATTTTTTTGTGTATTTTTACCTATTTCGACAAATTCAAATCTAGGTATTACAAAAAGTTTCAGACTTCTGCGATGCTTTTTCAGCGAGATATCGGTGATAACGTGTTTTTCACCGTTTCAATGGCGCGGCCATGAAGTTTTAGTCTTACAGCTCCTAAAATATAAACCTAGGATTTTTTTTTGTATTTTTACCTATTTCGACAAATTCAAATCTAGGTATTACAAAAAGTTTCAGACTTCTGCGATGCTTTTTCAGCGAGATATCGGTGATAACGTGTTTTTCACCGTTTCAATGGCGCGGCCATGGGGTTTTAGTCTTACAGCTCCTAAAATATAAACCTAGGATTTTTTTCTATATTTTTACAAATTTTTTACAAATTCAATCTGTCATTTCCCTAAATTTCAGGTCCCTGCAACGCTTAGTTTTAAAGATCTCCGTGGCCGCGCGGTTCGCCGCGTTTCAATGGCGCGGCCACGTTCAAACCTTTAAAACTTTTTAACCTTATCTTTGACAAATTTATGGTTTTGGGAATCAACTTTTACAAATTTTTACATAATCTTGGCATAGTTCTTTTTTAAAAAAATCTCCGTGGCCGCGCCATCGAAACGCATACAACAGATTTGTGCTTTTTATATCATCCTTATGTGTACGAGATAGAACACAAAATCGGTTGAACGGGCTGTAAAACGAGTTGTAAAGACGTCTAATGTTATTTCAAATTGAGTATAGATACCTACCTCTTTGTTTACTCTTTAGTGATATTTTTTGTTAGTTTATTTAAAGTTGGCTTGAAGAACTCTTACGAAATATTTTATGTTTATTCGTTAGATATAAGTAAGTACCTAGTTTTATATACAAACGTTAACTTTACCAAGTGCGTACATTTATTCAGGCTATTGGTAAATTCATAGGCTAAGTAGGTAACTACTTAGGCAATTATAATTTATTTTAAACTGGATCTAAAGCGTTTATTTTTATGTTAACAAAACGGTAACCATTCAATAAAAAAAGAAATCAAATTATATTTGTGAACAACACGAAAATCTAAAATATCTAAGTAGGTGGGTACCTATTAAGGTATTTCACACACCTATTCATTCTTTTAGGAACACCAAAATGCTTAAATTTTTATACAAAACTCGTACTCATTATGCACCTACTACTGCGACAGTTACAGATTATTTATGTAATGATTTAAATAGGTACAACAAAATAGCTTACCTTTCAAAATCTTTCGGTACTTTAAAAAAACTTAATATCGATTCATTGTTCTTTGTTCTTTTATTTAAACACCCGTAAACACAACAATATCTTTTAAAGGCCTTAGAAATACGTTTAGAAGTCATCGTTATTTGCTGCATAATATAAATAACGTGGCTAACGTGCGAGCCGAGCGGTAAGCGGCAACCTAATGCGTTATTCCCTCTGCAAGGTACCGCCGGCCGATCGTACCTAAACTGCGGAGTGACACCCCCCTGACAGTGAGGTCCTCCGTGAAGCCTGTGAAGCTCCCAGAAAGCTTCTGTGCTTATGGACGGAGCTAGGCTGGCTATATTAGCCAGTACAACACAACGGACCAAATGGGAGTCTAAGTGCAGAAAAGGGTGTATGAAGCATACATAATAATCCACTCATTCCGTTCATGTGAACGAACCTGAGTCAGTCATCATTCGCCACCTGCCAGTGTAACACGTACCTATTAAGTTTATTAATGTACCTTGTGCTTCAATCTAAATACAGTCCACTATACAATCCTATTTATGTGGTTTTATTACCAGCGTTTGCCACATAAAGAAATGGTCCATCGGCGGAAATAGTGTTCGCGGCAGTATTATCATTTTGTGTGCGAGTGGCTCAAATTTTTACGGCGTGGACTAGCGGTCATCATTACCGCGTTGTCATCCATCGTGCGTCTCAACTCACGCGTCGAGTGCGAGGAGGACGCAATCAGCAGCGTGCAACACAGTGCCTACGCGCCACGCGGACGAACGAGAAGCGCGTACGCGTGCGAACGAGAGGTGCGATCAACACGGTCACCGGTTGGTCGGCGACAGCGAGTTCCAGAAACTTCCAGCAAGCTCTATAGCTGCCGGGCGTTGTCCACCGAGTTTTTTCATCGCCGAAGTCCGACGCCATCCGCCATTTTGTGGTTTTATTTCTATCAAGTGACACGTCTCACTATCAATTTATCCTGCATTGTGCAATTATTGCATTCTGCATGTTTAATTGGCATCAATATATGCGCAAAATTGCTATTATTGCAAGTAATTATATTTGTGTAGCTTCACAAACTCATTTGCCATCATGGCAAATAATTTAAAACGCCTAACGCTGGCCAGGGGCCAGGCAAAAGGAACTATTACAACATTATGTAAGTTTGTTGAGTCCGAGGACGTCGACAAAGCCCCTATAAGGGCGCTTATGGTTAAGAAGGACAGGTTGGTCACCGCCTTTTCAGAATACAGCTCATTAAACATTGATATATCTGTTCTAGATGATAAAAACGATGAAGACTTTGGTCACTATGAATCCATATATTTAAGTGCCTTAGCCGCATTCGAAGATGCCATCGATTCAAAATCTAGCCCTAGTAAATCTCCGGACCCCAGAGCGGAGCATGACGAGGAAGGCAAAGACGTTATGAAACGTCTCCCACCCATAAGTATCTCCAAGTTTGGAGGTGAGGTAGGTGATTTCCACGACTTCATTAGCCTATTTAAAAGTGTCATCGATAAAAACACTAAACTATCACAATGTGATAAATTCTATTATTTAAAAACTTATTTATGTGGCGAAGCCGCCGAATTAATCAAACATTTATCGCTTACTGCGCATAATTATGCAACCGCACTGCAATTGCTCAGCGAGCGTTATGATAACAAAAATAAGGTCATTAATTACCATGTTAATTCTATATTAGACCTAAAACCAATTTCTAAGTGCACTGCTTCAGCTTTAAGAGAAATCATTTCTCAAACCAGACAGCATTTAGCTGCCTTAAAAAACATGAATATACTTGTTCAACATTGGGACGCAATTATTGTATGCATTTTGCAACGCAAGCTTGACATGTACTCATTAAGGTGCTTTCATCTAGAAATGAAATCGGATGCTGACCCTGACTTAAACTCAATTCTTAAATTTTTAGAACAACGGGCAGCAGCACTTGAAACTGTGGCAGACAGCCAAACATCCTCAAATGGTGCAGTGAACACCGGCCGCAGGACAGGTTTGGTAGCCGCGACAGAGGTAACAAAAAAGACACAAGTATGCAAATTTTGTAAGTCTAATTATCACCAACTATATAAATGTGAAAAATTTAAACTTGCCTCGCTGTCTGATCGTTTCAACTATGTAAAAACAAATGAGTTGTGTACCCTATGCTTAAACAAACACCTATCAAAGTGTAAATTTACCTTTAAGTGTTCAATTTGTAAACAAAACCATAACAGTTTACTGCATCAAAATGAGCAGGAGTTAAAGCAAGTATCACTATCTATGAATAAGTGCGATGATGTTTTATTGCCTACTATAAAGGTAAACATAACTGACAAGTTAGGTCAACAATTTCAAGTTAGGGCTCTTTGTGACTCGGGTAGTCAGGTTTCCTTTGTGTTATCAGACCTAACAGAAAAAATGGATTGTAGGATAGTCAATAACTATACCTACATTAAAGGAATATGTGGACAATCCAACACAGTTCCTCATACTGCTATTTTTAACATATCTTCTACTCTCAACACTTACAACACTCAAATAGCATGCTGTGTTGTGTCAAACATCACTAGTGATTTACCCCAGTGTGAGATAGATACAGATAATTTAATAATACCGTCATATGTCAAGTTAGCTGACACAAAATTTTATAAAACTGGAAAAATAAGTATCTTATTAGGTTGTGACGTTTTCTTTAAAATATTATTGCGTGAACAATTACCTATTATCCCTAAAGGTTTGTATTTACATAACACTCACTTTGGGTATATAGTGGCTGGAAGGGTGAAGACTAGAAAATACTCTCCGGTAAGTAAGCATACCACACACATTTTACAAAAAAGTGAATGTGATAGCATTGAAAATATAGAAAGGACTTTAGAGCAGTTTTGGAAATGTGAGCAAGTGGCAGAAGTTTTCACTGAGTCGGTTTCTGAAGCAGCTCTTGCAGAAAAAATCTTTTCTGAGTCTGTAATATTGAAAGACAATAAATTTCAAGTTGACTTGCCTTTGAAACAAAATTTAAGTAAATTAAATATGGGAGATTCATTCATAAGAGCTTTACAACGTTTTAACAATTTAGAAAAAAGACTTCACAAAGATGCTACACTTTTTAGAGGTTATAAGGAGTTCATTGACACTTACATTTCAATGGGTCATGCTAACTACATTGATATCCAAAGTTATGAACTAAAAACTGGTCAGGTATACTTTCTGCCACACCATCCAGTATTAAATGAAAATAGCAGTACTACAAAATTAAGAGTCGTTTTTGATGGCTCAATGGCTACAAAGCTAGGTTTTTCTTTAAATGACATGTTGCTCAATGGGCCTAACATCCAAAATGAGTTATTTAACATACTAATTTTGTTCAGATTACATAAATATGTGTTATTTACTGACATTCAAAAAATGTTTAGAGAAGTTAAACTCAACCCAACACACTGTTCTCTTCAAAATATACTGTGGAGAGATGCACCACATAAGGAAATACAATGTGTGCAATTGCAAACAGTCACCTATGGCCTTAAAAGCTCAACATTTTTGGCTACAAGATGTTTAAATGAGTTAGCTTTCAGATTTGCACACATTTATCCAGAAGGTGCACACATATTATTGAATCACTGTTATGTGGATGATATTTGTACCGGTAGCAACGATTTACAAAAACTACTTGATATGAAAAACCAATTGATTGCCATTTTAAACCTTGGTGGTTTTAAACTTCATAAATGGAGTTCAAACAGTGAGCATATATTAGGTGACATTCCTAGTGCTTTACAGATTTCAAATGAAATTAATTTATGCAAAAGTGACGATCAATATGTAAAGACCTTGGGTATCAAATATAACACTCAAACGGACATGTTGAACATTTCCTGTCCCCAAACTGAGTTGTTAGATGTCTACACCAAGCGTCAGACGTTAAGTTTCATTAGCAAACTCTTTGACCCACTGGGTTTAGTAGGTCCAATTATTGTACTTGCAAAAATAATCATGCAACAAACATGGTTAGAGAAGGTTTCATGGGACTCACCATTGCCACATGACTTGAATAAAAAATTTAGAAGTTTTGTTGAGAATTTATCAAAAACAGGTTGCATTCAAGTAAAAAGAAATATTGACACTCAAAAATCAAAATATATTGAACTAATAGGTTTTGCAGATGCCTCTCAGAAGGCTTATGGTTGTTGTGTTTATTTAAGAACCATTAATAGCAATGGACAAGTAAATGTTGACTTGTTATGTGCTAAATCAAGGGTAAACCCTACAAAATCATTAACCATACCAAGATTAGAGTTAAATAGCGCTTTGATACTAGCAAAACTGTCTATAAAGTTGTATAATCAACTAATTAAAAACAATTTTACCATTCAGGTACATTTATATGTGGATTCTCAAATTGTTCTTGCTTGGCTAAAAACAGAGCCCACAAAATTGTCTGTGTATGTTGCAAACAGAGTCAAAACTATCTGTGATCTCACACAAAATGCCTCATGGTCATATGTCAATACCGTTGAGAATCCTGCAGACTGTTTGTCTAGGGGTATAGAAGCTCACTTACTTAAAAACAAAGAGTTATGGTGGCATGGACCACAATTTTTACATAATAAAAATTACACACATGAAACTACAAATATCAAAATTCTTAAGGAAATTCCTGAACTTAAGCTTTGTAATATTACATTGACTTCTAAGTCGAATAAAGATTTCAGTTTATATTCATATTATTCTGATATTAACAAATTGAAAAGAATTATTGCCTATATTTACAGGTTTTTAAATAATTGCAAAATAAAGAGAAAAGATAGGGTATCTGGACATTTGAAAATAAAAGAACTTCAATTTGCACAAAAAATTATAATTAGACAAGATCAAAAACAACATTTTAATGAAGAAATAACTTGTATCATGTCCAAGAAGCCAATAAAATCCAATTTAAAATCCTTAAATCCATTTTTAGATGGAATAGGTATCCTAAGAGTAGGAGGTAGGTTACACAATGCTAACATACCTTATGATCAGAAATATCCCATCATATTACCGAAAAAATCATTCATTACACGTTTATTAATTAGTAATGAACACAAATGTTTATTACATGCTGGCAAAAAGTTGACCCTAGCCAGTTTATGTCAAAGGTTTTACATAATTAATGGACTTAGAGAAGTCAAAGGGGTAATTCACAAATGTTTAGTTTGTTTCAAGCTGAGAGCAAAGGCATCAGAGCAAATGATGGGATCTCTGCCTTCAGACAGGGTGAACCCCAGCAGACCTTTTGAAAAGGTAGGAATCGATTATGGTGGTCCATTCTCAATAAAATTACACCGTGTTAGAAAGCCACTAATTTTAAAGGCATACATAGCATTATTTGTTTGTTTCACAACAAAGGCCATTCATATTGAGTTGGTATCAAATCTAACAACTGAATGTTTTTTACAGGCATTAAAAAGATTTATTTTTCGTCGCAATAAACCTTCTATTATTTATTGTGACAATGGTTCTACCTTCAAAGGTGCCAATAATCAGTTACATGAGTTATACTCATTACATGTTAATCAGGTACATCAGGACAAAATAATAAACTTTACTTCAGATCTCGGTATTGAATTCAGTTTTATTCCATCTTATTCACCAGTATTTGGAGGCCTATGGGAAGCAGGAATTAAGAGTGCAAAATATCACTTAAAAAGAGTGGTAGGCAAACAGATACTAACATATGAAGAGTTGAATACTGTAATAATTCAAATAGAGGGACTATTGAACTCTAGACCTTTACTTTCTTTGCCAAGTATTGACCCAAATGACATGTCTTATTTAACTCCTGCTCATTTCTTGACAGGTGCTTCTATTACATCATTTCCTGAACCTGATGTGACAAATGTGCCCATAAACCGTTTGTCATTCTGGCAGCAATGTACTTACATGGCTCAATCATTTTGGAAAACTTGGTCAAAGGAATACTTGACTCAGTTACAAAATAGGCCAAAGTGGCACAACAGTGTTCCAAATATTGAAAAAGGGGTCTTGGTGCTACTGAGAGTTGATAACACCCCTCCATTAACATGGCCAGTGGCCAGAGTAGAACAAACTTTCCCAGGATCAGATGGCAAGGTCAGGGCATTATCTGTAAGAACAAATAGTGGTAAAATCATGCGTACTAGTGTGATGAAAGTTTGTGTACTTCCTATTTATGAATAGATTATACTTACTAATGTACCTCTGTGTGGCTGCCGAACTTGCCATGTGGACTTGTTCATTAAATTTTAGTTTTGTTTATTAAAACAAAATCTCATTTATAATATTAAGCAATTAGTGTATGTACCTAGTAGTAAAAGGATTCATTAAAAAATTCTTAATATGTATCCATCCATAGATTATTATAGTCTAACTATTTTGTTATAGCAATAATTTGGTATAAATAAGACCATAATAGCAAGATATTGTCAACTAGGCTAAATACATAGTTATACTTTAAAATGTAAGTTATAATATTATTTAAGCTTCTGTTATAGAATAATAATTATAGTTAAACATATACATGATGTAAACAGATATATAGCATGCCCAATAGATACATAATTATACTTTATGAAGGTAAAATGTAATATATGTGAACATCTATTATGTAGTAGACACATACTTATAATGCATAGTGAACACTTAAATAAAAGTAATATCAATGTACGTATGTATACAATAGGTTTATAATCTCTAATCTCAGTGTGAATTAGTTACTCAACAATTTTGTAAGTAGTTTGCCAGTTTATGATTAATTTAATTTAAAGTAACATTAGCTTTGTTTTTTTTTGCTGACACTGTAGTTTATCTTACAGTAATTCTGTATCAATTTAAATAAGTTCAACCTTATAACTTCTTTTGTTTATATTAAAAATAATAAATAATACCTAAGCTTAAACAGTTTATGTAGGTACCTATACTGGTTAAAAGGACACAGTTTCCTGTTTGTCTTATATTAAGTAAATTTAAAATTAAATTATATTTTGGTTTGTATTCTAAACTAGACTTAGTTTTCTTATTCGGCGTTGCCAATTTATGTATGAAGCATACATAATAATCCACTCATTCCGTTCATGTGAACGAACCTGAGTCAGTCATCATTCGCCACCTGCCAGTGTAACACGTACCTATTAAGTTTATTAATGTACCTTGTGCTTCAATCTAAATACAGTCCACTATACAATCCTATTTATGTGGTTTTATTACCAGCGTTTGCCACAAAGGGAGTCCCTACCAATACCACTACTACTACCGTACTATGTAAAGTACATTATTATACAACGGACATTATTATTATTGATTGTGTCCGTCTCTTTCCGCTTGTTTTGACATCGGATATGGTCAGCTCCGTACCAAATCCGGACGTTTGTACGGTTGTCGGCTGGTTGGGCCTTACCAAGTATGACCAGCGTTGAAAGAGTGCCTGATTTATGGGAGATTTACTGATTTTGTTTATTGTCACCTGATATTTTTACACTCAACTCAGTTATAAATAAAAATGGAAAATAATGTTCTAAATATGGCAACACTAGGATTTGTGGGCGGAGTTAGTCCGGCTGTACCATATCCGAGCGTGTGTAATAGTGCTCAAGCGTCCGGCTTTGGTACGGTTTGGTAAATCCTTGTGTTGCAGTATTTAGAACATTATTTTCCATTTTTATTTATGACTAAGTTGAATGTAAAAATATCGGGAGACTGTGAAGGCATAGGTCCTCTATGCCTTTAATGAACTCTATGGTCCTGCGGGTTACCAAGCAACGTTGGTTGTTGATTGTTTTAACGCTGTCAATATATGTATATAAAACCATCCTTCCTAATAATATTAATAAAATATCTTTAATTTGTTCTCGTCTGTTTGCTCGTTGAAGAGCTCGTGGCTTAATAATAACAGCCGCACGGGTCGAACTTCAAGGTGAAGCAACGCTTGACGAGGTTAGTCCTTGGATGGGTGACCATTTCAACATACCGAGTTTCCTCCGTGCCCCGGAAAGCACGTTAAGCCGTTGGTCGCGGCTGTCATTTGAAGATCTTTGACAGTCGTTACGGGTAGTTAGAAGCCTGAGATCTGACACCAGTCTTGCCAAGGGGTATCGTGTTACCCAGTTACTGGATTGTGGAGGTCAGCTAGGCAATCGCTCCAACACACACTATAAGATAAGACAGTAAAACACTAGTACTCAGTTGAATCCGGTAAGACTGGAAGCCGACCCCAATATAGTTGGGAAAAGGCTAGGCAGATGATGTTCTCGTCTGTTTGCGTTATATCTAACTATGACAAATAACACGGCAAAGTTTTCTGAAGAAAACTTCACATGGTAGCAGAGCGAAAAATGTAAGTTTAAATATTCGCAAACAAAAATTCAAATTACGAAAATGTTAAGCATAAAAATTCAAGCCTTGGGAAAAGATAATTACGACACATGGTGAATACACGCCAAAGCGTCATCATCATCATATCAGCCGAAAGACGTCCACTGCTGGACATAGGCCTCCCCCAAGCGTCGCCACTTTGACCGGTCCCGTGCGTTCGCAACCAGCGGATCCTCGCAACCTTCACCAGGTCATCGGCCCACCTGGTGGGAAGCCTTCCAACGCAACCTCTTCCGGTTCGCGGTCGCCACTCCAGAACCTTTCGCCAAAGCGTAGCTAGTAAAAAATAAACTGTGGAAACATGTGAACAAGGGCGGATTTAGGGCACGGGGCACTGCCAAAGTCTGCTGAAGTCTGATACTTCATGTTTATTTCTGACAGTTATTGTTGATTTTTTTGCCTGTCCGCCCCTTGTGCCCCTCCCAGAAAAAAATCCTGGAACCACCCTTGCATGTGAACAATTACCCTAAGGAAAATGCTTCACAAGACGAGGTCGACGAAAATGAACTGGCCAAATCAGAACTGATGCTGCTCATCGCACCTTCAGAAAAATCGGCATAACAAATGCAATGTATGTTTTTTTTTTTTTTTAAAGAACACGTTGCCCCACTCTAGGAATTTCTTCCTGTATCGTGGGTGCGTTTACAAACATATAAACTCACATACACAAACACCCAGAGCCGGAACAACTATCTGTAGGTCATACAAATATTTGTTCCGTGCGGGAATCGAACCCGCGACACGCAGCGCAGCAGTCAATCGCTCAACCACTGCACCAACCGTGCGCCCCAACTTGGTAAAATGTACCAAGTTTGTGTGCTAATCTTTTATCTGTTGGAAAGATGACTGAACAAGGACTCACTATCCTATTCAATAAAAAGAAAGTAATCATTAAAGATCACAAGCGAGGAATACAAATGGAAGCAATAAGAAAAGATGATGGCCTGTACTATTTAGAAACCAAAAATAATGATTTTAACAGACACAAAGCCAATGCTGCAAAATGTAGTGATAATGATCGTACAAACTCTGGGTCGGAAGATATTAAACAATGGCACTGTAAATTGGGACACATGAACGAAAGGGACTTGAAACTCGCACTAAAGGACGAAAGCCTAATTGGACTAAACTTTAACAAGAATAGTTCTTTAGGAGAATGCGAAATATGCATACAAGGCAAACTAAGCAGAGTACCAAGTAAACCTATTATTAAATTATCTTCTAAAGCGTTACCCGGGATGTTTGTCGGTTACTCAGAAGTTTCGAAAGCCTTCAGAATACGAACCTTCAAAGAAACAAATACTCATTTCCAAGGATGTTCGTATTTTAAATAAAATGTTCTACGAAGTTAGAGAAAATGGCACCTCTTTTCTGTTCAAAGAGTTGAATGATCACAAACAATCAAGTGATACAGAAACTGAAGACGATGAAATGGAAATGTATTTTGAAGATATCAGAAAGAAAAATGTCAGTAGACCACCAGCAGGACAAGAAAATGTTATTGCAATCTCTATCGATGCAACCGTATGAAACGAAACGGAAAATAGCAACGCAGAATTTTATGACACCTTCGAAATTGATGAAAACAGAGGAATTACCGAAACTAATGAACCAAATGATAATGAAGCTAATGAGCCAAATGAAAACAATGAAACAGACATAGAAGTTGATATATAGTCTTCGTAATAGATCCCGAATTGGTACACCAAAAATATTTGAAGATTTTGTAATGGCCGCCATGGATATGGAAAATGAAATAGAACCTCAAACATTTAAAGATGCTATGAATAGCAAAGATAAATGGTTGGTTGCCATGCACAACGAAATGACATCTTTGATAGAAATGAAGACCTGGGAAATGGTTGACCCGCCCAAAAATCGTTAACCATTGCCATGCAAATGGGTCTATAAAATTAAGAAAAATCCAGATGGTACAACTGAACTTTATAAGGCTAGACTAGTAGTAAAAGGCTTTCCACAAAAACCAGGCGTGGATTATTTGAAGACGTTCAGTCCAGTAGCACGCCTCAGTACTATAGTATCAATTGCGTTCCTAAATGGTGCTGTAAAAGAAGAAATTTTTATGAAGCAACCAGAAGGATTTAATGATGGCACCAAGAAAGTGTACAAACTTAAACGGAGCCTTTACGGACTGAAGCAAGCTTCTTTATGCTGGAACACTTGCATATCAGAGTATCTCATCAACTCAGGATTCAAGCAAAGCACAAATGATCCTTGTCTCTACCTGCGTGAGCAAGTGATTATTGCGCTATATGTTGATAATGGTTTAGTGGCTTCAACCAATGAAAATTCCGGAAGAAAATTAATTGAAGAGTTGAAAAATAAATTTTAAATAACCACAAAACCAGCTTCATATTTTCTTGGAATTGAGATCAACAAAACAAAAGACGGCAGTATTACATTAGGCCAAAAGTCTTACACTAAGAAAGTACTCGAAAAATTTGGAATGGCTGACTGCAAAGCAGCTCCAACGCCAGCAGTAAAAGTCAGTAACGTCGAAAATGAAGATAACGCAAATCCGAATTTTCCATATCGTCAAGCTGTGGGAGCCTTAGCATACCTAATGGTCGCTACAAAGCCAGATATAAGTTATGCTGTGAGCGTTGAGGAATCTAGATACTCCATCTAAGCAAGATGTCATGAGAGTCAAGTGAATTTTTTTATACCTCAAAGGTACTACAGACAAAGGACTCGACTTCGCCAAAAGCCGGGACAAGAAGCTGATGTGCTTTAGTGACGCTGATTTTGGAGGCGACGCAACGACAGGCCATTCAACGTCAGGTATGGTTTTCCTATTCTGCGGCCCGATAATGTGGAAGAGCCAAAAACAGCCAACAATAGCGATTTCTTCAACAGAGGCAGAACTTATAGCCCTGACAGAAACAGCCAGAGAAGCTTTGTGGCTAAAAGAGCTCCTAGGAGAATTAACGGACACGACAGAGTTGAATGAAAAACCAACGATTTGTGTTGATAACGAGTTGACTATTAAATTGTCATAGAACCCTCCTTACCAGTTCCATAGGAGAACAAAACATATAAAGCTAAAGCATTTCTTCATCAGAGAATGCGTACAGAATGTAGACTTCACTGTGAAACAAGTTTCAACAGAACTTCAATTAGCAGATATGTTCACCAAGCCGTTGTTCGGACCCAGACTAATCGAGTTGAGCTCTAGAATTGGACTTAAAGATTTGTCCAAATTCTAAAAAGTATCGTGGATGTGAAGGCATAGGTCCTCTATGCCTTTAATGAACTCTATGGTCCTGCGGGTTACCAACATGGTTACCAAGCAACGTTGGTTGTTGATTGTTTTAACGCTGTCAATATATGTATATAAAACCATCCTTCCTAATAATATTAATAAAATATCTTTAATTTGTTCTCGTCTGTTTGCGTTATATCTACGACAAATAACACAGCAAAGTTTTCTGAAGAAAACTTAAGAGGCAATAACCAAAATCAGTAGATCTCCCAAAATTCGGGGACTTTTTCAACCCACTTCGTAGTTGGTACGGCCCAACTAGCCGACAACCCTACACACGTCCGGATTTGGTACGGAGCAGACCATGTCCGATGTGAAAACAAGCGGACCGAGGCGGACTCAATTAATAATAATAATGTCCGGCGGACAACTACACACGCTCGGATATGGTACGGCTGGACTAACTCCACCCACAAATCCGTGGTCCGGCCGTACCCAATCCGGACGTGTGTAAGCACTATTAGCCACAGCTATTAGCTGTAGGTATTACTACTGTTAGGCTTAACACGCATTGCGATTTTTATTCGCGCGAATTTTTTAGTACTATTAGACAGCGTTTTTTTTTTCCGCAAATCGTGCAGTTTCATACATTTCCATAGGTCACAGAATGGGCGGAAAAAAATTCGCGCGAATAAAAATTGCAGTGCGTGCTATGCCTCCGCCTTAAGCTGGCGTATCGTGGCGTGCTCTGGCGTTATTTTTTAATTAGTATACATCGAACCTTTGCCATGTGTAGACGTACATAATATTAAGTTTGGATTCGGATGATAATTTCGATAAAAGCGTACCTTGCGCTATTCTTTGAACTTACACAATTAGGATACTTATCAAATGATCTTTATACTCCCTAGATTTTGTGTCATACAAAACTGTAAATTGATATACAAGTTCAATAAGCTCGTCAGTCATTTTCAACAAGCAGCATACAAGCGTCCGCAACGTTGAATGGCGCGCCATGAGCCACGCGGTGTGGAAACACATTTACCTGGCGTGTCGTGTCGCGCCAGAGCGGTGGTGGAGGGGGCTATGGCGCAATCGGTCGCGGGCAATCCGCGCCACGCTAGAACGCCCCACGCTGCGCCACGGTACTGAAATGTGCCTCTAACCATACTAAATGTATGAAACCGATAGGCTTTTGGCGAGCCACGCCACGACACATCACGCAAATGTGTTTCTACCTTCTTATAGTTATCTGTGATAGGCATTGACAATAATTGACATTGACATTGAGCGATTGAATTGACGTTTGACGTGGGACTGAGACTGAGAGACTTTCGAATTTTCGATATCCGCCGCCGGCTATTTCGGAATATTTTAGGAAAAATAATTTCAAATTAAGTACAAACTTGTTAAATATACACGCAGATACAGCAATTTCGATAATCTTAACATCAACAAGCATGCAAGAAGTCAGGAAACGAGGCAAAAGTACGGATACGTCTGAAAGAGATAATATAAAAACCAATGAAAATACTGTTGTTTTAAATAACAATACAGGACCGTGAGTTAAATTCTCAAAGTTTTTGTATTAAGTATGTTTTATTTAGAGTAAACTGAGGCTTGTTAGTTTCTTATAAAATTACTTGTATCCTTCCAGAAAATCAAAGAACAACATATCGTTAAGGATCATTTCTCGCATAGTCGTGATATTTTCACTCCTCATAGTAGTGTACTTTTCGACTAAAGATGATCAATTAAAAACTTTTGCTAAACAATCAGAATTATTGCCTGGCAAAGGCCTAGTTGTGGAGTGTTCTCAATCATATAAAGAAGAAGTAGACAAATATGAAGGGTGTGTCCCTAAGGAATGCAAAAGATTTGTTACTGATAAAGTGATATCAGTTAGAGAAGCTGATGAACTGTTGGCTATAGCTAAGAAAGGACTGAAATTTGGTGGATCTTCAGGTGGAGCTTCAATTCTAGACTTACACAGCGGGGCACTGTCTCTGGGACAACACTTTGTCAATATCTACAAACGTGATGATGCCAAAGACATATTCAGTGAAGCTGATTTCAATACATATCGAGTGAGTCCATATATATGTAAAAAAAAACAGATCTAGTGTTTAAGCTGTTTGCCATAAAAAGGTAATTGGTTACAGGTGGTGAAGGAGAAAATTAAATATGCCGTGGCTCATCATTTCGGAGTGAAACCAAACAAAATATATTTGACACATCCAACATTTTTCTCTGAAATTACATCTAAGAAAGCAGTCACTGTACATGATGAATATTGGCACCCGCATGTTGATAAAGTATGTGGACAAGTAAATAACTTTTTCTCTAGTCATAATTTGATAGCAATTTTGAATGATATAAATGTGGCATGTTTTAAATACAACATATAATATAGTTGAAGGATGCAGAGTAGAAAACTCTGGAGAAGACAAATAATTTTTTAACTTCATAACTATTTGTTTCAGGAGACATACAAATCATTTCATTACACAACACTGTTGTATCTCGGTGATTACAACATTGACTTCAAAGGTGGAAGATTTGTATTTGTTGATGAGAAGTTCAATAGGACTGTAGAACCAAGAAAAGCCCGAGTGAGCATGTTCACCAGTGGCGCTGAAAACTTTCATTATGTGGAAAAAGTAACTTCGGGCATCAGATATGCAATGACAATTTCATTTACTTGTGATAAACAGTATGGTATTGAAGATCCTAGTGCAAAAAATATATAAACTAACATTCCAATATTTAAGACATTGTTTCATTTTCATAACCTGGGAACTGCAGACAATATTTGTACTTTTTTGTAAAAAAAAAAAAAAAATTTTTACAAGTTTTTTTATTTATCTCTGTTTCGTTTTAGTATCTCAAAATTCCATGAAAATAGTATATAACCAAAGTATATCTCATGACGATTCCAATTTGCCCAAACACGACTGGGATACATTTATTTCGGAGTTTCAGTCGTGGGCGTCTTACCATCAGTTCGATGGTATCATTTTCGCCCGAAGCGAGAATTCCAAAACCAGGGCGAGCGAGGTTTGCTGGTCGTGGTCAGGGTCCGAGGGCCGCGGTCAACAGAGGTGCCCAGCACCGTCTAGCCTTCCGGTAGCTACGCCTCTGATTGTTTCGTTTTATGGTGAGTATAGTTCTCGCCAAACTTCTTGGCCACCCTGAAGTTGGCTTTCTGATGCACAAGGTAAGGAACGGTGCTGTTTTTGTATGAGATTAAAGCTTAGCACGCATTGCGATTTTAAGCAGCGCGGATTTTATTCGCTTGCTGAATCATAACTAACACACACTGCGGATAAAATACCGCTCGAATTTTGTCGCTTTCTACTTGTTCATTGCTCAAAATATACGGGCGAATTAAATCCGCGGTGCGTTGAATTCTGGTGAAAAAACACTGATTCCCCGCGGTATTATTTCCGCGCGATTTTTTACCGCAATGCGTGCAGCTTCAAATGTGCGGAAAAAGAACCTGCGATTAAAAACCACAGTGCGTGCTAAGCCTAATTACTACTGGGCAGCATTTATTTATAGTGCCTACACACGTTCGAATTTAGACCGGCCGGACTAAAGGGCTTATTACCCTTATTAGTGCCCTGAATACCGTGTAGTGTAATAAGCCCTTAACTCCGCCCACAAATCCTTTCTCTCTTACGCACACTTGTGTGGACCGAGACGGAATCAATCAATAATAATAATGTCCGGCGAATTTTGTTTTGCAAAATTTGGGTTTGGGCCCTAATTTTGGTTAGTGTAATAACTGTTAGGGAGTTGGGTTCTCACAATATCGACCTTATTGACACGGAATGGTGAAGTGACCCGGTATTCAGGGCCCTAAATACCGTTTAGTGTAATAAGCCCTCAAGTTAAAAGTTAGGGCCCTGAATTCCGTGTAGTGTAATAAGCCTTTTACTCCGCCCACAAATCCGTGGTCCGGCCGGACCAAATTCGAAGGTGTGTAAGCACTATTATAGCCAACTTCAGGGTGGCCAAGAAGTTTGGCGAGAACTATAACTACTTAGTACTCTTTGAACTATATTGAATTTTTGCGCGTTCTACAATATACAGTACTACATTAGTATTTTATAGTTTGTTTTTAATTTTCTACTGTGGCAACACTCTCGGATAATGTCATTTTGTGTTTTGTTCCTCACTTCGGACGGGCTAATAGCAAACAATATTAAAATACCAAAACAAAACATAGTCGCTTTTGTGACGCTGACATATTTTTTTTATGAAAAACAAAATTTAAAACATGTCACAAAAATCATAGTTTTTGAAAAAGCTAAATTTCAGTGTAACTGGACCGTTCCAAGCATATTTGATAAGCAAAATTTTTGTTTGGAGTGTTGCACTAAGGTATGCTAACATTCTGATGCGCAAATTGCAATTGCGTATTTTCATTATCGGCATAGTTTTTTATTTCTCCAGTGCACACGACCTTGATTTGCTATAGCTTCTTAGATGTGTTTTTATTATTTACTAGATCATATAAATGGACGGGTCTGCTGTGGACCACAGTGATTCAGATTCAGGAGAGAGTTGGACTCTTTTAGAACACAGTCCTGCAAATGCAGAGGATGCCCCTGATTTTGCACAGAACAATCCAACACTCGAACAGTAAGTCCCACAAGGTCTTTTAAACCTCTTAAATAATAAATGTGAACTAAAAATCAATATTATTGAATCAGTTGGTATCCTTTACCTTGACCTATTGCCAACCATTTGTAACTACTTAAGGTATTTGTGATTGATATTTAATATCTCTCTAATTGCACATAAATTAGCTAATGTAATCTTTATTTATTATTTAATTAAAATGATTACTTGCTTCATTAACTCAATAGAACATTGATAATATTAAATAATAAAACAATTCACTGTTTATTAGTGTGATTGTTTGCAACTTGCTCTTTATTTTGACAAAGAAAATAATATTTATTTATTATTTATTTATTATATTCTTTATTGTACACCACAAAAATATATACACAGGACAAAAAACATAAAAGCAAGTGTACAATGGGTGGTCTTATCGCACAGGGCAATTTCTTACAGACAACCTTTAATAATAATATATGTTTATAGAAATTTAATTTGTTAACAGGATAACAACTGAGGCACATATTGACAAAGATGAAGACACGGATGGGATATCTGTCATCAGTGACAGTGAACCTGAATCTGCATCTCCCTGTGATATGAACTTTGACAAATGTCTTGTGGTAGAGAGCCGTCCAACAGAATTACCTATTCCCCAATTTATTTCGGTAAATCCAATCCCTCCTAATATTAATAATCACCATGAATCCATAAGGAGTGTGGACGACTTTCTTGGAGAAAATACGGGCAAACACAAAACTTATGTGCACAGAAGAAACAAAAGGCTCAGCACAGTACTCAACATCATTATGTTGGGAAGTGTTATCACAGCAGCAGGTGTGGCTATTGGCCATATGTGGGGTGCTAGAAATGAGTGCTCAATGCACACAACGCCATCAATTAACAAAATATTGTCTAATTTATATAAATTGCAAGAAGAGAATGCTTATCTACGGAACAAATTAAAAGAACTTACACTTGTGAGCAGTATACAAATGCAACAAAGAAAACTAAATCCAGAAAAGATGCCATTTAAACAACAGAGGTGCAAAAAGGTATATGAAGAGCCACTCAACAGTAAAAATACAGAAAGAATCACAAAGTGCATAGATGATGATAATATTAACATTGATAAAAATGTTAATAGTCATCTGATTCAACCAGAATATGAAAAAGAATTTCTGAGTGATATTGAGAAATTAAAGAATATTTATCAACAAAATAAAAGTTGGCTTGATGATGAAGTTGCCAAAAGATTGAAATCTGAAGAACAAACATTAAAAAGAGTGAAAACACCATTATCAAGTATAATTGAAGAACAAAAAGTATTACAAGATGAAACTGTAAAAGATCAGCCAGACAACCATTTTAATAAATTAAAGTCTGAAGCTGATGCCAAACTGGTTCCATTAAAATTGAAGCCTGATAATGATGTCACCCTGAATGAATCACCACCTGCACAGAAAATTACATATGCTGACTCTTTGAAATCTGCTCACGACATACATAAGAGAGATACAGATGGAAACTCATGTACCCTGATGGACAACAAAGGTCGCGTGATTAAGAGAAAGAATAAAAAGGAGCGTGATGCGACATTCGACATTTTAAGTGAAGAAGAATTTAAAAAAGATGATAGATATGTTGGACCAAAGATGAAACAAGACAAGAAAAAACGTGATAGACAAAAATTACACAAGAAACAGAAAAGGAGAAATAAGTATGAACAATGGGAAATGAAGGGAGGTTACTTAAAAGATTATGACGAATTTTCTCTAACTTCATCACAAGAAAATGAGTACATGCTGAAACAACCAGATCGTAATATCTTTAATAGAGATTTTGAAAAGAAGAACTATATTAATCAGTTCTCGGATATGAATGACAGTCAAAATAATAAAGAGAAGACAAATGAAAAACAGACTTCAAAAGACGATAAAGCTGGTGCAAAGGCTAAAACAACGGAAGACTTAAATTGGTATGACAAGAGAGCCGCCCTCAGAACAGAAGCTAGAAAGAGACTAGAACATGAATTATTTGGTGAGACCAGCCCCAATAATGCTGGTTGGTACTTCCGACGCATGCAAAAGCGAGAACAATGCCGCGCCAAGGCAGACAACAGCACTCATAAGAAGCTATCTAGAAGAAATTTCAATTTTAAGACGAGACATTAGTAGATTATATATATACCTATTTATAATTAATGTTGTGCAATAATTTAGAAAATTTAATTAGTTACCATTAGGTACTTGTTTAGAATAGAAAGTGGCGCCTCAGATCTAAAACTTTCTCTTACATGATCCAATATATTTGCGCATTATATTTATTGATTTTCCAATATTCAACTTTTCTTAGCTACATATATTGAAGACGGAAGAAACAGCGTTTTGTTTTACCGCGTAGCAGCGATACGTTTGCGGCAGGCATAGGATGCGCCACTACTTCAAATATTCGTTTTAAAATTTACTGTGCTCTTGCATAGTTTGTTACAAAGATGACTTTATTGGTGTTTAACACTGTATTTTGGGATTTCAGTCAATTCTCTACATTTTATATAAATTTATTACTTATTTGTAGATTTCCCTCCTATTTTTTTACCAACACTACATATCTTTATATACCTAATTTTTCATTTCTTTTTTATCTTGAACATGATCGTGCATTGCCGTTATAATTCAATATTCTAGAATTATAAGTAAATGTTAGATAACACGCAAATAGTTCATGTTATTCTACTTATATAGTGCATCATACTTTTATTATACTTGCCCTTATGGATTTCGCATCCCGTGATAATTTAATGCAGTATTTTCAAAATTAGCAGGTATTAAAATAAATAAATAAAAAATAAGTTGTTTTAATATTTATTACAGTGATCACATACAATAATAAGGACAATGAATTAAAATTTTAGAGACAATTGTTGACACAGTCTTTGCAAACACAAACCTATGTAGTTATTCTTGAATACAGTCATCTTGAGAAAATATCACCTTTCATAAAGAAAAACGCCCTACATAAAGCTAAGCTTAGACTAAGACACTATATACCGTACACTCGGGTTGGGACAGACATAAGCAGAAAGATTCGCAACTTAAGAAGAAATAAACCGGCCAAGTACGAATCGAACTCGTGCACCGAGGGTTCCGTATAAACTTCATTAAGCCATAGGCTTTATAGCATTTTCTTTTCACGCGGGCGAAGCCGCTGGCAGAAGCTAGTAATATTATAAATGCGAAAGTTTGGATGGGTGGATTACTTAATCACGCCAAAACGGCTGAACGGGTCTGGATGAAATTTGGCACAGGAATAGCACATAGGCTCCTTTATAACCCGGGACTATGTTCCCTTGGGATAATTTGCAACTTTCACGCGGGCGAAGTCGCTGACAGAAGCTAGTCTTACTGATATTATAAATGCGAAAGTTTGTGAGTGTGTTTGTAAGTGTGTTACTTCTTCACGCTCAAACAGCTGGACTGATCTGGATGAAATTTGGCACAGAGATAGATTATAGTCTGGAATAGCACATAGGATATTTTTTATCCAGGGAATATGTTCCCTTGGGCTAATTATCGACATTCAAGCGGGCGAAGCCGCTCGTCAAAGCTAGTATTACATAATTTCAATTTGATACTTCTATTCGTTCCTGAGAAAGAGGTTCTAGACAGATAGAGATACAAACAACGATGTGAACCTATAAGCCTTATAGGGTCACTTGTTAGTTTGTATATGAAAAAGGAACCCATAGAGTACAAGGGTTTCTTTTGAGGTACAGAACCCTAAAAAAGGGTGGACAAGGAAGTGAGTTATACTAGCACTTGGGAATAAATTGACGCTATAATATTAGATTGAATTACAATATCAGTAGCAACTAGTGGCCGCATGACGCTTATTATGGCCAGTAAGCGAAGTTTCGTTCTTATATTTATTTTATTTCGTCCTTGGACACACGTTTCGTACATTTATATACCGACATTACCCAGACACTCAAAATTAGCTTTAGTGTGCACAGTAAAGAAATGTATGTCTGACACTTGTGTCGCAATTTATGTCGTAGTCTAAACTTAGTTTACCACTTTAAATTTTAATTCAAATTAAAAGAAGTATCTATTCATCACCGATCGCCCCACTAAAAACCAAGTTTATAGCCGCATTCACATCACCTGAAACAAAAGAGTAAGAGATCACCTTTCCAATAGACAATAAAGTAGTTTATAGTCATCGGCCCGTAACTTGGCAAGGTTTTAGCGTAGTGGGGGTAAGTTCGCGCATCGTACACTTATTGCCACAAAAACTTTTATTTCTTGTCATTTTTCAATGGTCATTATTTTTAGTCATGTATGTTTAGAAGAAATTTAAATAAAGAAGAGAAATTCGTGAAGTTTGTTAGGTGTTACAAATAAAATATATACCGTTATTTGTTAAAAAAAATATTCGAAAAAGATATTAATATTAAATATTAAAACAATAACAACTACTCCTAACAAAAACTCAACATAAACAAAGGGTACAACTTTCGTGCACGCAAGTGTAATCGGGCGCGAACGGAAAGAGGATGCGGTGCGGGAGGCAAGGGTCGACTGAGTCACCAATCGTGCGCTCGGAGAGGACGCGGTGCGGGAGGCAAGGGTCGACTGAGCCACCAATCGTGCGCTCGGAGAGGACGCGGTGCGGGAGGCAAGGGTCGACTGAGCCACCAATCGTGCGTTCGGAGAGGACGCGGTGCGGGAGGCAAGGGTCGACTGAGCCACCAATCGTGCGCTCGGAGAGGACGCGGTGCGGGAGGCAAGGGTCGACTGAGCCACCAATCGTGCGCTCGGGAGAGGACGCGGTGCGGGAGGCAAGGGTCGACTGAGCCACCAATCGCGCGCTCGGATCGGCGCGACCTTGTACCCCGCGTCCCGCTTCATTACAAAGTAGACCTAAAAAACGACTTCTGCGCATCTACCAACCAAGCCAACTACGACTCAAGCCAAGTTACGTGCCGATGACTATACTGAAAATTAGTTTTTTGTCCGTCAGGTAGATTAATAAAAAATATTGGACACGTTTTTTCTTTTGACACGTAAACATAAAGTGACGACGATATAATGCGTTGAAATATCGTGTGTCGTCACGCCGCTAATACACTTTATACTGCCTAAGTGACGTCACAAGCTCCCACTCTTGAACTTCGATGCGCTGTAACTTTTCATTTCTTTTTGAGTTGGTAAAGCAAAAAATACGTGTCCAATATTATTTGATAATCGCACTGACAGACTAAATAGAATAATAATTTTTCTACCCAGGAAATATCCCTATTAAGTGAATTAAAACCCTACCTAATATTTTATTTAAAATTTGGATGATGTTTGTTACTCAATCATGCAAAAACGGCTTAATGGGTTTAGATGGAATTAACACACAGTATACTTTTATCCCGGTGCAGATTTAGTTTTCATCAAAATCTGTCTCATGACTCGTTCGAGTTGTTTTTCGCTCTCCCTCGTAGTTTAGGATTTGGCCATCAAAGCCCACTTAAATAACTCTGTATATAATAAATACTGTTTTCAATTCATGTGATATTCTCACCTGAGCAAATAAGCAGAGCACGTATGTTGAGGGCGTCATCCAGTAAGCCCATTTCGTGCATGTGATTCAGCTGCGTCGAGAAATCTTCACTACCCTCCCTGGCTACTGGACTTTGCGATGATGAAGCTGAAAGTTAACAATTTCTTTAGTATAGGTACTGTGGTGGTATATAGCAGAGCTGTATTCAAATGCTTGTCTCTAAATAGTATAAAACGTCTCTGTCTTTTTCTGAGCCTCGTCACGGATTTTAATATGGTTTTCCTTTTCACCACAGAACAGAGAAGACAGTAGAAATCGCATATCGCTTCATTAGTATCGGAACCAGCGTACCCAAACTCACACATATACAGGTTAATTGTATTTCGTAACACTAAGAAATCTTTGGTGTGATTGGTAGTTTGAAAGTAGGAAATATATCAGTCGTCGCTTATTTGAAAATAAACCACTGTTTAATATGCATAGAGTTGTTATTTGACTACTCTTTTTAAGTATTTGTTACTTTTCCGTTTAAAGCGCACATGAAATAGTTTAATAAGCACTTGCTTTATGTAACATAACAATTGCATTTAGTATTGTGACATCTCGGGTAAAGTTACCCGCCGCTTGGTGTCACAATACTAAATGCATTCAATCTAAAGCTGTATTTCGTTATTTATAAGATTTATATTTGCGTAATGAGGTCATTACAATTCGTCCTCCTCTAGGGATGTATTTATTTATTTATTTATTTATTATATACTTTATTGTACACCACTTAAATAATAACAGGACAATATTTTAAAGATAAGTGTACAATGGGCGGTCTTATCGCACAGGGCAATCTCTTACAGACAACCTTTGGATGGACTGAACGAGAGGAGATAGACATAGGGCTGTCAGTGTACAAAAACTATATTGATAATATTACTTAGATAATACATAAAATACATACATACCAATAAAATAATATACTAATAAATATAAAATATAGAACAGAGAAAGGAGAAGAATAGTTACAGAGAAAGGAAATGCTCCTTCACCATTTTTTTAAAGGTAGGTAATGTTTGCGCACGTCTTACCTCAATAGGTAATGCATTCCACAAACGAGCTGCTTGAACCGTGAAAGATTTGTCGAAGAAGGATGTGGAATGCATAGGAATGCTTAATTTTAGGTTTTCCGATGATCTCAAGGACCGAGAATGTGTGTCACAGAGGAACTGAAAGCGTTCTTTAAGATAAGAAGGACTAGCAGGATTAAAGAGCACATTATATAGCAATGGAAGTATGTGGGCATTCCGGCGAAGGCGAATAGGAAGCCATTTGAGCTTGGTTCGAAATTTAGAAACATGGTCATACTTGCGCAAGCCAAATATGAACCTGATACAGAGATTTTGAAGTCGCTCAAGCTTGTCCAACTGGTCTTGGGTGAGATCAAGATAACTGGCATCGGCATAGTCCAGGATAGGGAGAAGAAGAGATTGTGCTATCACAATTTTAGTGGTGATGGGAAGAAAGTTACTAAGGCGTCTCAGGGAGCCCGCAGACGCAAACAGTTTACGACTGACCTCCTGCAGTTGTTTGGTCCAGGAAAGGGTGCTGTCGATGTAAATCCCCAGGTTCTTCACAGTGTGAGCTATAGGAACAACGGTGTTGCTGAAAGAAACCTGGGGAAGTGTCGCCCAATCAATCCTAGATACCGTTCGGGAACTTCCCACAACAGCCACTTGAGTTTTCGTCGGATTGATCTTCAGCCCAAACTCAGCGCTCCAGTCACCAATTCGAGCCAAGTCCGTATTAATAAACTCAATAGCGTCTGATAACTCACCGAGAGGGGCTTGAGTATAAATTTGGAGATCATCTGCATAAAGGTGGTAGAAAGAAGATAGCCGTTGAGTGATAGCATTAATAAAGAGTGCGAAAAGTAGAGGAGATAATACGCCACCCTGCGGCACACCGGCAGAGGTGTGACACCAAGAAGAGAAAGATTCCTCAATGCAAATACGCTGCCGGCGGCCAAACAGGTAACTATGAAACCAGTCAATTACCGAAGGAGATATGCCAAAAGAGCACAGGACGCCCAGCAAAATGTCAAAATCAACCGTATTGAAAGCATTGCTGAAGTCAAGTAGAGCAAGTACAGTTAACTTTCCCATTTCCATGCCAGACCTTATGTCATCCATAATATGCACAAGTGCTGAGGTAGTGCTGTGTCCCGGACGAAAACCAGATTGGAAGGGATTTAGCAGCTTGTGTTTGGAAAGGAACAAGCTGAGTTGATGGTGGACAAGTTTTTCAAGGACTTTGGATAGGAAAGGAAGAATAGAAATGGGACGATAGTCAGAGAAAGATGCAGGATGAGATTTTTTAGGTAGAGGAATAACATGGGCATCTTTCCAGGCTTGAGGAAAGACACCACTGGAAACAGAGAAGTTGAGGATGTGAAGGTTAACAGGAAGAATCTCATCAAGGATGGGGACAATCATTTTACGGCTAACACAGTCACTACCAACAGCGTTGGACGAAATCGATAGAATACTCTTTTTAACATCACAAGCGGTGAATTGACTTATGACAAAAGGGGCAAAATCAGGTACCGGAATGTTTGAAAGATTACTTAGCGTAGTAGCTTTAGTGGCCCTATCCAATACAGGCGAAGTAGAAAAATGACTATTAAGTAAATTGAAATCCAAGTCTTTAGGAATCATATTGTGAGACTTTTTTCCGATACCTAATGATTTGAGAAATTGCCAGACCTTAGCCGGATCACCGTTCTGAACTGAACTATGGATATATTGGCGATTAGCGATTCTACACACCTTACTGCAGTGATTTCTAATCGTGACGTATTTTTCCCTGTTGACGTCGTTGGGCCGAATTTTAAACTAAAACTTCGCAGCTGCCTTTTTAGTTAGTAAAAGTTTAATTTCGTCGGTCAGCCAAGGCGCTGGAAGATGCTTGACTCTCACGGCTTGAATAGGTGCATGTGTGTCGTAGAGATGAACCAGGGCAGAAGTCAAGACTTGTACGTCGATGGATGAGGACGTTACTAGTGGCGTCCAGTCAATATTACTGGCATCCTCTCGAAGTCGATCAATGTCCATACCATCAAAATTGCGAAGCAGAAGAGTCCTGAACTTATGCTTAGGTGGTCGAATTTTGTATGAAGTATAAAGTAAGTCATGGTAAGAAAAGGCGTCAGCAGAACATTGACCATGTTTAGCGACGTGATCAAAAGATGAGACAACAATAAGATCGAGAAGTGAGGGAACAGAGTTAGGAAAATGGTGAGTGGCACCAAGATCGAGAATAGAGAGATTGACAGATTCAATAATATGACGAAAAGAAGAAGAGCGGGCGTCTTGTTTAAGTAGACACGTATTAAAGTCGCCCATTATGATACTATGACTGTAAGAGGGCATTAAATCTTCCAAAATACGTTCGAAAGAAGAGAAGAAATTAATCCTTAGAGAAGGGCAGTAGTAAACGCCAAGAAGAATCTTAGAATGATGCAATTCAACTTCCAAGAAAAGATGTTCACCAGCGTTCGGCGGAGGTGGCTGCGCGGACATGTTAACAATAGAAAAAGGAATATAATTACGAAGATAAATAGCCACAACGCCACCACCACCGACCGCGCGATCATTCCTGATAAGTTGAAAGCCGGGAAGAGAGTAGGAGGAAGAGGGAAGACAAGGTTTTAACCATGATTCTGAAACAAGAATCGCATGGATATTCTTACAGTCAAAGCTTGCCAGCATATCGGGGAAGTGGGCCGGAATACTCTGGGCATTTATGTGGACTACATTAAAGTTCCTTGAGACATCGGCAATTAGTGAACCAAGGGTATCAGCTAAAGAAAGAACACTATCCAATGAATTAGATGAATCAGCATCACTGCTGTCAGGGCTGAGCATAAATATAAAAATATAAATAAATACTTATTAAAATATACTTATATAAAACAGTAAAGATTACTCGGTTCAAAAAGTCCCGTCCACCCGCCAGTGTTACAAAAGTTGAGAAAAGAAACAATACACAAAATAAAATCCGTTTTGTAGTCCAGACAAAAAACAATTTAAAAAATATATGACAAAAGAAAAAATAAATAAAAATAGGACCGTATAACTGTGAAGTATGGTGAACTATCTCTATGGTTTGGTTACCATGGATATATTTCTGTTAGGAAAATTTATATATGTCAATTAAAGATGTATACTAACTGTCTTACGTATTTTTACTATAAATAAAACATCACTAATATTAAATAACTACTGCTTTATTCTTGTCACATATGGTGATCGTCAAGATCCACAAAATACAAGTTCCTACATTTGAACTTTACATGGTAGCAGAGCTTAAGATGTTACAAGAACAACAAATGTAAGTACCCATACAAAATGTCGAGTGCAAAAATAGACGCTCTCACGAAAGACAACTATGATACATGGGTGATACAAGCAGAAGCCGTCCTAGTGAGACAAAAACTTTGGAAATACGTTGAGACACCCTTGTCCTCGAACGCAACCGCCGACGACGTAGATAAGGACAGATTAGCTAAATCTGAACTGATCCTTATTATCGCTCCATCTGAGCTTAAACAAATTAAAAACTGCGGCACTGCCAAAGATGTTTGGGACAAATTGAAAAATACCTATGCCAGTAAGGGACCTGCACGAAAGGCGTCTCTCCTAAAACAACTGATCCTTACGAAACTAGAAGGACACGACGTACGCAGTCACCTGAACAAGTTTATGGATACAGTGGACAAACTGGCCGACATGGACGTTAACATCAACGACGACTTATTAACTATCATGATGTTATACAGTCTCTCTCCTGATTATGAAAACTTCAGAGTTGCTATTGAATCGCGCGACATTCTTCCAAAGCCAGAAGAGCTTAAAACCAAAATATTTGAAGAATTTGAAGCACGTCACAATCAAAACGTGACCAATACCAACGAACCTGAATCCTCATATGTAGAAGAAGCATTATACGCGTCCTGCCGAATTTGCAAACGAAAAGGTAACATTTTCAAACGAAAGAATCACAAAGTATGTACAAACTGCTGGAAGAAAAACAACGAGAGGTCTAAGAAACAAAACACTGACTCTCATCGGAACAACTATGCTACACAGTGCCTTCTTACACGCAACAAGAAGCCTGAGAACAATATTCGGATCCTGGACAGCGGCTGCACATCACATATGACTTTTCGACGAGACCTATTCAAAAATATCGAGAAAACTTCCAGAAAACTTAATTTTGCAACTGAAGATTGCACTGCAGAGATTGAAGGAAAAGGTACAGTCTCTTTCATTTCAAAAAATGGAGACGGTGAAGCTCTCACTCACCTGAAGGACACGCTGTACGTACCTAGCCTGTGCACTAACCTACTGTCAGTTAGCAAGATCACATATGCCGGCTGTTCTGTCCTATTCACAAAGAACAAAGCGACAGTCAGCAACCTAAAAGCTGGAATAACTCTCACTGCTCACAAAGAAGAAGATGGTCTCTACCACATCAAACCAAATAAGTATGAGTGCAACAACCTGGCCAATGAAAAAGATGACATAGCTCCGACATCCTCAAAGAAAACGGACTCGGCAAACATGAAAATCTATGACTGGCACAGAAAACTTGGGCACATGAACGCCAACGATTTAAAACATGCACTCCAAAATCAAACACTACTCGGTTTGAACTTCAATGCATCAGAAACATTACCGGAATGTGAAACCTGCATTCTAGCTAAAATGCACAGAATACCAGCTCCCCGTGCGAAAACAACACAACGTACATCTGAACTCATAGAAATCGTTCACACCGACGTCTGTGGACCTATACGAACGCCCACATTAAGCGGTAACAAATACTTCGTCACCTTTATTGATGACTACAGTCGCTACAGTCGTGTGTACATGCTGAAAAACAAGAGCGAAGTCTTAGAGAAATTCAAGGAGTTCAAACAGATGGCGGAAACTCACACAGGGAAGAAAATAAAAGCCGTACAATCGGATAATGGCACCGAATATGTTAACAAAGAATTCGACGCTTACCTGAAACGCTGCGGGATACAACGAAGGCTTAGTGCGCCTTACACCTCGCACCAGAACGGAGTAGCTGAGAGGAAAAACCGCACTCTGATCGAGAAAGCAAGAGCCTTACTAATCGCCGGCATGTTTATTGGATACTCTGAAACCTCAAAAGCGTTCAAAATTCTACTACCTTCCAAAAATAAAGTGGTTACATCAAAAGATATCCGCGTGATGAAATCCATGTTTTACGACGAAACAAACAAACATAATATCACCGATCTCTTCGACTATGAACCTCCAAAACCTTTAGAAACGTCAAAACCAGAACGTAAGCAAGTTACAATACACTTTGACGATAATAAAGATGGAGACGGCTCACCACTTGACAGCATTAGCGAAACTGACAATGAAAATCTTGACACTACGTTGCAACATAATTTGGTCAACAGCACTGAAGATGTTGAACTAGCGGATCAACTGGAACACGTAAACAACGAAAGCGACTACGAATCCGTTTCCAGTTCCAACCTTGTCGATGATGACGAACCTGTCAATATTGATGCTGAGGAAACCATAACACGAACTTTGAGAGACAGGTCAACAATCTCAGCTCCTAAGCGATATGATGAGTTTATCATGGCAGCTGCTGAAGAGATTGAAAACCTGCACAAGCCCATAGAACCTGACACTTACAAAGAAGCGATGGAATCTCCTGATAAACACAAGTGGCTTCCTGCAGCCATGAAAAACGAGATGACGTCATTAAAGGACAATCACACCTGGGACCTAGTCGATCTACCTACAGGACGCAAAGCCCTACCAAGCAAGTGGGTGTTCAAAATAAAAATGAACCCTGATGATACCGTCGAAAGATACAAGGCCAGAATGGTCATTAAGGGTTATTCCCAGATACCAGGAGTGGACTATGACAACTATGACAGAACGTTCAGTCCAGTGGTTCGACTGAGCACTGTGCGGTCGCTACTAGCAGTGGCTGTTCGCGAAAATCTAAAACTGACTCAGTTCGACGTAACCACCGCCTTCCTTAACGGCGAAGTAAAAGAAGAAATCTACATGAAACAGCCCGAGGGCTATCGAGATGGGACGAAACGGGTTTGTAAATTAAAGCGCAGTCTGTATGGCCTAAAACAGGCACCACGCTGCTGGAACACATGCATCGCAGAGTTCCTGTTAAAATCAGAATTTAAACAGAGCGACGCAGATCCGTGTTTATTTGTCCGAACTAAAGACCGATCAAAAGTCATTGTAGCTCTCTACGTAGACGATGGGCTTGTAGCTCACAACTCGACAACAGCAGGCGCAGAGTTTTTGAATGAACTTAGAGCAAGATTCAAAATTACTACCAAACCTGCATCGTACTTCCTTGGGATGGAGATAAACATGCGAAAGGATAGTACTATATCCTTATACCAAAAAGCATACACAAAGAAAGTCCTAGAAAAATATGGAATGTCGAAGTGCAAGCCTGCACCGTCACCCATCATTAAAGAAAATGAAACGGGAATAAATGAAAGTATAACGACGAACTTCCCTTACAGACAAGCAGTAGGTGCTTTGGCTTACCTATCAGTAGGTACGAGACCTGACATCACATACGCTGTTGGAGTCGCATCCAGAAACCTAGCAGCACCTACTAAGGAGGACGTCATGCTTGTCAAGCGCGTCTTCCGCTATTTAAAAGGGACCTTAGATAAGGGCCTAACATTCTCGAAGAACTCACCATCACATTTGGTCTGCTACAGCGACGCAGATCATGGAGGAGACCAGACAACTGGAAGATCAACATCCGGTATAGTGTGTATATTCTCTGGTGGCGCTATAAGCTGGAGAAGCCAGATCCAACCTACAGTGTCGATATCTTCAACTGAAGCGGAGATAATAGCAGCGAGTGAATCGGCTCAGGAAATTTTATGGCTGAATCGATTATTCAATGATCTAACCAAAACAGAGAAACCTGTCTTAAACTTAGACAATAAGTCAGCCGTTTATCTCGCACACAACCCTAAGTACGAATACCACAAGCGTACGAAGCATATTAAACTGAAACACTTCTTCGTTCGGGAATGTGTCGCCAATGGAGATTTTGATGTCAATCAAGTTCCGTCTGAGATTCAATGAGCTGATATGCTTACAAAGCCTATGTTCGGGCCCAGACTATCAGATTTAAGTTTCAGAATGGGACTGAAGAATTTATCTTTAAATTCTTAAAACTACCGAGGATGTGAAGTATGGTGAACTATCTCTATGGTTTGGTTAACATGGATATATTTCTGTTAGGAAAATTTATATATGTCAATTAAAGATGTATACTAATTGTCTTACGTATTTTTACTATAAATAAAACATCACTAATATTAAATAACTACTGCTTTATTCTTGTCACATATGGTGATCGTCAAGATCCACAAAATACAAGTTCCTACATTTGAACTTTACAATAACAGAACGAAATTAAGAGTTTATGGGTGCCTTTTGTCAACGCATCGCAACATGAAGTGTCAAAGTCAAAAAGTGACAGTGACAGTTGACAACAAAGATAAACAATAAATAAATTACAAACTTAATACCTCCACAAGAAATTATAAGAATAGCTGCTAAATTATTGAAAAACATAACTATTTATAGAAATATACTGAACATAATACACTACTAATACCTGGACTACAACAAAAAGGATGAAACAAGGAAGAACCTCATCTTCTGGCTACAGTGCGCTTTGTTTTTGTTGCGGCTACTCTTCCCACTACGACCGGTTGAACAACGCCCGGCTCCGGCTGTCCAGACGTCTGCTCCGGCTGGGCGGCCATCACCTCCGACCGCTGCGCGATCTTATTGAGATCGGCAGCGGTAGTGATTCGATGCCGAGATCCCTTTGAATCGATGACGAACACAGTTCCTGCCGAGGTCCAGCATTGGGTCACACAGCATGAAGACATTGTGCCTGGCTTTAGTGAGGAATTCCGACATAGTGATGCCGGACCCCTTCAGCTTGGTCTTACCGAACCAGATCTTATCACGGAGATCCACATCATGCAGCTTGATGAGAATTGGCCGGGGTTTGTGGGTTGTGCTACGCCCCATCCTGTGACACCTCTTTATGCCAGTTGTTGCCAAGTCAATATCTAGACGCTGTTTCACAACTTTAGCCACCACCTGTGCAGACTCCTCGTCTTGCTCCTCGGACACTCCGTGCAACAGCAGGATTTTACGCCGCCCACGCATCTCCATGTTGTCCTGGCTCTGCGCCAACAAAGCAACTTGCAGCTGTAGAGTATTGAGCGCTTGAACAATAAATGCCTGGAAAGTTGCAAATTCCGCTGCCAATCCTGAGGTGGTGATTGTTGTAGTGCTTGGGGTCTTCAACTCCTTTTCAAATTCCGACATTCTTTGGCTGAACATTTGTGTCAAATCTGTGATGGTGCGGTTGATAGCTTCCATGCTGATGTTAATAAAAAAAATATATAATTTTGTGTCTTAGTGGTAGATAACACTTCACTGGCAGGTAGGGATAATTAACTACCAATATGTGTCATTAATTTATATAGTTGTTAACTTTTACTATTTTTAATTTTAATTTTAAATAAAGAGAAAAAATTTTTGTTGTTCTACTTTGACTACCCACTTATTATTTATCTGATGTACCACTGTCGTTGACTTATCTATCGACAATCCGTTTTATTTTCAAACAAAACACAATCAACAGCTAGTTTCGATAAATATTATTACGTTTGAAATCAAGTGTTTATATAAATTTATTCTAATACTTACGATTTATAGAAAATATATTAAGAATTGTTATGTTAGGTTACTAATCCGTTTTTGAAAATCATTCTATTGATAGAAAAATATACCCTGTGGTGTTTACGCGATAGATATTAAACTATAGTCTGATTTTGAATTTTGTAGACTAAACTGACATTTGGGGGTTGCCAGAGTGATCGAAAATCGAAATAGATTGAAAATGGAAATATCTCGGTAAAAAAATCGTTTGTTATGGAACTAGCGGACCTTATTTAATTCCTACTCATATATGTCAGAAGTCATTCTATCGAGCGCATTTATTTTATTGTTGGTTTCTTATTTATTACAAAAGTTTATGTACTATATGTATGAATACTATTATATATTTAAATATATTACGTTTTGGTTGATAAAACATTTATTTAGACCAATTACTAAAATTAAGTTGAGGAGTCATGTCACATCGATTCGATGAATCACTTAAGATTTAGCCTTTCCTACAAAACTCAAACTCACTCCATCGTCGACTCTGTCTCTGTCACCTCTGACCTAGACTAGAGTCAAGAGCAAACCCATAACAAATAAAAAAAAAAAAGTATGCTCCGCGCTTGCAACATTTAAAAAAACATTGTATGTTTAAAATATCGATAACGGCAATCTCTAATTGAGTCGCTGACTGTGACATGTGCATAGTTGGAATCTTCGAGAACAATATGTTTGAGTTTAAAAGAAAGTAGACCTTAAATTTAACACCATAAAATCAACTTTTACTTGTCTTGTTTAATAAAATATATTTTTTCAAATTTATATCGAAATAAAATCAATTAATACTGCCCGATGGTATGATATATCTCCATTTGATAAATGTTTCGTTCTGCTATCGTGTTTACATTCTAAAACAGCACTATAGGGCATTTTTGTATTATTTTTTTTCAAGTTCTTTTCACCGTGACGGTCGCAACAAGACTGATGTGCGTAGTGTGTGCGCGGAGGCTGACATTATGCGGTATTGCGCAAAACTCAGGGTACGCGGGCCTCGCCTACTTGCGACTTCTACTGTAGAAGGCGTTTTTTCTGTTCTGTGTCACTAATATAGACAGCGATAAACAAGGACGGTTTATGAATAGTTTGTTCCGTGTGGAGCCGAGGCGGGTCGCTAGTGGTCTCTATACTGTACTCCATACTCGAATAGTATAAAACTTTAAATACAATTATTAATTAAATAAACTTTTTTTTAAATAATTTTTTTCGTTTTCTTTTCTCAGCAAACCCTTTCATTTGATACCCGTATCATGGCAGTGCACAAAAAACAACTAGTCCGCCATATTGGATTTAGAATGACATCACCTAGCTAACCATGCATTGTCATCCAAACTAAACGTGTATGCAAAATTTCATCTTAATCGGTGGAGGATAACTGCTTTAAAATTCATTTGCTAGATTTGTCCCAAACACATTTACATAACATACATACATTGCAAGTTAAATAAAAGCTTGGAAAAACGCGTACATACAGACAGACAAAAATAGCAATTTTATACTATTGAGTGATTGACGGTTTAGTTTCTGCATTGGGTCAAACAATATTGTTTGTTCAGAACATTGTTATAATTGTTCTGAGTCTAACTAAGATCTAGTTATGAGTAAAAGTATTCTAGGTATAAAGCAATGTGATGATATTTACCAGCGGTGCTCTGTTCCATAGGCGTGCCAGCTGTGTTTCTTGCGTTGCCTGCCCTGTTCATAGCTTCAATTATGGCTTCACTGTGTGTTCTAGCTATATTTGAATTCAGAATTCGAGATAATTATAAAATTTTGGAACAACAAACTTCAATTCATACATGATAGAGTTCAAATTCCAATGCAACCCATACTTTTTAGAGCTTTTTAATACAAATAATCACTTAAAAATCAACTTAAAATACACAACGCTAAAACCGATACTTGAGTGTTCCGATGCGATGGATTGAGACTATCTCGAATTATGTGAATTCAAGTATAGATTTGATATTTTTGTAGAAATAATAAAATAATTCTAGGTATAGAAAACAATGTGATAATATTTACCAGCTGTGCTCTGTTCCATAGGCGTGCCAGCTGCGTTCCTTGTGCTGCCAGCTCTGTTCATAGCTTCTGATATGGCCTCGCTGAACATCTCCGGCGTTATTAAGGAGCGTGATGGACCTGCGGATTGTTATAATAAGTATTTGTTGATTAAGCGACTCGACTTCATGAGTTCTGTGACGCGGACTAGGTAACTCAAATCTGTGTGACAAAAGAAAACACATGTGACCAATATTTTATACAGTACTTCCCAATCTTATTGGCAAGCCCGAACATAGGTTTTCCGATGCAAAAGGCACGGCGTGTTGCTGTTTTTGAATGATATTACTACTACTGCGCAGCCATTGTAGCGAACTTCAGTCCGGTCAAGAAGATTGGGGAGTACTTTACAGACGGAATAAACAGTTTTTTTTAGTAATGTATCCTATTGTGATAGTGTGAACGCACCCGGCACGCCCGCTAGGTGCGTACCGGACTCCGTGAACGAGGAAGTGGTGTGGCTGGTCTCGCCGGCCGACTGCAGCAGCCGCAGCAAGCTGTCGTTGTGATAGGTTGTGAACGTATCGCCAGTGGGCGTACCGGACTCCGTGACCGAGGAAGTGGTGCCGCTGGACTCGCCAGCCAACTGCAGCAGCCGCAGCAAGCTGTCGTTGTGATAGTGTGTGAACGAACCTCCAGTGGGCGTGCCGGACTCCGTGGCCGAGGACGTGGTGCGGCTGGACTCGCCGGCCGACTGCAGCAGCCGTAGTAAGCTGTCGTTGCTGCCGGCGCCGCGGCTGCTCGACGTTGATACGGCTTCGGTTGCAGCCTGACACACAAGATATCATAAATCATAATAGTTATTTTCATCACACCTATTCAAAAAACGACAATTGTCTATAGAGGATAGCGGGAGCCAAATCCAATTTTGCGCCCGTAGGAGTTTGAGCTTTCTCTTTTCTGATTGGTCCGCTTTGTGCTTCTGATAGATTTGCGTAGTTGGGTTGGAGGCGCTCGCGGGAAGGTCTAATGTAATGTTATTTGTGTTACAAGGGGACAAAGTAATATTTTGTTCTTCCAGGGCGTTATTTTGAATTCAGAGCTAAGCGAAGGATTTTATAGTAGAATCACGAGCATAGCGAGGGATTCTAACGTAGAATCCTGAGCTTAGCGAGGAATTCAACATACGCCGCCCGAGAACAAAATATTTTGTCCCCGAGTGATACACACTATTTTTCATCACTACCTAAGAGAAAAATAAAAATCTACGAGTACCTACCTATTCGAAACTAGCATTTCCTCTATGGCGAAGCCTAGTGTGAAAAATATCCGAGAAAAAATAAATTTAAAGAAAGAACTACAGTTTTTTTAAAGCACATTGCCGCCATAACTTAGAACCAGCCAGTATAACTTATTCAAACATAATTATGCGTTCGACCTATTTGGTTAACTTCACATACTTATCAACAAAGAGTAAGTATAATACTAACTCCTTACTAACCAATCGCAAAAATGAGTTTATCACCATAGAGAATTGAATGTTAGTTAGTGATATTTTTTTTACATTAGAACTTCACGCGAGCGCCTCCAACCCAACTACGCAAATCTATCAGAAGCACGAAGCGGACCAATCAGAAAAGAGAAAGCTCAAACTCCTACGGGCGCAACATTGGATTTGGCTCCCGCTATCCTCTATAGACAATTGTCGTTTTTCGAATAGGTGAGATGAAAAAAAAAAATCACTAACTAACATTCAATTCTCTATGGTGATAAACTCATTTTTGCGATTGGTTAGTAAGGAGTTAGTATTATACTTAGAATACTTACTCTTTGTTGATAAGTATAGTATAGTACACAATAGTTATTTGTGTTACAAGGGGACAAAGTAATATTTTGTTCTTCCAGGGCGTTATTTTGAATTCAGAGCTAAGCGAAGGATTCTATAGTAGAATCACGAGCGTAGCGAGGGATTCTAACGTAGAATCCTGAGCTTAGCGAGGAATTCAACATACGCCGCCCGAGAACAAAATATTTTGTCCCCGAGTGATACACACTATTTTTCATCACTACCTAAGAGAAAAATAAAAAGCTACGAGTACCTACCTACTCGAAACTAGTATTTCATTTTTCTCTGTGTAGTATTTCCTCTATGGCGAAGCCTAGTGTGAAAAGTACCGAGATTTTTTTTTTAAAGGAAGAACTACAGTTTTTTTAAAGCACATTGCCGCCATAACTTAGAACCAGGCAGTAACTTATTCAAACATATGCGTTCGACCTATTTGGTTAACATCACATACTTATCAACAAAGAGTAAGTATAATACTAACTCCTTACCACAGATAATATAATACTAGCATACAGATACCTCATCCCATACAAAGAAACCGTGCCGACCTAACTAGCGTTTTTCGACTGCTTATTCTGGTAATTTTTTGTACATCGAACGCATTCGGTTCTGTTTCACGGTGATAGATAGATGGTGTTAGCAGCGAATTGCAAGTAAAAGGGTTTACTAGGTTCGTGAATGTTTTTTTCTTTAAATATAGTGAAGGTTTGTTTTCTAGTATTTATTTGCACGTTTTTATAGTTTTTTTTGCACCAAAATGTGTTCAAATGCAAACTTTAACAATCGAGTGGAATGTCTCAGAAATTTAAAAATGCGCCATCTATTGGCATCAATTTTAAATGATCCGTCTATTAATCTTTGAAATGTGAATTAAGAGCCCAATATTCCATAATTTTGTACTTAGGAGAGTTGATTAAACAAGAACATACAATTTTTGTGTTCAATTCCAGAAAATGTTAATTTTACGAACATTCGATAAGAGATAGGTGGATACCGAGGTGCATATCGCGCCATCTAGTGAGATTTATTTGATCCAAATTTTCTTTCTTAGCAATGAGACCCCGTGCTCCTTACTAACTAATCACAAAAATGAGTTTATCACCATAGAGAATTGAATGTTAGTTAGTGATATTTTTTTTACATTAGACCTTCCCGCGAGCGCCTCCAACCCAACTACGCAAATCTATCAGAAGCACGAAGCGGACCAATCAGAAAAGAGAAAGCTCAAACTCCTACGGGCGCAACATTGGATTTGGCTCCCGCTATTCTCTATAGACAATTGTCGTTTTTCGAATAGGTGTGATGAAAAACAAATTAGGTATCTCACAAATTATTTTGAGATTTGAATGATACGACTGAATGTGGCGACGCCTAGGGGAGGCCTATGTCCATCAGTGGACGTCTTTTGGCTGATTGATGATAATGATGTATCATCCAAACTTTAAGGTCGAAAATCTTTAAAATTAATAAAGCGTGTTTTTTCTGTAAGATGTTAGTGTAAGCTATTATGTAACCTAATAATTAAGTAAATTTTAATAAACTTGATAAGCATACGAAGTTACTTGAGAACTTTGATTTTAGGGCCATTATATCACGGGAATTTAACGCGATGATTTAGATTCCCGGGACCACGGTCGTTGCAACACGGCCGAAACGTAGGGTTAAATAGGTAAATAAATAATCTAAATCATCGCGTTAAATTCCCGTGATATATTGTTTTCCATTATGAAACGCGAAAGTTTTAAAGTTAATACCGAGGCGAAAGTTCTCAATTACTTAAAGATCCAGTACATGATTCTGGACCCCCTAGTGTTCGGATTTTTCGTTGGCATTTTCTTAATAATTTGACACTGCGAGTCGGACTCGCGCACGCAGGGTTCCGTAGCATTATCGCAAAAACGGCAACAAAATCACGTTTGTTGTATGGGAGCCCCACTAAAATAATGATTTTATTCTGTGTTTCATATTTGTTGTTATAGCAGCAACAGAAATACGTAATCTTTGAAAATTTCAACTGTCTAGCTATCACGGTTCATGAGATACAGCCTGGTGACAGACGGACAGACAGACCGTGGAGTCTTAGTAATAGGGTCCCGTTTTTACTCCTTGGATACGGAACCCTAAAAACCAACTAAGTTTAAAACAGCAATGTAAATAAAACTCTAACAGCTGATATCCTAAACTTTTCGATCAAAGTCAATGCCATCTGCTTGTACTACCTACACGCGGCGCTGCGAGCAATGTTTATTTTCTTCGGCGAGACAAAGGAGAATAATTAAAAATCAAATTAGGTTAGATAATAATAACGATTTTGACCAGATTTAAGTAAAAAAAAAAAAGCATACATTGCAACGCTTTGGATTCAGTACTTGATTCTGGACCTACAGGGTCCATCCAGAAGAATCCATGGTACTATTTTTCGCATCGGTGTTGGGAGATACCCTGTATGCGTTCCCAATAATATAATGTAAGTTATTCTGTGCACTACTTCGTGTCCACCTTTTATACTTTGGGATATTTAGCTTTAGATGCCAAAGACATGGTTCTGATTGGAATAACTCTAAAAACTCCAATGCTTTCTCATTTGATCAACTCCCACTTGATCGAAGATTCCCACCTAAAAATAAAGAGCATACGTCCGTGATATAAGACGGTGTTAATGTAGCCGACATGAGCGCTAAAACCCCTTGATATGTCAAAAAAACCGACACTGTCTGACACCTGAGCTATTGTTTAAAATGTAATGCCATTACTAATGCCGTTTCTAAATCAACACGTTAAAATATTAGCGACCTCAATGTAATGCCTTTTTTATCCGACTGCCGAAGGAGGGTAATGTGTTTATCAGTCTATGTATGTATGTAAGTATGTATGTTTGCTCCTATGTGGCGTTCTAGAGACCAAACACGTTGGCCGATTTTGATGGTTCTTACGTCAATCGATTCTTAACCCTGCGAGTGTCACTGGCTACATTAAAATTAGAAAATAGAAAAATGGCGGCATTTGGGCGCCATATTGTGGGGGGCAAATTTTTTTTTAGGGTTTCAAAATGAAAGGGCTTTAAGAGTTGATTTTAAAAATATATAACACTTATATGTTCAAATGTACCAAATTCTAAAAAAGATAACTAAAAAGTTATAAATAAAAAAAGTTAACTAAAAAAATCAAAAGACCTGACTGCTTAAAAAGCGATCTAAAAAGATGTAAACAAGAAGAAAATCATGCTGTGCAGTCGGAGGATACATCTGGTTTTGGTCAGCCAGCTCGCGAACATGGATCCTCCGACTGCACAGCATGATTTTCTTCTTGTTTACATCTTTTTAGTTCGCTTTTTAAGCAGTCGGGTTTTTAGATTTTTTCAATTACTTTTTTTTAACATGTTAATTTACGCGTTTAATCTTATTGGTGCGGTGGTAGCATTACTGATGTTAAACGCGTCAATTTTTTAGTACGGATGGATGTTTGTTACTCTGGCATGCCAAAACTACTCAACGAATTTTGATGAAACATTACAGGAATATAGCTTATAAATCAGAAGAACACATATAATGATTTAGTTGTACTAATTACACGAGGCCCAAGAAAAGATGAATGGACGGATGTGTGAGGAGTGATATGAAAGAAAAGGGAGTCAGTGATAGCGTGACGGGGGACAGGGCGGTATAGAAGAGGAAAACCTGTTGCGCCGACCCCAAGTAACATGGGACAAGTGCAGGAAGATGATGTGGCTAATTCCACGAGGGTGGAGCAGTGGACGGCAGTTACAACTAACCTGCAGGGCAGCAGCGAACTGCTCATGAGTGATGGGGTTCCTCTCACCGTCTTCATTCTCTTCCTCGTCAGCATCTTCGTCTTCCGATAACGCTTCTAATGAATACGCGAATCCTGAAGTTGGAACTGAAACAGGTTTTCATATTATGGTTATTTATCGTTTTTGTATCAGAATAAGTTTTTAAATAATTCGTGAAATTGTATATTCATTGTTGTTAATATTTAAAAGATAATATACAGTAAATCCAAATGAAATGCTTTATTTGGCATTATTTTAGCAATGTAGTAGTCAGCAGATCCAATATTTCGAGCGGGAATAGGAAGGCGCAGGCGGATGGTGCGGGATTATTGCACGAGTCGGATTAGTGAGACTAATCCGACACGTGTAATATCGTAGGTTCAAACCCAGGCACTTTACATTGTGTAAATTATTTCATCACTACTGCTCTCAAAACGGTGAAGGAAAACCTCGTGAGGCAACCGGCATGTCAGAGAACCAAAAATTAAAAGACATGTGGCATCCACCAACCAGCACTGCCCGCGTGGTGGATTACGGCCCATTCCCTCTCACAGAGAGGAGGCCTGCACACACCAAATGGGAGTCTAAGTGCTGAAAAGGGGGTCCACCTATCCTATCTATCCCTTAACGCGTTGTGTAAATGCAATTATATTGCAGTATACACACTTGCATATAATACATCACATAAGTCATCTCACCACTTTCAGTAGACGACGTAGTATTGGAGCGCGAGCGCACAAGCCGCGTCAGATGCCGCAAGGCCGCCGGCAGCTCCGGGTGAGCGTTGGCCCCGCGCCGCATAGTGTGTATGTTGGCTCCCAGCGCCGCAAGCAACTCCACCTCGTGAAGAATAGACAGAGCCACGCAGTCCTCTCCAATGCAGGGGGCTTGTTCCACAATCTCAGCCATTGCAGACTCGTCATTCAACAGCTAAAACAAAGTAACAGGTTGTATGAAACTGGTCTAAGTTTTTCTATCACTCAAAGGTGTGCTAGGAAATTCAAAAACTTTGAGTTACTCATAAACTCGCCTTTGTACGTGAACTTTATTCTCACTTAGCTTAAAGTTCTTTTTGGTGTACAATAAAGGCGGCTCGGAAGAATCCGTTAGTTGCTGCGCTGTAGCAAATTCATGTGACTATGATGTTAAGAGTTGGGGAACTGAGCGGCGAAAAGCAAACTTCACATACAAGCACCTTGTTGTCACAAAATATTAAAGATGGGCGTTTTCGGTTTTTTGCGCAAACGGTTATGTAACTGATATACAGTTATCATATCGATATCGAAAACGGTTTTTTGATGTCGATATCAGTAGTACAGTTTGCAAAAGTTAACATGTTATTTAGATGAGCAAACTAACAAAGAACGCGAACTGAAGCAAACGCAAACTCAAACTTTTACAGTTATAGACAAATGGCAGCTGTATTAAACAGTTAGTTTTGGTATCAGGTTTTTTATGAAATCCTTATATTTACGGGATAGAACTCAAAATCAGTTGATGGGACTGTAAAAATGTCTAATGGAGTTACCTCGGTATTTGCTGCATCTTTTTTATACCAATAAAATAATATTATAATATTTAGAAAGGGAGGTAGCGCATATGGTTCCTATCGTTTGTGAAGTTTGCGTTTTGTTCGTAGTTCGTACGTTTTCGCATTGTTACGGTTTTAAGTTTTGACTTATTCGTTCTCGCACGCAAGTAGAGGTTTTGATTCGATACAGTTTTTGTGATATCGGTTATTTTGATATACAGGGTGTTTGGAAGGGAGCTGTACATACGCCTAGGGTAGAAACTAGGGATAGTCTGCTACCTACCCCCGCCCATTATATTGACCTTGGCCTCAAGGTTTTTTTTTAATTTATTTTTATTTTTTATTTGACTTTTTTGTGATTTTTTGACTAAAACTACCTGTAGCTCAAAATCTATCCATGGGACCGGTCGGCTAATGGTCTTGTTTTAATCGTTAGAGTCTTAGGGTCCTGCAAAAAATTATTTTACACCAGAAAATTGTGGAGAAGAAAAGTTATGGGGCCTGAAGTACCATAGTAAGGTAAAGAAATAATTTTAAGGGCAACTTTCTATGGGGTTTAAAAAAAACTAACAGGGTTGGAGTTCTTCTGATTTTTTTAAAACATCCTCAGTCCATGCCCTTTCTAACGATATGCTAAAAGTGTATTTATCACTTTTAGTTTTAAAGTTATTAATTAATTTCCGCAACTAGGGCACTTCAAGCAAAAATTTCAACTAATGAAAATTAAATGTGTTCGATCGTAAAAGGATGGCAAATGAAACAAAAAATTTGGTAATGACTAATGTCATTAAATTACAAATTTTAATTAATTACTAATTTTAATTAATTACAAATTTTGTTCAAATTGATGACCATTGACCTGTAAACATGCTCGGCACCTCTTCCTCATCTCCACGGTCACCGTTCTAAGCAGCAGTTCCTCGCGCATTGTATCGAATGCGGCGTGGATCCTGTTAATTAGAACCTCCCTTGTTGGTACTTCTTCTGCGTACACCAACTCTTTCGCCCTTCCCCAGACGTAGAAGTCGAGTGGGGTAAGGTCAGGCGACCTTGGGGGCCAGGGAATTGGCCCACCCCGACCAATCCAAGAATTAGGAAAGCAGTTGTCCAGAAGCTCCCTCACTGCTAGGCTCCAATGAGCAGGACAGCCGTCGTGCTGGAAGACTATGGGCCGATCTTCGTCAAACACTTCTTCCGCTAAATCAGGCAAATCGTTTTCGAGGAAATCTAAGTAGTTTTGCCCGTTTAGGTTGTCTGGCAAAAAGTGCGGCCCTATCAACCGATTACCGATGACGCCTGCCCATACGTTCACGGAGAACCTTCGTTGAAAACCTCTGTGCCTCTTGACTCTCGGGTTTTGATCTCTGGGTGCCCAGTGATGGAGATTGTGGTAATTTACAATTCCTTCCTTGTCAAACTTGGACTCGTCAGTCCAGAGAATACTCCGTAAAAAATTAATATCTTCCACGTCCGTATGGAGCAAGTGGCGGCAAAACTCCACCCTTCTTGCATAGTCGTTATCCTCTAAGCCTAAAACAATAAAAATATCAACGTTAGCGGTTTCCTTATGAATTAGTAGCTATGTAACATTGATTGCTATCTCTGTCTTTCCATTTCTCTCTCTCTCACACACATGCTCATGTTAATTTAAAAATTGCCTATGAAATTCACATGCTAGTTCATTACATAAGAGCTAAAAACAAAAATTTTATGTAAAAAATTACCTTGAACAGGGGTGTAGTGGAAAGGATGACGTCCATTTTCGCGAAGAACCGACCAGACTTTCCACACGCTTAAACCAAGCGTCCGGGCTACGGTTCTTACGCTTCTGGTCGGATCTTCCTCAAATTCAGCCAATATGCGTTCTTCCGCAGCCAAATTTGGTTGAAATCTGTTCACGGCTGGTTCCCGGAAATTTAAATTTCCGGTTTCTCGCAGACGCCGATAAGTTGAGCCAAACGTTTGGTGGTTAGGCACTCGCCGGTTAGGATACCGTTCTTGATAAATCCTCCGTGCCTCGCGCCCATTGCAATCAGCCATTCCATACACCACCAGCATGTCGGTGTACTCTTCACTGGTAAATCCAGCCATTTTGCCAACAACAAGGTAACAAATAACAAAACTTAACAAAAACGAAGTAATAACAAACTCAACAAAATTAACGAAAACAGTGGAGCGTCGTAACGGCAAGTACGTAAGTTAGCTAAGATGGGTAAATCTCGACTGACTAACAAAGACCCCAACGAGTTACCTGCCCGGCCCCGTCGACCCAAGAGCGAAAGAGACATGACATGACATGTTTTGTCTCTTACATGTTGCTCTCGTGTAAGAGTGAGACAACAAATTTGCCAACTGTAGGCCAAACTGGTTTAAATTCTGGAAATTACATTTGTCTTACAAATGTCGACTCGTGGTGGTAAAAGTGCCCTAGTTGCGGAAATTAATTAATAACTTTAAAACTAAAAGTGATAAATACACTTTTAGCATATCGTTAGAAAGGGCATGGACTGAGGATGTTTTAAAAAAATCAGAAGAACTCCAACCCTGTTAGTTTTTTTTAAACCCCATAGAAAGTTGCCCTTAAAATTATTTCTTTACCTTACTATGGTACTTCAGGCCCCATAACTTTTCTTCTCCACAATTTTCTGGTGTAAAATAATTTTTTGCAGGACCCTAAGACTCTAACGATTAAAACAAGACCATTAGCCGACCGGTCCCATGGATAGATTTTGAGCTACAGGTAGTTTTAGTCAAAAAATCACAAAAAAGTCAAATAAAAAATAAAAATAAATTAAAAAAAAACCTTGAGGCCAAGGTCAATATAATGGGCGGGGGTAGGTAGCAGACTATCCCTAGTTTCTACCCTAGGCGTATGTACAGCTCCCTTCCAAACACCCTGTAGACGTCGATATGATATCTACCACATATCCGATATAAGTTACGTTTTGATATATCAAACCCATCCCTACAAAATATTTATTCAAGAGATGGTATTCTGCTCGCTGCAGAACTAGGTCTTTCTATTAAAGACTAGCTTCTGCCAGAGGCTTAACCCGCGTGATAGTCGAAAATTATCCCGAGGGAACATATTCCTGGAATAAAAAGTTTAAATGTGCTATTTTAGACTATAATAATCAATCTCTGTGCTAAATTTCATCCAGATCCGTCCATCCGTTTGAGCGTGATGAAGTAACAATCATACAAACACACACACATACACTCACAAACTTTCGCCTTTATAATATTAGTGTGCAGTGAGCAGCGTCGACGCTGCGCAGACGTTGGAGTAACGCCAACGCTCGAACAACGCCAGTGGGATAGCGGCCTTACTCTCTCTTCTTTGTGTTACAAATAAAATTACCACGTGGATATTTAAAATAGGATTGACATAGGTGCCATGTGAGTTATAGACTACACTTGTAATATATATATAAGAACTAGAGAAAAGGTAGCTAACTAGAGAAAAGGTAGCTAACTAGAGAAAAGGTAGCTAACTAGACAAGGTAAGTATTCATAGCTCATAAGTAGGGAGTAGGTTAGATAAGACTCTTGAATTGACCTTTTACACGTTTTATATTTTTCCTAGGTAGAATTAAGTATGTAGATTAAGGAAATGTATAATTTGTGTAGATTTAAGTAAGATAAGTTTAATAAAGTCGCCATTTCTTTGATGCCGGGCCCGAATACCGTTGAGGGAGAGGGGCGCTATTGTTTGCGGCTAACGGTTTTTTGTATAAAAGTCGGACCGCTTGGGGGCTCAGACACAGTCGGTCTCCTGCTCTACAAGGGGTAACAAATAAGGAATAAAATTGAAAATACGAATCAAGACAGTATTTTCATTCCTCCAACAAGAGCCCAACAAACAACACCAATATAGTCCACTACAATTGGGTACATAAAATAGTAATTATTAAACACATAAGTTAAACTGGCTACCTGCATCGCTCTGGTCCACCCAGGAGCATTAGGAGTGCATCCCAGTGTCCTCAGAGAGGTATTAAGTTGCTGTAGCTCAGCATCTGAGTATGAAGGAGCGGGTGCAGGTGCTGTGTGCACCTTCTTCTTGACTACATGCACCATCTCCCCACTCTTCACTCCACTGTCTTGAAGAGTGAGGTCATCTTTCAAGATCTTGCCATGGTGTATTAGTTCTGAAAACATGTATAGTAAAAAGAATATTCAATACTGCACAGCTAGATTATAAACCAAAAGAAAAAGAAACATCCTTAAAATAAAATTGATGTCAAGGAGGCAATGAAATAGAAGTTAAAAAAAACCGGCCAAGTGCGAGTCGGACTCGCGCACGAAGGGTTCCGTACCGTTATCGCAAAAACGGCAAAAAAAAAACACGTTTGTTGTATGGGAGCCCCACTAAAATATTTATTTTATTCTGTTTTTAGTATTTGTTGTTATAGTGGCAACAGAAATACATCATCTGTGAATTTCAACTGTCTAGCTGTCATGGTTCATGAGATACAGCCTGGTAACAGACAGACGGACCGCAGAGTCTTAGTAATAAGGTCCCGTTTTTACCCTTTGCGTACGGAACCCTAAAAAAGAACAAGTGTAAGTTTTAAACAAGTATTTGGATAAAATTAAACAAACCAACAGGGAGTTAATTAATTATAAACAAACAAACAAATTCTAAACTAAGTAGTTATTTCATGTGACTATTGCACCCAATGATGTTACACAGCGTTAATCTAAATGTTAGTGTAAGTTTTACTGGCAGTATTTCTTATTGGATCATCACTTCTAGAGATCACTATTCACACATTATAAACAAATAAATAGACCACTTCATGGTATTACTTAGTTAGATAAAGCTTACCCAGGGATGCTGATGGAACATTTGTCTTTTTTTCTGCTTCAGACTTAAGATTATCCACAGTATTATCTAATGCAAAATTTTCAATTTTGTGGCGTTCTATTGGGCCGGGTTTTATTTTGATACCCAGAAATATGCAAGGTTGGCTCTCCATGGCTGAAAAATGAAGTTGATCCTGAAATTATAAAGTACTTTTAATATTTATGTGATACATACAAAAGATAATTGTTTTTATTGTCAGAATGTTATTAACATTTGAAAACAAGTTATTGTAACCTGACCTAAAAGGCCTAAAACACTTTAAAAGTTGCCTCAGCATCGTCTCCGGCGCTGCAGGAAAAGTAACCACTTCACCCTTACGTAACAACGGATAGGCACCTGTGCAAGAAGTAGGTCGCCGGAGGTGACTAGCAAGCCGAAGCTGGGCAAATATGATTTTTTACAGCTTTGGAACAGATTAAACCTAAATTATTGAAACTTAAGATATTTTTTTTTGCAAACTATGTAGCTTTGTGACTTGAATCTTTGTGAAAGTGTTCTACAAGAAGAGTTCCATACGTTAAAAAACCTAGCACTAGCCTACACAACTACATTATAGTGATTATTCTGTACTGATACTGGATAATCAACAACACAAAAATAACTATTAAGTCTTAGAACCACATGTGTAACCACAATTTTAATGATTGTTTTGCTAAATAGTATGCTTACGCCTTTTTCCCATGGTGGTAAGCAGAAACTGCAAAACACTACTTGCATTGATCCTTACATTCTCGTTTGAATTTGTTTACGTTCAAACATCTTATCATAAACAAACGGTGGTTAGGAGTACTACGGACCTGACCTTTCTGAAGAACATCAAATAAAGTACTTACAGGGCTTCTGTAGTCCCGGCATTTTCAATCAAGTCTGCCTTGTAAATACCTTTTGCTAGTCGCCTTTCATTCATCAAAACATCCTCTCAAAACTTACTAACTAAATAATACGTGGAATTGTTAGTAGATTTTACTTAAATAATACTTACGCTTGTTGTTGTTTAGTTTAGTCCTGCTCTGAAGTATCACGTTTATATTCCACTTTATTTAGATTCTAGTCGAGATAATTATCCCTACGAGTTACTAATTCGCTGACAATTTCTAGTCTTTCCTAATCAATCAGCTGTCTGACTTTTGTATTTTTTTGTGGATTTTTAGCCCGTCATCTTTACACCAAAGACCACAGCAGGAGTACTTTTTCCAAAGACAAGAGAGATTGGAATGGGTGAAACGAAATGCATAATAATTGCCACCAGTGTAAAGGATCGTTTACACTTAGCAACACAATTGTCGGCGATTAAAAAAAACGAAGTTTGGCGCGATCGGCGTCGGCGTGCGGTTTTGACTCGATTAGAAGTTCAGAATATATACGCTGAAAACCGATTATTTATTATAGCCATTCTATTATATTCTATTCAGGCTTCATTTACCCACAGGCTAACAAGGCTATACCAATTACGCTCCCTACTTTCAGAGAATACTATATCGTTGAGTGCCAGTGACTTTCCTTTCCAGCGATTCAGTCTTCAGTGGCTGGCTACACAGAGTACATTTTATAATAGGGTAGCTGGCTACTTTTAATCGCTGTAAATGCTGTAATTTTTACAAAAGTTGGTTGATTCGTAATCTCACTTCGTAAAGATTATAAGAGAAGAAATTATTTTTGTACTGAAATGCTACGAAGAATTTAATAATTTTGTAAAATTTAATATTTCCATGTTTAATCTTTCAATTTTCATTCTTCATGACGTCTTCATTTATGTCATGATGACCCCCCATCCTGTGTCAATCGCTGTCATTATTGCGCAGATATCTAAAAAAATAATTTATCAATGTGAAAAATGGTGTTATCGAAATGATTTCTGTGAGTACTGGTAACGTGGGAAAGTCAAAGGAGGATTTTTGAAATCTACAGCTTCACAAGTAAATAAAATGACTTGAAAATGAAGGACGGATCTAATGAAATTTTGGAGGCTAAAGTTGCCGAGCGTTCTGAACGGGCCAAAAAGCTCTATCGGTGAGTTATTTAACATTACATTCCCATAGCTTCATTATGTTTGTTTGTGCTTATTTCAACATTAAGAAAATAACCTTAGAAGGCGAATTAGAAATTAATTGTTACAACACATTTTGACTATGCTATGAACCAACACTCTAGTAATGTGTGTGGTTTAGATGAGTGTGCTGCAAATAAGATTCTCTCTACATTTCTACACCACAGTAATATGTATGATTCTTACTATTTTCAGCTATGTCAGCGATGTAGCAAGACGCGTAGGTGATATGACAACTGCAAGTCGGTCTATAACTGACCTATTCTCTACCCATCTTGAAGTTCAAAGGCAAAAACTAAGAGACAATTGTGAGAAACTTGTATTTCTTGATCCTATCAACTATGGTAAAAAATCACTTGAATTACTCTGGAGGAAAGTATATTATGAAACTGTATCTACAGCCAAGAAACTAAGAGAAACTGACAGTGAGAATGATAGCTATCTATTTACTCATATTGTTTGTGGCATCGGCCACTTTCACCACTTCATTTCAAGGATTGAATCAGAAATGAAAGTACAAATTAAAGAGCTGGATTATACATCTTTCCATGTAGATGGTGAATTCTTTGATAATGAGACTCCTACAGATGAGGAAATCCAGTTTAGTCGTTCAGCTTTGCATTCATGTCTCATTTACCTTGGAGACCTAAGTCGCTATCAAGCGGAAATATATAATTCATTTGAACCATCTATAGCTGCTCGATACTATCTCCAAGCTGCACATGTTGATATGTCTTTAGGGATGCCTTATAACCAACTGGGTAATTTGTATAATGACAAAAATTATAATTTGGACTCGGCATGCTATTATATTCACTGTTTGAGTTGTACAACACCATTTGAAGGTGCAATTGGAAACTTGACAAAGATATTTGAAAAAAATGCCCAATTTTTTGATTCACTTAATAATCCTGAATCGCTGACACAAACGGAACACATTCAAAATGCAGTAACCAACTTTCTTTCTTTGATAGAAATTTGGTATCTTAATAAAAATGACACCAATATTCCTCAGAGATGCAGCACTATTGCTCATGAGTTAAAAGTTGCAATGGATTTTATTAAATCTCCATTGCCTGATGTAGATAAAAATTACAATGAATTTACACAGGCAGTTGAAGAGGAAGGCTCAAACCCATCTTGTTTAAATGCAAATCTTGTGCATAAAATTGTACTGATTTGTTTGTTTACTATAACTAAAGTGTCAGAAACAGATGAAGTGAAAGCTTTTGCTTGTAAAGCTTTCACATTAGCACTTTTATCACAACTTCTACAAAAATTATTACAACAACTGCAATTGCTTGGGCTGCAAAACCCAGCTTATAAATACAAATCAAAAAGTGCAACACAGCACATTCCGAGACATAAAATTTTAGAAACAGTTGAAACTAATAAATCGCCTGTCTTGGAGGAACCCCCAGAAATCATAAATAATGAGAACCATGACAGTCTTGATAGCACATCAAAAGATACTGTATTAGAAGAGAACAAAGAACCAATGACAAATGGTGATACTAAAAGTAACTCCAAGAAACCATTAACTAAACGACGACGACGTAGGCGTCTGGCCTCAAGTGACAGTTCAGATATGAGTGATGTAGATACCGAATGTAGTGACATTGAGGCTCATGATCTGACAGAAGAATCATGTTCAGAAGAAGAGGATTTATCAGATTCTTCTGGACACTCAGATGGATCAGTCAGTGAGGACTCATGCTATGATGTTTCTGATAATGAAGAAATGATTGTAAAAGATAATGGCCAAAGTGAAAAAGAAAACAACAAAGAAATTACTAAAGAATCTGATTTAAATGGTGACTTGGATGCTAAACAAAACAGCAGTGATAATGAGGTTAAATACAATAGTTACAACAACAATGTTCTAGATGTTCAAGGGTTACAGAACTTTTTACTTGGTGATAACTTTCTGTCAAGCATCAAATTACTTCAGGATTGGGCTCTCAATGAAAAAGATTTGATATTATCCTGTGGGGACAGTGGAGAATCACTTTTTCAATGTATTGTAGATTTGTTAAATATTTTAACATTCTATTTCAATCCAAAAACAAATGGAAACAAAGAATGCCATATTTTAGAATATGCTCGCAGTGTGGCAAAAAAATTGAAACTGGAATATAAAACCATTCCTTTACCTGAAGATATTAATCTTCGTGGAACCAACATCTGCAAATATGATAAAGATGCTGCCGAGTGGCAAATGTTAGATAGATACAAACTGTCGTTCTATGAGGAAAATATAGTAAGAATGTTGAATTTTGTAGATTTTGGCAATAATATTGCCAAAATAATACCTCGAATTAGATTCAACAGGACATTAAAAATATTTTACTTAAAAAAAGTTACTCCTAAAGTGACTACAAAACTCAATCATAAGAAAAGCAAAGAGTGGCATAACTCTAAGAAACCTCATGTAAGTTGATTATGTGCATCCAATATATTAATCTTAACTAGTCAAATTCTGAAGATGGTCTAATTTTTAAATTAATAAATGTAATTTCTTTTCTTGCTATATAGGTTGATCAATCAAGTGATGGAGGGCTATTGCAACGACTTGGACGTCTTTGGCTAGCGTCAAAGGTGCGGGAGCTAGAACGCAGTGGCCAGTCACCCGTGCCTGCGCTGCTTGCTCTTGACACAAATGCCTTGCACAAACACCTGCGCCGCGTCAAACAACTGCTTCGCGCCCGAAACTTCGTACTCCTTATCCCTACTGTTGGTAAGACGCAATAAAAAAAAAAAATTATATCTATTTATTGATTTTGTTTTTATTTATGTTCCATAATTGTTACTTTCAGTGCTCCAAGAGTTGGATAACTTAAAACGTGATGAAAGCACTGCACGAGACGCGATTCGTTGGCTTGAAGTTCAACTGCGCAGCGGGTCTCGGTTCCTACGAGCACAACGTCCGGGACAATCAAAACCTCTACCACTCCTGAAATATCCTCGCAAAGCTCCGCCGCATATCCATAGCTTCATACAAATAATGGAATTTTGTAACCACTTTATAGCTGATGAAAAACAAGTTCAAGGGGGAAATGGTGATCCTGATAGTTCTTTACAAGGCAAATCTACACCTTTACTTATATTGCTGGTTGGCAATGAACCCGGCAGTGAAGAACAGTATAAAGAATTTAGTGTAACGGGAGCCGCGCAGGCTGCTGGCATTTCTATTGAATACATTGGAGACTTTTACACAAAGTGGCGCCAAGCTGTTCATAAAAACGGAAAAAAGAGATGAACACATTGGCATGGAACTCAGGACTCGACTGCAGCGAAAGGTTGGACATAGATGTTCTTCGTTTTCGGTAAAAAGTATTGAAACATCTCTATTGCGAAGATAGATTGATGCAATAAGCGCGTTCGAATGTTAAACGGCTAAAATCAATGTTATATCATAAGCAAATCGTCCTCGATAAAATATCCAAGGGACATGGCCCTTGGCGGGCTATTATTTCTTTTTGCTATTACATACTGTCTTTACTACAGAGTTAAGATAATAACATTTTTCACATTGTCATTAATCATAATATTTTTACTCCACCATCATTATACCTACATTTGGGAATACAGACATTCATAGACATTCGTTTATTTTCGTAATTTAATTTAATCCTTAGTTACTGTTCACTTTAAATTACTTTTACCTATGTTCAGACAATATTTCTTGCTCTAAAGTATGATTTTTCATTGAAATAAAAGTGTTATCATTGCAAAAACTTGTATTTCATTTTAATTCCATCCATCCGCATAACAGTGTACCTAATACAAAGAAAATTAACATAGCTTTAATTTTGAGGTACTCATTACATTCTCATAAAGTGTAAGATCCTATACGATCCAGACATTACGGAGTTCTTTCTACACAAAATGTGTGGGATTATGTAGCGTTAGTATGCAGGTACATACTTTGAAGCATTATATTGGCTAGTTTGTACTGAAGGCCAATTAACAGCTATCAGATGCTAAGGGTACCTACGCAAAAACAATGCTCACTATTCTTAAAGTTTGAGCGCTCGTTTTTATGTATGATTAACTTAATATTGATGAATAACTCATAATTAAATCATATTTAACGCCTGATTAGCAAATAGCATAGAGCTGGTCGCCACCTCGATTGAAGACCTATTCATTTGGCTGAAATTTGATCACAATTATAACCATTTAAACCACAATACCAGACCAGTTACAGAAGAATATTTAAAAAAATGAATAACTTAATTAAAGAGCATAATCATGAATTATGATCATATACAACCATAAATGGCTATGTATAGTACATAATGCCATTATTGAGGAAGAGACTTGCACCCTCCCAAATCCTGAGTCTTTTGTTTTCATTATTTACACGTAATAATGAATTTGTGATCAAATATACCTACATTCTAGGTGACGACCAGCTCTTATGACTATTCTAATATGTACTAATTAGGCGCTGAATATTATTTAATCTATTTAAAGGCAATGTCCCGACAGACATACCAACAACCACTAATGATAGAAGTTTGAAATTTGGAGAGGATATTAATTTTGCAAGGTGTTTGAACTTTAGAAATTAATTCCCTAAAGGAGTTAAATAGGGGAAGAAAGTTTGTATGGTAATTTTTATATAATCAGAGCCCACCTGGGAGCTCAGTTACATTTTACACAACTGACCAGGAGACCAGAATCCAGAAGTAGAAAAAACCAGGGCTAGAATCATGAGTGGTGACTCTCAAACTACCAGGAGAACAGAAATATAAAGTTAATTAAACAAACTACCAGGAAGAATCAGAATCATGAAAACTAGATCGAAAATCACGAAATCTATAACCAGAGTGAAGTCGGGGCGGGCAGCTGGTCATTAATAATTTATAAGTATTCTGTTAATCATACTATAAAAATCAGTGTTCAGTAAGAAAAGAGAGCAGTCTTTGCGTACCCTTGGAACATGATACCTATTTTTGTGTAGAAACAACTCTGTAATGTCTGGGTTGTCTGGAATCTTGGACAGTAATCTTCAATATTTTTGGCTGGTCTGAAGTAGGATACGGCGCCATGCTATGTGCATCGGACAGGAGACGTTCAACCCGGCCAAAAATATTAAGGATTACTGTACATTATGAGAGTGAAATGAATTTATCTAATTTATTACAACATTTGGAGTAATTGTATCAGACTGCTGTCAGCTTCTCAATTGTTTTTAGTTAAAAATGAGGTATTATATGCAGGGCATGTTTAAATTAAGCACAATTTTTTTTTACAGCCAATTGAAAATTATTTCAAGATTTTATTTACAAACTGCGCAGCAGCGCGCCATGCTATGTGCATCGGACAGGAGACGTTCAACCCGGCCAAAAATATTAAGGATTACTGTACATTATGAGAGTGAAATGAATTTATCTAATTTATTACAACATTTGGAGTAATTGTATCAGACTGCTGTCAGCTTCTCAATTGTTTTTAGTTAAAAATGAGGTATTATATGCAGGGCATGTTTAAATTAAGCACAATTTTTTTTTACAGCCAATTGAAAATTATTTCAAGATTTTATTTACAAACTACACCACTTGCTGATGAATATAAGGAACGAAACAATGTATATTAGTGTACACTCTATTTATTAATCTTTATAATATTCCTAAAATACGATAAATAAAAAAATAAGTTATGTACCTAACAAATATAATGTACAAGATCAAACCAAGCCAAAATGAGCACTAAAATACTATTCTGTAATTTTGATGATGCCCTGTTTTTTTTTTATCAGGTTTTGCATCATATAAGTATGTAGTAAGTTTTAAATTGTCTAGAATAGTGATGTTTTAAAACATAGGAGATACCTTAGATTAAAAAATACCTAATGCAATATTGCAATGCCAATTTTACCCTAAATGGTAAACAGAATGTGAACTTCTTAAAGTGCACAAAATAGAACTCTTATAAATAAAACATTAGACTTGACATTATAACTATTATACAATATTATTAACATAGCCTCTCTGATCCCTGCCTGGGCCACCTGGAGGTTAATCAAAAACTTTAAGTATATTAACTTACTTAATTAATAATGCATCAATACAATAATGTACAAAATATACATTATTTTTAACAATCTTTCAACAGTCTTATAACTTTATATACTATACAGTATTGCACTTAAACCTTCAGTGTCGAGTAGTGTGAAGATATCAACAAATAAAACTTTTTGAGATTATTTCTAACTTAATTTATGCAACGTCATAAACAAAAGCAGTTCAAACCTGCTCCGCTGCCATCTTTGTCACAAAAGACATAACAAGTACCTTTACAAAATGCTTTAGTGCAAGTCTGTTGAGGCATTATTTACAATAAAAAAACATACAGCTAACAACCCACTAATTGTATAAGCTGCTGTACTGTGGAGCGGTCTAACAAACAAAGGTCAAAATCAAATGTCTGTGAGGTTACTTCATAGCGGCCAGTATCTGCAATGAGATTAACCACTCTCTCCAAATCTTCATTGTTTTTTATTTTCATGATTCGTTGTTGTAAATCTCGCAGTTGAACCATGTAATCTGGAGATAGATCACCAGGCTCAGCATCCTCTCCAAGACTACTAGAAACCCCATTATCTTGCACCTTTGTTTCTGCAGATGTTGAACCACTGCTCTCACCACGCTCTGTATCATTGAATGCCGGTGCCGTTTCTGTCTTTGCTACCTTTCTAGGTTCTATATTTTCTAGACTTTCCCTTTCTTCTTCAGCTGCTTTTCGCTTGCGCCGTTTTTCTTCCCTTTTTGCAGACTTATCTTTATGCTTTTGCTTTTTCTCCTTGTGTGGAGGAGGGGGCTCCACCAATGGCTCTGGATCTGGTTCCAACTCTGGTTCAGGTTCAATTTCTGGTTCTGGTTCAGGAGATGGCTCATGTTTGATAGGTTCTGGTGATGGATTTTCAATTTTAACTTTGGTATCTTCTTCATCTGCTATGATAGAACTCTCAGAATCTGAATGACTACTGTTAACATCTTCATTCCCAATATGGGATGATTTGGCCAGGCCACTTTTAGAACTACATTGAGATGCTGTATCTATAGATATGGGAGATGCTGGTTCAGGCGGAGGTCGTTCTTTTGGTACAGGAGTTTCCCTACGTTCAATCACTTCAATTTTTTCAGGCTGTATTTCTCGTACTTTTTCATGCTTATGTTTCTTCTCCTTACTTGATTCTTTATGTTTCTCTCGAGACTCGTCTCGTTTTTTATCTTTCTTCTTATGTTTGTGCTTCCTTTCTGGGTCACTTTTTTCTTTTGATTTGCGACTTTCTGGACGATCTTCATTTTCTGTAGGAGGGGTTTTTCTGAGGTTTTCCAGAGAAAATTTATTAAGAGGTTTATCAGGCTTTAAAGGTTTTTCTTTGATTGTAGGAGAATCTTTTATGGACTCTTTTGGAACATCTCTTATTTTAGGCACCTCTTTAGGAATTTCCTTAGGAAGCTCTTTTGGTGACTCTTTTAACTTATGACTGTCTTTCTTGTGTTCCTTCTTTTCCTTTCTTTCTTTATCCCTATCATGGCTTTTCTTTTCCTTTTTTTTCTTTTCTTTCAGATCTTTTTCAATTTTGATATCAAGTGGTTTTTCATCTATTTTGGGTTTCTTTTGCTCTGAATTGTCAGAGCTGTGTTTTGATGGTTTATATTCTTCTTTAATACTAGAAGCACTACTGGAGCGTGGAGGGCTAGGTGGTCTCCTAATTGGACTCAAGCAACGCTTCTTGGCATCTGGTGATGGGGGTCTCTCATTTGGCCTTTTACTGGTTTTATCTTTTATCTTTTCGCCTTCCTTGTTGTGATTCTTTACTTTATCAGGTCTTACTTTATCTTTTTCTTCTTTAACTTTTACTTTATCTAGCTTAATATCTTTGTGTTCATGTTTCTGCTTCTTGTCAGAGCTAGATCTTTCCTTTTCTTTTTTATCTGACTTTACTGGAGGTGCACTTTTTTCAATCTTTTTGGGATCTGGTGACACTTTAGGTGGTTTTTGCAAAGGTGGTCCAAATAAGTTTTCAAAACTGTTAGTACTAGTTTTATGTGGTACTTCTTCTTTGTGTTCTTTAGATTTGTGTTTCTTAATAATGTCCGACGATAGTTTTGGCTTACTAACAAGCTGCTGTTTTTCTTCAGTGAATGAATCTCTACTTCTAGTTTCTTGATCAGGATTGGTGTAAAATGCATTATTGCTAATAGGTATGCCACCACCTTTTAAGAGCTTTTTTCTAAACTCTTCATTTGGGTTTTGAAAGATGTAGCGGTCTTTGAGAAACCCGCTTTGCTGTAGAGTAAAATCATAAGAGAACTTAATCTTCTTAGGTTCATCTTTATTTTTCAAATATATTTCTATGGGAAAGATAAAGCCTGCATAGCCAGACTCATTGACGCAAAACGGTGGTTCTTTTACAACTGAAAAAAAAAGACATGTTTTAGGATAAGATTGACATTTTAAAGCAACATTTCATATTGCAAAACAGAAAAGCAATTGTCAAAACATTGTCATTAAATAAATAAACAACATAGTAGTTTATGGAAAGTTAAACATACTAGCATAGTTTACATAAGTTTTATGATTATAAATCTAAGCATACACGTTTTTGATTTAAACAATATTTACCTCTTCTAGGCTTCTTAAAAGTTTCGTGTAAAAGAAATACCACTTTGTCTACAAAGTGACTTATATCAGCTCCTTCTTGGCCGCGCACAAACACTTCCCAGTCGTGAGTGAATCCTTCAGGAGTCTTTTTTGATCTTAATGATGCTATATGCCCGATCTCGAAATTAACTTTGATTGCTGACATTCTGAACCTGAAATAGCAAAAAAGAGTCATTCATAATGGATTTCTAAATGCACTGTACTACGCTAGAAAAATAACATTAATCTTAAAAATACATTATATAGCTCGTGTACTTACTTTCATGCGATATTTCAAATAAAGAATAAAGTTCAAACATAACAATTGCAATGCAAAGTCTTAACCAGTCACTGATTTGATGGAAATCACAATTATCCAAAATAATCTTTTAGCGCCCTTGTTATTTTGCTCCGCCATATTATTTTCCTACTAGCGAGCGACTAGACAGGAGCGAGTATTTCGCAAACGTAAACCATAAAGTCATTATTTATTTTTTGGCAACACTTCAGCAAAGGTAATTTTAAAATAAAATCGACTAAAATTAAGTTTGTGTGGAAAGAACAATGGCAGGTGCCCATACATTGTTTTAGCTGAAATTAAATTCCAACGTCATTAAATTAAAAATATCTGGTTTAACTCAAGGTGATGTTCTGAATTAGTTTGTGTAAGAATTTTTGTTCGAGAATTTCGAGAATAATAGATATTAAGTCATAAACTTTTATAGGTTATGTCTGGGTAACTTTTAATAATGTGTTTAATAGGTAATATTATTCAATTTCGTGGAAGTAAAAGGGGAATATCGCATTAGTAGTTAAGTAGTTATTTCAGCATGAAATGTATAATATACTTTTTGGAAAGAGAATATTTACATAAACTAATCGACTTTGACGTGTATCAAGGTGGAAACACATTATTACCACCCGACCCGACCCCACGCCTCCCGACGTGTCGACACCCGACGCGTACCGTGCACATATGCAACACCCCACGTGATGCTACAACACGCTTTACTAGTTGCCAGGTCTCGTTTTTGTTTTATCCCAAGTCTGCTCTCAATTTACCCTAGATTTTAAGTTTAATGAAAAAAAATCTATTTTTTTAATATGCTTTCCCTCGCCATTCCATCTATATTTGATACATTTCATGCAAGTTCATGCATAAGACGAAACATTACAATCTATAATATAAATACAGACCAGTTTTACTATAAGAATATTTGAAACCATTAAAAAATATCTGGTTATTTAGGGATTTGTACCATACCAAATACTTGACTAATAAAAACTGAAAATTGCGGGTTCAAAGGAAATATTTAAACTTAAGTCCATCATTACAAATTTGACTCAAATAAGTTAATCATTTCTATTAAAGCATAAACATAAAAATTACCCTCACCGAGTTTGTACCCTAAAAATTACCGTGCTGATGAAACTTAACTCTAAATTAGGGTAAATTACCCTAAGATGGCACCACTGATCATGACTGACGCTTGTTGTCGGGTGTTACTAGAGACACACTGTGTGCGAAGCGTCGGGTGGCGTGAGGTCGGGTCGGGTGTTAATAATGTGTTTCCACCTTGATCCAAACCGACTGGGTGTTGTCGCGTGTGATTGCGTGTCGTCACATGGCGTGTTGACTATGTGTCTCTGACCATACTAAATGTATGGGATGGATTAGTACTTCAACGCGTCAGCAGGCGTCGGGTGGCGTGGCGTCGGGTCGGGTGTTAATAATATGTTTCCACCTTCAAAAGGTCATCATCAACAACCAAGCTATATTTTTTTTGGAATTCGATATTAGTCTTTTTGTCAATCATTAATTGAAAGTAATTTATTTATTTCTACTACACAACAATATTCTTACCTACCTGCAAGGAACATCTACACTTAGACATAAACTGTATTGTTAACTCATTCACTGCAATAAGTACAATAATGATATTATTACTTAATATAGTTAGTTACTACTTGTCACTTAGCAGATAAAAGATATAATGGCAACACTAAGCTAAATAAAGAAATTAACTAAAAATCTAATAACTTTTTATTAATTATGTTTCTTTTTTATCCGTTTTGAACTAGCCCAATTGTACTTTAAAAACGTAGACAATTAATAGAATGTCTTTCGTATATAACTCACTTTCAGACGCTTAAATTTAAGTCAGCTAAGATTTCGCCATTGTTCTTTATTTTTTAGGGTTACCCAAAGGGTAAAAACGGGACCCTATTACTGAGACTCCGCGGTCCATTTGTCTGTCTGTCACCAGGCTGTATCTCATGAACCGCGATAGCTAGACAGTTGAAAATTTCACAGATGATGTATATCTGTTGCCGCTATAACAACAAATACTAAAATAAAAACAGAATAAAATAAATATTTAAGTGGGGCTCCCATACAACAAACGTGATTTTTGTACCGTTTTTGGGATAATAATGGTACGGAACCCTTAGTGCGTGAGTCCGACTCGCACTTGGCCGGTTTTTGTGTAACTTGCCTGGCCTAGTGGACAGTTAAGGAGTTGGCAGATGGCTTCTAGCACTACTTGGGATTTTAACTCATAAATAAATTGTAGAATTCAGAAATTCAGATACTGAGTCACATAATTCTGTAAGCCAAAAAAACCTACAATATTTAGGCATAAATCCATTGACATATATATTACTTGCGTAAGGACCAAGCCAACCGCGCGACTAAATGGCACCAGCGCGCTGGTCTTAAAATTGCAGTTTAGGGCCAACGCGACTTGTTGACAGTGGTCCGTGTGCGTTTCTCTGACTATTATATAGTTATCTGTGGCGGGAGTGAGCGAGTTTGCTTGTCTTATGAAGGTTTCTATAAAATGTTCAGATGGACGTATCCTTCCTTTCGAAATCTTTGATTAAATTAATACTTCTCACCCCCCCACCACCACCTCTCTTTGAAAAAATCTCATTGAACATCAGCAAACATACATACATTGGTAACATTTGTTTGATTATGTCAATGTCAAATATTAATAATGTCATTATGTATGTCAACAACTTGACGTGAGGGCCTAACCTAAAACTACAAAGCAGCTGATTTCTTTAAATAATAATTTTTTATCACAGAAAGTATCATTGTTCTGTGATTATCATGTCAGGAATAATGTCAGCAATACTACAACCAATTAAGTAAGTCACTTTTATCTTATTTATTATACAGTTAATCTAACTTTCTTTCTTCGAGTAAGAAAATAATTCCTGTGAATATGTTTACAGGCTTATCAGGCAAACCCTACAAGTCGCCTCAACGATGTCGCCTGCTGCAAGTTTAGTGAAGCCAGATTGTTTTTCGCTGTCATCCATTAGAACCAAAGTGCGTTGCTATTTCCCACGACCAAACGAAGTTCGAAGAGTGAATCGCCATGGCTGGAAGACTAGGATGTCCACACCTAACGGTCGTAGAGTTATCATGCGCAGATTACTTAAAGGAAGATTCGTACTATCTCATTAATTTCTCAGTAAAGTCACTTATGTACCATTGAATTAGATAATAAATAAACTATCTAATAATTATATAAATTTTACATTTTATGCTACACCCACAGTACAGAATTTAGGTTAAAATATAGTGGATTATAGTTTAATAGTATAGTTTTAAAGGCATGGTTGTTTAATAAAAAATAAATAAATATGCATTTAATCAAATCTTTATTTAAAACAGCCTGATTTTTGTTAACACACCTCTTTTTTCTAACAAGCTATACATTTCACTTATTTACTAATTCAACTATATAAAAAGTAACAAAAAGAAAATTAGATACTGGTTGTGCAGCTATCTTTTGTTTGGTACTTGCCTGTGGTCCCCCAGTCTAGTTAGTGGGGTACCACAAGCAAATATTTTTGCCCATGGAACCCCCTGAATAAGAATCTTCATCAAATATATTTAAATTCATCAAACATATAAATTTGTCATAAAAAAGAACATTTAAAAAATGAACTGATGCTTGACAAATAAAAAAATACAAATAAATAATTGTTTACCCACTTCTTATGAGATTTTTCAATAAAAAACAATGTTGACGCTAGAAGAATATAAAACATGTAAGACAGAGTTTGAAGAAGAAAATGGAATATGCATCTGGATCGAGGGCCATTTTTTGAATTCTTGCGAAACGAAACAAGAATTATAGAGAAAATAGTAAAAACTTAAGCCATGCGTTTCTTAACCGTGAATTAAAACTGTTATGAATAAATTACTTGGGCCCTCAATCCAGACGCTTGCATAAAGTGGCATAGCCTAAATCTCAGTAAGCACTATCTCTGGGTTAACCATTTTTATTTAGATAAGATTTTTTTTAATATTTTAAATCTGTAGAATATGACATAACGGATTCTTGTTATTTTTTTTTACAAATTAATGTCTTTCTTGATAATGTACGGTTACATTAGAAAGTGACTGATCACATTATATAAAGGGGAATAACGTAAATAATAGTAATTCTTTTTCTCTGAACAAAACTATTGTGTTACCCTAGTGGGGGTACCACAGGCAAGTACCGCTTTTGTTTCATATAAATTAATTGATTGTAGTCAACCGTGATATATAACATTATCTAATACTCTAGCAATGCCCTAAGAGATCCTTAATTTAATTTCCACTTCTACCGACTATGAGTAGGAAATAATAAGAAATAAGACCCGACTTTGGGATATGCACTTAACGAGTTAGGGGTTTCAAAAACAAATATTCTAGAGTATAATGAAACCCATATTTCGTGTTTACTTTAATATTATCTCAAAAACCTTCACAGGACAGCGCTTTCATTAATTACACTTACAATAAAATTTATAGATATTTACCATGGACTAGTTGAATAAATATTTTTGAGAGTGGACAGAGTCTTCCGAAGTTGGAGATTTAGCGGGTTTTAACAGGTTGGATATTTCAGACACAACCAATGTGGTCAGTTTGATTATAGCCAAGTGAGCAGCCAACTGTAATACTAAAGCTCCAAAGCCCTTATACAAGCCAGAAACTCCCTCTTTAGCTATGGTTGAGGTGTAGCAATCCATGAATCCTTCATATCCAGTCAGTATTGGTATTACTGATGTACCAGTGTCTAAGTTATCTACTATTGTTCTGGTCCCCTGAAATAAAAAAATGCATAAATAAAATTAAAATACTTGTTTATTGCCTGATGCATCCGTTGCACTTGAACACAACAAAGATTTTAATACCTGTATATGAAGCCTATGTATTATAGTTTCAACTGGGAAAAATATTATTTCCATAGCAATGAAAGATACTATATTGGCTTTTAAACTGATATCTTCAATAAGAGGGTTTGTAGAGTTTTTACTGTAGTTCACACTGTAGGAGTCACTCAGTTCATGTCTGTGTCTCTGTTGGAAACGTAGAACTTTTTCTGTGATTTTCTTCAAGGTTATGCTGCAAAATAAATAATTATGATAAACTGTTAAAATTGAAATACATTTAAATGAGGTTTGTATCTACATTTTTGGGAATCAGTTCTATCAGTCTGAATTGCCTTCTTAAGAATCTTAGGAGCCCCTACAAGTTTCACGAGCCAAAAACAGAAAACAGCTACTTTTTCAGTGAAAATTTCTCAATAACTACTTGTAGATATATGATAAAAAATATAATGGCAAGAATAAAAACGACACAGGTCCATTGTCTACAAGCCCTTGAGCGAGACTAAAATCTGAATGCCTCGCGCGAGTGCAACGGTTTATAAGGCATTATTTATATAATTTATTAAAATAAAATAAGTACCCAAAAATAAAAAATAAAAATTAGATTCGATCGATAAACACCTCAAATTTCAATTTATTTTTGTATTCATCATAATCTTACGCGTAGGCGACGCTTTCGCACATGATAAAATTGCCTTCTTTCCGCATGGACATTTTTTTAAAAGTACAAATACAAAACTTTGAAAAACAAAATTGGTGGCTTACTAGTATACTATATGCTCAGTCCATACCATTTTTTGCAGATTATTATTCGCCATCAGTAAGCTGAAAAAACAATTGAAAAACCTGGTGTTTCGGGCTTCGGCTTTCCTGGTGTTAAGAATTTATTTTTTCTAATTTAATTTGAGCAGTTATCAAAAATATGTAATTTCTATTTACTAGATAATTATGTGACGTAAAAATTTGCATTAAAAGATTTATCATATACCTTAGTTATTGAGAAATTTGTGCTGAAAAAGTAGCTGTTTTCTGTTTTTGGCTTGTGAAACTTGTAGGGGCTCTTAAGAGAAAAAAGTATTTATAGAGTTCAATTAGTGCAAATGAAAAACTCAAGATTCACAGTATAAAATCAGAAAGATTTTGCATATTAGTGAATTTAATGATCAAATACTTGATATATCACGCTGACACAACATACTCTAATTGAAAATTTTTAAATACTTACTGAGCAAGATATTTAGTAATGCCAAGGCTAACAGTTGGGAAGACTATGGCCCATATGGGGAGCATCCGGCCTCTGCTAGGTGTGCCCCACTCTAAGATGCGCATGAAACCTTCCCGGAACACATCCAGCAGTGCTGGTTTGTCACTTGCTATGTCACTCTGCACCGTCTCTACTAAGCTTGCTGAGTAGAATGGAGTGATGATTGATAAGCTTATACTGAAAATAAAAGAATTTTTTATTTATTTTACTAAATCATAAGACCAGTATCAGAAAACCTTGTTTCTTGTATTATTATTAAAACTTTATTGTTACCATTTTAATGTTACATGCTGTAGGAACTGCAAGACGGAATCACATTTTCCTATTTCCCTGAAAACAACAGAAAGTAGTAAGGTATTTCAGAGTTCTTAATGTAAAAATGTAGGTCTGTTAAAAAGGCTATTTAGGATGCTCACTTAGGCCAACCAGTGCCTTTGGAGACCAAATCCTCCACGGCTAAGTTTAGTCCTTTGACTATACAAGTGGAGCCAATGCCTTTCCACAGGGTGGTGACTTCTTGTCGCCGGTGCAGTCGGGCGACCACAGGCAGCAGGGTGTAAGGTACTATGTGGTAGTTCTTTAGACCATTGTGGACCTGTAAACAATTTAACAATGAGACATTCTGTGCATCAAATTAATGTAATTTGTTGATGGAAAAATGAGACAAGATTAATTCTAATTATTAATTCAGCTACTTATATTAGATTTGATTGTCTTTTATAGGTAGGCATCATTACAATATTGTCTCTTTAAATTAAATTTCTCTGATTTTATTTTTGTATTGCTTTACTATAGTAAATATTTCAGTTTCACTCATATTGTATATAACTAATGGAAAATAAGAAGAAGTATTGGTCGTCCAGCGGCAAGATGGGCCCATGACATTGTTGCCATTGCGGGTAGAACCTGGATGAGGTTGGCATGGGAACGTGGTGATTGGTACAAGAAGAAAGAGGCCTATGCTCAGCAGTGGGCGAGGTTGGGCTGTGGATGATGATGAATGGAAAATACTGGTGAACAAACCTGGCACTGTCTTCTCAACACAATAAATGGGTGACTTAATAAGTTTTCAGTGATAAGACTTGCAACACTTATAGCTGTTGTAACATAGGCATTGTTATCTGAAACAATCAATGGGTTATGTTTACGCAATCAATACTTAGAACATGTGGTAATATTAATTTAGTAAAGTAATGCCAGTAGTTATCTAGTAGTGAGTAAAAATGGGTTGAGGAAGGAATGGAACTCGTGGCAAATATTTTTCTTCACTTAAACATTACAATACATACAGTAATTACACTGTACTGTTTTTCTGGCTATGTTCCCATTTCTATACGTAAACACTCAGGCATTTCGTTACTACATTAAATTATGTGCAGGTAATTAATTGCATTATGATTGCCTTTATTCTTCAAGCCCGTAATATTGAAATTTATGTGTAAGGATTGTTTGCAACTATAATAACATACCGTCTTCAGCAATATCATCCATAACCAAAGGTGGGCCCTGAAACTCCTCGGTTACAGGAGTATGATAACCATATATCTGCTGATATCGAGTGTCGTACAAATCATTGGTTTCCCTGTTAGGATCCAGGCCATATGGCCTATTATAGCCGGAAAAGTCACCAAAACCAGCCATTCTAACCTTCTCAGATCATTCTTTTCAGCGAAAATATAATATTTTGCCCTGTAAAATAAAATATAAAAAATCCAGGAACTGTGCCGATGATCACTGTTTTCTATTACGAGTTCTTATTGCGGTTACAATGACTGACAATTTTCTAACCAATCGTGTCTATTGGAAAATGACAATAATCCATTTAGCGCCAATCACTGAACCCTGTATTATAGTGACTCTCTGTACTTTTTAGATTTTGGCAATCGAGAAAGTATTTAAAGTTAAATGTCAAAAGAAATCATGGACTTAAAATAGTCTTGCAGATTCTTAGTCGAGTTTGAATTGTTTACTTGGGGCTACTCAATACAAATATCCGACCGCGACATTGGTATCCACAACCAGACTGTGTGCGTAGGTCTTAATTTGTTTGACATTGACATTTAGAGGTATGACAGATGTACGCAAACGCAAAGCTGAACCAAAACAGCCAAGACGCATGATCAAAAAGATTTTATACGGCTAGCCCGACGAGTGAATATCGATTATAAAATAGGACAAAACTTCTCCAACAAAAATGAGTCGTACATTTTTAAATGGCATTTGATTGAAATAAAAATTCATAATGCTAGGCAAGGCTGTGCTGTGTTTATCGACTTTACAATTTTACTGTAATTGTTTTATTTATTTAAATATTAATGGTGAACTATGGCATTTATGTGCGTGGAGCCAGTGGCCTGGATGTATTGTGTGATGTTAATTGCAGGTATAGCGGCACAGGAGCAATGCACAGATTTGCGCGGTCGGCTGATTTCCCACGGCCTTCATTACGTGCCTGGCCCAGATACTTGTACGCTTTGCGTTTGTGACAATGGATTGCCTAAAGTTTGTAAGGCGGTGCTATGTTCACCTCCCCAGGTGAGCTAATGTTACATAGTGTTTATAACTTTCCTTAAAATTTTAATATTCCAAAGCACAGAGAAAAGTAAAACATGTTTTATTTTATTAATCAATAAAAACTGATTTGATCAGCATAAATAAAATACTATATAAATTCCATACAGTGATGGTTATTGTTATAAATAAGTTTCAACTCTGTTCATGCTCAAAGAAAAAAATTTAATTCACATACAAGTTTTACAATTATTCTTAGTGCATGTTTATTTTATATTTATTTAAAGAGCTTTTTCGTTAATGCGAATATGACTCTCTTTATGGTATACATAATAAAATACAGTATTTATACTTAACTTAAACAAAAAATAAATAAGTTATTAAAACTAGTTACTGGGTCTGTTCTTCAAGGCGAACTTAAACATATTTATTACTTGTCGTATTTTGTCTGATAAAGATACTGATCAATTTATATTGTGACCGCCAATTTGTGTCCTGATTCCGGACACATCTCATTAAAATATGATATGTGTCCTCATCTTCATTACACATGCTGCAAAAAGGTGATGGTAATTTTTCATTAAAAATCCGAATTGAATAAGGAATATGGTTAAGTCTGCCCTGCAAAAAAAACACTTATCAATATGTGAGTAGTCAATGGATTGTTGTATACCAAATGCCTTTTTACCTTGAACGAAGATCAAAGTAGTTTTTCCAATTTTGTAAAAAAAACTGTATCTCTAATTTCTATATATAAAAATAGACCATAACATCCCAGTTATTATTCCCTAAAGAGCAGACAGAAGGTTACTGAACAGTATACATGTACATACCAAACAAAATGTGTGCTTATTTAGAAAACTAATATTTATCTATCTCATTAACTTTTTTAACTTTCCCTGTAGCAAAAGGTGTGCAAAAATATTTAAATTATGTAAATAGTGTAAAACTTTAGTGTTGTAAGTACTTATAATAATGAAAACTGTAACATAATGAAAATGATATAATATGATTTCTAATACAATCATTTTCTTATTAGAAACTCTGTTAACAATGGTATCTCTGTTATGAAATCAGCTGTGGGCTTCAACAATACATTTTGCAATCACAAATTAACTAGCAAAGGGTTACTGTAACTGTATTTCCTGCCTTTTGTCTTGTGATGGTCTATTGCACAATGACAGGTTACAAATGATTGCAAATTAATCTACCAACTAGCGAATGACAGTCCATTGCTGGGAAAATAAATAAATGTCTTCCTTCTCTTAATTTTCAATCTGAGCCTTCTTTTACATACCTGAAAAAATGTATCCTATGACTCCAAAATGCTACCAAAACCAGCCTGCAGCCTTATTGCGTAAAGAATTCAGCAAGGCAAAAGGGCAAAGCAATCGACCAATTACATAGACTGAAAGCCACACCGCATCTTTCATCGCGCCATGTGATTGGTTGATTGTTCATACTCTTTGCCCTTTGCCTTGCCGAATTCATTACGCAATAAGGCTGCAGGAATGTCTAGAGTCATACATTTTACTTAATATTTTTGATTAAGAACAACTCTATACATAACCATAAGCATAATCAGCCTAGTAACGTTCTCACTGCTGGGACTCCAAAAATCATCAGTCATGGAAGCCACAGTAGAAGAAGTGTTGAGAAAAAGAGTTGTCTTTTGTTTGTATTTCACTACAGAAAAAAGGGACATGTATAAAACCAAAATTAGGCGTATCGTAAGTCCCATAGAATTGCGATTTTTAATACATAAATAAAATTATATATGAAAACGAAATTACTGAAACTACTACTTGGTCAAAATAACTGGCGAAGCGTTTCCAAACATCCTCCATAATGCGCACAGCAAAAGAGTGGAACTCACTGCCTGCGTCTGTGTTTCCGAACGCATTCAACCCGAATCTCATCAAAGTTATAGTGAACAGGCTTCTTCTGGGTAAGCTCACTACATCGTCGACTTTGTCTCTGTCACCTCTGACCTAGACTAGAGTCAAAAGCAAACTCATCATAAAAAACTGTGCATGACAGCCGATGTACACAGTTATTGTAATTTCGTTTTCCTGAACCGCATTTTGTGTGGTAGTATCTACCTACCTACCTACATAAAAGTTTTTGTCTACACAGGACTGTAGATCATTCCGCGTCGGCAACACATGTTGCGAGTTCATCTGTCTGGACGACGTGGTGAAGCCGGCGGAGGGGGCGGAGGCCAACGTGCGCATGGCTGCCGGGGGTGCCGCCGCCGTGGTGCTGCTGACCGTGGCGCTTGTGGTGTACCGCGTGCGCAGGCAGAAGCGCCGCCGCCCCCCACATACCGACGATCAGAGAAGCTTGACCAGTATCGGGTATGTTTTCAGCAACTTTTTGAACATCGAAATTATAAGATAGTTACCCAAAATGTCCGCCCGTCATCTCTTCTTTGTGTTTCATAGTACTAACACACGTCCGGATTTGATACGGCCGGACTACGGATATATGAGGGCGGAGTTTGTCCACGTCACATCACATCATCAGCCTATTAATGTTCCCACTGCTGGCACACAGGCCTTCTCTCTGTGAGAGGGAATGGGCCGTAATCCACCACGCAGGCCCAATGCGTGTTGGTGGATGTCACATGTCTTCGAATTTTTGGTTCTAGGACATGCCGGTTGCCTCACGATGTTTTCCTTCACCGTTTTGAGAGCAGTGGTGATGAAATAATTTACACAAAGTAAAGCGCCTGCCTGGGTTCGAACCCACGACCTACAACTTGTAAGTCGCGGCCGATATCACTGGGCCACCACTTTTTTTTTTGGGATGGGAAATCGTCCAATGACTTCTCCCGCTCTGGGTGAAGCGGAAGGACGTGTCAGACTTTTACTGACTGAAACCCTTTGTTCCTTCAGTTGCTTGTGCCAGGGCCGCGGTAACTCTCTTTCAAATTTATCCGTGACCCACTGGGCCACCACTGCTCTTAGTCTGCTGGAGTTAATCCGGTCGTACCAAATCCGGACGTGTGTTAGCACTATTACAAGCGACTGTTCCCCAAAATGCCCACCTGGCACCACTTCACCCACTTCATTGTGTTTTAGCTAAGAGTAGGCGCAACTAACTCCCTGGCGACATATCTTTTTGTTAAATTGTATTCACGTTAGAAGAAGTTGAAGTCATAGAACTTGAAGTCTCGAAGCCGATTGTCATCCAAACACTAGAAAAACCGGACGCCGCTCGGCTTTGAGGCTTCGACACGGCCGCTGGTAACTATTTAGTTATCTGTGAGACGGCTACGTCAATCTTACTCCACCTATCATCACCTCGCTACAGTATAAATATGGACAAACAGTACGGAAACTACCTACAAACGCTCGAAACGGCACACTCACACAAACATGCGCATCGACGAGACCCGTTTGTAGGTAGTTTCCGTACTGTTCGTCCATATTTATATTGTGACCGCGCCATGCTAGCTCTCCTGCCCCATTTGAGACCCATAACTTCTAAAATATTTAATGTCTTGATTTCGGCGTTAGTCTTCCAGTGGCTAGATGGGTCCTTGTTGTCATCGCGGGCAAATCCTGAATGAGGCATGGAACAGGAGCGGATTAGCATAGCACCAATGCCCAGCACTGAGTGAAGTCACGCTATGGATGAGTCGTGTTAAGACAATGTCATGTTTGTTTTGAAACCTTTTATACAGAATCCCATCGGAATTGTCATGGTTGTCAGTGCAAATAACGAGTCGAGTTTTCGAAATGGTGTATTAATCAGTTCGATACCCGATCAAGTGAATTGCCCCTATTGACTAAACACAATTTAAGAGCTCCCGACTTTTACTAAGCACACGCGAATCTCAAGAATGTCCCACGCGCTTGTGACGTTTTGATTACTTTGACGCTAATAACAAACACAATAGTTTAAGCTACAATACTACATGGTATAAGGCACATACTCCATTTAATCCATGGAACAAATATCGAGACGATAAACTGGTTAAAACCGCATCTCTCGATAGAAATGTGTTCCTAAGTATGTCTTACGTTTTATTGTCGCTTATAGCGGATGTAACAGATTGCTCTACAGTTGAGTAACTCATCGCTTGGCGTCCTTGTTGCTAATTGGTATGTAGTTTATGTAACCGAGAACCGTTTAACTTAACGCAAAGTGAAGCGGTTAAATATACCTAATTACAATGAATCATGTAACAAAAAAATGGGTATCTGCGCACGGATTTATATTATTTCACTAATGTATGTTACCGACTACCTGCGGTTTCTCAACGAAGTGTTTCTCAAGACTGTAGGATACATATACGACTGCATCGTTGGAGCTGTGGTCGGTAATGCAAACGCCACTGTTTTTGTCTTTGGCTCTATCTGCGGGTCGGTTAACGCGTTATTGGGTTAGGACATTCTCAGAGTAACAGTCCAAAGATGGGATTCCTCTCCGGTGATAGGTTGCACCCTATTCAGGTTTATAATATAACTGCTATAAGCCCTATCTTTATGATACAAATGTCACTTAAACCAAGATATAAATATCATCATCATCATATCAGCCGAAAGACGTCCACTGCTGGACATAGGCCGCCCGATATAGTGGTTATGGCTGAGACCATGGAGGACCTAAGTACAATGCTCGATGACCTCAGTAGAGCTTCCGAAAGAGTGGGTCTTAGGGTGAAAATGGACAAAAACAGGGTGATTTTGAATGCCCATGTTACACACATTCCTATCAAGGTCGGAGACTCTACACTCGAAGTTGTGGACTACTATATCTACCTGGGACAAACGATCCAGTTGGGTAGGGCCAACTTCGAGAAAGAGGTCAACCGTCGAATCCGACTCGGCTGGGCAGCGTTCGGGAGGTTGCGCGGTATCTTCTCTTCCAACTAACCACAGTGTCTCAAGACGAAAGTCTATGACCAGTGTGGGTTGCCAGTGATGACATATGGCTCTAGGCTGAGACGTGGTCGCTTACAATGGGCCTTATCAGAAAGCTTACTATCACTCAAAGGGCATTGGTGAGGGCTATGCTCGGCGTTTCCTTGCGAGATTGAATCAGAAATGTAGAGATCCGCAAGAGAACCAGTGTTACCGATATAGCCCGAAGAATTGCCATACTTAAGTGGCAGTGGGCAGGGCACATTGCTCGCAGAACGGATGGGGCAGATATAAATATAAACAAACAAAAAGAGTTCAAGCCGCTTTGGCCCGGTTTCGTCGGTCAACAGTTATTGTGTGATACCATTCCATTGACCTACAGCTCTTGTATGAATTGCGTGGATTACTCATACAGCGCCATACAATCCTATGATTCAATTAACCTATGCGTATATGGAGAGCAAAGCGAATCAACAACTGTACTTTGTAGATGTACACCTACAGAATTACATGGTGTGAATAACAAGTTTGAGTGGTAGCATAAAACTGTAGTCGTAGTTATTTTTAGGGCGCTTTGAAATAGCCTTCATGGACGATACTTAAATAGACTTCACACACTCACTGAACACTTAGAGTTGTGTTATTATAATTTTGGTGTACGATACCATATATATATATTCTATTTACTTATCTATGCCTACATTATAGGTACGTCCGGTATACCGCCTGGCGGTCTGCGACTATATTCTTGACTGGCTAAGTAGTGCCAGGCTGGTATAGCTACCCTGACACCACTTATGCTAGCGCGCAGGCACCCGTTTCTGGAATGAACCGGATATACCCGGTTCTTTCAAGGTATGTGCAGAACCGGTGTCTGAAGATGTAAACCCGGTTCCACCAATCCTTAAAAAACATACGAAAAATGTTCACAGTATTTCTTCGATTCAAAATACGCGTTATAGCCCAGAAAATAAGACATTTGCTACGGGAAAAAAAACCTAGTTACTTAACTAGGATTTTTAAACTAGTTACTTAACTTTCACCGGAATTACGTTCGTTATTATAGCAGTAACGTTGCCTGAAAAGTCTATAAAATCACAAAGTACAAAATAATATATGGGCTGCTAAAGAGCCCAAAATCTTATTTATGCTTAATTTTCGTAAAGTTTACATTTTACTGCAATTTGTGCTCAGAGCAAGTTTTCTTAGAGCAACTTGCTCTCTGACACGCATCTTTGACACGTAAACATAAAGTGAAAACGATATAATGCGTTGAAATATCGTGTGACGTCACGCCGCTAGTACACTTTATACTACTTTATTGACGTCACAAGCCCCCACTCCTGAATTTTCATGCGCTTTAACTTTGTAATTTTTTATTGATTTGGTAATCCAAAAAATACGTGTCCAATATTATTTAAAAATCTCCCCGATATCATTTTTCTACCCAGGAAAACATCCCTATTGTGCTCAAAAAAATCCTACATAAGATTCACTAATTTTCATTAGTTTTTAACCGACTTACCAAAAAAGGAGGAGGTTCTATGTTCGACATTATGTATGTTTTTTTTATGTATGTTCACCGATATCTCCGTCAATTGTGGACCGATTTTGAAAATTCTTTTTTTGTTTGAAAGAGTATATTCCGAAATTGGTCCCATTTTAATTTGGTGAAGATCTGATAAAGAACTTCGGAGATATACAACAGAACTCTTCAATAAATAACGGCAAATCTCTCGGGATTGCTGCAATCGCATGTCTGTTTATTGTGTATACCATTTCATAACATAACATCACGCCAGTACGCTCAAAAGGGGTATGCAGATCTCTCATTTCACCGGTTATATTCATTTTTCATGTTATTCGGGTAATCTATTCTGTCGTTATAGGTACTTACTTAACTACTTCCCTATTAGGTACGTACAACTAAAAAGTGAAAAATAAAAAGCTTTTTTACAAAAAAATACTACCGACTTCCAAATAAGAAAACTAGAAAGTGAAAAATAACTTTATTTTTGGAAGTCGGTGTCTTTGGTAGGTACCTAATTTTTAAGTTATGGACACCGACTTCCAAAAATAAAGTTATTTTTCACTTTCTAGTTTTCTTATTTGGAAGTCGGTAGTATTTTTTTGTATAAAAGCTTTTTATTTTTCACTTTTTAGTTGTAGTAGTTTAGTTTTTTTCGAGATGATGTTTTCTGGTATGTTTTCATGTTTGACAGCAATATTATCTATTTTGGGAACTTAAGGCGCCGATTCCCTAAAGTACCTGATTTTAAAATGAGAATCACGTCTAAATGGCTAGTCGTAATTTTTTGGAAAAATATATGTTATATTAAATTCATAAAATATCTGTAATTGGAGAAAGGAGGAATTTTGATTCCTAGTTCAGTATTTTCACTGGAATTATGTTAATTGTGCTAGTAATAGTAGTAATGTTGTCTGAAAAGTCCATTAAAATGAAAAGAGAGTAAAAAAAATAAATATTTACCATCAAATGTCCTAAAAAGCTGTTTTTGCTTGATTCTCATAAAATTTTGGTATTTCTGCAATTTATGCAAGAGCAAGTTTACTCCTTATTAAATTGTGCCCAAAAATTCCTACATAAGATTCGCTCAGTGGCGTATTTTAAGATTTGGCGCCACGGGCCTGTAAGGTTTGCCGTCCCAGAAATTAACGGCAAAAAGCAAAACCTTCTAATTATAAAATAAAATCCAGTAGTGTGTTGGTGTAAGCTGAGAATGATGATAATAAATGAAAAAATCCATACAAAGAAATACACGCCATTTTTTAATATTTTCTTTTTGCGGTGTTCGTATATTGATGACGAATTCTTCAATGACACTGTCTTAACGGCAATTATCAAGCCAGCGTTTAATATAATATAACTAAACTAATACCTAGCTAAATAATTTAAACGTTATTATAAACGGGCACGTAGATAATTTATTATTATTTTTAGTACGGAAAACGAATGTGCCGCACTACAATTTGTCTCCGCAGTGCACAGAAATATGCGTAAAGCTATTTCAATATTATGGAAATGCTTCCTTGAAATCCTTTTAAAATAAGTTAGGTTGCCTTAAACTTATTTTATTTTCAAGATACAAAAAAGAACACATTCTTCTTAGACATTGTATCAAATTTGCAAAATTGTATGAAATTGCAAAATTGGCGGTTACCGCGTTATACCAAGTTTGGCGTTTAAATGCAAATAATTTGAAAAATAAAATACTAAATAGATAAAAAAAAAGTTATTCAAAAAAATAAAAAATCACTCGACCGATACATCTGGTTTTGGTCAGCCAGCTCGCGAATATGTATCCTCCGGCTGCACAGCATGATTTTCGTCTTGTTTACGTCTTTTTAGTCGGGATTTTTGATTTTTAAATTAACTTTTTTTATTCTCATTTTGGTTGGTATCGATTTGAGGGTTTGTCAACCACATCATCGCTTACCATCAAGTGAGATAGTGGTCAAGCGCGAACCTATCAATAATAAAAAATAATCTTATTTAGCGATAACTCCCATCAACCACCATAAACAATGAACTGGTAATCCAAGTGTAAGTAATGCATTTAGAATCCCTTTTAACACATTGGATTATAAAAACAAATCACGAATGTATCACACGGCTTACGACACGGCTGTGGACTAGGGTTGCCAGATGGTCGGGATTCGTCTGGATACGCCCGACTAAGTCTTTTTAGCCCATTAATAAAACATATATAAAAATATCACACGTTCTTCTACCGACAACAACTTTAAAAGCTAAAATATTCTCCAGATATTTTCGTCTTTCGATCTGGCAACCCTACTGTGGACGGTGTTGTAAACATTTCCATACAATACGCATCATGTATATAGGTATGAATTCCTTGTTGGCTTAGGAATTCGATAATCGCAATTCTCATAGAAATATATAATCAAATTCAAGGATGTAATGTACCTATGTATGTATATGGAGGCACAGTGTCTCAAATTGGCGACGTTTCCGACTTAGTTCATTGACACTGACCTTGGTGAGGAAGAGTTATCTTGTTGGTAAAAAACGTGTTTATAAAAAAATACAACAGACTTCCAAATAAAAACACTACAAAGAGAAAAACGACTTCTTTTTCGACAGTCTGTGTCAAAAAACGAAGAAAAGAAAACCGGAACACCGAAAAAGTAGTTATTTTTCGCTTTTTAGTGCTTTTAACTCTGATCCCAGAGGTGGCCACATCCTCACACTAAAAGAAGAAAAGAGTTTTTTTAATTGGAAGTCGGTTGTATTTTATTGTAAAAAAGTTTTGTATGTCATCGTTAGTTATATCACAAACATCATCCTTCTGACAGTGTCCCTTTTCTTTCATACTCTAATTGCCGTCATCTCAACATTCACCTCTAAAATTAATAGTTGTGTCGCCAATTCACGATACTTAGCACTGGGAAACCGAATATAAGAATGAGATTTTAGGAATTTTCATTTAAGATAATAATTGAAAAGGCTGCCTTAGTTTACTAGTCAATAGCGTCGTAGATAAAAAGCAGTCGCAACTACATTTCAGAACACTAGAATATCACAGTCCACAATACGCGTAAGGAGTGATTTCGATTTTCAAAAAGTGCTAAAAAAGTATATTTGATCTTCAGTCCGTATTGGCGTCGCTAGTCACTGTCTTAAAACAAAACTTTGTGCAGGTACATAAGCGGCAGTATGGGCTACATGGGAGGCACGTGCGAGACGGCGCTGGCCGCGTGGAAGCCACCCAGCAACTACCTTCCACGAGGAGAAGCACCGCCGCCTTACGACGAGGCAATCGCACAATGTCGACCTGAATCCATGAGGTATGTCCACCATCTAAGATCCTAAATAAGATCCTGCATCATCAAGATTTTCTGCAAGAAAACGATATGAACACCTTTAAACTGGCGATTGATTACGACTGAATTAGTCGCAAGCTCAATTCTCGCCTCGCACGGAATGAAAACAATTTGCATACAGTCAATCCGATCCAATTGTTTTTATTTCCACTTGAACAAATGTCTAAGTCAGAAAAAGAAGAATACAGGCATTGTCGCATTTCCTCTATAAATAATACCATTTCCAGAATATCAAACGAGCCATCGTACCACCGTACGTATCCGGCTACATTGGAGACGATGGCGCGGCCCGACGACCCGCAGTGCGGCGGCCACGGCTACGTCAACATACCGCGCCCCGTCACACAGGTCACATATTATGTATGAGCTTGTTTAACTAGTCCATTACCTAGGCTTCTTACTAACAACTCGTGCCAAGTGTCACACGGGCCATCAGTCGCCACTGTGGAGACGATGGCGTGGCCCCCAGTGAGCCATTGAGGCAATTCCCACTAGAAAACTTCATAAATTAATTGGCAAGTTAAACATCACTTACATTTTTATTATTACTCAAACACTATTAAATTCTTCAACAACGATGTAAGTAAGACTAATTTCAGACAAGCGCAATCAGCCGTGCAGTAAATACAGTTTCCGGTAGCGAACAAAATGAATTCAAGTAAAACCAGCTACATTCCATGACAATGAAACAATAATACATTTGCCATACATGCATAATATACATTCTCGTACGTTAACGTCGGTTACTGCCCACACGAGCGTAGCCGCTGATCTGTAATCAGCCTTATATGAAGCGTGGGAGGTGATATCTTTCTCGACAGACATGTAAATGTCAATGCGTAATTTCTCCGATAAATAGGGGTGAAAATGGTCCTTTGAACATGGAAGTAAACCTTGAATGTGTTTATTAACACGCTTTTTTATGATATATTTGATTATAGCTCATAAATTGTTAATATTTATAATTCAAGATTATAAATATTAACAATTTATGAGCTACGCTGAAAGACTCTTTCTTTCAATTTGAATGATAATGATAGTATTTTTTTTTAAACTTAGGCCCACACTAGAAATGATGATGTTTGATGTGTCAATTTGACATTTATTTTTAGACTCGTAAAGGCGGGAAAGGTTAGATTAGAATCCGAAAATCGAATCAAATTCGATCGAAAGTATCGACCACAGACCACAACTTAAAAAATTGTGTGATTAATTACATCACAGGGGGCAATTGCCGTATTTTTCTTTCAATGATCGCATTCTGATCTCAATCTCAAGCTGGCAAAAACACCTCAAACCCCAAATTGCGCCATTTTTGGCATAGATTGTCGCCAAAATGAGATTCCGGCTTGAGTTTGAACATTCGGAACGGGAATTGGCATTAGAACCGGCCTTCTCTTATAAGCATCACAAATCAACAACGTAACTTTACGTAGAAGTACTAAGTATTCGCCCGTTAATGTTCCACAGATCGCCAACACACAGAACTGCTACAACGCGCCTCTGCTGCAGCCGGTCCACCAGCAAGACAATCGAGAGCCTGCCTCCATGCCACATCATCCTCTCGCACCGAACAGTAAGTAAAGTCATTGATAATTCGGGGGTGGGTGCGAATAGGAATGATGACTAAAGAAAACTATTTACTCCGTCATGCCAGTTAGATTACCAAAAAATATTGGACACGAATTTTTTACGTAAACAAAAAGTGACGACGATACAGTCGTTTAAATTTCGCTTGACGTCACGCCTTGGTAAGTAAACTCATTAGTTGGAAATGACGTCATAAGCTCCCAATCCAGAACTTTGATGCGCTTTATCTTTGGAACAATGGCGAAATGTTAGCTGACTAAAATTTGAGCGTCTGAAAGTAATATATGCGAAATATGTTTTTATTAATTGTCTACGCTTTTTCAAAGTATAAAATTAATTGGTTCACCACGAATAAAAAAAAACATTAAATAAACACATTACCCTCCTTCGGCAGTCGGGTAAAAAGAAAGTTATTTGAAGTTCGTTAACTTTCATTAGCTTAGTGTTGCCATTTTACACTTCTCTAGACGACCTTTTGAGACACGTCAAAATCACTCAGTAAAAATAAATAACTAGGTAAGAGCAATACTAATGCGATATTGCCCTTTTACTTTCCTAAATTGAATAATATTAACTATTAAATACATTATTAAAAGTTATCCAAACATAACCTACAAAAGTTCACGACTGAATATCTATTATTCTCGACGTTCTCAAACAAAAATTTTTGCACAAACTAATTCAGACCATTCATGACCCTGAGTTTAACCAGATATTTTTCATTTAAAGACGTAGGAATTTAATCTCGGCTATAACAATGTATGGGCCTCTGCCATTGTCCTTTTTATTTATTTGATTTATAATTTAGAGAAACAACGAGTTTTATAATAATTTCAGCTTAGTAGAGCGATTTCGTAAGCGTTAATAATATGCCATCATTATTGTCAATGTGCTATTGTTTCGATTTGTTTATGCTTTGAGAACCACAATAATAACAAGTGCATATGGTTTTTACTCGCTGATTTCATGCTGAGGTCATCAGTCTGCTTGCTAACCAATATAAAGAATAAGAGAATAATGGTGACTGTAGCAAAAAAGACAACTCGAGTTTTTATTGAAATCTATGGAAAGACTCATGATCAGCTGGGGTGGTTCAAGAGATGTGTCAATCAGTGGTGAGGACAGGCTCGTCACAGTATAGAAACGGCACTCGTAGTTTACAATACGTTTATTCAGTTATTATCTTAATAACAACTTGACAGAGTGTTCGTCTCACAGTTTTGTAGTGTCCATCATGGCGATGGCCGCCAATCCTTCCTACTGCCTAACACATCCGCTTTTTATATTATTCCAATAAATTAATACTATATGGCAGACGTGAATGGAAACGCCGGGAGGGGACGCCCTAGAAAGACATACATAGACCTTATAGGTGATGTTCTTCAGAAAGGCCAGGTGCGCAGTACTCATAACCGGCGTATGTGTATGACTAGATGTATGAATGTGAGTGAAGCAAAAGAAGTATGTAAGGATCGTAGCAGGTGGCGTTCTGTAGTTTCTGCCTACCCCCATGGTAAAAAGGCGTGAGTTTATGTATGTATGTATTAATACTAACGTTATAATGAAATTAAATTACATAATAATATATTACAATGATTGCCAGTAACATTTATAACGAATCATGCGTAATCAAATTTTTTAATACATAGAAATAGCTAACAAGCGGATTGAAAAACCACATCAAATCATCGTATCATGGGAATTTAACGCGATGATTTCGATTATTCATTTACCTATTTCACCCGGCGACGTTTCGGCCGTGTTGCAACGACCATGGTCCCGGGAAGACTGGTGTCTCGGTGTACTGGCTCCGTTGGGGCATAAAATTCTTCCTCTACCCTCACATTTCTACACACAACACTGACCGTGTCCTTATTCTGTAAGTTCGCTGACTGCACAAAACGAGGTAAATTTTTTTGAATCACTGGAGTCCACGCCGCGGATAATTTGTAACCGTCATCCCGATTGAATGTTTTGTGTTTTTTAATTTCAATCGCTTCACGCACAATTCTAGAATAGAAGTGGCGTTCCGTGGAGAGGACTTGTGGACGATGAAATTCGATCCAGTGATTGCTGCCGGCTTCTAATAGGTGTTCTGCAATCGCCGACTTGTTGTGGCGGTTTTTTAAATGAATAAATAATTAAATGAAAAATCGAAATCATCGCGTTAAATTCCCGTGATATATTGTTTTTCAATTATGAAACGCGAAAGTTTGAAAGTTAATATAACAAGCGGATGTAGTCCTAAGAGGTTTTATCAAGAATGAATACATTGAATCAAGTAAGTAACTGAATAATTGTGAAAATATTAAAATCTTTTTAAAAATAAGGATGAACTACATAATATGTTAAAACATAACATGTTTAACATCATGTTAACATAATATGTTTGTGTTTGGGCGCACGGATGGCGCAGTGGTTGAGCGATTGACTGCTGCGCGGCGTGTCGCGGGTTTGATTCCCGCACGGAACAAATATTTGTATGATCTACAGATAGTTGTTCCGGTTCTGGGTGTTGTGTATGTGAGTTTATATGTTTATAGTTCCTAGTGAGGGGCAAAGTTTAAAAAAAAATGTTGTAGGATTAAATTGAGCTGGTATATCTGGGACCGGAAGTTCGTAACAGATGATAATGTTGAGGTACTTTGTAAGGGCCATGTTATGCATATCTTATCAGTATCCGTTCAGGGCAGGAGTCACTGACATATGCTTCATAGTGACGCTATGTAGCAATGTGGGTGTAGCTGCTTCCGGTTTCCGACTCGTACAAACATTACGGTATCAAAAGCTTCCCTAACATCCCATTTGCCGCAATTTATCATAATATGTAGAAAGCCTTATAAATTAAAAAAAACTGGCCAAGTGCGAGTCGGACTCGTGCACGAAGGGTTTCGTACCGTTATCGCAAAAACGGCCAAAAAATCACGTTTGTTATACGGGAGCCCTATTTAAATATTAATTTTATTCTGTATTTAGTATTTTTTGTTATAGCGGCACCATAAATATATCATCTGTGAAAATTTCAGCTGTCTAGCTATCACGGTTCATGAGATACAGCCTGGTGACAGACGGACAGACAGACAGACAGACAGACAGACGGATCGCGGAGTCTTAGTTATAGGGTCCCGTTTTACCCTTTCGGTACGGAACCGTAAAAACGATAATTCTATTTTGTCCTTCAGTGAGATTATCAAATAATATAGGACACGTATTTTTTCGCCTTTGTACATAAACTTTCTTTTGTATTTGTATGTTTTTATGTTTTGTGTACAATAAAGAATAACAATAAGAAAAAGATAAAGTGCGACAAAGTTCAGGAGTGGGTGCTTGTGACTTCACTTTTTCAGTATAAAGTGTAGCATACCATGTCGTTACATATTCAACGCACTGTCGTCGTCACTTTATGTTTACGTGTCAAATGAAAAAATACGTGTCAAATATTTTTCATTAATCTACCTGACCGACAAAAAACTAATTTTCAGTCAACAACCCTATTTTATATTATGGTTTTTTATCTTCTATATAATATAAATAGTTAAGGTATTATGTCTAATTTATATATAATACGTTAAGTTATAATAGACAAAGAAATAACAAAACTTAATATGTTTTGTTATTTCTTTCTACACACTGTGTCTTCGTCTATCATCCAACTTTCCTGTCGCATGTCTGCTGGAATAAATTTCTATTGAAATAAGCAGTACCACAGATAATATAATACTAGCATACAGATGCCTCATCCCATACAAAGAAACCGTGCGGACGTAACTAGTGTTTTTCATCTGATTAATCTTGTTATTTTTGTAAGTACATCAATCGCGTACGATCCCGTTTCACGGCAATAGATGGTGTTAGCAGCGACTTGCAAGTAAAAGAGTTTACTAGGTTCGTGAATATTTTTTTCTTTAAATACAGTGACGGTTCATTTTATAGTATTTTTTGCACGTTTTTACAGATTTTTTGCACCAAAATGTGTTACAATGCAAATTTTAACAATCGAGTGGAATGCCTCAGAAATTAAAAAATGCGCCATCTATTGGCATCAATTTTAAATGATCCGTTCAAATAATAGGGCTTATTACACTACACGGTATTCAGGGCCCTAAACCTTAAATTAGGGAGGTGTAATAACTTTTAGGGAGTTAGGGTTCCCAAATAATCGACCTTATTGACTCGGAATGGTAGAGTGACCCGCAGCCGTATTGCGTAAGTGCGCAAAGAAGTTGAACTCTATCCAACCGACCAAATCGGCCAATCACACAAAACGGACGCGTCATTCATCTCGCATGTGATTGGTCGATTTGGTCGGTTGGATAGAGTTTAACTTCTTTGCGCACTTACGCAATAAGGCTGCCGGTAATCAGGGCCCTGAATACCGTGTAGTGTAATAAGCCCTAATCTTTGAAATGTCATTTAAGAGCCCAATATACCATAATTTTGTACTTAGGAGAGTTGATTTTATGTTCAATTTCAGAAAATGTTAATTTTACACACAATTCAATTGAATTGTGTGTACATGTCGCGCCATCTAGCGAGATTTATTTGAACCAAATTTTCTTTCTTAGCAGTGAGACCCCGTGGCAGTACCTTTGTGCTCTTCTATCTGTATTCTTAATTTTCTCTGTTAAGTGTTTTGTGTGTACATAAATAATATCATTAATATCTATAAAATCGTCTTATAAATTCTTAAAAGATTCTTATTCTTATTGTTTATTGTACACAAAAACATGATTCATGATTGATTCATTCTTAAAATATGGTTTTATTTTTTCAGTGGTTGGATTCCCAAGTGCTATCCGCTTGACGGGTTCCCTGGGTGCTATCAGCAACCGAGGGTTGCTGTCAGTACTGCAGCGCGAGCCCGACCACGAGCGACCACACAACGTGCCCGGCTTCTACACCAACACTGCCAACGTACACACATCACTGTTAGTAATGTTGTGTTTTAACGATGCGTTCATAATTGGTTGCTGCCAGTACCGCAGCGCGAGCCCGACCACAAGAGACCACACGAAGTGGCTGTTTTTAAGCTTTATCATCATCTTCCTGCCCTTATCCCATGTTACTTGGGGTCGGCGCAACACATTTTCTTCTGCCATATCGTGCTCTCCCCTGTCACGCCATCACTAACTTCCTTTTCTATCATGTTACTCCTCACACAGTCCAACCATCTTTTTTTATGGCCTTCGCCTCCCGGTCCATCTATCCATACTTATATTTATAATTCTTTTAATAACGTGCGTTGAAACGCATGTTACTAAAAGAATGGTACCTCATCTTCTCTTCTCATCTCTGGGATGGATCTGCCAAACACCAGCTTAATGCTCTAGAGTCGATTGAAAAGCGGGCTAAGAAACTCATCGGCAATGAGGCACTGGTCAAGTCGAAGCTCCAGAGCCTGGAACATCGTCGCCGAGTTGCCAGCTTGTCGGTTTTTTATCGGTTACATTTCGGAGAGTGTGCGATGGAATTGCATGATTTAATTCCGCCCAGCCCGTTCCATCATCGGACTACCAGACGTACGGCGTTGCGTCATCGGTACATGGTGGACATCCCACCCATACGCACAAAACGTTTTGGGGACACTTTCATTATGCGTACAGCTAAGGAGTGGAATTCCCTGCCGGAGTCTGTATTTCCCGATAGCTACAATCTAGGGGTCTTTAAGTCAAGAGTGAATGGGTTTCTTCTAGGCAAGCGTGCTTCATCGTCGACCTCATCATCGCTTACCATCAGGTGAGATAGTGGTCAAGCGCAAGCCTATAGACAATAAAAAAAAAAAAAAAAAAAAAAAAAAAAAAAAAAAAACCTCATCATAAGATCATACCAGGACAAACGGTCTTTCAAATTTTCTGTCACTGGCGCCACTTTCAAACTTCCTCCAATATACAAATTTTTCACTTTATCCATTCTCGTCAATCTGCACATCCATCTCAGCATTCTTATCTCTGCTACATGCAATATCTTTTCTTCTATATTTTTCACAGCCGAACATTCTGATCCATACAGTATGACAGGTCTAATCACGGACTTGTAGATTTGCCTCTATAGGGAGGGGCATCCGTGGGGCGCAAGTTGTTCAAGCTTAAACATCTTTTAAAATTAACTAGTGAAACTACAAATGTTTTTTAGGGTTCCGTATCTCGAAAGGAAAAAACGGAACCCTTATAGGATCACTTTGTTGTCCGTCCGACCGTCCGTCTGTCTGTCTGTCAAGACCCTTTTTCTAAGGAACGCGTGGAGGTATCAAGCTGAAATTTATATCAAATACTCAGGTCTACTGTCAAAGCTGTGAAAACATCAAACTAGAAGTTTGATTTTCAAGAAAAATCAAACTTCTAAGCCAACGCAATTAAAAGAAACAGCCGTTTATGCCGCAAAATACCGCAAATTTTCGACACTCGCAAGGGAATCAAAACCTACAGGGTACTTCCCGTGAACTCAGAATCTTAAAATTTGGTACGAAGCAACGTCTTATAGCACAGATAAAGGAAAAATTGCGAATACCGTAAATTTTTAGTTACATCATATAATAAAAATATTTTTAATAATTTAAACTTACTACACCCCTTTCCTCATGAACGCGTAGAGATATTAAATTGAAATTCGTCTTTGCCCTAACGGCCGAACGGTTAAGATTACGTGAAATTTTGCTCTATTGTTAAATTCAAAAGTTAAGTGAATTTGGACTTGATTTTAAATAGAAACTGCTCCAAGTGATGCAATTATCATCTATAATTATAATATAACGTGTAATTCATGTGAAGAAGTGCTAAACAGTGTTTAACTGGACCAATTATTGAAGTTAAGTGTAAAAAATTTGAATCTCCGCTGGTCAAACGGTGAGCGAATGACAAGTCATTTTGCGCGCAGTGTATGCTACTCTCACGGTTACGCAGCGCGCATAGGTAACATTTCGGCGTGCGCCTACGCTCAGTGACGCATGCGAGCGCTCGCGCCAAAGAGTTGTTGTCGTAGACGGTGCAGTGTATTAACGCTGCCTCTGAGAGGACGATAACTAATTCGCCCCGCGAAATATTAGACCACTATCGGCGCAACGTGTAAACAAACGCCACTTGTCAATTGTTTTAATAGTGCATCCACTGACATTTATTGATCAGAATGTCGAGATCTCCTACCTCATCTGCTTCATCCCCTAATATGACTAGCTTGGAGAGTAATAAGCGAAAGAAAAATGGCAATACTAGGCAAAGGAATGTGAAGAGAAAAGAATCGGAATGTGAAGTGGCAACCGCTATTTGTGATCTCACTCAGGTTATGGACAAGAGACTAGACGAGTTACGGAGTTATTTCGACGGCGCTATGTCGAAAATCGCTAATGATATTGTGTCCATTAAAACCGATCTGGCCACAGTTACTCAAGTTACTACTGATATAAAAAGTGAGTTGAATTCTCTGAGGTCTGAGCACGTAAAATTGAAATTGCACGTGACCGCGCTAGATGAAAGGCAAGACAGTCTGAAGCAAGATGTCGTGTCCCTGCAGAAATCTCTTCAGTTTGCATCGGACCAGCAAGACGAATTGAAAAAACAGGTGGACTCGTTTGGTGAACAGTCTACAGAAGTTCTGAATGACACAATAATTAAGCTGGAGGTGAAAATCGATACACTGGAACAACAGGCTCGTCAATGTAACTTAGAGCTATGTAACATCCCCGAAAGGCGCTCTGAGAATTTGATTACGCTTATGGAAACTATTTGTGCAAAAACAAATTGCTCGTTGAGTCAGAAAGACATCATTGCCATTCATCGTGTACCGCATGCACAGAGTCAAAATAGTAAACCGAAAAATATTGTTGTAAAACTTGGTTCCCGAGTACTAAGAGATAATATCCTGAGTGCATTTCGACTGGCAAAGGGTTTAAAAACGGATCAACTTGGAATATCCGGCGCGCCGCAGCCGATTTACATTAACGAACACCTGACACTAAAGAACAAGCAGTTGTTTCGCGCCTGCCGAGAAGCTGCCAGCAAAAATAAGTTTAAATACGTGTGGGTTAAACATGCTACAATTCTCGTACGGGAGGCTGACGGGAAATCAGCAATCGCCATACGATCCCATCAGGATATTCTTAAAATTAAGCCAGGTGCCTCCAAACATGTTATTTAATTACTTCAACGCCCACTTTTATGAATATTCTAATGAATTTTTTTTGTTTTTTATGTCTACTTGTAAAGTCATAATTGTTGTTATTGTTTCGCTTTTGTCTTGTATATGTACTGATGAATTCTACAGTTCAATTTACTTCTTGCAGCCCCCAAAATATTTTTTGAATTCTTTAAATCGCTTTTGTATGCGGATTACTTTGTGGGCGTATCTGTGGTCATTGCATAATGTCATATTAATCTTTATTTATACTAACTCCAATCTAAACTTTAGCTACTTGGTTAAAATACTAGTCTACGAGTTTGAGCTTTATAAACTATTCGAAATATATTCTTTTAAACCTCACTCTACTACCAATGGATGAACTGACTATTTATTATCAAAATTGTAGGGGTATTCGGACCAAACTCAATATCCTGTACATGAATATACTATCAAATTGTTATGATATTATAATCTTGACAGAAACATGGCTCACTCCTCAGATTCTTGATGATGAGTTTATAGACAACCGCTACATAGTTTATAGATGTGATCGGGACCGTATTGCGACCAACAAAAAGGAAGGTGGCGGGGTTCTCGTGGCGGTGCTTAAAGACTTACGATCTACCCTCATACCGCTAGATCCGCCAGCTACATCTCACATTGAACAGGTTCTTATACAACTTCCGGGTAGTAACAGGGACAGCAAATGTGTAATATGCGCTGTATACATTCCCCCGAAATCCACCGACGAAACATACCTGTCTCATTATAACCACTTGCATGATATATTGGACAGATTAAACATACATTTATTTTATATGTTTGGCGATTACAATTTGCCTAATATAAGTTGGCTTCCAAGTAATGACGGCGACGCTACAGCCCTACAATGCAATGGTAATAACTCACTGAGCGAACATATGAGTAACTTCATGTCATTACTCAATGCCGCTCAGTTTAACCATATCCTAAACCACAAAGGTCGCATCTTGGATTTGCTAATAAGCAACACAAACTGCATCGTATCCATACCGACATGTATATTACTTCCAATAGATGATTATCACCCGCCATTTTGCACGACAATTACCCACATATCTAAAAATAATAAAAATCTCTTGCAAGCGAAAATATTAAAATATAATTATTATAAAGCAGACTATGAACAGATCAATCGCGACTTGTGTAAAATTGACTGGAATCAGACTTTTAATGGGCTCTCAGTGGAGCAGTGCGTCAGCACATTTTACAATAACATTTTAGGTACAATAAAAACCTATACTCCTATAAGCCATTCTAAGTCATCAAGATTCCCAGTCTGGTTTTCCAGATCACTAATACGAATATTTAATGGTAAAAATAAGGCCTGGATTAAATGGAAAACGTATAATAACCTGTCCGATTACGAGCAGTTCTCTTTTCTTAGGCAGAGTTTCCAAATGGAGTGTAAAAAGTGTTATAGTCGATACATAGATGGTGTCGAGGATAATATAAGGAAGAATGTCAAGAATTTATGGAGTTATGTGGCTAATCGCAAATCCAATGGTGGTATACCAGCCTCGGTAGTTTACAAAAATGTTAATTCCAGTGACCCGAATTCCATTTGTGATATGTTCTCCGACTTTTTTCAGTCGGTCTATGAAGCTACCACTTTTAAGGTTGCACTAGTCCAAAATTCTTCCATACAAACGTAGTTTGGGTTTTACTCCACTGTTTGACGATGTACGTTCAAAATAAAAAATTATATCAATTTGTCTCATCATTATCTAGTCCTGTATGGAAGCAAAAAGTACAAAAAAAAATTAGCTTGAAAGTTATGAGCTTCGAAAGTTCCATATTTCAACACCAATTTTAACGCATCTTTGGGCGCAAATAAGTACCATAAGAAGAAAGAAAATTGAAAAACGGCCTCCATACAGGGATAGATTAGTTGTTCAACAATGCAAATAATTTTATTTTGAACAGATACATTCAGTGGTTTTTTCATGATATCCAGACTACCAAAGGTCTGTTTATAAAATTTCGCGCGCTCGTTTTCGTTCTAAATCATCATCCATCTCGCTACAAATTTCCTCCCCGGTCAGTGGGGCGGAGGGGTGCGCGTGCGTCGCATTTACACCTACACACACACACGCTCACTAGTTTAGCTACCGCCCGGCGCCCGCGCCCCGCTGCCCCAGAGGGGCCTCAATCGTCTGCTGCATAATATATACGTCACCGTAATTACGCGCGTGCGGTGTATGTTATTGATATTGTGATATCGACGATAACGTATTCGTATAATATTTTATAACATTGACCCTTGGCTTGAACTTTGGATTCCGATATTCCTTTATGTGTTGTGTTGATTATTTTGAATTGGTAACAATGGGTAAGTTGAATCTTTTATCGAATTTAGTTTGTACAATTCATGAGGGCGCTTGACTTGACTTTTATACCTAAATAAACACAGACTTGTAATTCTAATATTTCACGCGCATTTATAAAATTTTAAAATTACAAACTGCCTATCTTTATCTATAATTAGAAAATCTTTTTTAAAAATACTACCGACTTCCAAATAAAAACACTACAAAGTGAAAAATAACTAATTTCGGAAGTCGGTGTTCTTGTTTTTGTTTCTTAGTAATTTTTTTTTTTTTAGTTGTGGTACATAAAGATCAAGTTCAATAATACCTATAATCTCAGATTAGAGAAAATCTGGGCCTAAAATGCCCAAATTTATGCCTGAATAGATTACCTGAATACAGAACATAAAACTAACATAACCGGTGCAATGAGAGTGTATCTTTCAGGGTGAACTGTACAAATCTGCGTACCCCTTTAGAGCGTACCGGCTTGACGTTATGTTATCAAAAGGCCTAACCAATAAACAGTTTTGCGATCGCAGCAATCCCGAGAGATTTGCCGTTGTTTATTGAAGAGTTCTGTTGTATATATTAGGATATTAGATTCCAATTAGATTAGGTATTTTAAGATTTTCGATAGTCGTGCCTACTTATATCGAAAGTTCATTATTATGTAGGTACCTATCTGTTATATCGATATCGGCTCGGCTTCAGCGGCGGACAAACACAAAAGGAAGCTATTTTTTAACCGACTTCAAAAAGGAGGAGGTTCTCAATTTGACTGTATTTTTTTTGTTACTTACCTCAATACTTTTTTAATGTGAACCGATTTTGATGATTCTTTTTAGGGTTCCGTACCCGAAGGGTAAAAACGGGACCCTATTACTGAGACTTCGCGGTCCGTCTGTCTGTCTGTCTGTCTGTCACCAGGCTGCATCTCATGAACCGTGATAGCTAAACCGGTGAAATTTTCACAAATGATGTATTTCTTTATAACAACAAATATTAAAAACAGAATAAAATTAATATATAAGTGGGGCTCCCATACAACAAACGTGATGTTTTTTGCGATAATGGTACGGAACCCTTCATGCGCGAGTCCGACTCGCACTTGGCCGGTTTTTTATTTGTATACCTACTATGCGCGCTGACACTCACAAGCTCGGCTCAGCCACCCGAAGCTATTATATTGTATTGTAATAACAAAGAGAATATTTCAAACTGCTATTGTAAACAAACAATCAATAAACAATTTACAAAATAACATTATTTTTTATTTGATGAACCTAATTACCTAGAAAACAAGTCTCACATCAAAGTGGCGCTGTCGAAAAAGCAGTTATCCTGACTCTGGCTGGTATGAAATACCTACTTACGGGGAGGCGCCTGTAGGTTATAGCTTACTAGCTAAGGTAAGTAAATACCTATTTAACACACATTGTAATAATTGCAAAACCTGCAATAAAATACAAAAACATAAAGACATGACCTACACCCGTGCGCATAGAGCCTAGCTTTTCGCACGCGCTGGTACGATACCTACAGTCAGCGAAGCCCTGGCGCCCGCTCTGCCAACGTAAAATCTACCGACTTGACGCTCGAACACTTTTCATTCTTATAACTAAGGGCATAAGGTTCAATAAGCGCGCAAGCGGCTCGCGCTGCTCTGCCGTCGCCGCCGCCAAAAATAATTAAAAAGTCAAATCTAACATTACTTGTCGATAATAACAATATCTATGTAAATTCACATTTTCGCAAAACATCTTATTGTCAAGTTGGCAAAGTCGCGGGTAAGTATAGGTGCATAACAACAAGTAAATTGAGTGCCTTCTAATTACGTTACACACAGTAATAATCCAAAGTTCTACCGGCACGCCGCGCCGGTGCGGTGGCGCGTATGCAATTCATTGACAACATAAACATAAAAAATAGGTGTTAGCTTTGACACCGCAACCACACACAAGTATATTATAGTAATCTTTGCACACACACCGCCGCGCTGTCGGCGCTCTGCAATGAAATTGCGCATGTGTGCGTCACACAGCGTTATGAGTGTGTATACGAACACGATCTAGCTTCTTACTGCTCATCACAGCGTCTATCTCTTTCCTGCGTGATGTGGGATGAGATAGCAAATATTTTAACTCCGCCGCCAAATAGTTCGTGCCGTTGACTAGTGTAACCTTAATGACAGTGATTGGTCGCCCCCCGAAATCTTTTCAGACAAATGCGTTATTATTAACCATATCTCATTCAGTCCTGATCAAGTACTGCAAGCTTTGAAGTCATTGGATGTTACTAAGGGCCCTGGCCCAGATGGGTTGCCCCCTTACTTTATTAGAAGAGCAGCTGATAGTTTGTACATTCCTTTAAACCATATTTATAATAAATGCATTACTGAAGGTACGTTTCCAGAAGTTTGGAAACAGGCCTACATAACCCCAGTACATAAAACAGGTTCTAAACACGATGTTGAAAACTACCGCCCCATATCTATCCTGTCTGCCTTGTCTAAGGTTTTCGAGAGACTTGTACACAAAGCAATTTACCCAACCATTCATAACGTTATTCTCACACAACAACATGGATTTGTTCAAAAAAGATCTACTGCTACAAATCTATTAATTTTTACAGATTACTTGTTTAATAATATGGATGGACAGGTACAAGTGGATGCGGTGTACACAGACTTTCGTAAGGCTTTTGATAAGGTGGATCATGAGCTGCTTCTCAGAAAGCTTGCGTATAATGGCATTCGTGGGGATCTGCTTCGCTGGTTTGCATCATATGTCTCAAACAGGTCGCAAAGAGTTGTAGTTAAAGGCTATCGGTCCAACTCAATCGGCGTAACTTCTGGTGTGCCACAGGGCTCTATTTTGGGACCTCTTCTTTTTATTCTTTTTATTAATGACATCGAGTCTTGTTTCATTCACTCAAAATTTTTGCTATATGCAGATGACCTGAAAATCTACAGACCAATTCGTGACCATACTGATACTGTGCTACTACAAGAGGATCTTAACCGATTTTCTAGTTATTGTGTGGAAAACAAAATCCAGTTAAGCTCATCTAAGTGTGTGTGTATTTCATTTACAAAGAAAATAAACTTTGTAAATAGTAGTTACACATTAGATAACTGTATATTGCAAAGAGTTATGTCGGTAAAGGATCTGGGAATACTATTGGACTCTAAACTGCATCTTGATAAACATATTCACAAAATAATAAATAACGCTTTCCGTATGTATGGCTTCGTCATGAGAGCTGCCAGTGACTTTAAGCGCATAGATACCTACATGCATTTGTATAAGTCGTTAATTAGGTCACAACTCGAATACGCTGTACAAATTTGGAATCCCCTTTATAAGAAATACATCGACAGCTTGGAAAGGGTACAGAACAAATTCCTAAAAGCCCTAAAGTATCGGTGCCGCCACGATTTGAGTTTGCCCAATTCACCCCACAAGAATATTGATTTGTTAAGCTTGGAATCTAGACGCCTTTTCCTAGAAACTATGTTTCTCTATGACTTATGTAATGGCAGGTATGACTGCATAGATCTTGCCAATAAGTTAAGCTACGTTGTTCCGAGGACTGTCATTTTGCGAGGGGTGCGCGCACGTCCGCTATTCGCAGTCTCCTCCTGCCGCACCAACGCTGGAGTTCGCGCGCCTCTTCGACGTATGGCAAAAAATTTCAATGACGTTTTTGTAGACTTGGACATGTTTACATTGTCATCGAATAAGTTCAGGATCTCCTTGATCAACTTAGTTAGTGGCTCAGATAAGTGAAACAAGAGCTGTAGTTTTAGCTAATTTGATTGAATTTATTTTTTTATTGTTTTTGTATTAATGTGGTTCAATGTTTATTGTTGTTATTATTGATTGAATTTTAATTATTTTTGATATTTTTTAAATTTTTATCGCCTATTTTATTTTTTCTTATTGAAACTTTAGATTTTATGTTTGACATTTAAATTGTATTTGAACTTTAATTACTTTTTAGATTTAACTAATTTTTGAATTTTAATTACTTTTGACATTTTAGTTATTTTTAATTTTAAATATTTTATGAATTTAATTACTTTTGAAACTTTAAATAAGTACCTACTTTATGATTTTTAATTATTTGCTGCATTATAATTTACTTTGAATTTTATTAAGATTTTTTTGGATCAATTTTTTTTTAAATGTTTTTTTTTAGTTATTCAATTTTGATCATTTGACTTTGTTTATTTATGTTACTCTCAGCCTCAGTCGTGGGCATTGGTAATATTATATAATTAAGATGTGGATAACGTTGTGGGTTACACATATGTTACTTTTGTTAGTTTTTTAATTTTTATCTTTTGTATTTTTTTTTGTGTAACTGTTTGTTTTCCCAAAATAAATAAATAAATAAATAAATAACGCGTAGAGATATTAAATTGAAATTCATATCAAATACTCAGGTCTATAATACCTTTAAGCAGAGGTTTGTACAGAACCCCGGTGCGCGAGGCCGAATCGCACATGGCCAGTTTTTTTTTAAATAAAAAGTTACAAGTTAACCGCTTGTCAGCGGGACTAAAGTCCTTGCGTAGTTAGACTTTCAAATTATGGCTTTTGTTTTGAGTTCTATAAAATGCAAATACTCGTCACGTCTGTGAAGTTACGCCAATTTATTAAAATCTCACCTTACTATCGTTTAACTCGAATAAATTAGGACTATCTTTTGAATGATTGCGAAAATCTTGTCCATAATAATTTTATTTATGTGTGCTTCCAGTCACCGAACAATCCCGCGCATATCAACAGCTGTAGACGCGACTTTGCTCGACACGCCTATCTCGGGCTTCAACCGCGCCGACCGCTCTCTGCACAACGAGATCCGCCGCTCCTTCCACAAGCCGAGCGACAACACGCGACACAACGCCGACACCGGACGGAGCATGCCCAGGAACCTCAACCTGGCGTCTGCCAACGATATCACTAGGAATATTGAGCCGGTCCTAGATGCTGACACGTAAGTAACTTATTACAACGATATCCGCCGCTCCTTCCACAAGCCGAGCGACAACACGCGACACAACGCCGACACCGGACGGAGCATGCCCAGGAACCTCAACCTGGCGTCTGCCAACGATATCACTAGGAATATTGAGCCGGTCCTAGATGCTGACACGTAAGTAACTTATTACAACGAGATCCGCCGCTCCTTCCACAAGCCGAGCGACAACACGCGACACAACGCCGACACCGGACGGAGCATGCCCAGGAACCTCAACCTGGCGTCTGCCAACGATATCACTAGGAATATTGAGCCGGTCCTAGATGCTGACACGTAAGTAACTTATTACAACGAGATCCGCCGCTCCTTCCACAAGCCGAGCGACAACACGCGACACAACGCCGACACCGGACGGAGCATGCCCAGGATCCTCAACCTGGCGTCTGCCAACGATATCACTAGGAATATTGAGCCGGTCCTAGATGCTGACACGTAAGTAACTTATTACAACGAGATCCGCCGCTCCTTCCACAAGCCGAGCGACAACACGCGACACAACGCCGACACCGGACGGAGCATGCCCAGGAACCTCAACCTGGCGTCTGCCAACGATATCACTAGGAATATTAAGCCGGTCCTAGATGCTGACACGTAAGTAACTTATTGCAATGCAAAAGATTTTCAGTTAACCCAAGATTAGCTGGCGTTTTAACCGACTTTAAAAAGGAGCAGGTTATCAATTTGTTTGTATTTTTTTTTTGTGTTACCTCAAAACTTTTTCAGAAAGTGTCCGACCGAAACCGAAACCGAATTTCGGCAACAGTTTCAGTTTCGGCCGAAACCGAAATTTCATAACAAGGTGATCCTTTAAACTTGATAGTTTGAGGGAAAAATAAAGAAAACGTAATAAAAATCTATAATCAGTCTTTATTTTTAGGTTTCCGTACCTTAAAAGGTAAAAAAACCGGCCAAGTGCGAGTCGGACTCGCGCACGAGGGTTCCGTACTATTATCGCAAAAAACGGCAAAAATCACGTTTGTTGTATGGGAGTCCCATTTAAATATTTATTTTATTCTGTTTTTAGTATTGTTGTTATAGCGGCAATAGAAATACAACATCTGTGAAAATTTCAACTGTCTAGCTATGACGGTTCATGAGATACAGCCTGGTGACAGACAGACAGACAGACGGACCGCGGAGTCTAAGTAATAGGGTCCAATTTTTACCCTTTGGGTACGGAACCCTAAAAAAGAAACCCTTATAAAATCACTCTCTAGTCCGTCTGTCTCTCCGTATGTCACCACCGATGTTCTCAGGAACGGGTGGACCTAGCAAGTTGGATTTTTTGTTTGAAATTTTTACCAAATAGTGAGGACTATAGTCCCTGTTAGGTGTATAAAAATGAAAGTCCTGAGTCAACACGATAAAAAGATATGGTCAAATTTAGAAAACTTGTAAGTACCAAAAATTACCTTAATTTTCAACATTTTTAATTTCCCCTTTACTTGTGCTGTAAGACCTTGCTTTTAACCAAAATTGTCAATTCTAGGTCAACTGGAAGTACCCTATAGGTTACGGGTCGTAAACCTTTATGGTAGTTCCCGTAGACCTAGAATCACGAAATTTGGCAAAAAGTAAGGTCTTACAGCACAAATAAAGGAAAAAATCCAAAAAATAAAAAAAGTTCAATATGAAAGGGTGTCCCCATACATACAAAGTTGACGCCAATTAAGATAGTCATCTGAGTTATATGGGCGGTCATACAATTTAGAGGACTAGCTTAATTTGCACTAACCTCAAATAAGGTAAGGTATTATTATTTTCTTTATTTTTCTTCATTCTTATTAAGTACATTTTTAAATATAAAAATAAAACATTTAAAAATAGAGGCCAACCGGTATCGGGCACAGGGCCCAAGCTCCGGGTGGTTAGGGCTCCAGAGACAGGCTCACAATGCGAGCCGTATCAAGTAGTACTACCTTCTGTATCAGGCCCTTGATCTACCGCGTAATGACAGCCTCGACAGATGGTCATCGAGGCTATTGGTCACCAGGCCGTTGGCCGTAAGGACAATCGGCACAATGATCGCCGAGTCCACATTCCACATGTCGACAATCTCGTGTGCTAAGTCTCGTGACTAAGTGATACTTGATTTGTTTATCTTTCTCAGCTTAATTATTATTAAATAACAAATAAAAATGATACCAATTTTATTATGGCGGTGTAATGGGTAGGTACGGAACCCTCGGCGCACGAGTTCGACTTGTATTTTCACTTATTGGTATGATAATCAACATAACAATAACAATACATCATTTAAGAAAAAAATATTCGTAAAAAAATACTCGCTTGGATGGAATTTAACTCGCCGAACATGACCGATCACAGCGCGAAAACTCCCGAATGAAGTTTCGGTTTCGGTCGTAGTTTCGGCAGGTTTGCCGCCGAAACCGAAACTAAACCGAAACTCGTTTTGTTGCCGAAACCGAACTTTTGGTCGGACATTAGAACTGATTTTGATGATTCTTTTTTTATTTGTAAGCTGGTGCTTGTCACGTGTGAAAAAACAAGAAAACCGACTTCCGAAATTAAAGTTATTTTTCACTTTGTAGTGTTTTTATTTGGAAGTCGGTTGCGTTTTTTGTAAAAAAAGGTATTCTGCAATAATTGTTAGCTCATATGATGACGAAAATCCTTTTTAGTGAATTCATTAATTTAAATAAGGGAAAGAAATTGATGGAATATGAGGCACAAAAATATGTAGCTAAAGCGCTTCAAAATATGGTGCTGCAATGTTCACTGCGCAAACGAAGTACTACATGCCGTGTAATGGTTACAGCAGTTGTTTTAGTATGATAAGATACCGATACACATTCTATTATCTTGCTCCTACGAATATGCAATTTCATTCAATAATATAATAACTTCCTAATTGTTATTTATATGTTTAAAGTTTGCTTATGTTATTTTGGTCTGTTGTTCCAGCAACCACGCTCGTCTTAATGGCGGTTCAGGCTGGCGGGGGCGCACGCACAGCGAGGAACAGAATGTAGGCGCCGAGCGCGCGCCCGACGTGCTGCCCAGCCCCGCGCCGCACGCGCCGCACGCGCCGCACGCGCCGCACGCGCCGCACGCGCCGCACGCGCCGCCACACGTGCCGCCTCACGCCGCGCACGTCAGCCACACCTCCCACGCGCCACACGCAGCGCACGCGCCTCCTGCGCCGCAACCTACGCTGCCGCTTACTGTTGATCAGGTATTTTGATAATATAATCAAAATAAAGTCTTGTTCCACTAAATGGAAATTTAAAACAACTTGCCCTTATTTGAGACGAGATTACTGTAAGCTTCGTTGTCGCAGGCAAAATAAAACTTAGACAAAATTACCTTTCAATCAAAATTATAGGATCATTAGTTACGGTAGCAGCTGATTATAACCGGCAATATTCGAAAGTTAGCGTCAGATAAACGTAGAATTAGGCTACACTGAATTGTGCTAAATATCAACGCCTTTACTGACTTTGTTCCTGTTAGCAAATGTTTAGAGTAATTCCAGACGTAACTAATATCACCACTACTCATTGGCAGTAGTTTGAAAAAAATAACACGTTGCCTGCCGTCATGTAATTACTGACCAGTAACATGTTGGCTCACTATAACGTCAGTAGTTTGAACATAAGAACGTTTCCAGCCGTCATGCGTGTGTAGTTACTCGGGGTCGGCGCCGGGCGCAGAGGAAGCCGACGACTACCGCAGCGAGTGCGAAAACTGCAAGTCTGCCAGCAGCTCTAGGTATGTATTTAGTTTTTTTCTTTTAAAGATAGGGGAATGTCTATACCCAAACGGGTCAGCTAGTTCCTAAATAAAAAGGGTCTGTTTTTGCACAGCGCAACAGTGCGTTTTCTGTTTCGAAATAATAAAGAGTTTAGGCACGTGTATATGTACATTTCGTGTCTCGCATAAAAACTCGAGATTTTAACACGAGCGATGTAGCTAATTCCAACGTGAGCCGAGGCGAACGTAGAAAACTACATGCGAGTAATAAAATAAAGCCTTTTTATGCGAGACACGAACGATTATTTTTCCACTACCTGATGATCTGATAAGCCTAAAATGCAAATAAGTTCCAACAACAATTTATTAGAAACGTTCAGACTAAAAACCACAGACTATATACACACATTAACGCCCGCTTTTTCGAGAGGTAACAGGTTCAGTATCATTCTGCCAGTTACATAATGATATCAAAACTCCATATAAAAGCCATTTCGTAACTGTTATTATGTAATTCCGTTTATTTTTATATATTCTTGTGTCTAAATGAACATATTACGAAACGAATTTGACAAGGTAGTGGAAAACATTTATTACCTCGCTGGAAATCGTCATCAGCCTACAGACGACTACTGCCGAACATAGGTTTCTCCAATAGCATGCCATTTATTTCGATATTCGGCAACCAGCGAAGATTATGGCCACACCAATCTGAGGGCGTCCTACCTTACGTAACCTGTACGGCAAGCGACAATTTCGCTATTGCCGTTGTAATTCGGTCAAGTTAGCCCGAAAAATAGGGGTTGCATAAATTCCAAAGAAGCTGAAAACTTACATGAACGTTAGGGATTTTTTCGGAAATTTACATGAACGTTTATGCAAGGGTGAATGTCAATTTTGACCGGACTTTTATTGCATTATTTGTGTCGACTAAATCCGAGAGTGGCGTTCAAAAGCCTACAAACATGTATGTATGTGATGGGACAGATGGGTGCTGGAGGAGGGCTGGGAGGGCGACGCATGTGACGCGGGCGGCACGCAGACGCTGCAGCGCCGCGCGCCGCCCGCGCCTCAGCCGCCGCCCGCCACCGCCACGCTGCCGCAGCCCGTCACCAAGCAGGCGTACGTTCAACTCATACTTATTATAATTACTTAGTAAAAATATACAGCATGTAACAGGATCCGGCCATAAAAATTTTACTCATACGACCAAACAATAATTATCTTTAGGTCCAAGTTATACCATAGCACCATATTGGAATTTTAAAGTTTAGTCCGGCAGCGTTAAAAAATGCAAAATTATTATATGAACTTTATATAAATAAGTAAAATCGTGGCTAAATAATAGCAGCCGCACGGGTCGATCTTCAAGGTTAAGCAACGCTTGACGAGGTCGGTCCCTGGATGGGTGACCATTTCAACATAACGAGTTTCCTCCGTGCCTCGGAAAGCACGTTAAGCCGTTGGTCCCGGATGTCATTTGAAGATCTTTGACAGTCGTTACGGGTAGTTAGAAGCCTGAGATTAGACACCTGTCTTGCCCAAGGGGTACCGTGTTACCCAGTTACTGGGTTGTGGAGGTCAGATAGGCAGTCGCTCCATGTGAAACACTGGTACTCAGCTGAATCCGGTAAGACTGGAAGCCGATCCCGTCCGTAACAGCGCGTGTCAGTCTGGTCCGCCAGCAGTGGAACAGCTATCTCGACCCAACTCTCGCAAGCCTTCGGCCGAAACCTACCACCAGTTAGTGTCATCTGATCAACAATAATTGGGAAAAAGGCTAGGTAGATGATGATGATATAAATAAGTAAAATAATACAAAAATGGCTGAAAAATTGAAACTTGGGCTAAACTTTTAACATCATGGGACGGATAGTGTTATAAAAAACTTTGAATTTTTATATCCACGTATCTTTGTTAAGTTCAAGTACCTGAGCGACCAAACTCTGCTCGGTTGAAAATAGAGAAAACGACCTTTTCTAAAAATTAAACCTAGCTAGATCGATTTATCGCCCCCGAAACCTCCTGCATACTAAATTTCATGAAAATCGTTGGAGCCGTTTCAGAGATTCAGATTATATATTATCTACATATATACAAGAATTGCTCGTTTAAAGGTATTAGACATGTCCCATTTATGTCCTTATACCATACTCATTCGATAAATGCTAATTTTGAAAAAAAAATTGCTTGTTATAATTGATGTTTGTATATTACAGTCGAACCGTGATGGGTCCGCCGTCTAACTGGGAGAACTGGTTCAACACGATCCCAGATTCTGACTCGGAGTCCGAAGAAGAGTAGACGGACGCTCGCTCTCGCTCAACAACGCACATACACGTTTCAAGTTAACTCCACACACGTTCTGCCTGCCTGGTACTTGGGATCGTTCATGATGTGTTAAAGTTGTCGTTGTTCCGTTGTGAAATAGTACATTTCGTGTCGAGCATAAAATATCGAGATTTTAACACGAGCGATGTAGCCAATTTCGCAAGCCTTTTTATGCGAGACACTAACGATTCTTTTTGCACTACCTGATGAGCTTACTTAATTAAATGCAAATAAGTTCCAACAACAATTTATTAGAAACGTTCAGGCCAAAACCACAGACTATATACACACAATCAACGCGCGCTTTTTCGAGAGGTAACAGGTTCAGTATCATTCTACCAGTTACATAATGATATAAAAAATCCATACAAAAGTCATTTCGTAACTGTTATTATGTAATTTCGTATTTTTTTAATTTATATTTTAGAATCTTGGATCTAAATGTTCATATTTCAAAACGAATTTCTTAGGCAATGTTTTACATAATAGATAAGGTAGTGGAAAAAGGGATATTGCTATTCGTCCTGTGTAGTTACATCACTCTTTTATTCTGGAACAATTATGGCGTGTACAGTTTTGTAGAGAAAGAATATGTAAACCTGGGTGAATTGTGCTGGTACATATAAAATCTTCGATATGTATCTATTATTTTACTACTGAGGTACCCGGCAGCTGGAATTTGTGATAAACAATTATGGGCTAAAGTCATAGATTAGTGAGCAAATGGAGTGCACATGTTTATCAAGATCAATGTTAGGATAATTAGTGAAATACACTGAAGAAAGTAAAAAATAGGGTTTGCGTCTGGTCGTGTGGTAAGGCTCTCCAACTGCGTCTTGAATTGGCTTTCTGCGATGTGTCTCCATTTGTTCACTACTCTTTGTCCGAAGCATACGAGATACTTCTAGCATTGCGGAATGCTATTTCTGCGAATGAATCGGTAACTGATTGAGTACATTTTGTAACCAACTCTGGTAGCTTTTTCTCAAGATGGACGGTCGATATTTACAACTAATTGCTAATAATAAGCTATAATATCGTTGATCGCAACTCTTAGAAGTATCGTATTCGAATGCGGCCTTCAGTTTAAATTATAAGTTTAAAGCGTATTATTAGATTTTTATTAAATTCGTAACACCCTTATTTGATAAAGTAAAAACTAATATGCCAATATTTTTTTAAAGATGGCTAATTTATTCGATAGTTAGTTCTAGTTACAATTTAGACTTCTCTTATTCTAATTTGCTTATGAAGCAAGATAGTTTTCGTCTGATTCTGTATAACACTTCAACAGTACCTTATTGTTTTATTTACATTCCGTTGATGATATTAAGAAGAATTTTATTTCTTAGCTCTACTTTATTTTAGCACATTTGATGTGTTCTTATGTTGATTTTAATTATTTGTTGCCTATAGCATTTCGCCTATGTATTAAATACCAAAGATTTGTTATGTTTTATGTATATTTTGTGTTGGATAATTTATTTATATGTGAACTGTCTTGGTCGTGCGTGACGTTAATTGCCTTTAAATAAATAAAAATATTGAGGCAGCTGGTGTATTAATTTCTTATTAAACCTTAGTCAACTGAGAATATTTTGGGACAACAAAATATTCACGCTGTACCACAATAAGGTTGGCGATGAACTAGGCGAAAAGGCAATACGAACTCCACGACAAAGACAGAATATTTAAACTATTTGTTGTTTATTTATGCTACAATATAAAACACCTTGTATGAGGATACAAAATAAGTCTATGCTAGTTTTAAGTACGTATGAAATAACGACAGTATTTTATTAATAGCGTTGTCACAAATTGATGAATTTCCTGTTCAAATATAAATCAAAGCTAGAGTTTTGAATATTTTCATAGATTACATAGTGCCAAAAAAGAACTGACAACGGAAATATTGACGAGTAGTGTCGTATAATGTATCGTAAAAGCAAGGTTACTACTTACTCCATACAGGGACGAGTCGCTCAAGCTTATACAGTGTGGGGACGACCATACGACAATACTGGCTATACTAGTGCATACGAGTAGTTTGAAACTATCGAATAAATCTTGAATAAAAGTTCTAAGCACTATGCATAGATACTCAAACTACCTATATTGACTAAACTATTGGATTTATATTTTTTTAAATGCAGACTGGGAATGTTAATCGATACTCGTATATGAAGTTGAAATTATTGTCGTGTTGTCGTCCCTACACTGTATAAGAAGGATTAAAAAAGTTATGGTGACCCTCGACATGGACCGTCAGCACAGACATAGAGCAAAAAAAAAAAAGCTACCTCAGGGTGATAGAAATCACATCTTCTTCGGTTTAGTATAATGGTAGCAGTATAGAGGTATGCCGTAACAGGGTGTAAATTCCCGTAACGTCCATTGAAAAGAGAGTATCCTCCTTAAGCAGATATTGAAGAAAAACACCGTGAGGAAACTGACTTATAGTGAGTCTATTATAAGATTGTATTCTATTGGTGTTCTATCTGCAAGGCGTTCCAGTGCCAGGATAAACGAATAAATCAAAACAATTGTGTCTGGCCCGGGCAACCGGCTGACGGTTGATGTTGGACTGTTGTATAAATATGTTCAAATCGCATCGGAAATTCTGCTTGCGCGATACAGGATTTTGTGATTAAGTTCGTATGTGGCTTCATAGATGTCGCTTTAGGCTATCGCCCAGAAATTTGGTTGGATTTTGGATGGTCCAAAACCAAAACAAACATCCAAAATAAAACATTCAGGCCATAGATTAGAATCAGAAATTGCGGTTTTATTATCAGCGGGGCGGAGGGTCATCGACGGTAATTTATTTTTATTAGTTTATTAAATATATTTATATAGGTATGTATTATATAAAATGTGTATGTATGTGTATTTAAAGCAATCTATTATTATTATTTTTGTTGCCACGTTTTAAACAATGCACCTGCCATGTTGTCTCTACACCACTCGTGGTTGACTGGTAGAGAATGCCTAAGGCATTAAGTCCGCCATTGTACTTTTGTGCATGAAGTTTAAATAAATAGATTACTATTATATATGATTCAGGCAGTCGCCCACCTCTATTTCGTTGTTTATTTAGTATTTATTTTTCTCGTTAGCATGGGTCTGTATGGAGTAAGGTAGTGACTCAAGTGCGCTAATAAATTGTCCTGATATAATCAAATGCCTTACAGTGCAATACCGATAACATTTGATGTTAAAAAAAAAGAAAATGTCGGCGGAAGGATTGCTGCATTCGATGTGCAATTGTTTGTTTTTTTTTTCATATCCGTTCCGGTAATTATAGTAACAAAGAATGTATGAAGACGGTGCAGATCGAATGCAGTATATTGTATTATCATCGAATTGTATAACTTACAGATAACATTTCTTTGAAATTGGAAACTGCATCAAAAGTTCTAGAAGTGATTCGAACGCCTCGAAATAACGATCTTACTTTACGTATAGTGCCCGGCACGTAAGTTGGCTACGTTTTGGCGTAGTGGGGGTAAGTTCGCGCATATTTCGCGAACTGACCAACCACCATATAGAGCGAACCGAACGTGGATGCGACGCGATTGGTGAGTCGATCCTTGTGTCAACTGACCAACCAATCGCGCGCTCGGAACGGTCCTAAACGTTCCCCGCGCCCCGCTTCACTACCAAAGCTACCTAAAACACGGGCCAAGTGCGAGTCGGACTCGCGCACGAAGGGTTCCGTACCGTTATCGCAAAAAACGGCAAAATAATCACGTTAGTTGTATGGGAGCCCTACTTAAATATTTATTTTATTCGGTTTTTAACTGTCTAGCTATCACGGTTCGTGAGATACAGGCTGGTGACAGACATACAAGACATACAGACAGACAGACAAACGGACGGACCGCGGAGTTTTAGTAATAGGCTCCCGTTTTTACCCTTTGTGTACGGAACCCTAAAAACGACTTCTGCACATCTAACGACTCTTGCCAACTTACGTGCCTGGGATTATAATTACAACCAAAAATGAATTGGTTCTATTACCAGATTGAATTTAAAAAAAATAGATAAACATTTGGTGCAGTGGAATTTTTGGGGAATGTTTAATATTAGATCTATGAACTTTCAGTCCAAGTCAGTGACGATGATTATCATGTAAGTCGAACCAAAGATTCTTGAATACAATTATTGTGATTGATATCAGTTTAGTCTAATAGAATTCGAATCGTAGTTGTTCAGGCTCAATAATAGAATTATTAGAATCCGTTGACTTACATTGAGATATTAAAGTTTATTCATTATATAAAGAAATGTAACACAAAAATATCTAGCTATATATTTTTGTCTAATAAGATTAAAATGGAGGAGTAAGATTATTCATTAAAATAAGGAGTCTTTAGAATATTAATAAACAATTAATATTTTCCCCTAATTTTTAACATCGCCGTATTGTGTTTCTTCAATAAAGTCTGTAGGCAGTTCGCAATGAAAGATAATAGAACATTAAAATAGTCTGACTTTCAGGGTTGTAAGTAATAAATAGCACGTGTATAAATATTTAATAAAAATAACGGAACATACTGCAGTAGCTTCATCATTCATTTTGTTGAGTCTTTATGTTGGAGTAAAGTAGAAAGCATTCGACAATTTACCCGTAATTAGTTACTTCAATGATTTAATGAACTATATTATTTTGGTAGCTAACGTTACAGACTAAAGAATTTCTATTATTTTAATTTTAAAAATGTCTTATCTAACCTCTCCATTGTGAATTATGTTATTGTCCGCCTTGAACAACAGGCTGTTAAGGAGCTTAGGATTGAGCATTTAGGCACCTCGAATAAGCGTATAAAACAAGTCTGACCAATCCAACCTATCCTGCAACCATTGCCGATTATATCTTATGGATAAAAGAGAGGAGAATCACAAGTATCAAGTGATATTTAAATGCCAACTATAAGCAATAAACTGGTATGAAATGATATCTGTTGAATTCACTAATTTTTTATAATAGATAGGAACGCGTAGTGTAGTTTTTTCAAGTATTGTTCACTCTGTCTCTTTCTCTGTCCACTGATGTGTTGATATCTGCGACTCAATATAATGTTAAAAAATATCGATTTATTTTTCAGAAAACAATAATATTTCTTAAAGTTATGTCATACGCATATAAGTGCAAGTATCGCTTCAGTGAGCAGAACAAATAACCGGTTTACTTACATTCCATTCATTTTATTTCAATTTTACATTTTAATCTTATACCAATGTATCGAACAAAGCAAAGAATTGTAAAGTTAGGAATTCACTAATGCAGGAAGCAGTGCAGTATTACAATCATTTCCGAACCAAATATCTTTGTTTAGATATTATTGAGATAAACAAGTTAATGGAAGTGTGGAATTTTGTTTTATTTAACACCTTCGAAGCTTTACAACAGCAAGTAATGTTTAATTAGGAACATGACGATTATTATAGAGAGGAGTGAGTTTGATGCGATGATGTGAGATGATGAGTCTTCTTCCTCAGGGTCTGGTAACCAGGGTCCGCACTGCCTATAACCGGCCTCCTGCGAAAAATATAAAGAAATGTTAATCGGAAATAGTTATAAATCTGGATCATTACACAGACACTGCAGAACAAAAGAGTGATATGAAATTTGACCTCAAAACAATACCAGCTTTGCACTAAAGTATCGATAAATCGTTCGATGAGTCAATTTGTTTGTAATATTAAATGGTGTGTAACAATGCATGATAGGCTGATTTACTGTTCGATGTGGTGAAGTATTATGCAGATTTTGGAATAAATGAGAAAAGCTCTAGTTCATTCAAGTCCTTGTTTCCTCTTGGATCTTATTTTCGCTTACATTTCTGGGTACATTTCATATAGAAAAAATATTGAATTCTTAGCGTAAATTAACAAATTTTAAATATTTAGCGTAATATCTTCAATTTGTGGTTATGATCCTACTTCTGCCTAGCAATTTCTTATCTACCCGACTGCAAGGAAAGGGTTATGTTTTTCGCGCGTATCTCATATGTGCGTATCTATGTAATATTTTTTATTACCTCATATCTTTCAATCCACTAGAAGGATATATAAAAAAAAAAAGAGTTAATTACAAAAACCAAAAAACCCGACTGCTTAAAAAGCGAACTAAAAAGACTTTACGTCTTTTTAGTTCGGTTTTTAAGCAGTCGGGTTTTTTGGTTTTTGTAATTAACTGTTTATATTTATAACTTTTTAGTTATCCTTTTTTTTTAGAATTGGGGTACATTTAAACATATAAGTGTTTTATATTTTAGGAATCACCTCTTAAAATCCTTTATTTTGATACCCCCACGATCGGTTTGGAAGAAAAAAAATATTTGCTGCCTCACAGTATGGCACCCAAAATCCGCCATATTTTTATTTTAATGTAGCCAGTGACACTCGCAGGGTTAAGACAAATCGATTGACGTAAGAATAAGCAAAATCGACCAACGCATTTGGTCTCTAGAACGCCACATAGGAACAAACATACATACATACATAGACTGATAAACACATTACCCTCCTTCGGCAGTGGGTTAATTAAGACCTCGTTAGTTATCTAAGAACACTTGGGTGGTCAAGACCCAAGTGACGTTAAAAATAAACTTGGCGGATTTTGGACGCATTATTGGGGAGCCCAAATGTATTTTCTTACAAATCCATCATTCCATCGAGTAGTTTATCAAAATGAAGGATTTTTAGTGGTGATTACAAAAAATTATACCACTTGAAAGTAGTTTAATAGTAGATTATTTAAAAAGGGAGCAAAAAAATTATAAAATCAATAAAACTACTGTATAAGAAGCGAACTAAAAAGATTTATACAAGAAAAAAAACATGCTGTGCAGTCGGAGGATACATTATGGTTTTGGTCAGCCAGCTCGTGAATACCTGTTACGTTTCTCCGACTGGACAGAATGATTTTCTTCCGGGTTACATCGTTTTAGTTCGCTTCTTAAGCAATCGGGTTTTTTAATTTTTTTAGCTTGTAGTCTAGACTGAATTCCAGTGTTTTACATGTAAACACATATTTTGTTTACATATTTGAACACTAAGTACAGCTACATACCTGTGCATAGTAGTGCGGGTAGCACTTGACGTGCGGCGGGCGCGTGGGCAGCGGCACGCGGTTGCGCCAACACGCCAGCTTACTGGCTGAGCTTTGGCGGACGCCCTTCACGTCCGGCTCTACTTCAAGATACTGTAAAATATATTTATTTATTTATTAAATTTCATGCAACATAATAAAGTACATATCGTCAAAAAAAATCGCAGAGTTTGACGTAGTTCTGGATTTTTGGTATATTGTATGGGCCAGATAAGATAGTGTTAATCCAAATTTGCAACTTCGTAAAAGTGTATTCGCTGCGCAATATCCGACAAACTGCGAAATTTTGGGATTTTTTCACTTTTTGCTCCCGTTCTTTTTTTAAAAGTAATTAAATTTGCAACAATTTAAGCCTAACCGCCAGGGGCGGCCTTAACCACTGCGAGGTTCCGGGCGGGCGGCAGTTATTTGCGAGGCCCTTGTCCTTTTTACAATGTATGAGATATACGAGAAATGGAAAAGCTGGCACTTATTGTTTTTAATATTAATACTTTATTATGAAATCCTTAACCAACCAACTTTATTAGAAGCTTTTAATTAACTTGCAATGTACGTATGTAAGTGTGTTCGGGTCAAATCTTGCAACTGAATTTTAAAGCAGTTATCCTCCACCGATTAAGATGAAATTTTGCATACACGTTTAGTTTGGACGACAATGCATGGTTAGATAAGTGACATCATTCTAAATCCAATATGGCGGACGGCCCAAGATGGTGTACTAGTTATTTTTTGTGCACTGCTATGATATGGGTATCAAGTTTGCTGCGAAGAATGCGAAAAAAGGTTGTATTAAAAAAAAAATATAAGAAGAATAAATTATTTTATTGATACGCCTGTTTGCTAAGGATAAAATTGTAAGCTTTTTGGGTTGTAGCGCGAGGCCCCTGCGAAAGCGAGGCCCCGGGCGATTGCCCTGTTCGCCACCCCCTAAATTCAAATTCAAATTCTCCTGCTCCTTTGAAATTTTGCAATTTTTCCATGCGTTCCGCACCTACCACCAATAGCAAAAAAAAAAACAGGACTCCAATAATGGGGTTGAGAAATTAGGTCCTGCGGCCTCATCCCACTAGCTGTTTTTCAATAATTTCTGCATTCTAGAAATATGTCACAAAACAGTATAGTTATTATGGTGCATTCTAGATTAGGTACTTCACAGAATTTCGTTAATTATACTAGGTATAATTAACGAAATTCTTGTTAAAACGAAAAACTTGTTTTATCTCTTTTCAGTTAAGTAATTATGTTTTTCAGGCGGGCAATTTGTTTAATGTCTGTTTCTACTGAGCTACTCTTAAGCTCTCAAATGAAATCCCTGATGGAAACATTCAATAACACTGCCCGTCCAGGGCAACAAAACCCGGGACCCCAGTTGACCCTACGCTCAGCAATCACAGTTGCGACCGCTAAAACTATGAAAATGGTGATATTGGAGCTCGTCATAATATATCATAAACACAATAACAGTGACTTGCTCGATTTTTGCAAGAATATGTAATATTATTCCAAGAATAATCAATTTCCTATTCTAATCAACAATAGGATTTTAATCTAAATAATGATTAGGTACTACTTAGGATTAAGACGCAATCAAAATTTAAACGTTTGATAGGCTTTATCATTAGAGTGCCTATGAAACATGAATTAGTGTTATGAAGCATGTTTTTACAATGACGACGGCCAATTATTTGTTTTCCTTTTCCGCGATACTTTATACATAAGTTCCAATTTAGAAGGCCACTTTTCCGGTATTAAGTACCAAATAAGCAAGGCCTGAGGACACGGTCTTTGCGTCCGTCTTTAGAATGTCATGGAAGAACCAAAATCAATTTGCGCTGAATCTTTTCACCGATTGGTAATGGTGTGTGTACCTTGTATCTTTTTCACACCACCTGCTCGGCAAGTTGATTTATGGAGGATGGGAAAAAGTATGAATTTCCAATGCGGTACAGTCAAAAGCATATGAAGCTTTAAACTGGTAGTACGAATCTTACCCCTACGGCGATTGTTATAAGAACGGTATAAAGTCCAATGGGTAATGTTCCACGAGCTCAATCATCGGGGTTTTGGGTAAACTTCTCGAATACTTAATTATGTAAATCTTATACGTTTTCTGTGGCGCTTTCCCCCATAGTACTTCTTAACCAGGTTTTTAGTCTCCTGAGGCTGCTTAACGATTGAATTTGGTAGACCGAACAAAATATTCAACGCTTTTAGTACTCTTTAAGTCATCAACAAATGACTAGATTTGTTGGGGCAACTGCCCCTACCAGCCCCCCCCCTAGGCGGCGCCCTTGGCCCAATCTTTTTATTGTCTTACAGAAGGTGTGAAAAGTAAAGTATGCTCCTCTGGGATAAAGCCTTGCTTCGTCTTGGGCAGTTTGAACCCTTCGCTTCACTCAGGACTCTACATAACTCTCGAGCGAATGTCTTTCCTCGTTACGCTCAGGGTTCAATATGCCGCCCGTGACGTAAGACACTGCTTTATCCCCTTGGTGCATAATCTACTATTATGAGCGGCTCACGACCTACAGGAAAGTGTTTTCATCAAAGAAAATGTCTGTCGCCGATTCTATACTCCATTTACTATAGCATTAGACAGAAGTTAAAAAAGGCTCTTTTAGGTGCACACTTTGTAATAAAAATACAACAAACACTATTACATTCAAGATTGATGTGGAGTTAAATATAATCAATTTAAACAACAGCTGTCACACTTAATTGCATCTATTTAACCTATCTACATTCTGAAATTATAAGGCCTTCATTTAATATTATTTAGTTTTTACATAAAATAATGTCGTGTCAATGTTTAAAATCTAAAAGAAGCAGGGGCGGACAGTACCAGAAACGTTTTTCATGTCACTATAACTCAACCAAATCTAAAATGTTATCTGTTCCGTTCATAAGTTGTGGCTGCACATGCTTTTTTATTTTGTCGGTTTATGATGTCATCTATCCGTCAAATTGCGTAAATAATCTGCAATTGTCAATTGTCATACTGTCATTCGCTTGTGGATACTTGTGAATGCTACGCCTTTTCTCGCTGATTTTTCGTGATTTAGTTGTTATTTGTTACTGTTTTTCTGTTGTTATTGTTTTCTTATCGTTATTAGTGTTAGTTTTGTGTTGCTCGTACAAAGCGGTACGTTTTGTTGAAATATTGACCGGGACCATCCCGGTGCAGGCCCGAGTGGCTTGCAAGCGCAACACGTACGCTCTGTAACTGTTTTATAACGCTGATCAGTGTCAACAGCGAAAAATACGTGGCCCCAACGTTGATCCAGACGTTAAAATATTGTCTCTCAAGAAAAAGAGAACAAAGCAAACACCGCTTCGTGCTGCAGAAAAATAACCAGTCATAAATATTTATAAAGATGTTAAGGGGTCCAGGCCCGAAGGTACTCCTGCTTATAGGACGCAGTTAATTAACAAAACTGCAGAAATTGCAGGTAAGGGTCATAAAATTATTATTATAAATAAATGTATTTGAAAGTAACATGCTTTGTGAGTTAATAACCTACATTATTAATCTTATTTTATAGGCATATCTCGTGCAACAGTCTATAATGTACTGAACAAGTACAATACAGAAGGTCGCCTGCATCAACCCCCTCCTCGCCAACGGAAATACTCAAAATCTCACGATTATGATATAACGTTAAGTGGAATACGAAGAAAAATTCGGTAGTAGCTCGCCAGCCGTCGCTCCGTGCGGACGTCTCGCTGCTCGTCGCCCCACCGCGCTCTCCGGCGCCCCCACTCTCCGTCTCGTCGCGCCCCTCTGCGTGACGTCACTGCGGTCGTCGCGTCTTCGCACGCCGCTCCAAAGGTGTCGCTACTAGTAACTTTGGTTACTAGTAGTGGCAGCTCAAATCCACATCTTGTGTGGTCCCTGGCGGGAAACCTAGCGGTGCTAACAAGCCAGTGAGGGTGTGCCCCAAGCACCCGCCAAGTCCCATAAGGACACGGCAGTCATTGGAGTCGGGAGCGGGATCAGTTGGCCTTGGTAGATAGCCTAGTCAACCCCCGCTTCGTCCCACAGCTTACACCTGGCACGGTCGGGTGTTTTTTATCCCGACGTACCAGACTTTTGGTACACAGTGGTGGGTGGCCCACCTTCGGTGGGTTTACCGGTACCTTAGGGCCCTGCCACCCAATAAGATTGGTGGCAGGTAAACAAGCTTAGGGCTCACTAGATACTCACCTCCCAGTCTAACCCGACTGGGAGTGTAGGATTGCACACATCCCCGGGCCTGTCCACCCGGGGAATATCTCACTCCCTTTTCCTTCACTTGTACTGGCTCTATCAATAGCGACAGGATGCATCCTGTCGAAGCGTTAATAGAGCTCGTCAAGGACGCGTTGTCGGACGATCCCAGTCCGGTCAGCGTGAATAAGCAAAGGCTTAATTTCATCCTCCATAAGCTTGCTACATGCCCCCCCCCTCCTCCCATACCCGCCCCGGAGCCCATTTCCACCGGCACCGCGGCGCCCGCCCCCGTTTCGGCGCTTGCGCCCACTAAACCCCCAACTCTCATATTTCCGATTAATTTCTCGGAAAATCCTGCCTCCCCGAACGTTGACAGTCCACTCGTTGACGAACCCATGTCCGGTGATGATCATAAGGATGATTCCGATGATTATGTCACTACCGATGACGCCTCCGCCGATTCCTCCTCAGAAAGCTGTCAAGCTACCTCTGAGGGGAAGAGGAAGAAGGGCAAGTCCCACCCCAAAGCCACCAAGCCCAAAAAGGTCGCTTCGACCAACCCTCCAACTCTGCCGTCCACCTCCTCCTCCGACGTGCAGCCCACCCCTGTCACCGCTTCCCAGCGGTCTAGGCGCTCAGATCGCTCCCCAGCCCCCAGGAGTCGCTCCCGTAGTCCCCTAACTCAGGCCGACGCTTCCCCAATGTCGAGCCGCGACCCCAGTCCTGCTGCTATTCCCAAGAAGCAGAAATGCCCTCCTATCTTCCTCCACGATAAGGCCAAGTGGACAGAAGTTTCTAAAATTTGCGATGAACGCAAAATCAAATTTCTTAGTGCCACCGCTTGCCAGGTGGGCATTAAAATCCTACTCCCGACCCCTACTGATTTCAGGAACCTTACCAGGCTCCTAAAAACCTTGAGGATAGAGTTCCATACGTATTCTCTCCCATCGGAAGCGCCCACCCGTGTGGTTATCCGGCGCATTCCGAAGGAAATCCCAGTCGATGAGATTTATGCGGATCTTGCCGCACAAAAAGTCCCTGTCATTGCCGTCCACCGCATGCGTAAAGCAAGAGGTGGACAGGAATACGATATGGTAATGGTCGAGTGCGACCCTACCGAGTCCTATGCCCCTATTTTCAAAATCAAGACTCTCTGCTCCCTTTCAGGGTTCTCTATCGAGAAACCTTACCGTCCCTTTGTCGTTGGTCAGTGTCACAACTGCCAACAATATGGCCATAGCCAAAAACACTGCTTTGTCCGCGCCAGGTGCGTTAAGTGCCGAGGGGATCACGGCACAAAAGAGTGCACCCGTCCCAAAAACCCTGCCGAATGCACGGAGCCTCCCACCTGCGTGCTATGTGACCAAGTCGGTCACACGGCAAACTACAAGGGTTGTCCTAAAGCCCCCAAAGTTGCGCCTAGATTGGCCAAAATCCATGCTCCCTCGACTAAACCCCCTCCCCGGCTAGCCACTCAGAGGGCTTCGCCATGGGGCAAGCTCAACCACCAAAATGTGGCTCCCCAGACCGTCCAACAGCTTCCAGGCCTGATGGATCATCCCATTCCGGCCCCTCAGGCACCCATAGCCCCCATGCCCGCTCAAAGCCGACAGGAGGCTCCCACCTCTGCCGCTGCTAAGAGCCCGTCTCTATCCACGCCCAAACCCAGACGCTGCGTATCTGATACCATCATCAGTGCGTACAAAATCTGGATGACGGACGAGGCCAGATCGCTGGCTGCCGAGATCAATAGGATCGAGGCAGCCGGGGATATGACCCAAGCCCAATCCAATGACCTCTTCAAACGGTACCCTAACATAACCGAGGAGCTAGACAGCCTCGTTTATAGAAACGGTCAATGGGTGCGCATTTAAGTCGCACCTACACCGTTTCTAACCAAGTTTCGCCAATTGAGGCTCACCTCTGACCCCTCACGATCTCTACTCTGCTCCTTAAGAGCCTAGGTATGGAGTAGAATATACAAACGTAGAAATACAAACCGATTCGTCAGTCCTCGCCGCCGAGGCTCGTCGCGTATCCCTTCAATTAAAATCTTGCCAGCCCGCGAAGCTGAGCATTAGTTAATTTATTAGATATGAAATGGAGTTTCTTGTCCGTTCTTCTCCACGTAGGCTTATTCCGAACGGATGGTAGAATCACTTGTCAAGATCCAGCTTTTGCTTATCCCCCCAGCGACGGCCCTGAGCCGAGGTCCGACCCCAACTGGGGTAGCCCTCAGCGTTGTCGCTTAGGTTTAGTAATTTTTTGCCTAGCTGGAGGCTATATAGCTTAGTCTCCGTAGGAAAATCCGGTTAAGCAGCTACCAGTCATTCTGACTGAGCTGTGAGACGCCCCGCAGAAAAAAAAAAAAAAAAAAAATAAAAAAAAAAAAAACGAAGAAAAATTCATTCTTTTTTCTTTGATAATGAGTTACGAACGTTGGACAAGATTCAGGAAGCCGTTAATAGCGATGAATCTCTACCTGATTTTAAAAGAAGCACTTTATACAAATTAATGAAGAACAAATTGGAAGACGGCTTATCATTGGCCATATTGGTAAAACTTGATTTAAATGTATTTCTTTTGAAATTATCTTTATTATTTAAATCAAGGATTGATCAACAAGTGATCACTTTATTAATGATTTGGTAATGTGACATTAATAGTCAAACTTTATTTAAATGTATTGCTTTTGAAATTATCTTTATTATTTAAATCAAGGATTGATCAACAAGTGATCACTTTATTAATGATTTGGTAATGTGACATTAATAGTCAAACTTTATTTAAATGTATTGCTTTTGAAATTATCTTTATTATTTAAATCAAGGATTGATCAACAACCTCCCCTCGGAGAAAGATGTTTATGGTTGTAGATTAACCTGTTCATTGACAGTAATGATGCAGGTAATTTCAGTTGCTACTTAAAGATTAAAATCTATTTCCAGTGATCAAGTAATCTACCCCACCGGTACACAATTATTGATTTGCTTTTATTTCATTTCACAGAATCAACGGGTGGGTTTTTGATGGATGGTGAATTAATATTAGAAGCCAAAAAGGGTAATGGAGACTATGAGAGAGACCATTCTGAAATGGATGCACACAATTTTGAAAAGTAGTTTTAATTAATATTATCAGAAGTCAAGAGTGGTGCAGTTATTGTTATGGGTAATGCGCCATATCATTCGAGGAAATTGGAGAAGCTGCCAACTACAGCCACACGAAAGGAAGATATTCAGGAGTGGCTAAAAAGCAAATATATTCCTTTTGAGGAAAAAGATCTTAGGGCCACTATATTATTATAGTTAAAATTATGACTTTTGTTACCACCCATGTCAATTAATTATTATAATTTGTGATGACTGATGGTAGCAGTGACTAAACTGTTAAGTGGTGTTTTGTATCGTATTTATTTGGTATATTGAAAACATAATACGGACATATTGTGATAAAGTTGTTATTAATAAACTGATTGTTACTATTTTTTTTTATTTCATGTACCTATCCAAGCATCGTGAAGAGTAGATAGATAGAATACGCTTTATTGTATGCCATACATTGTTACTTACAAAAAAATCACATACATTATTTATTAATGTTTGAACTTGACTTGAAAATAAAAGGTTTAGTACTCCTGCTTCTGCGAGCCTCTTTTGTCTAATGCTATAATAAATGGAGTATAGGTGGATTTGGTTGTCACTTTGTGCCGTCTATGATTTTGAGATCCAGGGTAACCGTGAGCCAAGGATTTTTCTCACCGCGATGGCGTTACTGAACTTACCTGCTCATTGATCAGAGGATTATTGACAGGCTTGCCCTTGATCTTGCAGGGGTTGTACACGGCCACGAGCAGTAGGTTGGTCTTCGGTACGCGGGCCGCCACTAGAGGCCATGTGCACGGCTTTGGAGGTCTGTTCAGAGCTTCTTGAGCTTTGGGCGTGTCCTGAAAGACAAACATATGATAACCTAGGGGCTGATATACAGCAGTCCTTATACACAACGCAGCTAACCCCTCATAACACATCACATACATAAATCTAACTAGATGACGCGAATGTATGCACTTCGTGTGTCAAAAAAAGATATACTTAAAAGTGAGAGCAATGCTCTTCCTTTGAGCAGTTTCATTTAGCGGTATCGGTACTACCTAGATATCAACCGAAATCTAGAAAAATGGCTAATTGTACCTTATACAGCTGTAAAAACTGTACTAAAAATTTGCCCACGACGTTGAAAACATTTCCTTTCATCGGTAAGTAAAGTTCATAACTTGTGTGTGAAAAAGTGGCATGCTTGGTTTTCATACAGATGGAGGAACTTGCGTTATGTAGTTAGTTGATTTATGTCTCTGGTACACATCCTATGTATGGAGGAGCTCGTCTCTAAATAATACCAGCCGCACTGGTCGATCATCAAGGTTAAGCAACGCTTGACGAGGTCGGTCCGTGGATGGGTGACCATTTCAACATAACGAGTTTCCTCCGTGCCTCGGAAAGCACGTTAAGCCGTTGGTGCCGGCTGTCATTTAAAGATCTTTGACAGTCGTTACGGGTAGTCAGAAGCTTGAGATTTGACACCAGTCTTGCCACGGGGTGCCGTGTTACTCAGTTACTGGGTTGTGGAGGTCAGATAGGCAGTCCCTCCATGTAAAACACTGGTACTCAGCTGAATCCGGTAAGACTGGAAGCCGACCCCAATATAGTTGGGAAAAGGCTAGGCAGATTGATTGGTACACATCCTATGTAGCAGTAGACGATGGACTTGAGGATCCGTATTACGAAAATGTGAATCGTTTACGGTCGGCTTAGTGCTCTAGCTTTTAGCGAATAAATTGTGAGTCGATAAAATGAGTCAACAAAACAACACATCAACGGCTGATGTAATCGATGAATCGATTGTAAATCTTACAAATATTTAGATAAGATATTAAAAATTTCCTTTTTCATTTTTTTTATATTGTTATAATTTTTACATAGGTAAATTACGTAAGCAGCAGCAGTGCTCGCCAAACTTCTTGGGCGCCCTGAAGTTGGTTTTCCGATGCGCAAGGCACGGGACGGTGCTGTTTCTGTATGATATTTACTACTGCGCAGCCATTGTAGCCAACTTCAGGGCGGCCAAGAAGTTTGGTGAGAACTACACTAACCAGCAATGAAAAAGTTCCAGTGACATAGCACCAAATTAGTCCTAAACGGGAAAGGCTAGCTTAATGACGCCGTCTGCAATATTGAAGTACATTTATCAGAATATTACCAACTAAAAACGTAAATATTGTGTTCAAATTTTAAATTAAATGTGAAAAAATAAAATTAAGGTGTTTGTCGGCATTTTGTGGGTGGAACTTTTTCATTGCTCGGCAGTTTATAACTGGCGCCCATTTTCTTACAAAACGGAATCTACATTTAGTTTTATTGTTTTGATTTGAAAGCATTTTAAGTAGATAAGTTATGGGGTCAAGAAAACCCAAAAATTTGATCAACGATGTCGATAGCAAATATACCTACTTGTAATTTGAATACTTAGTACTCTCTTATCAAATCAATTACATTAATCTTAACATAATTTTTACATATGCCTAACAAGTATTTAAATGTTAGTAGATAGCATCGGGACATGAATAATAGATTAATTAAAGTCTGGGACGTACTTCCTTCTTATTATACTCAAAATATACAAGTTTAGTCAATTTTGATTACACTTTTTATCAGCGTAGGTTGCTCTCATTATGAATGACGACTCTGAAAGACGTATCTATTTTTTTTTGGACGGTACATGTCCAAACAAGTTAGGTACGTCTTTGAAAGGCGTATACGAGTATGTAGAGTGCACGTATATAATATACCTCCCTGTAACTGTCTCACTGCAGGGCAAAGGCCTCTTCTCATACAGAGAAGGCACGAGCTTTGATCAACACGCTTTATCAAGACTAGTATTTGAGTGAATATCTAAATACAAATTGCATTATAATGTGTATAAAAAGTCAAAGTATGTTTCATACATATCGATCGTGTCACTATTGCACTTTCGTATAAAACAGCTAATTCTTTTTTTTAGGGTAAAAACGGGACCCTATTACTAAGACTCTACTGTCCGTCTGTTCTGTCACCAGGCATATCTCATGAACCGTGATAGCTAGACAGTTTAAATTTTAACAGATGATGTATTTCTGTTGCCAACACAGAATAAAATAAATATTTAAGTGGGTCTCCCGTATAACAAACGTGATTTTTTTCGCCGTTTTTTGCTATAATGGTACGGAACCCTTCGTGCGCGAGTCCGACTCGCACTTGGCAGGTTTATTTTTTCATATTTTAGAGTTGGTTATGCGGTTGAATAGTTCAAGTGGGCGTGGATGGCCAAATCCGAAACTATGAGGAATAGCGATTAACACACAAAAGAATGTCCACACTAGATGGACAGATGACCTGCAGCAGCCGTATTGCGTAAGTGCGCAAAGAAGTTAAACTCTATCCAACTGACCAAATCGACCAATCACATGCGAGATGAATGATGCGATGTGGATTTCCGTTTTGTGTGATTGGCCGATTTGGTCGGTTGGATAGAGCACTTACGCAATACGGCTGCGTTATGGCTGGATGCGAGAAGTACGGCATCAGTCAATATGGCGATGCTTCGGGAAGCCCTAAATTAATGTATTAAAAATGTAGCATTTCCTTATGTTTGCCGTATACCACATCATCGCTTACCATCAGGTAAGCTTACAGTGGTCAAGCGCGAGCCTATAATAGACAAAAAAAAAAGCATTACCTAGCCTAGAATTTATTTCTTATTAGCGGTGGCACTGCCGAATGGTGTAAATGATACAACGAATATTTTTTTTAAATCACAGTCAATCGATTCCTGGCTAGAAATATGCATTTTTTTTAAATCCAATGATGCAATAAAGTAGTCTTAGCAGTCTTCATCAAAATCCGTTCCGTGACTTCTTTTAGTTTTTTTCGCTTTTCCTCATAATTTCGGATTTGTACTCAACCAGTACAGATAAACATGTTCATTTTCTCGGCTATGGGTTTTGGTTTATTTTAGCGGCCGTGCCTACTGTATAATATGCATGTAAAACATACCTGTAACACATAGAGCACTCTAGATCGGTCGCAGGCTGCGAACCTCGTTCTGTTCACAAGTACGCGGTCGTCGTACAACGTCTCGTACTTCTCTCGTTCGTAGTCGCGCCAAAGACGCTTCTTGCGCTTCTGTTTCTCTTGTTCTGTGTCACCGGACACTAGTGTTAAACAACCTGGAAAAACATTCATCATCATCAGGTTTTTAAGAGGAAATGCGGACTGAAAGTTCCGATTGAATTGCCTTAGTAAAAAGTCATAATTCGAGGTTTGGCTCTCGCCTAATTCCCCTCTGCCACTATTGGACAAATTTAAAAGATATTCCATAAATTGAATAAAAAAGATATATGTTGTGTTTCTATGTTTTCCTATTATCATTTATAGTTGTCAAATTTGTACACTAGGCCTCTGTTGACAGCGCAATTTTGAGCATTTTTTGAGGGTTCCAGTGCTTCTTAAGGTAATGTATCATCAAAAACCGGCCAAGTGCGAGTCGGACTCGCACACGAAATGTTCCGTACCATTATCGCAAAAAACGGCAAAAAAATCACGTTTGGTTAGTCTGTTTTTATTGTATTTGTTGTTATAGCGGCAACAGAAATACATCATCTGTGAAAATTTCAACTGCCAAGCTATCACGGTTCATGTGTTACAGCCTGGTGACAGACGGACAGACAAACAGACAGACAGACATACGGATCGCGGAGTCTTAGTAATAGCATATATCTTTCATTTTCAGTTGAAACAAAAAAGAACCATAAAAAGACAGCAAACAACGCATCAACAACAACATAATATTATATTTGATATAAAATGCTTTTCAATCATTAAACAGAAGGGTGAAGGTTGTTTTTACTCGGATCCTCTACCAACAGCTCATTTGTTTTTTGCTCAAAATATTCCGAACTTCGGCAGCACTAATGTAGTACAGCTATTAAAGATCATAGGGTTATTTTTTATTGACATTTCACTCAATGAATCTCTGTTGAAGATAGCTAAAAATATTAAGATCATTTTCCACAAGAAACCAAATGTCCTAAACTTACCAGAGCTAAGAATAGTGATGAGAGTGACCATCTCCTGTGTAACTCGAAGTATGAGGCTTACTGATCGCCATATTGAAAGTATTATAGACGGCACTGCCTGCAACATAATTATCTAATTTACACTAACGAGCAATGAAAAACTTCCAGTGACATAGCACCAAATTACTCCTAAACGGGAAAGGCTAGCTTAATGACGCCGTCTGCAATATTGAAGTACATTTAACAGCGCATCAGAATATTACCAACTAAAAACGTAAATATTGTGTTCAAATTTTAAATTAAATATGAAAAAATTAAATTAAGGTGTTTGTCGGCATTTTGTGGGTGGAACTTTTTCATTGCTCGGCAGTTTATTAATGTTTTTCAGCCTACAAGCTACCAAGCATGATATTGAATACTTAAACATACCTCAGCTGTAAATTAAGAAACAAAACTTCTTCAAATTACATCCGAGTCCTGTTTCTGTTTCTGTAAAGGTCGTATCTACCAAATTAAGGACCAAGCAAATAAGTTAACAATAACTTATCTGAATGTGTAAAAATCTCCCTTTTGTTTGCGTAACCTCTGCCCAACTGTGGGAAAAAGTAGTCCCACTGGTGGGCAAGGACTTACCATATATTGTTTCAGTTTTGTTAATCATTTGCCCTGCCAGGAAAGATTAAAATAACGAAGATTTTCTTTTCTTTTTTAGCGATCGGCTCGCGTTTGACCACATTCTCGCCTGATGGTAAGCGATGATGTGGCGTACGGTGAAGCACGCTTGCCAAGAAGTATTCACTCTTGACTTAAAGACCCCAAAAGTAAGAAAACCAACTCACAGTAACAGCCGAATTTAGCGGCTCCTTCTCTGGAGGAAAGCACACTCCTTGATAGTCATGTATCCAGTTCATCTCGAACACGCTGGCATTGAGCAGCGCCTTCATGGCCGTGGGGAACACGGACGCGAAGTGTTCTGTCAGGGGTTCGTCTGGTTCCCCAGTGAGGTTGCGACCTTCCCGAGCGACTATCCAGCCGTACTCATCTATTAACACGCACGACCAGATAGTGCCGTCGCAACGGGGATCGCACTCTTCACCTTCGGGACACTGGAATTGGGAAAAAAGTTGTCTTTAGTAGAATGGTGTGATGTTTTCAGTTGGCGCTAGAACCAATTTTCTTTTCCCTATGATCGACCAGTGTCTGTGAAATTTCGGTTCTGAAGTAGCAGTATAGTACTTCTTGTAGTGGAGCTTACGCACTAAAGTCACCGCCAGATAACAAAAAAATAAAAGTCGTTAACACCTGTCTAAGGCAGTGTCGCTAACGATAAAAACAACCGTATCGCGGTAAGGGCCTTTCACTTGGCTCGCAGTAATGAATTAATATCTCATAAACGCGTAGACAGATTTACATGATTTAAACGGATAAAATGGTTCTATGCCTATACCTTTCATTTGAGACCAAAATTATCAAAATATCATGTTGTTTCATGTTTTTAATCAAATGTTGGCTTTAATTTTTTTGTTATCTGGCGGAGACTTTACATCCAAACTCTATCCGTCATAATTCAGAACATTTTGAATCGGAACTCAAATCAAGGATATGTACGTGTAGTGCGTAACCGCCCTTAAAGGCTTATTACACTACACGATATTCAAGGCCCTAACCCCAAATTTAGGGTGGTGTAGTAACTATTAGAGAGCTAGCGTTCCCAAAATATCGACCTTATTGACTCGGAATGGTGGAGTGAACCGGTATTCAGGGCCCTGAATACCGTGTAGTGTAATCCCTTTAGACTTCTGAGGCTCTAGTGTCATTCGATGTCAGCGATGGTGATGGTCGAAATGCCAAAATGTAAGGGATTGGTCACGTGACATTTCGATAGCGCTTAACGATCCCATATTTTTTTTTGTAATATTCCAATCGCTATCGCGATAGTTTCGCTGATAGAACGTTACTTGTCAAGAGCCTCTGAGATTCCAAAGTGCCAGATTTTGTCAAAAGCTATTATAAAATGTACAAAATTAATAAATTGTAAATGTGATACAATTCGACTCGTAGCATCTTCTACGACTTTCGTAGATTCTTCTACGAAATACACTGCGTAGCACTCTTCATAGCGTCATCCTAGCAGCGTCGTAGCAGAGACATGATAAGCGTAGCAATGGCTACGAACATACAATTGTTGATTTTGAAAAGAATGGTTAAAATTTTTTTGGGCTTCAGGCTTTCAGGGAAAATTTAATGTTACTTGTTTTATCTACACTCACAACGTAATGTTCCAAATATGAATTAAAAAAAAAATATAAACACGTATATTATATTCGTGGAGAGGTAAAATGAAAAAAAAGACCATTACAGCACAACATTTTCCTTCGATTTTCAAACAACTGCATCATTTTTAATTTTTATAGCACACTTTTACTTTTTAAATTACTTGCGCGCTCATTGACTTAATGTAGAAAAGAAGTGTCATTGTCTATGGATGCGCGCGCTCATTATATTATACATTCGGCTTCGCCTCATGTGATAAACCTACGCTCGTGTTTTAATGACCCCTATTATATGACCATTGCCATTGTTGTGGCCATTGATATAAACTACTATTATGCATTCTTTTAAACGTAACTTTATTTATATCGTACAGGTGTGATTTCATTAGATTTCAATGATTAAATTGACTGCTAAGTAAATCATTATCATATCATACATTAATTTGGATGACTATTTCATTTTAATATTACCTATTTTTGAAATATTATACAAAAATAAGGGCACGGCAATTTACACGTATATCTGAATAAGTTTGAGCTAATAAAAAAAATATAGGGCAATTTTATTAGAACCACTACAACGTATAGTTCTCGCCAAACTTCTTTGCCGCCCTGAATTTGGCTACAATGGCTGCGCAGTAGTAAATCTCATACAAAAACAACACCGTTTCATGTCTTGCGCATCGGAAAGGCAACTTCAGGGCGGCCAAGAAGTTTGGCGAGAACTATACGCATGTAAAGATTTGGTTGGTTAACGTAAGAGGTATAATAAGTGTGCTTACTGCTTTGTTGGATATGGACTCCAGCAGGTTGATGAGATGTCGCGGGAAGAAGTGATAGCCAGCCACGCCGATAATGCCATGCTCCGAGGAGCCGAGAGTCCTCGCCGCCGTCAGCCATTGCGATCGGATTGTGTACTGGAATATAGTATTTGGATAAATTATGTTGATTTGGTTCGCTATCGACAAATAAAGGGAAGATAATAGCGGTGTGAGGGCTGATCCAAACAATACTTATCTAAAGAAAAAAACATAAGAACGAAGGAGGCTTCAGCAGTCGGGTAAAAAAGTCTAGTAGTATTTGAATGCTTTGAAGGTTCCATCATTTGTATTACGCCTTAATGTGTATTTCTTATTTGTAAACAATTTTTGTACGGCTTGATGAATGAATAAATTACTTTACTTTAAATTACTTTAGGTTTGTACGACAAGTGTAAGTCTAGCTGTTGTATATTTAACCAAACGCTTTTTCATAATTCTTCTCTGCATACAATTATATGTCTATATAATAACAGAATTAGGTAAATGTTTTACTTAAAAGGAGGTCCCTATGTAAGATTAACAACAAACTAATCTTTGAGTGCCACCTCGCCCTGGAGAGTATATCGAAATCCAATCGAATTACGCTCCAGTGGATCAGGGGGCATAGTGGATCCCTAGGCAATGATGCCGCAGATGAACTTGCGAAAAGGGGCTCCGAGATGTTAGTGCTAGGCCCGTACCCACTTATCCCCTTGCCTTTTTCGCAATTTCGTGCATGGATTCGTCAAAGATCAACAGAACTACACAATAACAGATGGTCACGGGCAACAGACTGCAGACAGTCAAAAATGGCTTTGCCAAAATTACACCCGCGTCTCACTAAAAAACTCCTCAGCCTGAGTAGAAATACCCTCAAAATAATTATAGGGACAATAACGGGCCACACCCTTCTTAACAAACATTTATTCAACATAGGCGCCACGGACAGCCCACTTTGCAGGGGCTGTTTTAACGCCGAAGAATCAGCCGCCTACGTAATCCTGGAATGCGAGGCCGTGGCTTCTCAACGCAGGAAGCTTCTGTGCTTCTGGGCGGAGTTGGGCTGGCTATGTTAGCCAGCACCCCCACGCACTACGGACCAAATGGGAGTCTAAGTGCGGAAAAGGGAGTCCCTACTACTCTACTACTACTACCCTATGTAAGATTTACTGTAAAAGTGTACTAGTTTCTGCAATAAACCTTTTTTTTATTATTTTATAATTATGAAATGAAACGTAGGTAAGCACGTGATTTGTTTCATGATATTTCTCGCCTCCGAGAATTGTTTCACATTTCATCACTTTTCGTTAATTAAATGATTATCTACAAATCTGATATCTGATACACTTTTATTATCAACAATCAAACGTTGATTAAATCATTCAAAAAAAAGGTCGTATATCCGGGTTGCCAACAAAATTACTTGCTCTAAATAAGGAAAAATTTATTTATAATGATTTTGTGGAATCAATAGCAAAGTATATACTAGTAAATGCAATTGTTGTTGCATTAGTTTTTTTTTTTTACGTCTGTTACTGTTTTTTGTATAGGTAGCGACTCGATGAACTGCTACCCAATATATCTACTATGGTTGATTGATTCAACTGATTCTTACTAAAACAGTGGTGAAAGAGGTGATCTCGAAAGAGGTAGGTAATCTAACTTAGCAAAGCTGGAAGCTAAGCTTGGTGCTTGCTTTTTAACGTACTTAATAGTATTGACGTAAACGAACTCTTACTTCAATTAAAATATAAACAAGTGAAATTAAAAAATCTCCCGAAACGTTTTTGTGTCATGCTACGTAGTTTATCTAGTAGTAGACACGCTTCGATCGACAATCTATTGAACACGTAATTATGGTAAAAATGGTAAAACGTCATTAACTTTAGAACGGCTAAACCGATTTTCATCAAACAGCTAAGAACACTCTCGATAAAGTCACCATTCGAAACAAAAAAAAACTAAATAAAGATCGATTCATCCGTTTAGGAGCTATGATGTCACAGACAGATACACAAATTCACAAACACACAATTAAACACGTCAAATTTATAACACCCCTCTTTTTCCGTCGGGGGTTAAAAAGGAGTTTCCCATTACTGTCACCAGACAGCGTTTATACAGTTTCAATAAAAAATTACTATAAGTTAACGCGATCAGAGTACGTTTAAAAACTCTGTTGAGGTTTTCTAACAGTGTAAGGAAGGTCCAAGATAGTACATATTGCGATCCCATAGAAAGGTAGGCATTCGGTTTAATAAATAAACTGCAGTGACGCATAGAAATTATCACCCTATCTAGATTAGAAGATAAATATTATGTGTCACCTTGTTTTCATTACACATACTTATAATACAGTATGATAATATCTATGATGTAATTCTGTTTGATTGTATGAGGGAAACTACCCACCTATGGATGATACGCATACAAAGATTACCTAAATCATAGCGTGCCTGCAGGCTGACAGGAAGAGTAAGCAGTGAGAACAGAAGAAGCTGATATCTGTAACCGATAGTGTGTACCAGCATCTACAAAATATGAGATACGTCACATAAATCCTACATCGCTCATTCGAAGTTCTCTGCGCGATTTGAACGTATACGACGGAGCGACAACAAACATCCGGCAGTGGCCCACCGTCCAGACACAAGACCCGTCTGGTCGGAGGTTTGTTTAATTTTCAGGCCTTGATGGCCGACTGTAAAGAGGATTGTTAAAAAATCGAATTGGTCACCATAAGAAGAATGGAAAAAAAAGATAAAGGGCGCGGCTTCAAAGAATGTAAAACAAAAGACGGTGTTTGGTGCTGTGATTTTCAGTGAAATTGCAATATTGGTGTTGACAAAATGTCGAGCGAAGTGATTCTACTCCAGAGTTTATCAAAACAGGCGCTTTAGAGATTATTAATAAATCTACTAACGAAAAAAAAACAAAACACAGATACGAAAAAGTCTATGACGATTTTGCTCAATGAAGAACAACAAAAGTAGGACTAGGAGTCAAGACTTTGACGGAATCCTTTCTCATAATTTATTTCCAACATTTTACAGAAACTCGAAAGTCAAGCAACCTATGGTGCATTTATTCAATGCTTACATCTAAAATAAGCATAGTTTTTACTGTCTCGCAGAAGGTGTGAAAAGTAGAATATGCTCATCTAGGATAAAGCCTGTCTTAGGCCGCTTGAACCCCTCGCTTCACTCAGGACTCTACATAACTCCCGAGCGAATCGCGTTCTTCGTTTCGCTCAGGGTTCAATATGCCGCCCGTGACGTAAGACACTGCTTTATCCCCTTGGTGCATAATATACTATTATTTCTGTAGCAAATACCCTTGGGATTATGAATTAAATTTCACATGGATGGAGCGGCGGGCAGAAGATCGTTAAGATAATGAATAAGGCCACATATTCACCTGAACCAGCCCGCATGCAAGTAGCATTACATTGCGGGTTATCGAGGTAAAGATCAAACCCACCGCACTATTCCCAAACCACTGCAACTCCTGAAAGCCAGAATCAACAGAGGCAACCACCAGAAAAGCGCCGAGGCAATGAAGTTCGACGACGTCCCGGAGAATGAATTTAACTGTCTTGGATCCCACAACGAAATTAATCAGAAAAGAATAACGGAGAAGTAGGAAAAAATATATAAATTTCCACTTCCCTCCATATCAAGCAGGATACAGAACAAACAAGGCCAATAGGCACAAAGGGTCGTTTACAACTGGGATAAGCCCAGTTGCCTAGCACCACGGATAAAAATTAGGATTGATATTAATGGGTCCTAGCATTGTGAGCTGTTATATTTGATTCCAATAATAGGTATGGCAAAAACGCTTGAACGTACGGAAATTTATTCTAGTTTCCACAAGGTCCGTATAGTAAACAACTCCTGATGCAGCCTGTACATTATTCAACATAATATTGCGTTCATTCTGCCAAAGAAAAAGAGATGTAAAGATCAGTCGCTCGATCTTGTTACATAAAATTATTATTCTTGCACGCGAGTTGCTTGCTGGTGGTAACGCAGCCTGCCAACTTATACTCACCGGAGGGGGCCGTGTCTTGGAAATGCGCATCTTGCCGATGGGCTCAACCGGTACGTGCACGACCAGCGTGCCTGGCACCGCGGCGGCGCGCCGGTACCACGACTCGGCTGGACCGCGAGGCCACCACGAGCCCGCTGGCGGGTCGGCCACCGCGCTGATAGCGTGGTACTGCTGCCAGCGGGTCAGACCGCTCTCTAACAACATACATAAACAATCATCATCGACGATGTTATTCAGTCAGCGCCGGCTATCGCTGAAAATCAAACGCGACATTATGCTGAGCGATGGCCGTACGCGGATGTGGTGCATATTTTCTCTATTTGTATTTAAGTTTTTGCGACATATCTGGCGCAAATAAACTCTTTTTCTTTCTCTTATCTTCCTGATATTTTCCTATGTTATTTGGGACCAAAGCAACACATTTTTTGTGCCAATCACCGCTGTCGATCGTCATGTTATCATTTAATTAAATGCATAAACATATTTACCCTTTTTCTTTATTAGTCCATTCTAAGTTAAGCATTCCTTAAATGTAAAAAAGCTGGTATTCAGCTGTATCTTTAGAAAGTTGAAAAAGAAGGCCAGATGATGTGCTTTCTAAGTTATTCTAGACAACATTCAGCTCAGCCAATCCGAGTCCACAGCTGCGGTCCTCCGCCTTCTCTTCAGTCTGCCCCACCCACCTTTTTAAGGTCACCACTGAAATCGGTGAAGGAACTTTATTTTAAATCTCTGAAATTGACAATCTGTGTCAAGCAAGTGTGGTGAACAATGCTTGTGTCTTTTGTACTTGAAGAGACATTTGTCATACAGTGGGAACCCTTGTCCTTCAGTCAGATAATAACAAGTTGGTATTATATAATTATTTATTCCTACAGGAATGAAATTATAGAGCACCACGTAGTAGCCTCTGTTTTTTTCTGAATGATATCGTCATACTCATAGTTGATTTGAACATAATGTATGTTTATCTCAATCTCAAGATAATAATTGCATCATGCATGTTATATCCATCGGTGAGGTCTCATCGAACTTTAGAAAACGACGCAATTTGATCCGTATCAATAATTCCAGAGGTGATTTACGATGTGATTATATGATCGATCGATTGATTGGAATTGCTGATTCTTGCCAACTGCTCTCGGCTCTTTGATATTTGGTGCAATTACCAGTAGATCAAATCTTAACGAGCAAGATAAAAATTTATCACAGCACTTAGGTAGCTACTTCCGATTGCGGTATTTTGGCAGCAAAATGGTGTGATGAATATGCTGTTTCGCAGTAATTAAGATTACTTACATTCTTTTCCTAGTGGTTTTAACCTAGAAAATCGTGTATCGATGATAATACGCCTATTGATGTAATTCCTCAGTAGATTCGCTATCATTTAATCAGAGTTCAAGGAATAAGACCCTGTATCTTGAAAAACTTAGGCAAGGACGAGGTCAATCGAGTTTTAATCTTGACTTTTTTGCGGAAATGCCTTCCTGCTTTATCATGTGATAATTTTGCACTTATCTCAAATATTATTAACGGTTTTCCGCAAAATCGTTAGTAGTAATTTTTTATGGTTAGTAGACTTTAATTTTTGTCAGGACAAACTGATCTCTATCTGTTCTTGTATGCTGTGAGACCAATATATGCAGAAGATTAATATTAAAGCTAAAGAATATATGAAACGATACTATGAAAAACGAGTTTCTGATCGAGGGAGAATAAACAAAAGTGGATGAATAGTAACCACTAGCAAAGAACGCGGTGGTAGATCCCAGGCCGCAGTTGGAGCAGTCCCGGTCGGTCTCCTGGTCCTCGTGCTCGTGCGCCCACTGGTCCGTCGCGATGGCCTCCTTGCAGAACTTCGCCATTAGATCCTCGTTACCTGTGCAACAATGAAGTGTCTATGCAGTTTGCTTTGTTAGTGACCATGTCTGTATAGGAATTTGAAGAAGGAACAGGTTATGGAAAGCCGTTAAGTTTTTTTTCAATACAGTTGTTAAACATGGCGTACTTTCAGAGGCTATAATTATGATTCGAAAATTAAATCTTATGCATAGGCATCTTTCTGTTACGCGGTCGTGACTTTTGTTTACGAGCTCGATCATTAGTTTTGCAGTTTAGTTTTAAATTTATAAGTCAACTAGCTGACCCGGCAAACTTTGTTTTGCCATAAAAACACCAAACATTCATCTACCCTACCTAACCTACCCTAACTACCTACCCTACCCTACCCTACCCTACCTAACCTACCCTACCCTACCCTACCCTACCTACCCTACCCTACCTACCCTACCCTAACTACCTACCCTATCCTACCTACCCTACCTACCCTACCCTACCCTACCCTACCCTACCCTACCCTACCCTACCTACCCTACCTACCCTACCTACCCTACCTACCCTACCTACCCTACCTACCCTACCTACCCTACCTACCCTACCTACCCTACCTACCCTACCTACCCTACCTACCCTACCTACCCTACCTACCCTACCTACCCTACCTACCCTACCTACCCTACCTACCCTACCTACCCTACCTACCCTACCTACCCTACCTACCCTACCTACCCTACCTACCCTACCTACCCTACCTACCCTACCTACCCTACCTACCCTACCTACCCTACCTACTCTACCTACCCTACCTTTCCCTACCCTACCCCACCCTACCCCACCCTATCCTACCCTACCCTACCCTATCTCTCAAGTTGGATCGAACTGCACATGGTGTGCGAATTTTATTATAATCGGTTAAGTGGTTTAGGAGTCCATTGAGGACAAACATTGTGACACGAGATTTATATATATTAAGATTTAAAAAGTTTAGTAGCAAAGAGTTTTCATACATAGAATAAAATGGGATAGATTTTATACGAGGAAAAGTGAATGATTCCGTACGTTTTAGCATTGAACTCTCAAAAGTCTTTTTAATGGTTGTTAAATATATTTAATTATCAGTTTTAATTTAATTATTTTCACATCAACATTTGTCTAAAATCGAATAGGCTGTATAGACTGTTTTCGTTGTAAAAAATGTCCAGTTGCAAAAACGCACCTTTAGTTATAAATCAATTTAAAAAAGTTTAGCAGCAAGGAGTTTTCATACATAGAATAAAATGGAATAGATTTTATACGAGGAAAAATGAATGATTTCGTACGTACGCATTTAATTCTCAAAAGTCTTTTAAATGGTTGTTTAATATATTTAATTACCAGTTTCTATTTAATTATTTTCATATCAACATTTGTCAAAAATCGAATAGGCTGTGTAGGCTGTTTTCGTTGTAAAAAAAATATGTCCAGAAGCAAAAACGCGCGCAAATATTATTTTTTTGTGAATTAACAAATCTAATTCTTTGATTTGTTTTTACTATTTCCCACAACTGTATTGAAAAATATCGTGTGATACACGGGCGTGTAGGTTATTGCAAACTCGTGTCATTAAAAACCCTCGCCTTCGGCTCGGGCTTGTTAATGACAGCTCGTTTGCAATAACCTACTTTCCACCCTTGTATCACAATGTACTATTGTTAGTGGACATGCATTGACAAGAATTTGAAACAGGAACTATAACTTATGGAAACTAATTTCAAATCATAGGAAAATTGGGAAAAGAATAAAGGGTGCAGTCGAGGTTTTGCTGTTTTTTTCAAGAGTTATGATTACATATAATACTAATAAACCTCTTGAATGTGATAAACTAATTAATGTGAAAAATGAAAGTTTATGACAGTAATAAATCAGTATGTTAGTAATTATATTAATATTTTATACCTAGGTTTTATTTTCGGCTGTACCTATGTTAGTTTGTTTTTGTGTTTGTATGTGTTTACCGATTTCTCCGTCAATTGTGGTCCAACTTTTTTTTTTTGTAAGAGTATGTTTCCGAATTGGTCCCTTTTAAATTTGGTGAAGATCTGATGAAGAACTTCGGAGATATACAACAGAACTCTTCAATCATCATCATCATCATCATATCAGCCGAAATACGTCCACTGGTGGACATAGGCCTCCCCCAAGCGTCGCCACATTGACCGGTCCCGTGCGTCTCGCAACCAGCGGATCCCCGCAACCTTCACCAGGTCATCGGTCCACCTGGTGGGAGGCCTACCAACGCAACTAAAACTCATCAATAAATGACGGCAAATACCCCGCAATACTGCTTACCCAAAGGTTTAGGCAGGGGTGTAACTATAGCACCTACAGCCGCATTTGCAAGTAATAGACCTGAGAAATCATCATCACAATGACGGGAAAAAAATTACCGGTTATAATAATGTAAACTGTGACTACTGTTAGTCTCTGTTTCAATTTATTAAAAAAATATCACAATGATTGCTGCAATCGCATGTCTGTTTATTGTTTATACCATTTCATAACATAATTTCACGCACGGCAGTACGCTCTAAACGGGTACGCAGTGATGTACAGTTCAAGGGGTACACTCCCCAGTTATGTTCAAGTTATTCGGGTAATCTATTCTGGCATCACTTTGGGCATTATAAGTACTAAGGTACTTACCTACTATGTACCACAAATAAAAAGTGAAAAAAAATCGTTTATACAAAAAAATACAACGGACTTCCAAATAAAACACTACAAAGTGACAAAATAACTTCAATTTCAGAACTAGGTGTCAAAAAACAAAGAAACTATTACAGGAACACCGAATTCCGAAATTAAAGTAATTTTTCACTTTGTAGTGTTTTATTTGGTAATCTGGTAATCGATGGTATTTTTTTGTAAAAATGTTTTTAAATTAAGTGGGTACTTAATATTAGATTAAAGTAGTATTGTGCTAGTATTCCAGTATTCTATGTATAGGTTCAAAAGAGCAATGATGTTATTATGGCGGGTTGAGTAGATAAAAACATACTTTTTTTAGGTTAAATTAAATACTACATTGTTTACATGAACCTAAAAGCATGATACTTGTTGGGAAGTGCTTTATCAGACTGACCAGACATAGATAAAAGTTGATAAGGTGATAACTAACATTCACCTCACGTTTACACGCTACGGATCAATAATATTGTTATATTGATAGATTAGTACTTGAGTTCTACTAGTATGTAATGTCGTAACCGTAGTGTTTGAAAGAGTCTACTTGGAAAAGAGATATCGATTTTATTTTTATTAGGCTAGCAGCATAAACCTACAAACGGGTACTTAATTTAAGGGGGGCTCCCATACAACAAACGTGATATTTTTGCCGTTTTTTGCTCGATATTAATAACGGCAACAGGTAGACGCTTGAAATATTCACAGAATATTTAGTTGTATATTCTCTTCAAAAAATAATAATTATTAAACTAAAATAAAATAAATTAAGGGGGCCTCCCATACAACAAACGTGATTTTTTTGCAGTGTTTTGCGATAATGGTACGGAACCCTTCGTGTGCGAGTCCGACTCGCACTTGGCCGGTTTTTTAAAACAGTAATATTACTTTCTTTATTTCTGTATTGTCAAATTGATTGTATTACAAAGACACTCTTAATCTATGCCGAATACAAAGACACTCTTATGACTATGAGTTATGACTCATATTTTACGACTTATGATGCTGTACTGTCGTGATATATTATGGATTTCAATTGCTATCTAAAAAAAAAGGCTTGCTCAAAGTCAAATATATTTATTTCAACTAGGCCAATAAGCGGCACTTTTGAACATCAATCAATTAAACATTAAAATTTAAATTTACAAGTAATAAAAATTTATTCTACCGTGCAGTCGGAAAAGTAGCTTGTTGCAGAAGAGTGCACAAGAAACTCCATACTAATGTATGTATTGGGAGTGGCATGCGGCATTATGTTATTTTAGTCGGTAAGAGTCTGACATGCCCCTCATCAGACGACGGTGTCAATAAGAATTGGCCACAACAAATAAAGATTAAAAGACATAACACCTACGTCACTACAAGAAACAGCAAAAGTCTCAGTTGAATAGGATTTTTTAAATGATTTCAACTAGATTAATCTTAGTATTAATCTAAACGAAACCTGGTGAAATTCCGCCTAGCCCTTTCCATCATCGGTCTACAAGACGTAAGGCAATGCGCCATCGGTACATGGTGGACATCCCACCCATACGCACAAAGCGTGCGTTTTGTGAATACTTTCATTGTGCGCACAGTTAAGAAGTCGAATTCCCTGACAAAGTATATATATAAGTAATATGTTTTCCGAATAGCTACAACCTTGGGGTATTTAAGTCAAGAGTGAATAGGGTACTTCTAGGCAGCCGTGCTTCACCGTCGACCACATCTTCGCTTACCATCAGGCGAAATAGTAGTCAAATGCGAAAACTTCGTAAAAAAAAATGGAGCATAAGCTCAGAAGAAAACTACTGCAGGAGTAAAGTAAACTTCTATCTAACCCATGCCAACAGGCGTGATGAATCTGTGTTAAGTAAAACGCTGGTAAGATAAATATCAACGTACACTGATAAGTCTTCTCAAACAAAGAAGGTGGGATCGGGCTGAAGAGGTACTCGAGTTTTTGCATGGGGAAGTCTGCCTCGTCACTACGACGCTTGATGAAGTGTCGTACCTCTGCCTCGCGAGACTCAAAGTGAGGCTCGATGTGACGGCAATATAACCTGAAAAAAGGAAAGTTAATCATATGTACCCTTAGCTAAGGAACACCTATATTATAGATGGACAGCCCATAACTTCACCCGCAAGAAAAGATTTTGTGCTTCCGGAACGAATCATGATTATGGTCTACACGTGTACCAAGTTTCATCTAAATTCATTTTGCTGCTGAGCGGTTATTAAATTTAAAAAAAAACTGACTTTCGCATTTTAGAATGAACTCAATGGTGAGAATCTCTCTAAGGCTGCGTTTCCACCAGAGATGAGCGAGGATGCGTAGCGAGGGATGTGTTTGTAAAGAACCAATAGAAGAGCTACGTTATCGAGGCTAGGTTTAATGAAGTGATTCTATTGGTTCTTAACAAACACATCCCTTCGCTTCTCATTTCTGGCGGAAACGCAGCTTTATAGAAAGATTAATGTCCAGCTTAGGACTACTATACTATATCTAATTATATTAGTAGATAATGATGAGGATCAACATCGATACACACACGTGTGCTTTATCAGCTGTATACGACACATTTTGATTTCCAATACCCATTTTTACTAGGTATCAATTTTTTCCGCATAAATGTTTTTCTTTTAACGGATTATTTACATCCGATTCCAAGAAATTTGACGAATTGCGACATTATTTCGTCATATCTGCACGATCTTTATTGACTTATTAAATGTGATAAGGTGATTACCAATCAGGGTTGACGGTATATTCAGTTCTGGAGAGTGATTTCCACGCTTCAGCGGCTATTTCTCTCGTGAAGGCAGCTTCAGGGACCGCGTGTACTCTATTGTTCAGGGGCAGTACCACCACTGCTGTGTAATGGTTCAGAACTCTCTTCCAAAAGTACTGTCGTTTCTCCAGAATAGCTCTCATTCCATCATCATAGATGCCTTTTCCATACATCGTGATGTTACCTTTGTCTTTATCTATTATCATCGTTTTGCGGAACTAAAAATAAAAATAATTTAATTAAGGCTAAATATCGTGGACTGATAGAGAATAATAAGTCTAAGCTGTTACCTTCATCCATGCATCAGGGTAGTATCGTGGCTTATGATTCTCAGCCGGCTGTTCCAAATCCAGGAGGTCAACTGTCCGATATCCGGGTTTTAAAATATCGCCGTCGAACTGATTAGCAAACAATATATCATGAGTCATGTAATGTGTTTTAAAATGACACATTTTACCTTCTGTTATCAAAAGTAGAATTAGAATTTTAAGTAAACAGAAGCCATCCGTGCGTGGATTACGCTCAATCATGGTTTTCGCCAAATATGTTGAAAATCTTGATTTAATTATAACATGAGTCTGCATAAGATGCTGTTATTATTACCTTTATGAGAGGTACACTCACCGTATGTTTTATGTTATCATGTAGGACGATGTTGCCCCGATGGTCAACGAGAATTATAGATCCTCCTGCACCAACCTGAAAAATGCAGCGCGTTTTGCTTACATTACGGCCAGCTTGCTTATAGTAGCAAGTATATCGTGGTGGCCCAGTTTCTAAGAACTCGTCTCTTGTGCTCCGGGCAAATAGGAATGTGACTTTTTTAATTCCAACGTGGGTATTGTCTAAGTTTATTTTGGACATCGCTGATAACGGTGAAGGAAAACATCGTAAGTAGCCTTGCATCCTTATTGCGTAAGTCAATTCGACAAGGCAAAGGGCAAAGAGTATGAACAATCAACCAATCACATGCGAGATGAAAGACGCGATGTGGATTGTTGTCGTGATTGTCGATTGTTCATACTCTTTGCACTTTGTTAAGCTGAATTCACCTCCGCAATCAGACTGCTGGACTGACAGCTATAGTAATGTACCAAGTTTTGTCTAAGTAAATATTTAATGAAACACAACTTCTCTTGGTACCTTCAAAAGTATCCCTGAAATATCAAACTTCAAGATCAAAGAATTATACATTATTCGTTTAAAAGCGCGATGTGAGGCAAATATGTACTAACAATGTTATAGCAATAAAACTACAAGATAATAAAGATATATGAGCCTGCAATAAACGCGTTAATTGCTGATTTACACTATCAGGTACTTCCGAAGTAGGCCAAGGTTTGGGAAATAAATATTATGAATGAACAACAAATCTTGTTATTAAAGTATTTAAAAATAAACTTGTAAGTAAAGCGAACACCCTAGCTAGAGTTAAGTGAATTACAAATATTCTTGGAACTTTCTTATTATAGACAATTATCGGCTTCTTCGTACTGCATAATACTTATTAGTAGACGTAATTTAGATGCAATCTTTTTTAGCCTATTAATTTAATCATTTTAAAGAATAAATATCTACTGCCACTATGTTCAAGTGTTCACCTCTATTACATTGGACTATCTGTTACGTTACTCCTATGAAATGCCTATGAGATGACTGCTACGAAACGTTTATGAGATGACTGCTACGAAACGTCTACGAGATGACTGCTACGAAACGTCTACGAGATTACAACTACGAAACGCTTATGAGATGACTGCTACGCTACGTCTACGAGATTACTGCTACGAAACGTCTACGATATGACTGCTACGAAACGACTACGAGATGACTGCTACGAAACGCTTATGAGATGACCGGTACGAAACGCGTAGGAGATGACTGCAATGTAACGCCTACGAGATGACCGGTACGAAACGACTACGAGTAGACTGCTACGAAACGCTTATGAGATGGCTGCTACGAAACGTCTACGAGATGACTGCTACGAAACGCTTATGAGACGACTGCTACAAAACGTCTACGAGATTACTGCTACGAAACGTCAACGAGATGACTGCAACGAAACGCTTATGAGATGACCGGTACGAAACAGGTAGGAGATGACTGCAATGTAACGCCTACGAGATGACCGGTACGAAACGCCTACGAGATGACAGCTACGAAACGCCTACGAGAATGAGTACTACGAAACGCAAATGATATGACTGTTATAAAACGTCTACGAGATGACTGCTACGAAACGCTTATGAGATGACTGCTACGAAACGTCTACGAGATGACTGCTACGAAACGCTTATGAGATGACTGCTACGAAATGTCTACGATATGACTGCTACGAAACGTCTACGAGATGACTGCTACGTATAGCTTGTGAGGTGGGGTGGTCCTACTTAACGACTATTAGCTGAATGGATGCTACGTGAAACTATGTTATTATGTGATATTATTTATCCTGAAATGTTTACCTGGTGATACGGCATGATCAATTTCAAATGGTCGATGGGGATGTCCACGCCAGCGACTCCTAACAGCCGGTTAACTGGGTACTGTGGAAAGACTTACATTCTGTACAGTCAAGTAGAACGAAAGAAGGAAGTGTACTGCAGGCCAATGGTCTACATTAAGTTGTAATAAATCATTCGATGTTTGTCTACCGCATTTATTTTAATCCATTTTTAATCTATAATCTGCTCATCAGTCTGTCTTTCCATCGTGTATTATTTTTTTCTTTATAAATAATCTGTGGCTAAGTGACCATCAGATAAAACAACTCATGAGCCTACTTTTCAATAAAGTTAATTTTGTAATATATTACTCAGTATGTTTCTTGGAAATTGTTAAATACAATGATAAAAGAGTTTTTTAAACTAGAAACTCTCGAGTTATGAGCCCGTATTTTTACGGCATGTTTGATAATCTCAGTCAAAACAGATCTTAATTTGCAGATATTAAAAAAAAACATGTAGGGACATGTTTACAATTTTTTGACAGAAATTATTACGGAAGATTGGGACTTGACCGTTTTTGAAGTGTGAAAATTGGCCTTCAGGGGGTAACCATAGCCTATTAGAGTAAGCTTATTTTTAGTGTGCGTAAGGGACAGATGTATCTGACTTGTATACATGTGTCCCTTTTTCACACTCTAACCATGATAGTTTTGACACGTCATGGTACGGCGGCAGGTCTGAACAATTCTGTAGCAAAACAAAATTGCGTAGTTGAAAAACTTAAGAATTACGTTACTTGATGATTTAATCATTAAAAATAAACAAAATAATCCCCTGATTACTTATTTCTTACCGTCCTAGTAGAGTTCCTTTGTTTTTCCTGTAAATGTAAAAGTATTGTGATTAATGTGAATTTTGATAAGTATGTTATCTTTGCATTACGAACATCAGACTAGATTATGCATTTTTATCAGTTGAGTTAGTGTCTCATACATGCATTCGTACATGCTGCCTTATTTATATTTGTATTTATTTGCAAAAAGTGTTTCCCTGTTAGTGGGTTGTGGAGATCAGATAGACATGTTTATTTATTTTTAAATTTGATGCAATCAAACTTACCTCTTCAAGTTTTTTTGTAATATTCTGAAAGTTAAACAAACGATGTTAAAATTAAGGTTCACGTCAGAAAGAGCACAAACAATCTTTGGTTCACATGGCCTTTAACTACACATATTTTTGTGTAACCCCAGCAGTAAACTGCAAATAAATTTGCAGCACAATGCCGTATGAACCCAGCCTTAGCAGTTAAAATATGGCATTAAATATTACCTCGCTTGTAACATGGTCAAACACTGGCACTGAAACGCTAATTTGCAATCTGTAATTCAACTCCTCTCCCTCATAGTAATGTCCGTAATTGTTCTGAAATAATATATTTTCAAGAAGTTCGCGAATGAATCATTCTGATTTAGATGATTGATCATGATGGAATGGTTTGTTTTTTTAATAAGTACGATATTACATATTTATCGTTTGAACATGCATGCAAAACATAGTATCTGTGCAGAAATAGTAAAGCTTCAATTTAATTAGCAGATATTTTATTTTTTTATTTATATAATTAATTAAAGCAAAGTATACTTTTCCCTTTAATTTTAGGGTGGAATAATTCATAAGTACGCACATAATTTTCTTGGTACATAAAGTCCTTATAGAGCTGTGTCTCGTTGAGCAACTTTTTCTTGTTTTGCCTCAGATCATTGTATCTGTTGTGTTGCTCAGTGTTCTCTTTACTTCTCCAGTACACCTCGCCTCTTCTGGGGTCCTAAATGGGGAAAATATTTCTTTAGACGATGTGATAACTTAGAGGTAAACTAATGTCCTGGGACGCGGTGGTATCCTTCTGTGAAACAGTCGTCTCGCAGAAGGAGGCTGCGGCAAGGGAGAATGAGATCTCGTCCACTCACCCGGCACGCAGCAGATGCACCGGGCGTCGGCGGACAACGCGCTCATCGAGACTTCAAAAATTCACGGCTCTAAATGGGTCCAGGAGTGACTCTGGGGAGTCAATCTACTACACATCAGGACCACAGGTGGGGGGCGCATATCCCCAAGCGCGCCCCTCTTAGAGGTCGCGGTGGGCGTCAAATAACTCACTCCCCGGCACCAGTCAGGGGTTGCGGACACAGAATAAATAATAGTACAAGTACAGAAGACTCACTTCGTGCAACAATTCATTGAAATAGAGACTCCTGCTAGTTAGCAACAAAGTGCAATTCAGCTCGCATAAGCGCTCAGTGCCTAACGTGATATTCACCTAAACGTTGCCGTTCTCTTCTAACGCGTATCTCCGTCGCTGTCTGGCGCGGTTTGACTCGGCTCGTAAGGGTTGTCGACTTGCCGCTTTCGCTTACATCTACTACCTACCTAATTGACCACGTAATCTGTCGTAGGTTTAATGCCTATGATTACACGGTCAAGTAGGTAGATAGACAATGAATATTATAGACCGTCATTTTGTTTGGTACTTAACAAATGAAAACTAGGTTACCTAAACTTCATTTACTATAACATTAGACATTTAAATAAGCCCATTTTACAACCCGGTCAATCGATTTTTACTTCTATTGCGTTGGTGATACGACAAATGGAAGCTGTAGTAAACAGTTGGTTTTGGTAACAGATTTGTGCTTTTTATATCATCCTTATGTGTACGAGATAGAACACAAAATCGGTTGAACGGACTGTAAAACGAGTTGTAAAGACGTCTAATGTTATTTCAAATTGAGTATAGGTACCTACTTCTTTGTTTACTCTTTAGTGATATTTTTGTTAGTTTATTTAAAGTTGGCTTGAAAAAATCTTACAAAATATTTTTTGTTTGTTCGTTAGGTATAAGTAAGTACCTAGTTTTATATACAAACGTTAACTTTAACAAGTGCGTACACTTACTCAGGCTATTGGTAAATTCATAGGTAACTACTTAGGCAATTATAATTTATTTTAAACTGGATCTAAAGCGTTTATTTTTATGTTAACAAAACGGTAACCATTCAATAAAAAAAGAAATCAAATTATATTTGTGAACAACACGAAAATCTAAAATATCTAAATAGGTACCTATTTAGGTATTTCACACACCTATTCATTCTTTTAGGAACACCAAAATGCTTAAATTTTTATACAAAACTCGTACTCATTATGCACCTACTACCGATAGTTACAGATTATTTATGTAATGATTTAAATAGGTACAACAAAATAGCTTACCTTTCAAAATCTTTCGGTACTTTCTACATTGTTCTTTGCTTTATTTAAACACCCGTCAACACAACAATATCTTTTAAAGGCCTTAGAAGTACGTTTAGAAGTCATCGTTATTTGTTGCATAATATAAATAATGTGGCTAACGTGCGAGCCGAGCGGTAACCTAATGCGTTATTCCCTCTGCAAGGTACCGCCGGCCGATCGTACCTAAACTGCGGAGTGACACCCCCCTGTTGCGGAGAGATCCTATGATCCAGCGACACCCGGCGTAAGTGTGAGATGGAACTACGGGTGGTTTTGAGTCAGTAGGAGTCTGACAGACCCAGACTCCATTGAGGATTTTCCATACAGGAACAAAAAATAGGAACCTAGAGAAACACTCTATTATTTCATCAGATTTACACAAGAATTGCAAAAGTGTTTTAAAATAGTTATCTTTGTTGACAGTGCAATATGTAGCATTTGCATTAGTTGATAACACAATCGTTTAATCTACACCAGACTTAAGATATCCGCGAAAAAGCGATTAGAGTGTAAAGTACCTCAAACAGATTTTCCTCAACGTAGAATATCGGGTATCTAATCCAACCGAATTTCGGCAATCTCAACGAAGATTAGCCAAGCACGCAGAAAAAAATATTACTATTGTAGTATTCTCAGTAGCAACCCGGCAGGATGGTAGTTGGTGCTAAGAGAGGTGAGCTATGAGAGGCAAGGAATAGAGTGTGCACTTGAGTTTGCGAACTACTGTACCTGTACCTGTGCCTGTACTACTATAGAAAATCCAATAACAGTTTGTTCAACCTAGTAATTGGACGCAGGGCCTGAGAACCAGTAAGAAAACCTTCGATTACTAATCAGTGTTGAAGAAGAAAACGTAAAATAAATTCTTTGAAAAATCTTTTTTAAACATGTTGCGTTTCCCCAAATACGGCTCCATCGACTCATCGACATCCATTCTGCGAGCAATGTGCCCTGCCCACTACCACCTAAGTTTGGCAATTCGTCTTACCTCAACATGGGCATAAACATCACTGAAGACGGTTAGTCGTTGGGTTCTCTGCGACACCAGCGGACGCTCCATGATCTGCAGGATCTTCATGACCTGCTGCGTGACGTCATAGGGCGTGATGAGCTCCGCGAAGTAGCCGTCGTGCTCGCAGCTCATGCTCTCGCCGTACGTGCGCGTGTTGTCCCGGAGACCGAACACGTCGTGGAGCCACATCACGAATATTCTATAAATATGAACGTTTCAGTAAAGGTCTTGCTAGAAAAGCTCGTGTGAAGAAAAGAAGTAATTATTTACTTCTAACATACCACTGTTCTATTAAATTATTGCCACTAAGGAGCATTGGCGAGCTACCAATATCATTGTAACTGTACCATCTCAGCGTATAGTTTGAATGCGATTAAGACCGGTATAAATAACCTTTAGAGGACGAGGTACTAGGGATGCGAAAAGGTGGCTGTGACCAAATTACCGCCAACTGCTTGTTAGCCACAATTTACACTTATTTTATGCCAAACATTTTGGACCATTTCGCCACCCCTACTTGTTGTAATGAAGTAAAAATCAGAAATAGTTGGCTACGAGATGATTAGTTGTCAATTTTACGATGTCCGGAACCTAACAGCACAGATGATAACATTGCAGTAATAAACAAATAGTCATAAAGATTTATCAATCTGCAAAGGAATCGTGTTGCCATTTGATATTGATCAGCTCATTCAATTTTAACTCCTTAAAGACCGACATTGGTTGCTAAGTATTTATTTTTAGTTATCACCTGATTGCATGATTCAATTTTCATCTGCATTAGCGTCAGAATGGTATTGATATGAAGTCCCCACAACTAAAATAGTGACAACATCACTGAGGTATCAAGGTCAAATCGTATTGCACATTTCTTAAAAAATATCGTTCTTGTGACGGGTTTTTACAAAATTGGTTTTACGAAGTCTTGGAAAGGTTAGTTACCTTTTGCAACGCTGATATCTCAGCTATTTCGTGCTTTACGTTTTGCCTAGATAATTATCACCCGGTCACGGTATGAGAAGTCAATAAAAAACTTTTTTACAAAAAAATACTACCGACTTCCAAATAAGAAAACTAGAAAGTGAAAAATAACTTTATTTTTGGAAGTCGGTGTCTTTGGTAGGTACCAATTTTTTAAGTTATGGACACCGACTTCCAAAAATAAAGTTATTTTTCACTTTCTAGTTTTCTTATTTGGAAGTCGGTAGTATTTTTTTGTAAAAAAGTGTTTTATTTTTCACTTTTTTGTTGTACCTACCTAATAGGGAAGTAGTTAAGTAAGTACCTATAACGACAGAATAGATTACCCGAATAACATGAAAGTGAAATATAACCGGTGAAATGAGAGATCTGCATAACCCTTTCGAGCGTACTGGCGTGATGTTGTTATGAAATGGTATAAACAATAAACAGACATGCGATTGCAGCAATCCCGAGAGATTTGCCGTTATTTATTGAAGAGTTCTGTTGTATATCTCCGAAGTTCTTCATCAGATCTTCACCAAAATAAAATGGATCCAATTTCAGTATACACTCTTTCAAACAAAAAAAGAATTCAAAATTGATCCACAATTGACGAAGATATCGGTGAACATAAATTAAAAAAAAGTAAAAAAAATACATAATGTCGAACATAGAACCTCCTCCTTTTTTGGTAAGTCGGTTAAAAAACGAAAACTACCTGATTCGTCCTTCAGGATCGAGGTGTCGCAACAAATGCGAAAAATTGTCATATAGGCTATCGGTAATCAACACTATAGCTTGCTGGCACGCTCTCGGTCGATCAGGTTCTTTCCGCTGTTTCTGTAGCAAGCGTATAGCGTACTCCAATACATCCGCCATCAAAGTCTCATTCGTCAACTTGTAGTTAAACATGGCGGCCATCATAGCCGCTGTGTTCACGTGGTTTGCCTATAACCGAAAGTAAATGATGTCATGTTCTTAGAAATAGTTAAAGAACTCAAAGTACTTTTAGATAATTATAGGATTTATAGACCTCTAAAATTTTGGAATAATAACATATTTTTTTTAATAAAAATCTTTTTCTAAACAAGCTTTTTTCGTATTCTTCTCAGCAAACCCTTTCATTTGATACCATGGCAGTGCACAAAAAACAACTAGCCCGCCATCTTGGGACGGCCGCCATATTGGATTTAGAATGACGTCACTTAGCTAACCATGCATTGTCATCATAACTAAATGTGTATGCAAAATTTCATCTTAATCGGTGCCTTTTTAGGGTTCCGTACCCAAAGGTTAAAAACGGGACCCTATTACTAAGACTTCGCGATCCGTCTGTCTGTCTGTCTGTCCGTCTGTCTCCAGGCTGTATCTCATGAACCGTGATAGCTAAGCAGTTGAAATTTTCACAGATGATGTATTTCTGTTGCCGCTATAACAACAAATACTAAAAACAGTATAAAATAAATATTAAAGGGGGGCTCCCATACAACAAACGTGATATTTTTGCCGTTTTTTGCTCGATATTAATAACGGCAACAGGTAGACGCTTGAAATATTCACAGAATATTTAGTTGTATATTTACTTCAAAAAATAATAATTAATAAATTAAAATAAAATAAATTAAGGGGGGCTCCCATACAACAAACGTGCTTTTTATACAGTGTTTTGCGATAATGGTACGGAACCCTTCGTGTGCGAGTCCGACTCGCACTTGGCCGGTTTTTTTAAAAACGTTGCCCCACAATATTAATTTCTTCGTGTATCGTGGGTGCGATTACAAACATTCAAACTCACATACACAAGACACCCAGATCCGGAACTATCTGCAGGCCATACAAATATTTGTTCCGTGCGGGAATCGAACCCGTGGCATGTAGCGCACCAGCCGACCGCTCAATCACTACGCCAACCGTGTCGCTTTAAAATTCAGTTGCAACATTGGACTCGAACACACTTACATACATTGCAAGTTAAATAAAAGCTTGTAAAAATGCCATAATTTATAATCAAACCAACTCCTTACTTACAGAAATCATCTTTTCGTTGAAACAAGTTATAGGAGATTCTATGATGACGTTGTACCTCAGCACGTTTACTCTATCGTCATCCGTGAGTGCACTGAGAAGCGCCAGGGTGAACTTCTCAGCGATGACCTGGTTCGAAGAGTTCTCCATAGAGCCTGACGCGTCGAGGAGTATGAGGACGTCGCGAGGGGCGCCGCCAGCACTTACATACCAAGGCCGTAGCCGACAGTCATACACATCAGAAGCATCATCTGATAATTTTAATTTATACATGCTTTCCCACAGTGCGGCTGTAAAAATTCAACATGTATAAAATTGCATGAATAAAAAAGTGAAAAATAAAAATCTTTTAGTTTTCTTATTTGGAAGTCGGTTGTATTTTTTTGTAATAAAGTTATTTTTATTTTCACTTTTTAGTTGTACCTACCCTAATAGGCAAGTAGTTAAGTAAGTACCTATAACGACAGAATAGATTACCCGAATAACATGAAACTTGAATATAACCGGTAAAATAAGAGATCTGCATACCACTTTCGAGCGTACTGGCGTGATTTTATGTTATGAAATGGTATAATCAATAAACAAACATGCGATTGCAGCAATCCCGAGAGATTTACCGTTATTTATTGAAGAGTTCTGATGTATATCGCCGATGTTTTTCATCAGATCTTCACCAATTTAAAATGGGACCAATTTCGTAAACTCTTTCAGTAGTATACTCTTTCAAACAAAAAAAGTATTTTCAAAATCGGTCCACAATTGACGGAGAAATCGGTGAACACACAAAAAAAAAATCTATATATTTAATGTCGAACATAGAACCTCCTCCTTTTTTGGTAAGTCGGTTAAATTTTTTTTGATATACCTAATAGGGGTTAAAGTATGAAATTGCCGTTTTATTGTAATAGGTACTTCGAATTGACATAGAACTTTCATGGTTTCAGATTTTTCAGTGAAACTTTTTTTACATGGGACCTATGAAGTTCTTCTTTTAAAAAAATGTGCAACATTCGATTATCGACTTTCAGTCAAACGCCGCAACAGTGTCCTAAAGCAAAGCTTACCAATAAAAAGGTAATGGTAACTGTTTGCTGGTCTCAGCATGGTGTTATTCACAATAACTTTCTCCGATCTGGTCAAGCAATAACGGCTGATACCTACTGTGCCGAACTCCGAACAATGATAGCAAAACTAGCAGTGAAACAGCCCCGACTCATGAATCGATATTCACCATTATTGCTCCATGATAACGCGATACAGCACGAGAAACCGTTTTAACTCTACAGAAACTGCAATTAGAAAACATTCGTCACCCTCCGTATTCGCCAGACCTTGCTCCAACAGGCTACATTTTTTTTCGTGATTTGGAGATCACCAGAGTTCTATCGCAAAAGCATTAATGACCTTCCTATTAGATGGCAGCAATGTATAAATAATAATGCTAATTATTTTGATGAAATATATATTTTTCAGTACAAATCGGCAATTTCATACTTTAACCCTTAATATATCTTGGTGACTGTTAAATTTGTTGTACACGAGAACAAGGAAAGGTACGAGGTTAATATAAGCAGTTTGGATAGGAACTATATAAACGTAGATTAAAACGATGAGCTGAATATAGAAGTGTTCGTGGGGGCGGTAGCGTAGCCTGTAGAACTAATCTTAAGATGATTATTAACATATTTTTGATGTATACTTGCCAGGATAATGTCTGAGGAATCCGTGTGCGCTACAAAAATATTGAAAATCCATAGAAGAATCTTGAGCGTAGTTTTTTTTGAAGGTTGAAAGTAAATTCTCTGACCAGTAAAGATGATCCTTGACATCAGGAGCTGAAAGAAAGTAACCTTCATGAAAGACAGGATAAAATGTTTGCGCAAATTACAGCATAAGAGTTTTAACGAAAAAGAAGTGTTCTGAGTATCACCGCCCTTCACAACCGCCATACGGTAAACATCTAGGATGTGCTTGATTCTACGTTTTTCACATTCAGTCTATCTTAGTATCTTTTTAAGGTAACCAGTTCATCTATGTGTATAAATCTAATAATAAATTTTTATTGTTACAAAATGGGTTACATTAGTGTTTACATAATGGTGGAATATGCAGCTATATTGTACAAATTAAGTTGTAACCGTTGATTGATGAACTCTGCCTCTAAAACTAGGGTAAACTGTATCTTGAGAGACAGTATTCAGATAAAATTTAGCATAGATGTACACTAAGTGGAACATAATTTATCACAATTTAGTATTTAAACAATTTAACAAAAATAATAATTAATAAGAATATTATTTATGTATACTAATCTATACTTCTATACTAATATTATAAAGAGGAAATATTTGTTTATTTCTTTGTTTGTACCAAATAGGCTCCGAAACTACTGGACCGATTTCAAAAATTCTTTCACCAATAGAAAGCTAAGTTATTCCTGAGTGACATAGATTTTTTTTTTATCCCGATAACGGCTCCCGTGGCTAGTAATATTATAAAGAGGTAAAGTTTGTGAGGTGGTACGGGGTAATCTCTGGATCTACTGAACCGATTTAGATAAAATTTGGCATGGAGGTTATTTGAGACCCTGGAAAGGACATAGGATAGTTTGTATTCCCTTGGGATGATAATACCGAAGAAGCTGCGGGCAGAAGCTACTTAATAATAAAATTTAAAAGTATAGTGCGTGTATGGTGAGTTAGGTGAGTACTGCGGTGTGGAGTGGAGCGTGTGATTTTTTTAGGTTTGAGAACATATCATTTATCTAGGAGATGTAGCTGAGTAACGATTCCGTATAGGAATAGTCCCGGTTTAGTAGCCATTCAATGACTTTACATTTGAGTGTGTATGTTAAGGTCTTGTAAGCTGATTTGTTTGTGAATTTGTTTGTGAATTTGTTTGTAAATATGGGTGCATAGTGTGTAATATTGATGCTTAGCAAACGTAGTTTTATGCTGTGTAAAAGTAGTAGAGTTCCTTTGTTTGTTAGTGTCGGTAGTTGGTATTTTGGAGTGTGTTCTGAGGGTGGAATTAAGCACATAGATTTGTCGAACTGTTAATTCCTTGCAGTCCAAGTATAACTATGTTCAACTCTCAGAAAGTTGGTTTTTTGTAGCACCGCCTCACACGGAAATGCAATAGCCCAGTATTGGCTTTGATTTAGAAAGTAAGTACCTCAGCATATGCTCTGTACACACTCCCTGCAGTGGTGTCCATTTTAAGATACAGCATAATCTTTTAGGGTAACTTGACTGATAGGGAACTATTTTTTTTAATTCAAAAAAGTTTTTACGTTCGATGTTTAAACTTGAAACAACGACGAGCTGCAAGCCTTATTTTCAAATACCCAAAATCTTGGCTTTGCCTTCTCCTTACATATTAGAAAATGCCACATTCTTAAGAAAAAATAATCATCTGTTTACTCACAAGGCAGATCGATTTCCGCGTAATAGACGCGACAATACCCAAATTTGCCAACATCAACTCAAAACGGCCCTTATGCGGAAGAGTGTCTTTTGTACATAAACAAACATGATGATCAATTAAGATCAACCCAGCCACAATCGTTATACGCTTTCGGTATGCAATTAAAAGGGTTTTTATTATTTTAATCTGACATTCTAGAATCATAATTTTGACTTGTATTATTTTTATTCACATTTGCACCACTTTTTTTTGACATTCTCTAATAATTATGTCGAATTGTATATTTATTAATATTTGCATGGCATTGTCCAAGTCAAACATGACGTTCTATTATTTTGTATCCTAACATCTCTTCATGCTGACAATTTGTTATTTATGTATGGTACTTACTCATGTTTGAGCAAATAAAAAATAATTTAATTTGTAGGTAGGCAGTAAGGATTAAAATATTAGAAATTGCGAGGGTATATAGAACAGTGTGTGGCGTTACGGCATAGACTTCTCCAGTTGTGCTAATTACGCGTTAATTTGTAGGATAAGGCCATGTAGCTTATTATTTATTTTGGCTAGTGTTTGTTAAACGAAAAATAAGTGTTAGATATTATGATTGTCATCAACAGTGTTAAAATGTGCAATTCAGTATGCGCAGAGAGGTGTGAGGATAAATCAGTTATGTGCAGTAAACAATTAAAGTTGAGCAAATTATCGTGTAGAGGTGCTGTGTTTATTTTAGAAGGTGAGTAGTGTAGTAAATGTAGAAAGAAATGTTATAGTGTGATGTGAGTAGTGATAGTGGTGAGTGAATTGGTGGTTAATTAAATGACCAGGTAGATAATACTCCGGGCTAGCAGTAAATACTATTAATGGTTTTGCAAATTTATAATAGGTATAACGTATTCTGGGTTAGTATTGTCACCTTCTTTCTTGCGAATATAATATACAGGGTGTGACTGACATCGGCGCAAAAAAAATACCGTGGATTCAGTAAGTACATAATTCTGGACCCCTAATTTTGGAAATTTCCGTCGCTTCTTTCTAATAAATAAAAAAGTCAGCATTTTATTTACTGTAAATGGTTCAAAACCGAAAAAAATACTATTGGTTTATTCATGGTAGGTATTTTTTTGTTACGTCGGTGTCAGACACTGTATTACCGTTGGAGATCCAGAAGAACTTAGAAACTCAAATGTGGAGTTAAACCGAACAGCGCTTATCAACAAACGGTCTTCGCTCATAGACCAAGTTATTTTAAATGGTCATCCATAGCTTCTACGTAATATCTTAAATTCTATATCTCTGTAAACATTTATTTATTTACATATGTACATTATTTACAAACTAATATTAGAACTAAAATAAGAAAAACTAATATGTACAATTACGGGGCGTCAAAAAAATCGTCCACATCGCTGTCAACAGGAAAGGTGCCCAGAAGGCTGGCAGCATTGCCACGTGGAAGGCAATGCTGATTCTTTGGCCAAAAAAAAGGCCAGACCTCTGGTCACGTGAAGAGTCGACCAACCGCTTGGCGATAGCCCGAAATATATATATATATATCTCTGTTATTCTGATACTATTATCTTAGAAGAAATATATTCATAAATTTTTTTTTATTGCCGGTTTCCGACTTAAGATTTGAAGATTGTGAACCAATCAAACTAAATATTAAAGTACAGTTTGACACGTTCATCACTACAAATTACCAACCCCGGAGGTTAGTGTCTCTAGATGTTCAATTGCTCACCACAGTCAAACACCTCAGCAGCAACTTGAACGCTGGTGTAGTCCAGCGACACATCAGAGTCGAAATGCTTACTTTTCTTCAGTTTTATCTTACGTAAACTTCTACAGGTCAGAGGTTCTTGGTTGTCTTCTAATTCCTTTAAGTCTATTTTCTTCTTTACTTGGTCTAAACCCTGTCAAAAATAATTCCAGTTACTTTTATTTTGTCATGTTTTGTGCCGTTTTAAGAGGTAATGCGGTTGCAGACATCCGTATGAATTGCCAATGTAAAAGTCATAATTCGAGGTTTGGCTCTCGCCTATTTCTTCCTCCAATATTGGGCCAATTTAAAAGATATTCCATAAACTGAAAAAGAAAGATATATACTGTGCCCCTATGTTTTCCTTGTTGATGATACAGTATCTTTAGGAGCACTAGAACTTTAAAAGATGCTCACAATTGCGCTGTCAACAGAGACCTAGTGTACAAATTTGATAACTATAAATGAAAAAAGATAACATAGGGGCACAGTATATATACACACACCGGCAACATTAGCGGAACAAATAAAAAAAATCGATTTTCTTTTTTATTAAGTTATAATTTTAAAAACTTGTAATAAGACTTTTTTTCCTTACTTAAAAGTACACTTATACTCGCACACGAAGGGTTCCGTACCATTATCGCAAAACACTGCAAATAATCACGTTTGTTGTATGGGAGCCTGTTTTTAGTATTTGTTGTTATAGCGGCAACAGAAATACATCATCTGTAAAAATTTCAACTGTCTAGCTATCACGGTTCATGAGATACAGCCTGGTGACGGACAGACAGACAGACAGACAGACAGACGGATCGCGAAGTCTTAGTAATAGGGTCCCGTTTTTACCCTTTGGGTACGGAACCCTAATAAAAATGAGATCACATTTAGTACAATTTTTGTGAGTAACATGACTTAATGGGAAAAATGGACAATGTTGATTTTTTAAGGTTACAAAGGAAAGTTTAAAAAGTTACTTAAGGCGATATATACGCCCCAATGTTAACGCAGTACTGGCAGTGCGCCCGCTCGATGCCAAAATATCAATATTGAACCTTTTGAACAGTTTTGTTTGCAAAATATTATTTGATTTACATATGCTATGTTAATTATGAAGAAATTCAAGCCATCAATTTTTCTGTGTAAATATATTTTTAAACATCCAAGTCGTTTTGGAGGAGTTTCCAAAAGTTGCGAAAAAATATCATGTTGTTAATTATTTTTTTAAAGCAAAATTATTAGTTACACGAAAAATCCTTGTGTTAAAAATAACGTACATTTTCCAAACCTTTAAACCTAGCCGTTACTAAGGCATTAGAAAGTAACCGTTTTTCGGCACTAAAGCGGATGTAGGCCCTTAACATAATACACAATAATAATAATGTCAAATAAAATCGAGTGTTTCCTACACTTGCTCGTAATAAAGTTTTCACCCACCTAGACATGTTGAGAATAATGTTATTCATTGTTTTTATGATTGAAGTTGTATTGAAACCTACATTTACGAATAAATATGATTTGATTTGATTTTTAGTTTTTATCATTCCTGTACAACGGCGCGCGGCGTTTCGCTGTTCACCCACATTGACCAGTGTAGGGAGTATGAACTTTGATCTTCGTTTTTGCGGGTCCCAGACGTGTTCGATCGGATGCTTGTCTGGTGATCTCGTCGGCTATGCCAAAACTGCGATATTGACATTATTAAGATAGACTGGAGTTGAAAAAGTATTATTCAATTATTATTATATTTTTATTTTTTTGGCAGGTTTGGGAAATCCTCCTTGGACGCTCCAGACTGCTTCGCCCAGAGCGAGCCAACCTGGGCAGTGTCGGACTCACTAAAGGTGCCTACCGACTAAAAACCACACCTGCCTCTAAATTTAAATTGCCAATATTAATTCAGCACTTAATCTATGCTACCTACGGCCCATTAGAATGAAAGACTCACCTCTATCACACATACATAAACTGAGCTGAGTCTCTCGTGCCAGTGGGCCAGTACTTCTGGGATTTGATTTGTGTTAGTATTGTTAGTAAATTATGTTTGCTATTCTTTTTTTTCCGGCCGATCGTTATTCTTTATCAAAACGAATTGACTCCTGATAAAAGGGCAAATGGTACCACATTTTATTCTTAAATAACCCTTTCTGGAGGGGATTTTATTGCGATCTGCAATTAAATCTCCTCCATCGATCACCACCAAGTCCGTAAGAGCTCGCAAACATATCCTTTCTGAATCCATTATTGTTCCTCTACCACATGCCACAGTGGTTTAAAAAAATTACAGATTATGTTGTTCTTTTTCATGATAATGCTGTCCTTCAATTCGATTTAAATAACTTCCACACTCATCACTAAACAATATTTTTTTCCAGTCGGTGAACCAAAGTCGTTTTTTTTTGTAATCAATAGGCTCGCGTTTGACCACTATCTCGCCTGATGTTAAGCGATGATGCGGTCTACGCACGCTTACCTAGAAGAAACCTATTCACTCTTGACTTAAAGACCCCAAGGTTGTAGCTATCAGGGAACAAAGACTCCGGAAGGGAGTTCCACTCCTTTGCTGTGCGTACAATGAAAGTATTAGCAAAACGCTTTGTGCGTATGGGAGGGATGTCCACTATGTACCGATGGCGCATGGCCGTACGTCTTGTAGTCCGATGATGGAAAGGGCTAGGTGGAATCAAATTGTGCAGTTCCGGCGGCCACTCCCCGAAATGTAACCGATAAAAATGATGATAAAATCGATGTTCTCTAGCAAAAGTTATTCTGTGTCTAAGGAGGTGTACCTCAAGTTTTGGACCTTCGGTGGGCACGAACGAACCAAAACCATCTTCCTTTAATCTCTTTCGTACCGTAAGCTACTGTTGCACCTCGAACTTCCTCCAGCTCATTTCTGGCTGGATGGCCTATAAACGCGGGTTTTTGCTAATATGAAACGGAATCAAACGATTATTCCCGTTAGAAATACGGGTTTGTACTGATCTTTTCACAAAAGCATTAGTCTCTCTGAATAATTATAAACTGCAATAAATGGTTGAAACAGATAAACGGTGAATCATGCACTTTATTTTGTCTCTCAAGATACAGGTTGCCCTAGTTTGAGAGGCAGGGTTCATTACTCAAAATGGTTACAATGGAATAATTCTTACAATATAGAACTGAACTGTAGTGTAACCTTTTTTGCTTCAATAAACATTTTTATTATTATTATTATTTATTATTATTTTGTAGATTTGATCATTTCTCCTCACCTCATGTGCCCTGGCCCTCTCAGTTTGGATTTGCATGGATTATGTTGGGCATAATGACTCACATACCTTCTAAAAACATTTAAACATTAAAAATAAAACAAAAAACTCAGTATGTCAAAGATTTTTTTTCGAAATTTTAAACAAAACCATATTGTGGCAATAAGCGAAATTTTCTCAAAATAATGTAATTTTGAATAAAGTTAAAACAATCGTGAAAGGTGACATTCAATTGTTTTATCAATTAGGAATTATTGGTTTTATTATAAAACAAAAGGAAAACCGACTCACAACGGTAAAAAAAAAGATTTGCGATATTCTTTTTTTGTTCCACTAATTTTGCCGGTGTGTGTATATACTGTGCCCCTATGTTCTTCTTTTTTCATTTATAGTTATCAAATTTGTACACTAGGCCTCTGTTGATAGCGCAATTGTGAGCATATTTTTAAAGTTCTAGTGCTCCTAAAGATATTGTATCATTAAAAAGGAAAACATAGGGGTACAGTATATATCCTTATTTTTCAGTTCATGGAATATCTTTTAAATTGGTCCAATATTGGGGGAGGAAATAGGCGAGAGCCAAACCTCGAATTATGACTTTTTACTTAAGAAATTTAGTCGGATATCTGTGAGCGCATTTCCTCTTAAGATTTAATACCTTGCAAGTTAAATTTTACCCACTTCCCGGCGTTAGATTGAGCAAAATTTTTTTACACACGTTTGTTTTTGACAAAGTCTAAAAATTACTTTGTCAAAAACAAACGTGGGTTCCGTACCTCAAAAGGTAAAAAAAGGAACCATTATAAGACCACTCTCTTGTCCGTCTGTCCAAATCAAATCAAATATTTTTTATTTCACATAGGCCTACATGGGCACTTATAAAACGTCGACAAAAGGTGCACGGTTCGGGTTGGTCGTTTCCTGTGGAGATGAACCGGCAAGAAAGTCCAAGGTTACCCTTTAAAAAAAACATGGTTTGTTTTTCCAATATTTCCATGTTACAGCATTAGTGCTTAGATATGGGGGGACAACGTAGGCCCGACAATAAGTCGTAAGAAACTAAAAAAAAAGTTTGTATAAACGAGATAAAGAGTTAACGAATGTTAACAAGCGTCTAGAAATCTAGAAGGCCTACGTGTGTCACCACCGATTTTCTCAGGAACGGGTGGACCTAACAAATTGTATTAATTTGTACCAGAAACTGAGGTCTATAGTCCCTATTAGGTGTATAAAAATCAACACGATGAAAAGATATGGGCAAATTTAGATTTTCGCGAAAACTTGTAAGTACCAAAATTTACCTTAATTTTCAACCTTTTTTAGTTTTCGGAATTTTCCCTTTACTTGTGCTGTAAGACCTTCCTTTTAACCAAAATTGACAATTCTAGGTCAACCGGAAGTACCCTATAGGTTTTGGGTCAAAAGCCTATATAGTGGTTCCCGTTGACCTAGAATCACGAAAATTGGCAAAAAAAAATCCTTTGTTTTGGTCTTACAGCACAAATAAAGGAAAAATTCCAAACAATAACATTAGAATTTACATACATAGTTGACGCCACCCTGGGTACGGAACCCTTCGTGCGCGAGTCCGACTCGCACTTGGCCGGATTTTTGTTTTAAAAAGGAAGTTGTTTTATTTAAAAAAAATGCTGCACGAGAAACAAACGTGTCTGCAAAAATACAGCTCAATCGAACGCCGCGCCCCGGTTCAATTGAGCTGTAATTTTCATTTTTAAATTCCTTTTTATTTAGAAATAGCTTGTTATGTAAGTAAGTGATGTGAATACTAACGACACTGTAATCAAAAGTGTAGCTGTCATCTGCTTTCTGTTCCGTCGTGGCCAGCTCCTCCGCCTTGCGCATGATATCCTCTGCTGCGCGGGCTCGCCTCGACAAAAGTTCCTCCAGATCATTCGCCATCTTATTGACAATAGCCGTTCCATTTCGGACCTCTATTTTTATGTCCGAGAAACTCTTCAGTAGCACTTTTCTTCGCACCACAATTTCATCGATTTCATATAAGCTGTCCGAAATTTGTTTGGCCCAGTCTTGTATTCTGTTTTTAGAAGAATCATATTAGATTAAGTTTTTTTAAAGATCTGTAAACTCACCTCCTATTACATGGAACTTAAACGTATCTGCAACGTTCTTTTTTTTTTTTTTTTGCCTACGGTAGCCAAGTTGACAATCTACAATCGATAACGCTAGTACAAAACGAATCAATGTATAGGAATGACACATCTGAACGTTAAGTCACGTGGTCAGTAGAAAGAGATTTGATACGAAACTTTTGTTACTTGGCTAGGTGTAGGCTGGCTTTATTTGTGTTGTACTATATAGTTACACCCATAGAAATATAAAAATAGGGTACACCTCAGTCTGACCAACTCTCCGGTAATACAGACGTGATGTTCAATTATGAAATCTATGCAATTATTTATTTTTTAGGTAATGAGCGTCGTTAATCAAACGTCAGAAACTTTTACGTCACATTTTTTAAACATTAATTTGGACCGATTTCACCAATGAAACTAATCGCGATTAGTTCAACTAAACTCAGTTTATACAAATACAACGTTCTTGGTGAAATCGGCCCTTATTAGGTTCGCAATAGCATAGTTTACTGAAAATTTGTTTTTGTCCGTCAGGTAGATTAATAAAAAATGTTGGACACGTATTTTTGTTTTGACACATAAGCATAAAGTAGCGACGATATCATGCGTTGAAATATCGTGAAACGTCACGCCGCTAGTACACTTTATACTGCCTTAGTGACGTCACAAGCCCCCAATCCTGAACTTTGAAACGCTTTAACTTTGTATATTTTTATCGATTTGGTAAAGCAAAAAATACGTGTCCAATATTATTCGATAATCTCACTGACGGACTAAATATAATTATATTTTTTCTACCCAGAAACATCCCTATTACAAGTATAATTAGTATGAGCAAGTAAGCACAAGAGATAGAGCAGATATAAATCAATAGGAACATCTAAATCTACGATTTCTGTTCTTAACTTTTCTAGTAGCTTGCTAGATTTGGTACTTACATGTCAGGTGGTATCATTTTAGGAGGAGCTTTAACTTTCTTAGCCGGTGATGGCACGATCTTAGTATTAACAACATTAGTGATTGTAACCGGTTTAACTACACTTTTATTTTTAGTAACTTCCAATAGCACTTCCTCATGTTTTTCTAGATATTTTTTAATGGCATCGTCTGATTTATTAATTGTCGTGTTTTTTGACTTTGTTCTTACACTATAGCATGTATGTATTAAAGTAATGAGGATGAGTTTTGTTATTTTCATTATTGTTTAAATGTTGTAGACGTGGCTTGGCAGGAATTGGTGAGCGCGTGTGTAGTTGGGTTGTGTGGTGATGGCACAGGCGCGGGCGGGACGCGCGCTAGCCGAGTACTGCTCAGCCTCCGTCGGCGGTGGCAGCGGCGTCGCGACGGCTCCCGACATCCTGGCGCCACGCACCCCATTTGGCGCGATTCCCTCATACATTTCCCAGCTTGGATGTAGACTACTGACCTCTAAGTAAAATTGATCTACAGTTCAGGTTATCATGTCATTCACCTATATTTATTAAAGAAAGTTTTCCTCTTTAAGTTTTACGTTTTTAATTACTCGAATAAGCTATAATCCTAATATGACTAATTAATTCCTACTATCGCGAATAATTCAATACTTCGACATATCTTAAGTACAGTACTCTCGCTAATCCGACAAGTACTAAAATCCCCGATTTTGCGAGTCTAGAATGTTCTGCATAGATTCTCTCAATGAAACATTAATATTTGTATTAAAGTGGCTTAAGAAAATGCAATTTCATGCGAGATTAGCTACAAATGAAACCCAAGTTATCAAGAAAATATATATTTTGATAAAATAACAAGCCAAATGTTGATGTTTTTTCACGATACCCGTGTAATTTAAATAACACACATTTATATTTTTCTTTCAAAAATACATTAATAAAATCATTTTTTTTATTCAATTGCACCGTGTTTTTTTGGGTCCGCGCCCACTCAACCCGATTAGCATACCTGCATATTTCTGTTTTGATACGCATAAAAACGTCGATGTATAGTTAGGCAGAAAAATGTTAATTAAATGCTTGCACCACAGAGAATGTAAAATTGAAATAATTTTTGGATAAATAAATAAATAATTAAACAAGTAAGTACTTATCCTTTATACGTATATTATTCGCTTTGTACTTTGTATTAAAATCACAGATGTATGTATTAGGATTATTATATCATTACAATATTGTAGCTAATGGTACGGTGGTATTTATTGGATCAGTTTTTATACGTGATTCTAATTATTAGGTTACCAAGTAGGTACTAACTTCTAAAATATAAAAAGTAAGAACCACAAAACCGGTTAAAGCGAGGTAGAAGCTATCTAAATCTACATTTTTGAAACGAAATCACTGACTAACAGGATTTCTTTTTTTTATTATAAACGATGACACACACTAGGATCTTCGTCCTGTATCGTGGGTGCGTTTACAAACATATAAACTCACATACACAACACCCAGAGCCGGAACAACTAGCTGTAGGTCATTCAAATATTTGTTCCATGCGGGAACCGAACCCGCGACACGCAGCGCTGCAGTCAATCGCTCAACAACCGTGCGCCCGAAATTATGTATCATAACAAAATATTAAATATTCTATGTATAGTAAATTAATAACTTATTTAGAATTAAATATCACTTTGCCTGACTGTACAAATAGCACTGAATTGGTAGTAAAACGTCTGGTATTATTCTTCGGGTTGAGTCTAATCGGGTTGAGTGGGCATGGACCCGTTTTTTTTCAATTTTGTTTAATTTTAATTTTTTTTGGTGTTCTTGCAATGACAAGAATTTTTACTTTTTAAAGTATTATATTATTTTATTTCAATTATTGTGAATGTGAAGACTATGTGGATCATTGTGTTTTTTTGTTTTTAATTTATCTTAGTTAGTTTTTAATCATGGTCTGGCAGTTTGAGTAGTTTGTGCGGCCTACCCGAATGTCCTTCCTTTGGTATTGTTCGTCGAATCGTTGAGCTCCTAAAATTCTGAGTTGAGCTGCTCGGTTATTGACAAATGCGTACACTGACTGGACAGGTCCACTCAATCTGGCTGGTTCCTTCCTCAAAAGACAATTTCAGACATCAGTCTACATGGTCTTCACATGATCTAATCAAGATTTTTGTCAGGACTTTAAAAGAGATTGTGACCTCTGAGTTTGTTTCGGCCTTCCTTCTCAGAGTAGTCAGATAGGAAACGCCGACCTCATCTAGTTAAAAAAAATATGATCGACATGTGTTTGTACAATCCAACTTACAGAAATAAAATCATTTATCATTTATCAATATGGTAATTCATTTACACTGTAATCCGCCGTACTCAGCTTCCGTCGTTCGATGATTTTTTTGTGTTTGCTGTGGTAATGGGCAGGCAATGATATTAGATACCTACAGACTGTAACTGCAACAAGTATTTCAACACATTCCTATCTACTTACTCATTATAGATAATATAGGGACAGGTCGATTTTTCTGATTGAACTTTTATGTCATTGTGTTTAGTTGATTGTTATATTTATGTATACTGCTGTTACTGTTAGCATGCGTTTTTCCACCACTGGGCAAAGAATATTACAATCATTCATGTGAAGCCCCCGACTCCCATGCTAGGTGAACCTGTGTTACAGGAATCAGTGTCCTCCGCCTTATATCAATACACATTAAAAAAATAATTCAAGACAAGGAGTTAGTAACACTAGTGGCTATTGAAACAGTAAAACTAAACAATAAAGAGAAGCAGAAGAGTGCGTGTGTGTATGTGTGATGGTGAGCGAACGCATGAGTTTGTACATGAGTGAGCGTGTGAGTATCTTAATGAAATTTGTATGTAATAGAACACAAGGAATAAGTAACACTAGTGGCTATTGAAACAGTAAAACGCAAAAATAAAGAGAAGCAGAAGAGTGTGTGTGTGATGTGTATGTGTGATGGTGAGCGAACGCATGAGTGTGCACATGAGTGTGCGTGTGGGTATCTTAATGAATTTTTTATGTAATAGAACACAAGGAATAAGTAACATTAGTGGCTATTGAAACAGTAAAACGCAAAAATAAAGAGAAGCAGAAGAGTGTGTGTGTGTGTGTATGTGTGATGGTGAGCGAACGCATGAGTGTGAACATGAGTGAGCGTGTGGGTATCTTAATGAAATGTTTATGCAATAGATCACAAGGAATAAGTAACACTAGTGGCTATTGAAACATTAAAACGCAAAAATAAAGAGAAGCAAAAGAGTGTGTATGTGTGATGGTGAGCGAACGCATGAGTGTGAACATGAGTGAGCGTGTGGGTATTTTTAATGAAATGTTTATGCAATAGAACACAAGGAATAAGTAACACTAGTGGCTATTGAAATAGTAAAACTCAAAAATAAAGAGAAGCAGAAGAGTAAGTAGTATCTTAATGTAATTTTTCAAATTATACGCGTCTTTTATGGTCCTGATAAAATTAATTTTTCAGTGTGGCCTTCACTTAAGAACTGAAGCCAAGGTCTTAATTTTTTTTTATTTTTTGTATAAAGTGAGCTTATAAATTGAGATAGATTTATTAATCCGGTTATTCTGTTCAGGGCGGCTCATTACAAAAACCAGTTAAACAAAGAGTTCTCAATTGCATGTGAGCTCCATCTCGGACATCTCCAGTCACCAGCTAATGTCAGCTAGCTAATGGCATCCTACACATTTGGCGATTCTCGGGTTGTACTCTCTTAAGAACATTTTATGCCCCTACGAGCATTCTATTCTACGGTGAATATAGCTGCCGGGCGAGCACGGCCTCTGTGACAGGCTTAAGTCACTCATTTTATCTCGGTTTTTGCTCCCAAAGTGTGATAAAAATGTGTGACTCAAGCTCGTGCTCGCCCGGCAGGCCTTGCTTTTCCTATCTGTTGCCGTACAGGACAGCAACAACCACAAAGTACCTAACAGAGATGAATAGTAAATAAAAATTAAATTACAAATTTTAAATAACCCCCGAAACAAAAACTGTAATTTTATTTTTATTTCATGCTTTTTAAAATACATATAATATACCTAGCAGAATACGTAGACATGCTTCAATCGACAATCTATCGAAACACGTAATAATGACACGATCTTGCGCAAAAACCCAGATTCGAAGAGTAAAATGCGAATAACTTTTGAATGGCTGAACCAATTTTATTAAAACATCAAAGTCATCTATCAAACAAAAAAAAAATACAAAATCGGTTCATCCTTTTAGGGGCTGTGATGCTACAGACAGACACACAGATACACAGCAACACACAACAAACTTATAACACCCCTCTTTTTCCGTCGGGGTTAAAAAGGCACAATTAAAGCATAGCATTTTCTTTTTCATAGCTCTCTGACCGGTTTTTGTTTTTGTTGAAAAATTAGCTTTATCCACCGAACCTACCTAACTATTTCCTGACGATTAGCAATCACATGCATTGCAGTTTGTTTTTGTATAACTTCATATTCTAGGTACCTATATAAGACCAATTCATCTTCAAATAAATCTGCATATTTTTCAAGATATTTTTTTCCACAAATAAATGAATTTAAAAAAATTCAAGCTGAGGGCTCAGCTGATCATAGTAGAGCCTGTCACATCACATCACATCATCAGCCTATTAATGTTCCCACTGCTGGGACACAGGCCTCCTCTCTGTGAGAGGGGATGGGCCGTAATCCACCACGGGCCCAGTGCGGGATGGTGAATGTCACATGTCTTCGAATTTTTGGTTCTAGTACATGCCGGTTTCCTCACGATGTAGAGCCGGTACTTAACTACAATTCAGTTACCTAATAAATATTTCGAAGACAATGTAATTGGAAGAGGTAATTTTTTTTTGGTGCCACTTTTCATAAAGAACGTGCGAACCAAATCACTGGCAGTCTTGTTCTAAACAAGAGTCTAGGAATGCGAATCTGAAATGTCCCGAATATTACGATATTGTATCAAAACATTGAGTAGGTATTGTAGTTTATCAGATTGCAAGTGATAAATTATAATTGATAGTCTGCCACCGCTAAATGTTGATAATACATTAATTGATCATCTACTCATCTCGTAGATTAAAAGAACACGGTTTCCTACTTTAGTTAAGGTATAAAACTTCTTTGCAATGGTGCTCGAGTGTACATTCTGATCTGAAACTCATAATGAAAGGTTAGTGACTGAGTTTTAAAGTTTAATTGTGTTCGAATTAATAATTACGACATTTAATTTCTCTTTAATTCGGTGGATAAACTTATAGATAAGCACAAAAAAATAGGATTAATAAATTAATTCTTTATTATTTTCAGGTATTATTGTATTATTGTTCGTCGTGTACGCCGCCGTGGGCCGCGCCCAAAATACACTGCTCGTAGACGAGTGCCCCAAAGAACAGGAAACAGACTGGACCATCGAATTATTGCTCAAACACGATGATTGTAACAAATTTTACAAGTGTACGTTCGGCAAACCAGTAGAATACACGTGTCCTGCAAATCTTTGGTTCAACCTGGACACTCAGCAGTGCGACTGGAGACACAACGTAGATTGTAGTGACCGTAATGTACCTGATGAAGACCCAGTTACTCCGGTACCTACGGCTGAACCCACAACTGAATCCACAACTGAAGAAGTTACAACTCCATCTACTACTGAAGCCACGACCACTACTTCCACAACAACCACAACAACTCCTGCACCCACAACAACGACTTCCACAACCACCACAACAACACCCGCACCCACAACCACAACAACCACGACTACCACACCCGCACCTACAACAACAACCACAACTACCACACCCGCACCTACAACAACAACCACAACTACCACACCCGCACCTACAACAACTACCACAACAACAACGCCGGTGCCCACAACAACAACAACCACACCCGAACCAACAACAACAACAACCACCACCACTACTCCTGTACCCACCACTACCTCTACGACCACCACAACTGCCGCTCCCACAACCACCACTTCCACGACGGCTGCGCCGATAACTTTCCTGCCAAATGGTTGCCCCACCGACCCTCACATTCACTGGCTCCTGCCCCACGAGAGTGACTGCAATGCGTTCTACTACTGTGTTTGGGGACAACTGGTGCTGAGACAGTGCCCTGCGACGTTACACTTCAACAGAGTTATTCAGGTGAGTCCAAAGTTTTTTCAATGCTTAAGTTCATGTGAATGTGTAGTGTAAGAATATAAAATGTAATGAAGCTCGAGTAATAAGAGATTGGATTGCTTAGTGCACTATTGAAAAAAAAGCCTGTTATTTTCGATTTATTAGAAAATATTTATTTTACAATTTGACACTGTTAATTAATTAAAAGATGGCGACCATTAAACTAAGTTGTCAAGTGAGTTGTTTTGAGCCCTATAAGATTTGAATTTTCTTTTTATTGGAATGTTTTATTTGTTTGCAAATTATTTTTAAATTTGTGGTAATTAAAGATGATACAGTACAAATTTAGAGTTAGCATCATAATATAAATTGTGCCACTTACTCGTATAAGGTGTTTACATAATTACATAATTAAGTGTGGATAATATCTTTAAAACCGTTTATTTATATAATAACATAATATATTACTCAAAAACTTATTGATTACATCAAAAGATTATCATTATAAGATTGCACAAAATCAATCATTTTCGGAATCGTAAAGATGAACAGCGTTTATTTTTTAACTTTCTTTTTTAGATTTCATTTAAATTCTTTTATTCCTTATATTTATCCCATTTTTGAGTCTCTAAAGGTAGAAGCGTGTTTCACAAAAACAAATCTTTTTTCAGTAACGAAGTACATAGTTTATATATTATGTACTTCTTGTACTTGTATTAGCACAGGACAAACAATAGTTGTTATTGTTAAAAATATTTAATAGACAAATTTATTTTGCAATTTCGATGGGAATAGTTTCGCTCTTTAATGTTTCAAGTGTTGATGGCTCATTGTGTGTGTATTATTAATAGCTCTCAGCCTACTGCCCTTCGTCAATGAAAACGATAAACAATATAATTATTAATTTTATAACATGGTAATAATGTGTGTGTTTTTCTCATTCAGGTTTGCGATTGGCCTTGGGATGCAGGATGTCCCGTCTCTCTGAACAAACATTTGGACGCCAGGCAATTCATGAGATAATTATAAAACTATTTAATATATAGAACGAATTGGAATCTAGATAAAGTGGAACTGTTTTATACTTTTTATTTTATACCTTACAGTATTTTTTACTATTAAAAACTAAGCACATTTTATTTCGTATTTATTATTTACATTTTTATTCCAAACCATACTTAAATAGGTATACTCAAATAGAAAATCCTCTAGATGGTTGCTTTATGCAGTAAATGTAGAGTTCATCATATCAGCTGAAAGACGTCCACTGTTGGACATAGGCCTCCCCCAAGCGTGGCCTCACTGACCGGTCCCGTGCGTCCCGCATCCAGCGGATCCCCGCAACCTATACCAGGTCATCGGTCTTACCCAATAGAGGCCTTCCAACGTAACGTTTTCCGGTTCGCGATTTAGAGAGTAGAGTTAGTAAAAAAATATGATAGATTGGAACTACAGCTTTTTTAAATTTTCAGTAATTTCTAGGGTTCCATTCCTCAAAAGAAAAAAAAAAGGGTTCCCCTTATAGGATCACTTAGTTGTTTGTCTGTCTGTCCATCCGAATGTCAAGACCTTTTTCATTGGAACGCCTGGAGGTATCAAGTTGAAATTAATATCATCTTAGTCTGCAACCCCCTAGAGCTGTGAAAAAATCAAACCTCTAAATCAACGCAATCAAAAGAAACCACCGTTTATGTCACACTTCATGACTGCTATGCTGGGCGCTATGGCAGGAAATAAGCACGAATTGTTAGAAAAACAATAAAGGTAAGGTCTAATGTAAGGAATTTTACGAAAAAGATGTACGTGGAAACGCCGAAAGAGTATGTCCTAGTAGGATATACATAACCCTTACTGGTATATATATATATATACTAGCTGACCCGGCAAACTTTGTTTTGTCATAAAAACACCAAACATTCTTCATTCATCTATCCTACCCTACCTACCCGACCCTACCTACCCAACCCTACCTACCCTACCCTACCTACCCTACCCTACCTACCCTACCCTACCTACCCTACCCTACCCTACCTACCCTACCTACTCTACCCTGCCTACCCTACCCTACCTTACCTACCCGACCCTACCTACCCAACCCTGAAGTCTCTCGCGATCCCGCCCCCGCTAGTTCAGTTTTAAGCGACTCCGCGCTCAAAAATCGGGAAAATCGGAACTTATCGTAGTTTTCAGTGAGTGATAGCTCAAAGTGTTCGGGCTAGTGAGTGCTGTATGCGCGCACCAAGAGAAGTCATCGGACTCCACTTTTTCCTGGGTAAAAGAAGAAAAATTCAAAAAGTATTTTTCATAAACCCTTAAACGCTGTTGAATTCTGAGTGGTGAGCCCCTGATTTTTTGGAGTGCTGGGCTGCGCCCTCGCTGCCCGCACATTCTGAAGTGACCTGCAGATTTTTCCGGTGCAACACCGGCGACCTGTAGGCGAAAGAAGAAATACCACCCTTCTTTCAAGACTTCGCCTGGGGGCTAGAGACATATACGGGTTTTGCTCACCTGTGGGCAATCGATGAGTCGTGAAGTTTCCGACAATAAAACTTTTCAATAGTGTGTGACTAAGTTTTTACAGTGCAGTTCTTCAACATAACCGCAAAGTGTTTTTCACTAGAGTATAGCTCGAAATCTAAAGCGAAGACATACCTTTTCTATTACGGGATATTGACCCTCTGTGTGGCCCTCTGCGATATTCTGACTTTCAGATTTTTAAATTGAAAACTCGAGAGCGTAATTACACATCAGTGAGACCACTTAACCTCGAATAAAAAACGTGGTCCGAAAATCCTGATCGTGAAAAATTTTGAGGAGTGTTACAGACCTAACTGCCTGTTCCGAGCTGACTATAGCAAACCACAAATCCTCAGCAGGAAACTTCGAGGGAACTCCTCAATCTCTGGCCTGAAGTCACCCGAGATTGGACTTGTGTTGAACAGTCCCCCCTCCCCTTTGCAAAACCCTCCCCCCTTTTAATATTTACACAATCCTAAAACAAATTTAAGTAAAAAAATCAAAAAACCCGACTGCTTGAAAAGCGAACTAAAAAACTGTGCTGTCGGAGCATACATCTTCGCGATCTGGCTGACCAAAACCAGACGTATCCTCCGACTGCACAGCATGATTTTCTCCTTGTTTACGTCTTTTTAGTTCGCTTTTCAAGCAGTCGGGTTTTTTGATTTTTTTAATTAACATTTTTTATTTATAACTTTTTACTAATTTTTTTTGAATCAGGTTCATTTAAAAATATAAGTGTTATATATTTTTGAAATCACCTCTTAAAATCCTTTATTTTGATATCCCACACGATAGGTATGGAAGAAAAAAAAATTTTGGGCCGCCACAATATGGCGCCCAAGAACCGCTATTTTCCTATTTTCCAATTTTCATGCAGCCAGTGTCACTCGTGGGGTTAAGACGAACGATTGACGTAAGAACTACCAAAGTCGGCCCACGCGTTTGGTCTCTAGAACGCCACATAGGAACAAACATACATACATACATACATACTTACTTACATACATACATAGACTGATAAACACATTACCCTCCTTCGGCAGTCGGGTAAAAACATAAGACACTTCCTTATAATGCAAATATAACATCAAAAAGACGGAGAGACATGATCGCTCAAATCCCACAAAGTAAAACAAAATTCGCTGCTGTACAATGCAACAAACGTTCTGCTCAGCTTTATAATAGGGTAAACAAGGAGGTATACATATACACTAAACAATTAAAAGAATGTAAAAAAAATATAATAAATTGGATAAAACCATTGACCTATGAAGATACTGAGGCGCTGTTGCAACATATGGTTTAACTCACCCATTTTTCTGATCACACACACACATCGACACACACACAAACAAAACACACTCAAACCATCCCCATACACGAATACACAATCACGTAAATAATGTTTCTGTAAAAATTATCTTGATATGAAAGAGCGGAGTCTCTTAATACAGGCATTTTTTTCCTAAAAAGAGGCTCCAATCATAACTTGTTGTTTTATTTGATTAAGAAATAAACAATGTATTTTTTGAATTTTGATTAATATTTTCGAATGCAGGTTCGAGCTGTGATGAAGTAACTCTCAGCAGCGCGAAAAGATGTTCATTAGTAAGTTGGTTTCTGATTGAGTGTCATGTCATAATGTCGAAGGACCGTCGGCGGGCCGCATTAAATGCTTTCGCGGGCCACCGCGGGCCGTACTTTGCCCATCACTGCTGTAAATTCTGAGTGAGGCCCTTTATACCTCAAAATTTTGCGTTCAGGTTGGCCCTGTAAATTATTTTTATTTATTTATTTAATCTAATATGTTACACTTTTATTAACACATATTCACCTGCCAAACTGCAAAGCAATTTGTCGGCAGTATGAGTGAGGCCCTTTATACCTCAAAATACTAGTATAATAATAATATAATAGTAGTTTATGCAATGGACATATAATAGGGGTTATTAAAACACGAGCGTAGGTTTATCACATGAGCCGAAGCCGAATGTGATAATAATATTACGCTAGTGTTTTAATACCTAATTTTAAGCCATTGCATACACTTCTTTATCTTCACTCATACAGTTTCAATAAAATAAATCAATTCATTGCACATGACTGCGCAGCGGGAGAGGACTCGATAATCCTCAAATCCGGTAACCTGCTCTATTTCCGAGAGGGTGACCGGCAGTCCCAAGGTGGTGTCGGGTTTATCGTCCACAAGTCCTTTGTGAACAACGTGGTGAAGATCGAGAGTGTGTCGACCAGGGTGGCGTACCTTATACTCAGAATATCCGCAAGATATTCGCTGAAGGACATACAGGTATACGCACCAACCTCGGCACACTCCGACGACGAGGTAGAAGCCATGTATGAGGATATCTCTACAGCCATGCATGGTTTCAAAACTCACTTCACCGTTGTCATGGGGGACTTCAACGCGAAACTGGGCAAACGAGACGAGGATGAGCTGCAAGTGGGGCAATTTGGAGTTGGACGTCGGAACCACCGGGGTCACCTACTGGCCAGTTTTATGGAGAAGGAGGGCCTCTACATGATGAACTCCTTCTTCAAAAAGCGTGAGCACAGGAAGTGGACCTGGCAAAGCCCCGATGGTGCAACTAAAAACGAGATCGACTTCATCATGTCAACCAAGAAGCAAATGTTCAATGATGTCTCTGTGATCAATTCGGTGAAAACCGGGAGCGATCACCGCATGGTAAGAGGCACATTGGACATTAATGTCAAGCTTGAAAGGTCTCTACTGATGAAGTCCACGCTCCGTCCAGCACAGATCCAGGTCCAAAACCCCGAGAGCTTTCAGCTCGAACTCCAGAATCGTTTCGAGTGCCTAGGGAGCTCAGTGGACGTATACAATGACGGGTTCGTGGAAGCTGTCCATACGGTTGGGTCTAAGTTTTTCAAGACCCGCCGTACAAATAGGAACAAAAAGCTCTCTGATCCTACTCTCAAGCTAATAAGGAGAGGCGTGAGATGATCCTGCAGTCTTCAGACGATGCGTTGAAATACCGGCAGCTAAATAGACGGATCTCAAAATCCTTGAAAAGCGACCTCCGCCGCTTTAATACTGAGCGTATTAAAGACGCAATTGAGCGGAATAAGGGCTCCAAGGTCTTTGCAAGATATCTGTCTATTGGGCAGAGCCAGCTCACGAAACTGAAGACCGATGATGGCAGGATCGTTTCCGCCAAACCAGAGCTTCTGAGGGAGATCGAGAGATTCTATGGGCAGCTGTACACGTCAACCAGTAAACCCGTCGCGAATCTAGCGAATGACCCTAGAGCTAGATTAACCCGACACTATACCGAAGACATTCCGGACGTCAGCCTGTATGAGATTAGGATGGCTCTGAAACAGCTTAAGAACAACAAGGCACCGGGTGACGACGGAATCACGGCTGAACTCCTGAAGGCGGGTGGAAAACCGGTTCTTAAGGCCCTTCAGAAGCTGTTTGATTCCGTCATATTCGAGGGCAAAACGCCACAGGCATGGTGCAGGGGTGTGGTGGTACTCTTCTTCAAGAAGGGCGACAATGCCCGGCTGAAGAACTATAGGCCCATCACACTTCTTAGCCATGTCTACAAGCTGTTTTCAAGAGTCATCACGAATCGTCTCGCGCGCAGGTTTGACGATTTCCAGCCTCCCGAACAAGCCGGATTCCGTAAGGGCTTCAGCACCGTAGACCACATACATACGCTGCGCCAGGTTATACAGAAGACCGAAGAGTACAACCTGCCTCTCTGCTTAGCGTTTGTGGACTACGAGAAAGCCTTCGATTCAATCGAGACTTGGGCTGTATTGCAGTCTCTCCAACGGTGCCAAATTGACTACCGGTACATCGAAGTGTTGAAGTGTTTATACAAAAACGCCACCATGTCAGTTCGACTTCAGGACCAGACTTCGGAACCAGTCCTTCTGCAGCGAGGTGTGAGACAAGGAGACGTCATATCTCCGAAACTGTTTACTGCTGCACTGGAGGATGTCTTCAAGGTTCTGGACTGGAGAGGGCTAGGCATCAACGTCAATGGCGAGTACATCACTCACCTTCGGTTTGCCGACGATATAGTGGTTATGGCTGAGACCATGGAGGACCTCAGTACAATGCTCGATGATCTCAGTGGAGCTTCCGAAAGAGTGGGTCTTAGGATGAACATGGACAAAACCAAGGTGATGTTGAATGCCCATGTTACACCCACTCCTATCATCGTCGGAGACTCTACACTCGAAGTTGTGGGCGACTATGTCTACCTTGGACAAACGATCCAATTGGGTAGGGCCAACTTCGAGAAAGAGGTCAACCGTCGAATCCGACTCGGCTGGGCAGCGTTCGGGAAGTTGCGCGGTATCTTCTCGTCCAACTTACCACAGTGTCTCAAGACGAAAGTCTATGACCAGTGTGTGTTGCCAGTAATGACATATGGCTCTGAGACGTGGTCGCTTACAATGGACCTCATCAGAAAGCTTACAGTCACTCAAAGGGCAATGGAGAGGGCTATGCTCGGAGTTTCCTTGCGTGATCGAATCAGAAATGTAGAGATCCGCAAGAGAACCAGGGTTACCGACATAGCCCGAAGAATTGCCAAACTCAAGTGGCAGTGGGCAGGGCACATTGCTCGCAGAACGGATGGCCGATGGGGCAGAAAGGTTCTGGAGTGGCGACCGCGAACCGGAAGACGTTGCGTTGGAAGGCCTCCCACTAGGTGGACCGATGACCTGGTGAAGGTTGCGGGACGCACGGGACCGGTCAATGTGGCGACGCTTGGGGGAGGCCTATGTCCAGCAGTGGACGTCTTTCGGCTGATATGATGATGATGATGATGATGACTGCGCAGCGCGCGCCTCCTTAGACAATGACAGTACTTCAATGAGCCCATAAGCGTCAATAAATTAAAAAGAAAAAGTGTGCTATAAAAATTAAAAAGTTATTTTATGATGCAGTTGTTTAAAAATCGAAGGGAAATGTTGCACTGTAATGGTTATTTTTTTAGGGTTCCGTACCCAAAGGGTAAAAACGGGACCCTATTACTAAGACTTCGCGATCCGTCTGTCTGTCTGTCTGTCTGTCCGTCTGTCACCAGGCTGTATCTCATGAACCGTGATAGCTAGACAGTTGAAATTTTCACAGATGATGTATTTCTGTTGCCGCTATAAAAACAAATACTAAAAACAGTATAAAATAAATATTTAAGGGGGGGCTCCCATACAACAAACGTGATATTTTTGCCGTTTTTTGCTCGGTATTAAAAACGGCAACAGGTAGACGCTTGAACTATTCACAGAATGTTTAGTTGTATATTTACTTCAAAAAATAATAATAATTAAATTAAAAGACAATAAATTAATGGGGGCTCCCATACAACAAACGTGATTTTTTGGCCGTTTTTTGCTCGATATAAATAACGGCAACAGATATACGCTTGAAATATTCACAGAATGTTAAGTTGTACATTCACTTCAAAAAATAATTATTATTAAATTAAAATAAAATAAATTAAGAGGGGCTCCCATACAACAAACATGATTTTTTTGCAGCGTTTTGCGATAATGGTACGGAACCCTGCGTGTGCCAGTCCGACTCGCACTTGGCCGGTTTTTTTAATTTTTCCTATCCACGAATATAAAGTACATTTTTATACAATATTATTTGAATTCATATTTGGAACATTACGTTGTTAGTGTAGATAAACTAATTAAAATAGTCATTACTATTTTTAAAACAAGAAAGTTTATTTAATTTCATTATATTGGTAAAAAATGTAGCTCTGTTGTGTTTAAAAAAAAAAATGAGTTGTTGATTAGAATCTTATTATTTAAAAATAGTGCACAGGTTTTTACAAATTATTAACTTAAATATATTTTCGTCAACCGCGACTGAGCTCTGTAAAATCGTAATGCCAATGTGTGCGTGCAAAATGTCTCTTTGTTCGAAGTGGCCTCTATGTCTACGGCGCGCCGCCACTTACATACTCTATGCCTAGTGGTAGCTATTAATCTACTATATTGATTCTGAATTTAAAAAAGGAGTAGGAGACTATAAGTTTACAAACATAAATACATCGATTCGATAGACAGTATCAAATATCCATTAAAGATCACGGCGCCACATACGACGAATATTGGACATCAATAGTTTCATAGCCTTTCCTTAAACAAAGCTACAATGTACAATTTCATCTATGGATAATTGTTTTTTTTCTTAGATGTTGAATTTCTAACTTGTGATCTTGAAATATTTAATGAACTTGAGAACTTCAGTTATAAGCATCTTTATGTAATTTCAGGCTTCCTTATATTGGGTGATATTATTGGGGTGATCACGGCGTGCAATGTGTTCTGGTGCGCCGATGATGGGGGATACTCCCTAGAGGAGGGCCCGCGGTGAGTGCTAACGCGTGCTCGTGTATTTGCCATAAACGGCACTGGAGGACACCGTGGTATTTTAGTGTATAATCCCACATAACTGCGCTATCTCCCCGTGGTACCTAGCGCAGTATGCATGAGCATTTATCCATGATAAAAATATGGCTTTCTTGTTTATTAGCTGTACATCGCTCACTGACGTGTATCTAGATTAAACTGTCCACCCATTGCCGACAATACAACCAATAAGATAAATGGAGAAAATAATAACTAGACAAGTACGAGTCGGGCCCGCGTGCTGACTTGCCGAGTGTTCCGTAGGGCTAAGGATTTTCGTTTAGGTTGCCCCGTAAATTATGAGCCGCTTGTTGCCCTTCATACCTCAAAATATATCACAGCTACATTCTATCATCGCACTGCTCGCCACAGGCGGGAAGTTCATCCTCACACATTGCGTCCTGAGACGGTGCGCACTGTGCGGTATGAAAGAAACTTCATCCCACGCACACTCAAACTGTGGAATGAACTCCCTGCGGCGGTTTTCCCAAGCGCCTACAATATGGGGTTCTTCAAGAATGGCATTAGAAGTTTTCTTCAGGGTCGGCAGCGCGAGTGTAACGCCCCTGGTGTTGCACACGTCCATAGGCCACGGTAACCACTTCCCATCAGGTGGGCCGTTTGCTTGTCTGCCACCAAAGTGGGAAAAAAAATATACAAACGTAATTAAAATAACCACTATTTTTAAAACAAGAAAGTGTATTTTATTATTTTAGTAAAAATTAAGTATCTATGTTGTGTTTAAACAAATAAAAGAGTGGTAGATATGAATATTATTATTATTATGTAAAAATATGGCACGGGTTTTTACAAATAATTAATTGAAAAATATTTTCGTCAATTGCGACCAAATGTACGATTATTGTATATCAATGTGTAGAAAATTCGCATTTTCAGACAAATTTTCTTTAAATACATGATGGGGAAACATGTGCAAGGCACTGAAAAATATACTTTTACGACTTTACAGTTCATATATTATGTTTAATATTAAAGAATAATCTGTATGTATCTTCCATTGCTTCCACAAATTGTACAAAATTGTCTTATGACACTTGTATAGACAGCCGCGACTAAGCTCTGTCCAATAATGCTCGAGAATCCCTGCAAAATCGTAATGTCAAAGTGTGCTTGCAAAATAGCGCTTTGTTCGTAGTGGACTCTCTGTCTGTGGCGCGCCGTGTCGCTTACGCACTTTATGGTAGTATGTAAGGATAGAAACAGATGTGCAGAGTTTTGATTTATCTTCTTGGAAAAACGTGATTTTATATAAAACTTATACAGTATTAGTAGTAATGTCAGCTGAATAGGGTAAATTCATAGATTTTTACGACTTTAGGTCTATCCACACATATCAGGGCCATGCCCGGGACGTGCACGGGACGTGGACAGACCGTGCCCCGCCAGGGGCTCAAAAAAATATCGGTGGGAACATTTTATATGACATTGTTCAACGTGAACGTGTTGTTGTGTGAACGATCATATAAAATGTTCCCACCGATATTTTTTTGAGCCCCTGACGGGACCCGGCCCTGTCACGTCCCGGGCACGCCCCTGATATGTGTGGATAGACCTTAAACGTGATCACATGTTCCTCGGCCTGGGTTTCTTATATAAATCTTGATGAGAACTTAAACCAATGTTTTGCTATCCACCTTAATTTTTGCTTGCTTTTAACCAGTTACAGTTGTACTCATCATTATAAACAACTGTCCCGAGCATTTTGTCGATTCCATGTTACGGCATTTAAAGTCGATGCCAGATAAGAATAAAATAAAAGTCATTGATCCGACTTGTACCAAATAGTAAAATTACGTAACTTAAAAACATGATTTTTGTTTATTGAGTAAAGTTTGGGCTCAAATGAAATGTAGAATCATTTTATGAGTTTAAATCATGTAAATCGGTCCACGCGTTCATGAGATATCAACGCATTACTGAATGCCAAGTGAAACGGTCAAGGACGCCCCTTACCGCGATACGTTTGTTTTGTTCGTGTTAGCGACAAAAAAAATGTAAAGCCATTTTTTTCGTTTCGTTTTGAAATATTGGAATACATTAGCAGACAGGTGTTAACGTCTTTTATTTTTTTGTTATCTGGCGGCGACTTTAATACGCTGATGCTTAGGTGCTACGCGGCTACGATGACGCTACGCCGTAGGCAATGTAGTAGCCTTTACCAAAGCTTTCGCTTGTCAAATTATTACGTTTAATTTGTAACTACCTATATTACATGGCAGTTGGTGTATGTAATTGTTATAGGACATTACATTAAAATTAGTTAAAAGAATATGAATAGTTTATTTATGATGACTATCAAACAAATATCGTAAAATATTGGCAAGAGGATTCATTATTTATGCTAGTATTTTAAATGGTAAGTCCAATTAATTGGAAGCTTTAGTTCTATTGACATGTCATAATAAACTAAAAAACTTTTTAACAAAAAATTAAACCGACTTCCAAAAAAACACTGCAAAACGAAAAATAACTTTCTTTTCCGAAGTCGGTGTCTTTGGTACATTATTGTTTTCCGTGTTTCGACACCGACTTCGGAAAAGAAAGTTATTTTTCGTTTTGCAGTGTTTTTTTGGAAGTCGGTTTAATTTTTTGTTAAAACGTTTTTTATTTATCTCTTTTTAGTTTTGATAGGTACTTCCAATTGCAATAAACATCATATATAGCCAAAGTACATCTCATGACGATTCCAATAAGCCCATACACGACTAGGATACATTGTTTTATTTCGGAGTACCAGTGGCTACCTGCCGGCTTCATCATCAGATCAGTTCGATGGTACCATTTTCATCAGCACTATTTGCTTCATCATAGTCGTTAAAATATTCTAGATATCTTATAACCCATGACATACTTAGCATTAAGGAATTCTATTGGCCATCTGTGGTCTTCTTCACCAGTTCCACTTCTTTAAATGTTACTTTCTGAGTGCAGATGATTGCATTGTTGATAAAAAAACCAAAATCGCTATATGTATACCTATAATATTTGAGGAGTTCCCTCGATTTCTCCAAGATCCCATCATCAGATCCTGACTTAAAGACTATGGGACCAACTGGGAAGTATACCCTTTCAAACAAAAGAAGAATTTTCCAAATCGGTCCAGGCGTCTTACAGTAATCGGGGAACATACATAAAAAAAAAAAGATTCCGACGAATTGAGAACCTCTCCTTTTTTTGAAGTCGGTTAAAAAAAGACACACATAAATTTATATTTTATGTAATTGTGTGACAATCAAACATACGGAAAATTTCAAGTATAACTGATTACCGCCGCGACTATCATAAAAAAATATGGATCATCAGAGGTAATGAGAGGTACGGTGTTAATTCGTCCGGGTTAACCGTGTAAATGGAGGTACCCCAGGGTTAAATTTTGGGTCCTTTCTTATTTCTAGTCTACATTGACGATTTACCCCATTTATTGAAAAACAATGTTAAGATTCAAACATCAAGAAATGTCACTTTTGTTTTGTTATTAAATTCGCATAAAACCAATAGATGGCGGTGTACATTTTTGGCTCTCCGCTACATCGCGCTGTTAAGATTTTCAGATGTGCATCTGGACCGAGGGCCCATTTTTTTAATCCTTGCGAAACGAAATAAGACTTAAAGGGAAATTAGTTAAAAATAGTAAAAACATAAAGCAATGGGCCAAGAATTTCTTAAACGTGAATTAAAACAGTTATGCTTAAATTACTTGGGCCCTCAATCCAGACGCGTGAATAAACTGGCATAGCCTACATCTCAGAAAATACTATCTCTGGGTTAATCATTTTTATTTAGGAATTTAGTTAAGAATTTCTTAAATATTTTAAGAAATTCCCAAATCTGTAGAATATGACATTACAGATTTTTGGCGGTTTAGCTAGGGCCCTCAATCCTTTAATGTCTCTACTGAGGAATCTGCAAAACATGAATTTATCTGAAGATATATATTAATAGGACTGTAATATATTTTGCTTAGATACCTCTGTAAATTAGTTAAAAAGAAATAATGACACAAAAGTGAATTGTTATAAAGTAAATGAGAATCGAATTTTACTATAACGTCTGGACTGAGAGCCCAATATTTTCGGCTTTATTGACTAGGTTCAACCTCATAGATTAAGTCAAATTAAAATATATTTTTTTACTATTTTTTAATTAAAATGTTACATATCGTCCGTTCTTCTAAATGCAATACTTTAAGAGAAAATACATTTTTAATTTTTCATAGGAGAAAGTTTTGTAGGGTACATATGATTTTGTTACTTTTTTGGACTGATCAGTATGTATCCTCATACAAGCTATTTTTAAGCGTCTAAAGTAAATATTTACTGCTTGTACTGTCGGAAGCGACTGTTTTTTTGATGCATTATTTTGAAGGGAAGACAGGTCAATTGTCAGGAAAAGTCATTATTACATGGGTCCTTTTCGGGCGAGGATAAAACAAATCTTTCTTGGTAATGTACTTTTACAAAGTAACTAATTGCACAATGTAATGGAGAATAACGTAAACGACATTTCACTAGGCACGTATTTTTATCTAAACTTACAATCGGGAACTATAACGACTGTATTTCTCTTCAAGTTTTATCATGTTTACTACTGATCAAACTCGCAATCTTTCTTTCTCGATCTCCTTGTGATCTTCTCTTGTTCGCGCCATAAACTAGTGTTATGTCAAGTTAACACCTGTCAGTCATTCGAAACCAAATCTCTCTTCAGAAGGAAATCTTTAACATTGCTGACAAATTTAATAGTGCAGTAAATATTATTATTATCAGTGTTTCTGTTTTGTGATATCGAAGTAAGTTGGTAGGTACCCAGATCGCTTTAATATTGCTTATTTCATTTGAAGAATAATATGCATTTTTTTTTTTTTTTTTTTTACTACATTTGGGGGACTGTTTTATGGAACACTATTTAACGTCTAAGAGGTCATCCGACTGCAATTCGTGTTTTTGGTAGCGCAGTCGTGTTTTTTTATATTTTTATTATTATTTATTTTTCTTTAATACATTTTAGTGACAAGTTTAATTTTAAAACAACATGTAGATAGGTAGGTACTCATCTGGACTTTAAATTTCATATCCATGTTGTTATAATCGACGACAAAATCTGATTTCATCTTCGAAAATAGGGGCATATAGTTAGCCGCTATTTTTGCATAAAAATTATAGCACTAAAAAATAACATTATTATTTATCGTTCATAACTAAAAATCAGCATACAAACTTCGCTCACTCGCTTCTTTGAACAAATTTATTAATAATTTAAACTTGTTTATTAGAAAATTTGATGATGATGATTACATGATTTTCAGGGATTTCATGACCCCCCTTGTACATATAAAAAATAAATGTTTTCTCGTACTGAGCGCGGCGTTTTCTTGGTGCAAACCGTAAACTGCCGTGAAGGCTCCTTAGACCTTTTGGGAATTTGTACATGGTCCCTCGAGCTGGATGGGCGATAAGTTGGTTGATTGAAGTTGAACCACGCAGCGACATATCCAGTACTGGAATGGTATCGGAAGGAACGGATAGTTTGGAACCGATTTCAGTAAAGTATGAAGAAGTGAAACTGTGAGTACTCTTTGCAATATTATCTTTGAGGAAATTCAAGCAAATTAGAACCTTCGATACAAGAAGAAATAGACTTAGAAAATTTAGAAGTTGTTTGGACTTAGAATCAGTGTTGCCAACTTTATTTTTAACCCAAACCCACCAAATGTGGCTTCGTGACCCACCAGAAAACCACTAAACTTAACGGTCTCTCAAACCACCAGAAAACCACTAATCCAAATCAACAAAATCTCTGTAATCTTAATATATATAAATCTCGTGTCACAATGTTTGTCCTCAATGGACTCCTAAACCACTTAACCGATTATAATAAAATTCGCACACCATGTGCAGTTCGATCCAACTTGAGAGATAGGGTAGGGTAGGGTAGGTAGGGTAGGGTAGGTAGGTAGGGTAGGTAGGGTAGGTAGGGTAGGGTAGGGTAGGGTAGGTAGGGTAGGTAGGGTAGGGTAGGGTAGGTAGGGTAGGTAGGGTAGGGTAGGGTAGGTAGGGTAGGTAGGGTAGGTAGGGTAGGTAGGGTAGGTAGGGTAGGTAGGGTAGGTAGGGTAGGTAGGGTAGGTAGGGTAGGTAGGGTAGGTAGGGTAGGTAGGGTAGGTAGGGTAGGTAGGGTAGGTAGGGTAGGTAGGGTAGGTAGGGTAGGTAGGGTAGGTAGGGTAGGTAGGGTAGGTAGGGTAGGTAGGGTAGGTAGGGTAGGTAGGGTAGGTAGGGTAGGTAGGGTAGGTAGGGTAGGTAGGGTAGGTAGGGTAGGTAGGGTAGGTAGGGTAGGTAGGGTAGGTAGGGTAGGTAGGGTAGGTAGGGTAGGTAGGGTAGGTAGGGTAGGTAGGGTAGGTAGGGTAGGTAGGGTAGGTAGGGTAGGTAGGGTAGGTAGGGTAGGTAGGGTAGGTAGGGTAGGTAGGGTAGGTAGGGTAGGTAGGGTAGGTAGGGTAGGTAGGGTAGGTAGGGTAGGTAGGGTAGGTAGGGTAGGTAGGGTAGGTAGGGTAGGTAGGGTAGGTAGGGTAGGTAGGGTAGGTAGGGTAGGTAGGGTAGGTAGGGTAGGTAGGGTAGGTAGGGTAGGTAGGGTAGGTAGGGTAGGTAGGGTAGGTAGGGTAGGTAGGGTAGGTAGGGTAGGTAGGGTAGGTAGGGTAGGTAGGGTAGGTAGGGTAGGTAGGGTAGGTAGGGTAGGTAGGGTAGGTAGGGCAGGTAGGGTAGGTAGGGCAGGTAGGGTAGGTAGGGTAGGTAGGGTAGGTAGGGTAGGTAGGGTAGGTAGGGTAGGTAGGGTAGGTAGGGTAGGTAGGGTAGGTAGGGTAGGTAGGGTAGGTAGGGTAGGTAGGGTAGGTAGGGTAGGTAGGGTAGGTAGGGTAGGTAGGGTAGGTAGGGTAGGTAGGGTAGGTAGGGTAGGTAGGGTAGGTAGGGTAGGTAGGGTAGGTAGGGTAGGTAGGGTAGGTAGGGTAGGTAGGGTAGGTAGGGTAGGTAGGGTAGGTAGGGTAGGTAGGGTAGGTAGGGTAGGTAGGGTAGGTAGGGTAGGTAGGGTAGGTAGGGTAGGTAGGGTAGGTAGGGTAGGTAGGGTAGGTAGGGTAGGTAGGGTAGGTAGGGTAGGTAGGGTAGGTAGGGTAGGTAGGGTAGGTAGGGTAGGTAGGGTAGGTAGGGTAGGTAGGGTAGGTAGGGTAGGTAGGGTAGGTAGGGTAGGTAGGGTAGGTAGGGTAGGTAGGGTAGGTAGGGTAGGTAGGGTAGGTAGGGTAGGTAGGGTAGGTAGGGTAGGTAGGGTAGGTAGGGTAGGTAGGGTAGGTAGGGTAGGTAGGGTAGGTAGGGTAGGTAGGGTAGGTAGGGTAGGTAGGGTAGGTAGGGTAGGTAGGGTAGGTAGGGTAGGTAGGGTAGGTAGGGTAGGTAGGGTAGGTAGGGTAGGTAGGGTAGGTAGGGTAGGTAGGGTAGGTAGGGTAGGTAGGGTAGGTAGGGTAGGTAGGGTAGGTAGGGTAGGTAGGGTAGGTAGGGTAGGTAGGGTAGGTAGGGTAGGTAGGGTAGGTAGGGTAGGTAGGGTAGGTAGGGTAGGTAGGGCAGGTAGGGTAGGTAGGGCAGGTAGGGTAGGTAGGGTAGGTAGGGTAGGTAGGGTAGGTAGGGTAGGTAGGGTAGGTAGGGTAGGTAGGGTAGGTAGGGTAGGTAGGGTAGGTAGGGTAGGTAGGGTAGGTAGGGTAGGTAGGGTAGGTAGGGTAGGTAGGGTAGGTAGGGTAGGTAGGGTAGGTAGGGTAGGTAGGGTAGGTAGGGTAGGTAGGGTAGGTAGGGTAGGTAGGGTAGGTAGGGTAGGTAGGGTAGGTAGGGTAGGTAGGGTAGGTAGGGTAGGTAGGGTAGGTAGGGTAGGTAGGGTAGGTAGGGTAGGTAGGGTAGGTAGGGTAGGTAGGGTAGGTAGGGTAGGTAGGGTAGGTAGGGTAGGTAGGGTAGGTATTTTTTTTTTTTTTTTTTTTTTTTTTTTTTTATTAATACTAATCCCGCTCAACAAAGTTGGCGCCTATTCTGTGCAAATTCTTTCATTCCATTCCTCTTTCATGCCTCTCGTACTTTCATTCTTCATACCATGGTTCTTCTTGCATACGTCTTCTTGTATACAGTGGGTGGGACTCCCACTTTGTTTGATTACTTAAAGGCAACTTTATTTATTTAGTGTAAGGTTAAAAGAAAAAGTGCTACATATACAAGAATACAAAAAAGTGCTGTTGATCACAGTAAAATATGCAAAAAGTGCTGCAGATCACAGGTAAGGTACAGAAGTGCTGTTTATCACAGGGAATATCACAATATAAATAATGCCTTACATTTAGGGATGAGAAGCACAACAGTGCTTTTCACCATACAGACAATCTGTTTTCTTAGGTACTACCCCAGTGCAGGGTTCGTCATTGCAGTTTTGTGCGTGCTATTCTATGCTTCTTACAAATATTCTTATAATACTAGTGAAGCATAGTGCTGCTTCAACTTCGGTTTCGTGCAATGACGGTGGAGGCCACATTAACACAGTACACCAGGAACTTTTCCCTGTGTTGCTTACTCATGAGCCCATGCAGGCTCTCCTTCGTCAGTCTCCTGTCCAGCTCACATTCGAGTTGGTAGCGTTCCCTGATAAATAACGGGCAATCTACAAGTATGTGCTGGACAGTCTCTGCCACGCCTGGATCGCAGACGCACGATGGGTTATCCTTACACTTGAAACGATTCAAGTATTCAGAGAACCCGCCGTGCCCCGTCAAAACCTGCGTGAGAACGCCTGTGGGCCGCACCTGTTTTATAATACGGAAAGCCGCTATGGCATCCGGAAGAAACATTTTCGTCACAGAAGCTGTCTCGCCCGACACATATCTTCGGTTCCATTCATCAAGCGATTCCAAACGGATCTGTCGCTTGATAAATGATACCGGACACTGGTCGTAGTCCGGCTTCCTCCGTAACGACAATGCTGCCTTCTTTGCCAACTCGTCCGCTCGCTCATTCCCCGGCAGGCCCGCGTGGGCCTTGATCCAGAACAAAGACACAGCTTTGCTCTGGCCCAGGGCTTGAGCCAAATTGGCGCGCGCGCGAACTGCCAGGGGATGGAGAGAGCCATGGCTTGCAAGCGTCTGCAATGCTGACATTGAGTCACTGTACAAACCATAGCTCGTCTCTTGCCGCGTAAGGATCACGTCCGTCGCTTTGCAGATGGCCAGGAGTTCCGCCTGGTAGACTGTGCAGTACGCGGCTAAGCTAAGTTTGAGGTTCCGGACTTCGCCTTCATTATCCCAAATGGATAATGCGGCCCCGACCTTCCCCTCAATCTTGCTGCCGTCGGTGAAGATTCGCACCGCCTGCACATTGTTGCTGTCTAGCAACTGTTGGTCTGTCAGGCACATGAACTCCAGGGGCATCTGTGTAGCTGGATGAGGAGCCTCTGCAAACCTTACCGCACCTTCGATCTCCCTATCTCCTGGCACAAACCGGGATGGCCCTCTCCTCGCTTCATACAGGGCGGCTGCCTCCTGTATGCGCAGATCTAGAGGTAGTATTCCGGAAAGTACCAGTGCCGAGTTCAGGGAGACAGTACGGTAAGATTTACAGATCTTCTGGACGAATCCTCTTTGGACCGAGCCTAGCTTCTTCCGTATTCCCAGCTTCTTCGTAGCGGGAGCCCAGGCTGCGGCCGCGTACGTTATTATGGGCTCAATCATAGCAGTGTAGATTGTGTGTATGATCTGTGCGTCCAATCCCCAACTCACTTTAGCGGCGCGGGACAGCTGCTTATAAATGTTAACTGCCCTCCTGCAGACGTTCGCGGTGTGCTCGTTGAAGGTGAGCTTCTCGTCTATGGTTAGACCCAACAACTTCATCTTCTTAACCATACCAATGTCGACCCCGGCCATGCTCAACCTTGGGGTATCATACTTGCGCTTGTTGGTTACGACCATCGCACAGGTTTTGTGCGGTGCGAACCTCAGCTTGTTTCTGACGCCCCAACTCTGAACATGGGCGAGGGCTGCATTGGCAGATGTTGAAACTTCGGTCGCTGAGTCCCCATCCAGAACCAAGACGATATCATCGGCGAACGCCTGCGCGAAGATGCCGCGCCGCTCCAATTCCTTTAATAGTGGGTCTAGAATGAGATTCCACAGGATGGGACCACCTATTGACCCTTGAACACAGCCCTTGCTAGTCACTCGCGTGCATTCCTCCCCAGCGTAACGAACCTTGACTTTCCGACTGTCGAGGTAGCTGTCTAGCAGCCTTCTTATGTTCACCGGGCACTTTTCCTCAGCCAGTCTGACCTTGATGGCTGGCCACCAAGCACTATCAAAGGCCCCCTCTATATCCAGTGACACCAGGACAATTAGCTTCTTCAGCCTCAACTTGTCCTGTACGTGCTTCACTAGCGTATAGAGGGCGTCCTCAGTGCTTCTCTGGGGCATAAATCCAAACTGGCGAGTACTAAACCGCGGTACAAGCTGCCATTTTAAACGCGCTACTACCATCCTCTCCAGGACCTTTCCCAAAACCGGCAGTAGACCTATTGGTCTGTATGCCTTGGGGTTTAGGTAATCGTCCTTGCCCAGCTTTCTGAGGACCACGACTGTGGCCTCCTTCCAGATGTTTGGGAAGTGTGCCAATTCAAGGCACTTATTGTAAAGGGCAAGGAACGCCTCCAGGTCCTGGTGGATCGCTCGACTGCAGATATCAGACGTCAGTCCATCCCCTCCTGGTGCCTTTTTGGGATTGAAACCTGCCACGGCGGTCTTCAGCTCCAGCGAGGTAAATGGTGGGTCATGATATTCATCATGAGCCCACTCATTTACTCGACTGGCTGCTTCTCTAATTCGCCTGTGGTCAGCGTTGTCCTGGTCTACTCTGTCTTCGGGGTAGAACGTATCTGCGAGTAGGGCGGCCGATTCACTTGGGTTGAGAAATACACCATCGCTGCAAAGGGTCAGTTCCTCCTGTCTTCTGGCGGTCCTACCAATCACCCTGAAGATTCCCTCCCAGACCCCTTCCCGATCCTGTTTCCGGCAGAACTCCTTCCAACTTGCGAATTGGGCGCTCTTCGCTAGCATCTCGTACTCTTCTTTGGCCTTCAGGTACTCGTCTACGACCATCGCTCGGCGGACCGGCGCGGCATTGCGGATGCGGTTCTTCAGTCTGGTAAACTCCTTCTTCTTCACAGTGAGCTCCTCGGACCACCACGGACAATTAATTTTAATTTTTCTATTTGTTTTAGGAATGGCATCTTCGCATGCTTGTTCTATGATTTTACTATATTTTACTACTATTTCCTCTAAGTCTTGTTTACTATTTATTTCTTGTATGCTATTTAAATTTACGTTACTTTCAATTTTAGTTTCTCCCAATTTTACTCTAAATGCTTCCCAGTCCGCTTTTCTTGTATTAAATTTTCTTGTTGTTCTAGTTATATTCATCCCTTTTTCCCTTTTTACATTAATGTTGAAGAATATAGTGTTATGGTCCGAGGATGTTGCTCCTGTATCGACCCGCCAGCCGTCCACCAGGTCAAAAAGGTCGAGCGAGCATGCCGTGACGTCCAAATGGCTTTTATACACTCGACCACCTCTGACTGTGTCAAATGTGGGAGCGTCACCAGTGTTCAGTACCTGAAGCTCTAAGTCCTCCAGGGTTCCGGACATTTCCTCGCCCTTGGAGTCTTCGATGATGCTACCCCACCAAGGACTCTTGGCGTTCGCGTCGCCGCCTATAAGCAATCTACCGGTGGCCACTTCCGATTTGATCTGGGTCAACTGGTCCAGGTATGGCCCTATAGGTTGGTCTGGCTCGAAGTAGTAAGATACTACTGCGATCTCCCAAGCTTTGGTCCGGATCCCCACCACAACGATGTTGTTTGTGGTGAGTTTCGGGTAGGGAATGACATCCAGGTCATCATCAAAGACGGCAATTGCCGCCTTTACCCTCCCACTTCCATCAACCTCGCACTGGTAGATTCGCGAACCTCGGTAGTTCTTCATAACTCGAGCCCCTCCCACGTACGGCTCCTGGATAAGTGCCCATGCGATCTTCCTCTTACTGGCCTCTAAAAAGAGTTCGGTCGTTGCCAGGTCCTTTCGTTGTAGGTTTGCTTGGGCCACACGGTATGGTCTTGCGTTTTGTTGGGCAGAAGTCTCCGGGGCGCCCTTAGCAGTACGCTATAACAGAACGGGCTATTGCATCCCACCTTTTTCTAACTTGACACTCCGAGCTGAAAGCGTGGTGGCTGGCGCTGTCAATCCTCGCGCGCGTGCAATTGCAACACTTTGGAGGTAGGCCTGCGGCCCAGTCCGCGCACTCCGTCCTCATGTGGGGACCGCCACAGTGGCCGCACTTTGGCACAGATTCTGTGCAAAGGCGTCGGCTATGCCCATACCCGAGGCAGAGCGAGCATTGGACCAGCGGGGATTGATCCTCGACCCTCACCCGCTGGAACTCCACGTGCACCGACCCAACCTCAAGCATGCGCCGCCAAACTTCTGTGGCGACCCTCATCACTACGTGACACATTAGCGGGTTCCTGGCTCGCTTTCTGTATATAATTTCTATTTTGGCCTGCTCATCTTTGAGATCTTGAAAGATGGCGGCATTTTGGTTCTTAAGGGCCTTGAGTACTGCCTCATTTGCGTTGTATTGCATCACGTCACGCAACACAACCTGCGGATTTTTATTTGTAATATTTTGCGCCTCCAGCTCGGGCGCCTTCCTAATCTTTTCCCTCAACTTTTCCCTCTCTTCTTCTGACCTACAGCCTAGTATAACTCTCCTATCTTTCGCTTTCCTCACTTTCTCTACCGCTATACCCCCTTCCTTGGCATTAACCACCTTCCTAAGTCGGTCCAGGACTTGCTCCCCCGTTTCCTTCTCGTCCCTGGCCGACACTACGATGGAATGTAGTGTAGTCAGTTTTGGAACCTGATTGGATGGCCGACTTGCTGCCACGCTAGCATATGAGACCACCTGGTCTCGGCTAGCTTGTAGCGCCTCTTTCAGCCTATCCATTTTTAGGCTGTTCTCGGCCAGGTTTTGGCTATGCTCTTCTAGAGCTCGCCTGAGGGAGTTCTTCTCGACCTCACTGATAGCCGCTGAGCACGAGGGGGGGGCTTGCTCAACCCTTGGCTCTTCCTGGACTTGGGTCCCGGTCGATGCCATGGTGTTTGCGGTTTGGGGGGCTCTTCCCTGTTCGAGCTCTTTTACCAGCTGGTAGAGCCGGTCTGCCTGCGCCTTGACCTCCGCCCTAATGTCATTTCTTGTTGTTTTGGAGGTTGTCATTAGGGCCTTGATCTTGTTTGAGGCTATCCTAGCCTCGGCGACTTTGCTCCTCTGGGTAGGCGGGCTCCCGATCTCAAAGGATATGGATGTCACTGGTGATGGTCGGTCCAGCTTTTTTGGGGGAGTCCTCTTTGTGACGGTTTTACCCGCCTCCCACTCTCCCACGCTCCTCCTGACGCTCTGCGTCGAAGGCCCTGCCTCCTCAGGTGCCCTTTGGGGGCTTTTGGGTGTCGCCGAGTGCGGAACCGGCGTGCGTAGACCAGGCATTCCGGTCATTTTTGAAAAGTGAGTGTGGCTGGGATTAGTATAGTCAAATAGAGGTGTTGTAAAGAGCACCTCTATTATGTGTAAAAGTAAAAAAAAGGGATATTGTAAGGATACCCCTTTTTGTGTGTCAAATGTAAAAAAGGGGCACTGTAAAGGGTACTCCCTTTTGTGTGTCAGATGTCAGACAATAAAAATAATTCTCTTGCGAGAATGTCCCAAGTTAAAATCTAATCTAAACTTATTCTAAAATATAGTAGCACAAAAGTACTACTATATGTCCACAGTTTAAGAATTACACAATAAATAAGCAGTAAAAGCTTATCTTATCTTAACCTAAATATATAGCAACACAAAAATGCTGCTATATATCCTTAAAATTAAACAAACTGCAGTCCTTAAACCTGTATCGCAGTGTGGTTCGAGTGGTCAATGCTTAACAATAATTTAATTTCTTCCCTTTTTTTTTTTAATAAAATATACAAAAATAAAAAATTAAATTAAATTACTTTCCAGGAGTGGGGGCGCTTTTCAGCAATTTTGCCGGGGCCAAGTTATAGATCTCTTTCTGGTAGGGTAGGTAGGGTAGGTAGGGTAGGTAGGGTAGGTAGGGTAGGTAGGGTAGGTAGGGTAGGTAGGGTAGGTGAATGTTTGGTGTTTTTATGGCAAAACAAAGTTTGCCGGGTCAGCTAGTGATTCCTTAAAATTGAATCACATAATTTGCACTTAGCTACTGGGCAAGCAGTGCTTTCCACCACTTGTAACCAGTCCTTTAATTCTGGTTTACCTAACCAACAATCCCGGAACTTTAAGGCATACTGTAGTTTTTGCCTTACCTATTAGTTTCACAAAATTAGTGGAAATAATTTAAACTAGTAATTAAGTAACCTTTACCGATACCGCCTCGAACTGTACTGTATTGTCCGTCCGTTGTATTTGTGCACGCATAGGGAACAACATAAACACACCAGAGAATATACACAAACCCTTGAAATCAATTCAAACTTGACCCAGTAGTCATACAAATAAAGTCCATAATCAAAATTATTCAAGAAATTGAAAAACTAATTTCGTGGAATCCCCGAAAATCACTACCTTAGTTCTGTTGTGTCGCAGGCCTACACTACAAACAATTCTACATTTGTTTCAATAGTTCTTTCCTAACTAGATTTTTTTGTAAATCGTACTAGTGGTTCAATGGCGTACCACCACTAACTGAAGCAATCAAAGCCACTAAAAAAATCCACTAGCCACTAAAAACAATATTTCGCCACTAAAAGGGAGGTCGAAACCACCAGTTTTAGTGGAAAATCCACTGAGTTGGCAACACTGCTTAGAATAGTTTCGCAAAAAGTGAACAGACGTGGCATCCACGCCGGTTTTCCCCTAGAAGTGCCAAACACTTAAAAAAAATTGAGGAAAAAGTTCAGCGAGTTGCAATTTTTTTGAGATTGGTGATTCAAGTTAATTGAAATTTAACTATATATTCTTATAAAAATGGATAAGTATTTTACATTTCAAGAAGATGTGAAATCCAAGATACAAAAAGCCAGAGTCAATTTTAAGAAATCTCCAAAGGAAAGATTTTAAACACAATCCTATTTTGAAACTCGGCTTGAAACACTCGAAAATTATTGGACTTCATATCGCGAAACATATAGAGTCATCGTTTCGGAATTTAATCACAAGGAATTGGTTAAGTCTACTAATTACACAACTGATGCATATGACGTAACTGAAGAACTATACACGGAATATAAAACGGAAATAAAGGATTTTATTGTTTTCTTAGGTTGAAGATCGATTCTAATACCGTTGCATTGTCTAGTTCTAAGCTTAATGAGTCAAACGTCGGTCAATCCTTTAGTGTTAGATTACTCAAGATTTCCATTCCTACTTTTAGCGGCAAATACACCGAATGGACAAGTTTTCGTGATTCATTCATATCGTTAATACATAGCAACAAAGCATTGGACGACGTTCAACGACTTCACTATCTCAAGGGCTATTTAACAGGTGAGGCCGAGCAACTTTTACGGCATATGCCTATCACGGCCAATAATTATAAAGTCTGTTGGGATCAATTAGAACATCGCTATAACAATAAATTACACCTTGCTTTTTATGTTTTAAAACGTTTCATGAATCAAAAGAACATACAGTCAGAATCATCCAGTGCCATTAAAGAATTACTTGATACCACAAATTAATCTTTAAACGCCCTCAAAAATTTAGATGTTGATATTTCTTTTTGGGATATTATTGTAAATTACGTTGTGAGTTTGAAACTTGATACTGAATCTAGAAAGTTATGGGAAGTTCAAATCTGTAAGTTCAATGACGAACTACCTAAAATAAGTTACTTGCAAGTATTCTTAGAGCAGCGATTCAGATCTCTTGAATTTTTGCATAATAAGGTTAACAAGTCGAATAATAGTACTCGCGCAACTAAGGTTATGCATGTCACTTCAAATTCAAAATGTGAGTTTTGTGATGAAGACCATAAATTGATGAATTGCAAAAAGTTTGCAAGGGAAGACGTTGAAACACGTCGTAAGTTTATCCAAACCAATAAGTTGTGTTTTAACTGTTTCGGTTCAAATCATTCGGTATTTTCATGTCGTCAGTCAACCAATTGTCGTATTTGTAGGCAGAGGCATCACTCTCTCCTTCATCAGAAATCAATCCCTAAAGGTCACAACTCACGTGATCAAGAGGATGATGGTACGGATCAATCTTCACCATCAACTCCACAGACCGAGAATCCAATTAACGTTGTGTCTTGTTTCTCCAGTGTGAACAGCCAAGTGCTATTGGCCACTGCCTTAGTACAGGTAGAAGCGAGAACAGGCACTTTCGTTTTAAGATCTCTGTTAGACCAAGGATCTCAAGCGTCGTTTATTACCGAATCCTCGGTACAAATGCTTGGTCTGAAGAAGATTACAGACAAGAGCTTTATTTCAGGACTTGGCTGTGACCAGAGTGCAACATTGCACTCTAAATGTTTTGTAAATATTAGGATTCAGTCACGCCACGATCCCAACTTTATAGTTGTTGTGAAGGCTCATGTTCTAAAGAACATCACATCACTTCTTCCTGAGAGGAAGATTGTTTTGACAGCGTTGTCACCTCTGCCAATGCAAACTGCAAATGTCGGATCTAATGCTAGCTGATCCTTCATTTAATATTCCAAATAAAATTGATATCTTACTTGGAGCAGAAGTATATTGCCAGATTCTAATGGATGGTGTTATCAAGGGTTCACCTGGGTTGCCTGTGGCTCAGAACTGGTATTTTGAGCCACAGGCAACCCAGGTGACCCCAACCCACTTGGATGGATTCTCTCTGGCTGTATAAATTCACAAATTAAGCATGGTTCTCTGCAAAGAAATAAAATCGTGAACATGCACACTCATTTGACTGATGATCTGTTAAAGAAGTTCTGGGAGTTAGAGGAACCTTCTTCTGACAAAAGGTTTTTATCAGAGGAAGAGCAGGCCTGTGAGGACTTCTTTGCAGAAACTGTTAAAAGAGATTCAGCAGGTCGCTATGTAGTAAGATTGCCTTTCAAGTCAAAGGATCCCGAGTGTAAATTTGGCAACTCTTTTGATATTGCCCGGAATCGATTTTATTTGCTCGAGAAACGGTTTCTTAAAAATCCTGAATTTGCAATAGAATATTCTGATGTTATTGAGGAGTACTTGACGTTGGGTCATATGGAGGTGGTTCCAGAATTAGAGAAAGAGAATCATAGTGCCATCTATCTGCCACACCACGCAGTCATCAAAAATGATAGAACCACAACAAAGGTGAGGGTTGTATTCGACGCGTCATGTGTTCTAAACAATGGTTCATCGTTAAATAGAGACATGATGATTGGTCCAAGGCTACAACCTGAACTGAGGCACATCATCATGCGTTGGCGCTGTTATCCTATATGTCTTGTTGCAGACATAGTAAAAATGTATAGACAAGTAAAGGTATCTGAAGAAGATGTTGATTTTCAACGCCTGTTGTGGCGTAAGGATGTGAACTCAGAACTTCAACATCTAAAGTTACTGCGTGTAACATTTGGTACATCTTCAGCACCTTACTTAGCTGTACGAGCTCTGCAACAGCTTGCGTATGATGAAGGTGATAAATACCCTTTAGCAGCAGAGGGTTTTAAAGGAGTTCTACGTCGACGATCTTATGACAGGTTGCGAAAACGTTGAAGAAGGTATTAAAATCTTTCATCAATTGAAAGACCTCCTTAATTGTGGCGGATTTGAGCTTCAGAAGTGGTCTTGTAATAACAATGGGTTATTGCAAGAAATTGATACAGATAGTAAGGATAGAAAGGAAAATAGATTCTGTTATGAAAATTCTAGGATTAACCTGGAACAGACCTAATGATGAGTGTCAATATACTGTCCAACTCCCGTCGCTTGAAACACCTGTGACCAAACGTAAAGTAATTTCGGATGTGGCCAAATTATTTGATCTACTTGGTTGGATTGCGCCCGTCATAACAACAGCCAAGATTTTTATTCAGAGATTATGGCTTGCTGGTATAGGGTGGGATGACGAGATACCAATTAACATACTCAAAGATTGGCTTTCATATCGTAAGGATCTCGCTCATCTCATTAGTTTTCAATTTCCGAGATGGACGGGGGCAAGCAGAGACAATGTTCACATGGAACTACAAGGGTTTCGTGATGCTTCTAATGCAGCGTATGCAGCCGTTGTCTACATTAGAACCGTAGATTGTAACGGTAAGGTTCATGTAAATCTGGTCGCTTCCAAATCAAGAATTGCCTCTGTAAAACAAGTATCAATACCTCGCTTGGAGCTTTGTGGAGCTGTTTTATTAGCTAAATTGCTCCAAGAAGTTTCGGAAGTATTGGGTATCTCAAAGGAAAATGTCCACGCTTGGACTGACTCTAGTGTTGTTCTTGCTTGGCTGAGTAGTCATCCTAGCAAGTGGAAAACTTTTGTCGCAAACAGAGTCTCGGAAATATTGACCATAATGGACAATAGTCACTGGGCGCATGTCAAGTCCGATAAGAACCCAGCAGATTGCGTATCGCGGGGCATAAATCCGAGGGATATTTCTGAAATTACAATTTGGAAAAAGAGCCCTAAGTGGCTAAAAGAAAATACAGTCCACTACTGTAAAGGAAAGTTTAAACAAATTGACTTAGAAGAAAAGAAAAATAAGGTATTATGTCATGTCACAATTGAAAACTTTGATATAATGTCAAGGTTTTCAAGTTTAAGTAGGATGACAAGAGTAGTTTCATATTGTAGAAGGTTCCTTAAAACTTTAAATAGGCTAGTACTAGCTCTACAACCACACGTTGGCTAACGTCTAAGGAAATGAAGGACTCATTACTTACTTGTATCCGGTTGGATTTAAAGGAAAGATTCCTGAACGAAATAAAGAGTTTACGGGGATTAGGTAAAGTAAATAAAGAGACTAAACTTATCGCTTAATCCATTCCTCGATGGCGAAGGCATCCTTAGAGTTGGTGGGCGATTGCAGAAGGCTAACGTTGTGGATGAAATGAAACATCCCATACTGATTGCTCCTAATTCACATCTTGCAAATTTGATTGTTGCAGACGCCCATGAGCGTACTATTCACGGGGGTCCTCAGTGCATGCTGAGTTATATAAGAACTCGGTATTGGATCATGAACGCAAAGAGTCTTATAAGGCAGCATTTTCGTGAATGTGTCGTTTGTATTCGTTATGCGGCTCAAACGAACCAACAATTGATGGGCCAATTGCCATCAGCTCGTGTCACTGCTTGCCGCCCATTTCATAAAAGCGGTGTTGATTACACACGTTCTGCTTAGATTTCCAAGCTCGACTAAAGGAAAGAACCAAATGGTCGGGGCGGCTTACATTCCACCTAGAGCACCTGAATCCGTTTATGTTCAGTATTTTGATCTTCTCCAATCTTTACTCGGTGACACTAACGTAGAATACTTTTATCTTTTGGGTGATTATAATCTACCTAATATTGACTGGATTCCCTATGATAACAATGTATCAGTATCGGGATTGGTTTGCAGTGGCAGTTCCTCGATTTGCGGACAGCTTGGTGTATTTATGTCTTTCCTTAATGCTTATCAGTACAACACCATCAAGAACCCGAATGGGAAAATATTAGACTTGGCTATATGTAACAATGACTGTTCTGTCTTCCCTCCCACCGATTATTTACTGCAACTCGATAACTGCCACCCACCGTTCTGTGTTTTGATACCATATAAGCATCCCCATAAATATATGATTCGAAAGTCGCTGAAAAGGTTCAATTATTATAAAGCAAATTATGAAAAGATAAATGAAGAGTTGTGCGAAATTGATTGGAGTGAGCTGATTGGTATGGAGCACTCCGTGGATGTAGCCGTGACTAAATTCTATAATAAAATTTTTAGCCTTATTAAATCTCACGTTCCACTCGTCAATACAAAGTCCCACAAATTCCCGATATGGTTTTCACCTTCGCGATTGCATATCTATAAAAACAAGGCAAAAGCTTGGGTTAAATGGAAGATGTATCACAATATTTCCGATTATGAACAGTTCTCATTATACAGATCTAGATTTCAAGCCGAATGCAAATCATGCTACACAAGGTACATGGAATCTGTTGAAGATGGTATCCGCTGTAATGTTAAACACTTTTGGAAATATATAGCTAATCGGAAATCTTCTACTGGCATACCATTGAATATGAATTACAAGGGCAAAAGCACCAATGACCCAGAAAAAATTTGTAACTTTTTTTCTGATTTCTTTAATTCAGTCTATGAACAATCATCCGGGAGGGGTTTGCTGGCGAGTGGGGATTCTTCTGAGCACAATTCTCTCATTTGTAAGATAGAGCTGACTATGAATGAGATATTGGGGGCTCTCAATTCTCTGGATGCAGCAAAGGGTCCGGGTCCTGATGGTCTCCCGGTCTCTTTTCTTAAGGCCACTGCTAAGAACATTTGCACACCTATACATATTCTGTTTAATAAATCGCTGGCACAAGGAATATTTCCCGAGGTATGGAAGGCCGCAAATATAACTCCAATTTATAAATCGGACTCTAAGCAAGATGTTGAGAACTATCGTCCGATATCCATTTTGTCAGCCTTGCCGAAGCTTTTTGAGAGACTAGTCCATAACAAAGTGTATCCTGTTCTTCATCCTACTATAATCCAGCAACAACACGGATTTGTAAAAAAAAGGTCCACTACCACAAATTTGGTGGCCTTTACGGATTATTTATTCAACAATATGGATTCTCGTGTTCAGGTTGACGCTATTTATACAGACTTTCGAAAAGCATTTGACAAGGTTGATCATGAATTACTTTTAAGAAAAATTTCATACAACGGCATACGTGGTGATTTACTCCGGTGGTTCTCTTCATATATCACAAACAGAACTCAAAGAGTAGTAATTAACGGTTTTAGATCTGCCACGGCTATTAGTGTAACTTCCGGTGTGCCTCAGGGCTCAATACTGGGACCCCTTTTGTTCATTTTATTTATAAATGACATTGACGCTTGTTTTAGAAATTCAAAAGTTTTACTCTACGCTGACGATCTCAAAATTTATAGGCCCATTAAAAAATTGCAAGACAGCATTTTGTTACAGGAAGATCTAGATCGTTTCAGTGATTACTGCAGGTTCAATAGATTACAACTGAGTCTACCTAAATGCTGTTGTATTAGTTTCACGAAGAATAAGAATGTTTTTAAGTATCCATATGCTTTGGATAGTACTACACTATCAAGGTTGTCCCTTATTCGTGATCTTGGAATCCTTCTCGACGATAAACTTCACCTTGATGCTCACATTGGAAGGGTTGTGAACAACGCCTTTCGAATGTACGGTTTCGTGATGAGATCTGCAAAGGAGTTTGTGCGCCCATCCACCTATATGTATCTTTATAAGTCACTTATTAGATCTCAACTTGAGTACGCGGTTCCAGTGTGGAATCCCTTCTACAATAAATACTCTGAACAAATTGAAAAGGTACAAAGAAAATTTCTGAAAGCCATGCATTACCGTTGCTTCCACACACTGTTATCTTATGATGATTTACTGCTTAAATATAAACTGCTTGGTTTAAAATCAAGACGCGCTCTCCTGGAGATGGTATTTTTGTTCGATTTGTGTAGCAATGTGTATGACTGTATCGATATCCGCAATAAGATAAGTTACATAGTTCCGAGGACCACAGTACGTCGCGGGGCGCGCGCACAACCCCTGTTTGCAGTGACCTCTTGTCGCACTAACGCGGGTGTGCGGGCGGGCGCCTCTGCGTCGACTTAGCAGTAACTTTAACGAGAACTTCCATCATATTGATATGTTCGCACATTCTGCTGGTAAATTTAAAGAAAAAGTACTTGAAACACTTAGTGGTAATTAAAATGACTCAATTCGGTTTTAATAATAATGTAACTTGACATGAATTTTAATAAATTTTAATTATGTTCAATTAATTTTAATGATTTTTAATGAATTATAGTGATATTTAATGAAGTTTTATGAATTTTAATGGTTTATAATATTTTAATTTTACTTGACATGTTTTTAATGGGTTTTGTTATTAATGTTTTTAAGTTTATTTAACATGACATGCTCTTTTTGATTATTTTTTTGTGACTTTAAAGCCTTGTATTTGATGTTTATTAACTTGTTATTTAATTGTGTTTTTTATTTGTTATTTATTGTGCCCTCTTAATTATTTCATTTTTAATGTTTTATAACTTTATTTTTCATTTTTATTTTGATATTTGATGTTGTTTATAATTTTAATTGTCGTAGGTTTAAATCGCATGCAATTTTTTTTTATTTGTATTCTGTGGGAAATGTGGTTGGTGACATATTTGGTCGATTTATTTTGTACCATTTGATATAAAATGTAATGTGTCACTGTTTGTTTCCCCCCTTATAAATAAATAAATAAATTACGCTGGACCTATCGCAGTCAGAACCACAAAGGGACGTGGCCATCACTCCACTAAAGGTTACATTTGTTTATTCATCTGCATGGCCACTCGTGGAATTCATCTGGAGGTCTTGAGTGATCTAACCTCAGAAGTATTTTTAGCTGCTTTTAAGCGTTTTGTTGCACGCAGAGGTCATTGTGGAGTGATAATGACACTAATTTTGTTGGAGCGAATAAAGAACTCAAAAAATTAGTACCACGGGAAAGTTCGGTAGTAGCGAATGACATAGCTGGCTTGCAGCAAACGGCACCAATTGGCACTTCATTCCACCCCATTCACTAAACTTTGGTGGGCTCTGGGAAGCTGGAGTGAAGTCCACAAAACATCACCTGAAAAGAGTTATCGGCAATAGAACACTCACTTTCGAGGAGATGACGACTCTTTTGTGCCAAATAGAGGCATGTCTTAACTCACGGCCGATAACACAAATAAGTTCCAATCCAGAAGATCCGTACCCACTTACCTCGGGACATTTTCTTGTGGGTGAGCCTTTAGTACTGGTACCGGATGCTAATTACGAAAATGCGACCTTGAGTACTCTTAAAAGATGGCATTTCACACAACGCCTTGTGCAGGACTTTTGGCGTAGATGGTCAAACGAATACCTTACACAACTCCAGCATCGTTATAAATGGACACAAATAACTCCGGAACCTAAGGTGGGAGATATAGTGCTGGTTAAAGAGGTTGATCTACCACCGGCAAGATGGTTGTATGGCATTATAACTGACAAGCATATTGGAGTGGACAAACTTACACGCGTTGTTTCATTAAAATGGTCTCTTTATAATAGAACCCTTAGTTCTATTATAAAGAGACCAGTGTCTAAGCTCATTATTTCACCTGTCACCATTTAGAATTAAGTTTTGAAATTTGTTTTGCTTTATGTATTCAAAGGCACCTATCACATAAAATGTTATGAAGTGTTAGTTTAAGTTTTGATATTTCTATTTGTTGTTGGTAGTAGCTAAACTGTTGTCATGTGGGCGGGTAAATTGTTTTGTAAGGTGTTAATTTATGGACAATCTGTCCATGGTGGGCGGAATGTTAAGATTCAAACATCAAGAAATGTCACTTTTGTTTTGATATTAAATTCGCATTAAACCAATAGATGGCGGTGTACATTTTTGGCTCTACGCTACATCGCGCTGTTAAGATTTTCAGGGATTTCATGACGCCCCTTGTACATATCAAAAATAAATGGTTTCTCGTTCTGAGCGCGGCGTTTTCTTGGTGCAAACCGTAAACTGTCGTGAAGGCTCCTCAGACTTTTTGGGAATTTGTACACCAGGGTTAAATTTTGGGTCCTTTCTTATTTCTAGTCTACATTGACGATTTACCCCATTTATTGAAAAACAATCTAAACATGGTGTTATTTGCTGATGACACTTCTATGATTTTTAAGATAAATAGACGTACGAGTAACGTGGACGACGTAAATATCGTCTTGCGACAGGTTCAAAATTGGTTCACAGCTAATAATTTAGTTTTAAATGCTAAAAAGTCTAAGTGCGTAAAATTTGCCTTGCCGAATGTCAAAAGTACTGATTGTGACTTTATATTAAACAGGGAGAAGCTAGAATTCGTCGACAAAACGGTTTTCCTAGGGATCACGCTAGACTCGAGGTTACAATGGGGTCCTCATTTAATATCACTTGCGGGGCGGCTAAGTTCAGCAGCTTATGCTGTTAGAAAAATACGTCTGTTTACTAATGAAGACACCGCGAGGCTAGTCTATTTCAGTTACTTTCATAGTATAATGTCTTACGGTATCTTACTACGGGGAAGGGCTGGAGATATTGAGTCAATTTTTATTCTGCAAAAACGAGCCATCAGAGTGATATACAATCTTCGCCGGCGCGATTCTCTAAGGGAACTGTATATGGACATCATTAATATCATGACGGTACCTTGTTAACATATTTATAAAAACATCATGTACGTTAGATAGAATTTAAATATTTTTAGTAAAAACGGCGCCAGACATAATTTACTATGTCTGGCGCCGATTTCTAGTAACATAATTATGTTACTAGAAATAGGGACCAATTAATTCAACCAGGTTTCAGGCTGGCTAAAGTAGCATCATCTTTTATGGGTAATGATACAATAAAATACCTCCCCACATTCTAGAACTGAAAGAGACGAAATTAAAACTTGTGTAAAACGCACACTATGCAGGCAAGCATATTGTAAATTAGGGGATTACATCGCTGATAAAAATGCTTGGCTCAATGCTGGCCCTGCTCCGCAGCCACTAGGGCGCAAGAACAATTAGTGATGGGCAGAAAAGTTTCGAAGTACTCCTTCTACAAGGCAACGCCTATCTCAAGACGCGTTAAAGAACTTCGTTCCAATAACATCACGATTGTACAGTACCCCTGCGGGTATCCGCTAGATGCGAGGCCCACAGGACCGATCGAAATGGCAGGGGAGTATTGGCAATTGGGGAGGGCTATGTTCAGCAGTGGACGTCATTCGGCTGAAAAGATTATGTATTCATCTAGCATGCCAGTACCTAGTCAGTGTCAAATTGATATAATATTTCAGTAGGCGCTAACGTTTAAGAGTTCCTGAATAATTAATATGAGCATTACACACTTGATAACATCTTAACATCGAACTTTGAATAGGAGTTCTGGTGATGATTTTGATTAGGATTTATGTTTTTTTTTATTACTTTCTGCGGTGCACATCCATATGTACCATTATTTTCGATGATATTTACACGCCTAGTTTCATTGACATCACGGCAGTTCAGAAACGCCTTTCACCGGATTTTAATTTGTCTGTATGTTTTTTTCTTTTTCTGATAGAAATAGATTTCTACAGTGTAGACACTAGCATAGGCTATTTTGTTTATCCCCTTGAAAATGTAGGCTATATTTAGTCCACAGTATCACAATATAAAGTGATTTAAATTTGTAACCTCATTTAAAAATTTGTATGATGTTTCAGTAAAAATGAAATAAAAATCGAATCGCTTTTGTTCGTCTTGGGATAGCTTGAATCCCTTGCTGCAATCAAGATATTATTATATCGGTCATGATCGAGCAGATGATATGAAAATGTATATTATTGCATTACGTTCAAGTTTTTATTGTATGCGCATTGCATTTGTAGTGTCGCTGTCGGTGGAGTTGGAAGCAAGAAGCTGTAGAATAATATCTATAGAATATATAAAATTACCCAAAGAACCAGCTTTACCATATTTAGGTACGATCATGGTGGAATATATGGAAAGCTAGGTGCCTCTACAAGTATAATTAGAAAAAAGAGATTTGAAGTAGATATTTTTTTATTTACCAATTGCCATCCAACGTGGCAATGCTGCCAGCCTTCTGGGGCACACACACACACATCAACAGCCTATTAATGTTCCCACTGCTGGGACAGAGGCCTCCTCTCTGTGAGAGGGAATGGGCCGTAATCCACCACGCGGGCCCAGTGCGGGTTGGTGGATGTCACATATCTTCGAATTTTTGGTTCTAGGACATGCCGGTTTCCTCACGATGTTTTCCTTCTGGGGCACTTTGGACGAATTTTTTGACGCCCCGTAATTGTACATATTTTTATTCTTATTTTAGTTCTAATATCAGTTTGTTAATAATGTACATATGTAAATAAATGGACCTTTGTGAAGTTTCATTAAAAATTAAGATAAGCAGCAATTAAGATAAAAAAAAACTGAATAAAAACTCATGTTAAGCGTAATACTAACCCCTACACAAATGTACCTACAGTCATTGCAGAAGATATTTGGTTTGAGACATGGAGATTTGGCAAAATTCTTTAGGGGAGCTAGAAGGCGCCAATGGTCCAACGAGAAAAGGCGCGATCTCGTCACAAAACTAAACAGCGGGATGACGGGCATGACTTCATCCGAAAAGTGGCGAAAGGTGAGTGCTTTGTTGACAGTACTATTTATTTGTTTAATACTGCATGCAAACAAACGCACAGAGGCGAGGTGGCCTTAGGCATTTTCTACCAGTCGTCTTTGTCAATTACTTAACAATATTGAATAAGCAGCCTCCCTGCATTTCCCTTTGTTCCCTGATAGCTACAACCTTGGGGTCTTTAAGTCAAGAGTGAATAGGTTTCTCCTAGGCAAGAGTGCCCACATCTTCACTTAACATCAGGTGAGATAGTGTTCAAACGCGAGCCTATAAATTATAAAAAAGGTGCAGGAGCGGGAATATACGCAAAAGGTTACAAATGTAGCAAAAGCTTAAGGAAGATGGCAACTGTATTCCAAACAGAAACATATGCCATAATAACCTGTGCTCATGAGAATATAGATAGAGGAACCAGAGGTAAATCCATATATATTCTTAGTGTCAGTCAGGCTGCTATCAAAGCCATGGCATCCTTCAAAGTGGACTGCCAGACTTATTCTGGATGCTGTCCAAACCCTAAACAGGCTTGGGAAGCATAACAGGGTGAGACTGATGTGGGTCCCTGGGCACAAAGGAATCCATGGTAACGAAATGGCAGATGAACTGGCAAGAAAGGGCTCAGCAAATGATTTTGTGGGTCCATAACCATGTGTAGGCATTTCGACGTGTCACGTAAAAGCCACATTTAGGGAGTTTGCAGATCACAGACAACGAACACATTGGCTGTCTACTACTGGTCTACAACACTCCAAGAAATTCCTAGGCTCTACGTTCAAAGTCCGGGAATTCATCTGAAATATGAGCAGGGGGCAAATCCGCTACCTGCTTGGGGCCTTTACTGGGCACTTTGGAACCAACGACATGCTTATAAAGATGGGTCTAACAGCGACACCCATGTGCAGGTTGTGTGGGGAACATACGGAACGCATGGAGCACTTTCTGTGCACATGCGATGCACTGACTGGTAACTGAATGTTTCTCATATCTCCTAATCTCGTTGTAAAACTCATGAAAAGAGTTTTCAACGAGATTGGGGAGGAGTAAGTTATCTAGGGGACCACAATAGTTCCCAATGGGTCGAAGTGTCCGAGTTACTTCTCGGCCCCTCCTTAAGATAAGATAAAATAATGTCAAAGGCGAATACGTTCACCGTTATAGTGCACAAATGGAGATCGAGAGAGAGAGGATTCGGTTGAGAGAAAGTAAGCTCAACTATGCGTGATGAGCTTTTGAGCTCAAAATTCAATATCTGACCTTTTTGAAAGAGGCTTTGCGTGTTATAGGTACATAGATTTTTTAATCCTATTGAATGAGTGTGTTAAATATACGTAAAATTTTAGTAGTTCTTGAAATGAAAATGCGCAACGTTTACATCTATTAAGTAAAAATAAATAAAATCTGTTTAAAAGAAAGCCTTTATTTTTTTACATAGTAGGTACGTTTTACTTCCCCTTCCAGAAGGCCTTCATCAACTCTACACCCTATACAATTGTAGATAGATTAAAAAAACCCTCGACGTAAATTCACTAATTTATAAAAGCTGGCAGTTTCTCTGTGTACATTTATTTATTCATTTATATACTTTATTGTACACCACAAAATATGTACAGGATAAACATTCACAAAAAAAGTGTACAATGGGCGGTCTTATCGCACAGGGCAATCTCTTACAGACAACCTTTGGATGGAGTGTTCGATAGGAGAAGAATTTAGGGCTGTCAGTGTACAAAACTACATACTACACAATATGTATCCAATGCAGGCAAGAAGATTCCCCGAATGTGAAGTTTGGACCATGGTGGCTTTGGGAGATATGAGGCACCAAAGGTGTATAAAATTTAGTTCAGTTTTATATATTTTAATTGGAATAACATTAGAATTCACGTCGTCTATTGTCAAACGGATAAATTGTGATGAAACTTTCGTCGTAGTATAAAAGTTGAATTTTGTATATGTTACTTAGGGAATAATCAAAAGATCTTTCCCCAGTAGACAGTCCCTATATAAAATGTACTCTGTGGTCAGACCGTTTGAATTGTTCTTACGTCTTCTCAGACACATTGAAAGTCTGCCATAGTAATCATAGTAAACAAACGTAGCAAAAAAGGGGCTGTCAAAGGGTCCAAAAATGAGTTTTTAGCTTAATTCTCGTAAAGTTTTGATTTTACTGCAATTTGGGCTAGGCCAGTTTTTTCCTGGTTCAATTATGCGCAAAAACAGTTTTACATTACCGCTTGAGTGCTAAATAGCGGACACAATAGAAAGTTGTTTTAAGTCACTTGCGCGCAAGCGGGATCCATTAATGTTCATTAGTTTTCGAGATATGAGCTAAAACATATTTTTTGTGTTTATTTTTGTTAAGATGATACTTGACTCACCACGTGGTTTGACTTGCGCAGTAGACGATTATAGGTCTCTTTAGCGGTATGAGGTCTGAGTGCGGGAAAAAACCGAGCGTCATCGGGGCGGCGGACAGAGAGCGGGAGACGCGGTCAAGTCTCATCTTTCGTGGCACGCACTGTACGTATGATAATTTAGGCTAGTTAAATTATGTTACTATGAACAGAAAATCGTTTAACATTCAAATTTATATTTTCTAGTATCTTTTCATGTTTTGGCGGCAATATTATCTATTTTGGGCAAGTACTTTAAATACGGCAAAAGAGAAAGTTAACGGTACTGAAATATACCCCATAGCAGTGTTTTTCAGCAGTCGTGGTCATGTCGAGGCGTCCACGTCGGTAGTGGATGCGGACACAGCTCGCCGCACGATCTCCCTCCATCTCTCACTGTTGGCGGACTGTTTGGCGCAGTCAGATGTCCATAGTATTGCAGTATGCGTGATTACCGGCATTATTAATTATACTACGGTCGATAAACGCTGAGTGATGCTGAGTTCCTGGAGTATGGACACGTTAGTGCGGAAATCCGTCCACGATATACCGGCGAGAATCTTTCACCAGCACCACATCTCCAGAGCATTTAAATATCTTCCTCCATTCCAAATCACGCACTGTTCACGTCTCGGCCGTGTGAAGAAAATGGTGGATTACCAGTGTTCGTATGAGGCTGATTTTGGTTGCTTTGGTAATGTTGCGATTTCTCCACAGTTTCCCTAACTTCTCAATCGCATTCTAATCATGGCCATACGTCGTTTCACTTCATCTACGCAGCCATTTATCATCTTCATCAATATTCTTCATCTATTGTTTGAGATCGAAGGTAGACATACGTCTGAATCACGTCACAGTTCGCAATACGTGCACTTCGGGCGAGTTGTCATTGACGCGGTCCACGATCATAATTTTGATCTTAGTTCGGATTATTCTCAACTCAAACGTAAGGCTTATGCGCTCCATCCTGAGAAGTAATTCCTCCATAAGGTCAGCGTTACTCACAAAGAAGGTGGTGTCATCTGCGTAAAAAACCTGCCAGTAGTCCATAGCATTATATAAAAAATGTATGTGATTGCCTGTCGACATAATTTAATTTAAAAGTGTATCTATGCGGTAGCGGTATGCTACTGCCACTACTGGTTACTACCAGCCATCCTCCAGCTGGATAAAGCCCTCCTTCCATGACATCCAGGATATCCACATCGCGTCTTTCATCTCACATTTGTTTGGTCGATTGATGGGGTCAAAACCCTTTGCCTTGCCCTATTCACTTACGCAATTAGGCCGCAGTTGTTTCGTTCTAGGGCTAGTGTGACTATTAGGATTTTATCAGATCATCCCACCATCTTCTGAGTATGCCATTTGTTTATTTGCCAGTAATGAAAACAGGCGTGATATAATACCATGTACTCTTGGCATAAAAAATGACATTTTGCCACACCATGATAATATGACATTCTTTCTCAGAAGGTTTACTTTGTCACTATTTCTGTTTTCAACAAATTGTTTATTTTTATTTTGTTAGGAGCCCGGAGTCTAGGATTATTCCCGGTGGCAGTACAGTGGCTTGCACCATATTACTTACGATATTTCAACACTGAGTAACATACTTGCTTAAAAAATAGTATATTATCATCATCATCATCAAATCAGCCGAAAGACTTCCACTGCTGGACCAGTTGGCCATAGGCCTTCCCCAAAGTAGTATATTATGCAATGTAGTAGTAGTATATTATGCAACTAGTGAATAAAGGACGGATTAAAGCGAGGGCCATAGATGAATCATGAGCAAGTGAAGGATTCTAACCACTGAATCTCGACCGTAGGGAGTGATTCATGATGACACCAAAAAAATAAAAATAAAAAATTATAACATATTTTTTTTTGTATTTATACCATGTGGTTACCTATTATAAGTTCGAACAACATTTGACCGAATATCATTTCACCTAAAACTTTTCAACTATTATCGTTTCGTTTTTTTTTACTTCATCGAAGTCACGTCTGCCACTGTCTCAGTTGACCTATTATCAATTCGATTTTTTTCGTTACGCCGACGTTTCACTTGGTCGATAAACTTTTTACCGAAGTTACACTTAGCCGAAATAACATTTGTTCGAAATATTTATTTTTAAACGCATATCAAAATACTAAGTGAGAGAGAAACAGTGGGCGAATACAAGTTTAAAACAGCAACTTGAAAAAAAAATGTCGACGGAGCCCCGCTCCACGGGGCTCCTATTTCTGTCTGCAAGGTCTAAAGTAACCTAACATGAAGGAGATGAAGGGAGCTGAGTTCGCTCGCTTTGCTCGCTCACTTCAGCTCCCATCACCCCCTTCGAACCTAACCTATCCGTGTCGGGTTGCCCTAAATTCCCGAGCTCGCTTCGCTCGCTCTTGGACAAATTCTTTTATATAAATAATTAATAAAATGTCTAATGCATGACAGCTGTTAATAAATCATTTGAATGTAAAATCGAAATAAATACGTAAACACAAACAAGACTGCGTGAAGTCGATTTTGCAGCGATTCGTTTCGGTCCCTAAATTTTGGTGCACAACTATTTACTTTTTATGACACTATTTCGATTTTAAATTGAAAATGCTACCAAGTTGCCGGCTATATAATTGTGACTAAATAATATTGCCTAAAATGTTGTTTCGGTTTGGTGAAAATATGGCAAATGAAAAAAGTTCAAAAGAGGCTTCGGCCAAAAGCAAAAAGTTATTTTGTAAATCGGTGAAATGTAGTTCAGTAAAATAATACCAATGGCAATTGATACTTCGATGATCTGAAATTATGTCAAATAATTCATATAGCAAAAAAGGCGTCGGTCAACAGTTTTCGGCAAAATGAAATTCGATCAAAAAAGATTCGGAAAAGTGATCGGTTCCCATACCTTGTATATGCAAACAAGTGTTAGAATCCTGAGCCACAAGAGTGATTTGAGGCCCTCGATATAAATCCGTTTTATTCAAGAGTTGCATACTATACTTTATACCATGACTACAAGAAAAGAAAGATTTAAGCGAAAAGCACAAGGAATTTGTTTGTCGAGTATTCTTTGCGCAAGGAGGTATTGAGATGGAGGTCGAATATATTGGTGTGTTCTAAATTCAAACTCCAAAATAGTGATTCAAAGTGCTTTTTATTCACGTTTTTCAGTGAATAATATAAGCTTTTTAGAGGGAGAATGGTATAAACTATTATTTTAATTCAATTGATCAAGAACACTCACAACCTAAAGGATATAACTTTCATAATTATAAAGGCGAATGATTTAGAGTGTGTAAGTGTGTTTGTAGATATATTTGTTACTCTTTGATCTATCTCTGAAGTGTTTAGCACATTGATAAACAAGATCTACCTAGCAGAAGCTAAAAAGTTCAGGGATTTTTTGAAAAGGGTGCATGCTATTATATCAATAAAAACCAGTTTCTTTTAAATAATTTTATCATATATTTTTGATCCAAATCCAAAATTAAGACAAGGTAAACAGAAAACAATACTGTTAAATTTTAAATATCTAGTCTAAAGACTATAAATACTGATATCGCATATTAGTATAAGATTAATAACACAGTTTCAGAATAAAGTTACTACATACATATTAGTTTCTAAGAGTTTGACGTGACTGCCAATGTTTGTTGAGAGAAGAAAATAATAGCAATCTGTTTTCACAGTTAACGTTTTGCGGCCAGTCGCAGAGCTCCTTGTCTGTGTTATAGAGCAAGCTGGCGGGGCAGCTTTGCGGCACGGGAACTGAGTGGGAGCATATGTAGAACTGATTACAATTCTCATGGGCGATCAATTTTCCTTCAGATTCTGGTCTAGCACACAGAGCCGGCGCGTTTCTGGGATTGCATGCACAATCATCTGGGACAATTCTGTCACCGCAAATGACATTACTGGGCCAGTCACAGCGTTGATTATTCGGATTGAATAAAAGCCCATCATTGCATGGTCGCGATACAGGCACACCTCCAGAGCAAATGTAGTATTGGTCGCAGTTTTCATGTGCTACAAGTACTCCTTCAGAACCATCGCCTGCGCAGATCGTGGGAGCTTGACTGGGATCGTCATTTGGGTTGCTGTTATTATCTTCATCGCCACTATCGTTTTCATCACTCTCACTGCCGGGTTCTGGTATTACTCTGTCACCACATTCAACATATTCTGGCCAGTCACACCTTTCAGTGTAGGGGTTGTACAAAAGGAAGCCATTGCAACTAAAAGCCACAGGTCTACCATGGTCGCAAATGTAGAATTGGTTACAATTTTCATGAGCAATTTGTACACCACTAGAGCCATCGGCTGCACAAATTGCGGGAGCTTCTTCAGGGTTACAGTTGCACGGCCCGACGATTTCTTCTTCTACCTCGCTGTCGTCTTCTTCACTCTTGGTTACATTATCTTCAGGGTCCGGAATGATTCTATCACCGCACTCAACATTTAACGCCCAGTCACACACTTGTGTAACAGGATTATACAAAGTATTTGCCGGGCATTTGAATGCAACCGGCCTACCGTTATCGCATAGGTAGAACTGATTACAGTTTTCATGAGCTATCAGAATACCATCTGAGTTGTCTACTGCGCAAATAGAAGGAGCTTGATCAGGGTCACAGTTGCATGCACCGCCGTTCTCGTCACTGTTTCCAGAACAATCTTCGTTACTTCCTTCAACAGGTGGTTGCGGGGAGACACCATCACCCGGTGGGCGAATCTCAGAAGTGTCACTGTCTGAGTCTTCAGTGTCTTCAGAGTCTTCTGGGTCTGGGATCACTCTGTCACCACAGTCCACCTTGGATGGCCAATCACATTGATCATTATTAGGGTTGAACAGAAGATTTGGTGGACATGATAATGCTACTGGTTTGCCTCCTGAACACACGTAGAACTGGTTACAATTCTCGTGTGCTACCAAAACTCCTTCTGAATCATCTGATGCGCAGATGGCAGGCGCTTCGCTAGGGTCGCAGTTATTTCCTGGGGTGGTTTCGGCTGGGTTGGTCACACCTGGATTGGTCACACCAGGGTTGGTTACACCGGGGGTGGAATCGCTGTCGCCTGGGTCTGGGATCACTCTGTCGCCACAGTCAACATTCTCGGGCCAGTCACATTGTTCAGTGTAGGGATTGTATAGGAGGTCTCCGTGGCAAGTGAAAACAACAGGTTTCCCGTGGTCACACTTGTAGAATTGGTTACAATTTTCATGAGCGATTAGGACGCCACTAGAATCATCAGCCGCGCAGATGGAAGGCGCCTCTTCGGGATTACAGTTGCATATACCGGGTGGTCGGGTGGTGGGTACCACAACATCATCACCTGGTGGGCGAATGTCAGAGCTGTCACTGCCAGAGGATTCAGGGTCTGGGATGACTCTTTCTCCACAGTCAACATTCTCCGGCCAGTCACACTGGTCTTTTGCAGGGTTAAACAGAAGGTTGGGCGGGCAAATGAATGCTACTGGTTTTCCTCCAGAACACTTGTAGAACTTATCACAATTCTCGTGTGCTACCAAAACTCCTTCTGAATCATCTGATGCACAGATGGCAGGAGCTTCGCTAGGGTCGCAGTTATTTCCTGGGGTGGTTTCGGCTGGGTTGGTCACACCTGGGTTTGTCTCACCTGGATTAGTCACACCTGGGTTGGTCACACCAGGGTTGGTTACACCGGGGGTGGAATCGCTGTCGTCTGGGTCTGGGATCACTCTGTCGCCACAGTCAACATTCTCGGGCCAGTCACATTGTTCAGTGTAGGGATTGTATAGGAGGTCTCCGTGGCAAGTAAAAACAACAGGTTTCCCGTGGTCACACTTGTAGAATTGGTTGCAATTTTCATGAGCGATTAGGACGCCACTAGAATCATCAGCCGCGCAGATGGCAGGCGCCTCTTCGGGATTACAGTTGCATGTACCGGGTGGTCGGGTGGTGGGTACCACAACATCATCACCTGGTGGGCGAATGTCAGAGCTGTCACTGCCAGAGGATTCAGGGTCTGGGATGACTCTTTCTCCACAGTCAACATTCTCCGGCCAGTCACACTGGTCTTTTGCAGGGTTGAACAGAAGGTTGGGCGGGCAAATGAATGCTACTGGTTTTCCACCAGAACACTTGTAGAACTGGTCACAATTCTCGTGTGCTATCAAAACTCCTTCCGAATTATCTGATGCACAGATGGCAGGGGCTTCGCTAGGGTCGCAGTTATTACCTGGGGTGGTTTCGGCTGGGTTGGTCACACCTGGGTTTGTCTCACCTGGGTTAGTCACACCTGGATTGGTCACACCAGGGTTGGTTACACCGGGGGTGGAATCGCTGTCGTCTGGGTCTGGGATCACTCTGTCGCCACAGTCAACATTCTCGGGCCAGTCACATTGTTCAGTGTAGGGATTGTATAGGAGGTCTCCGTGGCAAGTAAAAACAACAGGTTTCCCGTGGTCACACTTGTAGAATTGGTTGCAATTTTCATGAGCAATTAGGACGCCACTAGAATCATCAGCCGCGCAGATGACAGGCGCCTCTTCAGGATTACAGTTGCATGTACCGGGTGGTCGGGTGGTGGGTACCACAACATCATCACCTGGTGGGCGAATGTCAGAGCTGTCACTGCCAGAGGATTCAGGGTCTGGGATGACTCTTTCTCCACAGTCAACATTCTCTGGCCAGTCACATTGGTCTTTTGCAGGGTTGAACAGAAGTTTGGGCGGACATTTTAATGCTACTGGTTTTCCCCCAGAACACTTGTAGAACTGGTCACAATTCTCGTGTGCTACCAAAACTCCTTCTGAATCATCTGATGCACAGATGGCAGGGGCTTCGCTAGGGTCGCAGTTATTACCTGGGGTGGTTTCGGCTGGGTTGGTCACACCTGGGTTTGTCTCACCTGGGTTAGTCACACCTGGATTGGTCACACCAGGGTTGGTTACACCGGGGGTGGAATCGCTGTCGTCTGGGTCTGGGATCACTCTGTTGCCACAGTCAACATTCTCGGGCCAGTCACATTGTTCAGTGTAGGGATTGTATAGAAGGTCACCGTGGCAAGTGAAAACAACAGGTTTCCCGTGGTCACACTTGTAGAATTGGTTGCAATTTTCATGAGCGATTAGGACGCCACTAGAATCATCAGCCGCGCAGATGGAAGGCGCCTCTTCGGGATTACAGTTGCATGTACCGGGTGGTCGGGTGGTGGGTACCACAACATCATCACCTGGTGGGCGAATGTCAGAGCTGTCACTGCCAGAGGATTCAGGGTCTGGGATGACTCTTTCTCCACAGTCAACATTCTCCGGCCAGTCACATTGGTCTTTTGCAGGGTTGAACAGAAGTTTGGGCGGACATTTTAATGCTACTGGTTTTCCCCCAGAACACTTGTAGAACTGGTCACAATTCTCGTGTGCTACCAAAACTCCTTCTGAATCATCTGATGCACAGATGGCAGGGGCTTCGCTAGGGTCGCAGTTATTTCCTGGGCTGGTTTCGGCTGGGTTGGTCACACCTGGGTTTGTCTCACCTGGGTTGGTCAGACCGGGGGTGGAAACATTGTCGTTTGGGTCTGGGACCACTCTGTCTCCGCAGTCAACATTCTCCGGCCAGTCGCATTGGTCTTTCGCTGGGTTAAACAGAAGGTTGGACGGACATTCTAATGCTACTGGTTTACCCTCAGAACACTTGTAGAACTGGTTACAATTCTCGTGTGCTACCAAAACTCCATCCGAACCATCTGCTGCGCAGATGACAGGGGCTTCGCTAGGGTCGCAGTTATTTCCTGGGGTGGTATCGGCTGGGTTGGTCACACCTGGGTTTGTCTCACTTGGGTTGGTCACACCGGGGGTGGAAACGCTGTCGTCTGGGGCTGGGATCACTCTGTCCCCACAGTCAACATTCTCCGGCCAGTCACATTGTTCAGTGTAGGGATTGTATAGTAAATCACCGTGGCAACTGAGGACAATAGGTATCCCGTGATCACACTTGTAGAATTGATTGCAATTTTCATGAGCGACTAGGACGCCACTAGATTCGTCAGCCGCGCAGATGGAGGGCGCCTCCTCGGGATTACAGTTGCATGTTCCGGGAGGTGGCAGGGGTACCACAACATCGTCACCCGGTGGGCGAATGTCAGAACTGTCACTGTCTTCGGGTCCAAGAGGTGGCGCCTGAGTGTCTTGTGTAGGTGGAGTCTCTTCATCATCGTCACAGCTAGCGTCGTTACTGGCATTGTCATTGCAACCTGTACATTCAGTTTCAGGAACATGTCTGTCTCCACAGTCGACATTTCTTGGCCAGTCACATTGTTTAGTGTAAGGATTGAAAAGTAAGTCTCCGAAGCAAGAAAAAGCAATTGGTAAGCCATGGTTGCAAATGTAGTATTTATTGCAATTCTCATGCGCTATTAATTCACTTTCCGAACCAGGAGCTGCACAAATGGCTGGAGCTTCTTCAGGATTGCAATTACAAGTACCATCGTTTTCTTTGCTGTCTTCGACGTCACTGCTATCATCCTCTTTCGGGTCAGGAATGACTCTGTCACCGCATTCAACATTGTGCGCCCAATCGCAGGCTTCATTATAGGGATTATATAATAGAGGCGCTGAACAATCCATCGTCACTGGCCTGCCTTCGGCGCAAATGTAGAATTGATTGCAGTTTTGATGTGCTACAAGGATTCCGTTGGAGTCTTCAGCTGCACAGATGGATGGCGCTTCACCAGGGTTGCAATTACAAGTCCAGTCATTGTCGACGTCACTAACATCATCACTGCCGCTATCCTCTTCCTTGCCAGGGCCTTCTGAGATAGGCCTGTCACCGCAGTCAACGTTGTAGGACCACTCGCATGTTTCAGAGAATGGGTCGTATAGAAGGTCATTTGGACAAAAGTACGCTACTGGTTTTCCATTTGCACATTTGTAGAACTGGTTGCAGTTTTCGTGTGCTATTAATACATCGTCGTTATCGTAGTTAGCCTGGCAGATCTGCTGTGCTTCAGACGGGTCACAGTTGCATGGGCGTGATCGTTGATCTGGGCTTTGGTTGAGCGCTTGTGCTAGTGCAACTGCACATAGCAGTGATATTACGGCGTCTGAAAATAGCAATAATATGATTTATTATTTACCAATCAGTGGCTAATCTCTCCATCTTTAAAGTCTTATCAGTAATTAGTGGACTGATAAACATATAGCGACAGCGATTCTATTAAGTGGGTACAGTATCAATTCATTAAAAGATATGCTAAACATATTCTTAAGTACATAAAAAATATATTTTCTAAAGTCCTAATATGGTGGTTTAAAAGATTTTCTACTTATACAAAAGCTGTCAAACTAACACTTGTATCCCTCAGGTTAAAGTTGTCTGAAGTGTTAAGAGTCACCCCTAAGGCCCGTTTGTGGTGGGCTAATTTACCAACCCCGAGTTATTTAACCTCGTGTTAGCAACTAACTCTGAATTAAGGTTTTGGCGGAAGTGGACCATCTTTTTCTTTTATTTCGGTTTTATCTTCAAAAGGCAAAGTGGTTCTAAGTCTGATAAAAAACACCGTTTCGCTTTCAATCATGTACAAATGTAAAAAAACCTTACAAATTTATGCGATGTAAAGATTGCTATTAGAGCTTTCAATTTCTAAATAAGTATATTTTATTGAAACATTTGAAAATGTTTCCTCTCTCTTCTAATCGACTATGGTTAACTATTCTATTCTTATTCTTCTATGTAACGTTTTATATTGAATGCATCCCCACAAGACTACTTAATTATTTTTTTTTACTTTAGTCGCTTTAGTAAATTAAAGCTAACAGGTATAAGTAAAAACTACTTCATTTATACGATTAACGTGGCTGGCATTTAAGAAAAAGATACGCACTGGGGGGTGACAATAAGCTCTTAGAGCAAGGTTATTTTGAGTGTGCGTGTTATTTGAGTACACATGTACTTGTACACATCTGTCCCTTTTTCACAGTCAAACTATGATAGTTTTGACACGTCAGGGTACGGGGGCTGATCATAATAATTATATTATTATTATCAGAGCTTATTATTTGAAACAAAATCTATTTAAAAACCAGCCCGTCGAATATGCCTGTTTACTTTGCACCGAAAGGGAATCAGTTTTAGCGTCCCTATATGTATTGATATTTAATAGATATGTGTGTAATATATGAGCACTTCTGAGTATCCCTTCGGGCAAAACAGGCGTGATGCTATGTTTACTTAAATTAAACAAAAGTCACCCTTGCTAATGCGGGTCGGTCAGCAACTTAACTTACGTACCAATAAATTGATTTTACTAGGTATCTAATTACGTCAGCCGCTGTTAAAAAACTAACGAATTTGCAAGACGGAGCCTGAGTGATATACGCAACAATGTAATAAAGGCAAAGTTTTAATACTTTAGTATCTACATAAACATTTGCAGATCGGAAATTCATTTGAATATCCCTAGGGATATCAATGCAATTTTTATAACCCCACAATTATTGGTTTTATTACTTTAATGTCTACTTTAACCATTAAACTAAGTGAAATCCTTTTTGAAATTAAATCTGGATTCACCCTTGTTGGTGCTCTAGTTTATCCCACTTCTCTCGGATATCCAACAAACGATATAAATTAAAAGCATTCATAAAACTTTCACTTATGATCCGGAGTTTTTGATTTCAAACCGGTTGAAAATTTCACATTTTTGGAACTTCTAAGCTTAGCTAACACTCTAAATTGCATAGATTAACAAATGCATAGATTACGTAACTTACCTTTCATTTAATAGATCCTATGAGTCTCTATATTTTTCGTGAATGTTGCACTGAAACTGATTTGAAATAATCAACTGCACAAATATTTATACGTTCTCCCCTGTTTTGAAAATTACAGATTATCAGTTCGATTAAAGTAAAACATTGATTTATTTCGATTAGCCCGAATGTTATTTTTTAAGATAATTATCAAAAATGACAAAGAATCATTCATGTGCTGACGATAGCCACGATATGATAATGTTGATAACGTTCCCTTGAATTCGAACGTTGCATATGTGCGGTGCAATATGTAGATAGCTACCTATTTCCCGACTGACTTCCTCTTCCTTATTTTAAGGTATCTATAAGGTTATCATTATCAATAACGTCTACTTCACTCCTCTTTCCATTCCACTATTGCATGGGCCTATAATGAGGGTTACCGACATAGCCCAAAGAATTGACAAAATTATGTGGCAGTGGGCAGGGCACATTGCTCGCAGAACGGATGGCCGATGGGGCAGAAAAGTTCTGGACGTTGTGTTGGAAGGCCTAGCTGGTTCTAGGTGGACCGATGACCTGGTGAAGGTTGCGGGGATCCGCTGAATGCGACACGCACGGGACCGGTCAATGTGACGACGCTTGGGGAGACCTATGTCCAGCAGTGGACGTCTTTCGGCTGTTATGATAATGATGATGATGATAATGTGGGTTTACTACCTAAAGGTACGAGATGGATATTTGGGACGGGAAAGTAAAGGCAGGTGTCTTATTTGTGTTAAGCTACATTAAAATATTCTTTTGACCTGTATTTGCTACTGTTTGCTAGAAAAACATCATTCTCACTCACTCTTCTCGAATTAATGGGGTTACAGTAATAGAAAAGGCACAAATCGTAAAAAATCGTTTCCCATATATTACGCAGAAAATTTGCGTGAATTAATTAAAACCCATTTTTTTTTAATCTCAACTTTCAATAGAAAAAAATAAATCGACTGCAATGACTAACTCATATACTTACGCAAACTAACATGCACAACGCATAATATTGATAGCTTTTTTTAAAAGTATTTTGCTTGGGTGCAATCTTATAATAGATTTACCCCCGATTTTTGAATTAAAATTTGAAGTTAAGTCTTTGTCAACCTCTACTTTGGCCTTAGAAACTGTAAAACATTGCCATTTAAATGCAGGGTTTGACTCGTCATGTTAAATTAGAAGAAGATTTTGACCATGCTCTAGTGGTTAAAAGTAATTTTGATTAAGAACGTAAGTCAAAATCACTTTGAACCACATATTGTCAGTTCAAATCACTATCAACCACAGATTTTCAGACAAAACTACTTTTGACCAACGTGTTCGAGTGTTTGAACTTTTGGCTGATTTTTGCAGCTAAAAGTACTTTTGACCGATTAAGACTTTTCACTACCTAACTTATATAATTCAAAGGTGAATTTCGGATTGTTCAGCTCTCGTCCGCCAGTCCAACGATCTAGATGGTTGAAGTTATGTGAAATGTTTAATTGCGCCATCTTCCTCTCCCAACTATGTTGTGTTCGTCTGCCAGTTAACCTGATGCAGCCGAAGACCAGTATTTTACGTGGAGCAACTGCCTGTCTGACCTTCACCACCCAGTAACTGGGTAACACGATACCGCTTGGCAAGACTGGTGTTCGATTTTGGCTTCTGACTGTTAAACTACCCGTAACGACAGTCAAAGATCTCTAAAGGCACGGAGGAGTCTCGGTATGGTTTTTCGGTTAATGCGCAGAATGCGTCGCACATTATTACCTCAATGGCGCAAAAGGACTAGTTCTCAAAATTGCAAATTCTCTTAAAGCCTAATTCTCTGAATGGCCCATTCTCTAATAGCCTAATTTTCTGAATAACCATTCATTTTCATAGGTTTATTTGGTATAATTTTATTCTGTGTTTATTAGTAAGAGGGTAAAAGCCTAATTCTCTGAATGGCCAATTTTCTAAATGGCTAATTACCGAAATGGCACATTTTTTACAATTGTGAGTACCATTCATTAAATCAAAGCTTTCTGAATATATTTTATCTATATTATTGTCTTTGTATCATTTATTATATCGTATATATGTAACGGGGGACCCTGTTTGCCAATTTTTAAGACAAACGGCTACTACAGGATACAAACATCAATTAAAACCAGCAATACAAAAATATATGTTGTTAAACACCAAACTAAATGTAAGTTATATTTATCACTTTCGTTTGATCTCATAATTTAAAGCTTTCAAAATGGTTTTGATATGTCTTTAATTCTTTAATTTGGAAAAAAAAACTAAAGTGACAGGTATAACTTAAAATTGCCTTGATTTTGTCTGAACCGACTCTATTAATTAAATTTTACAATTTTAACTATTGATTAAACAAATACATAAATACTAAGAAATCTTTTTTTTGTTAGAATACTTTTTTTTGTTAGAATACTGTAGAAAATGTGCCATTTTGATAATTAGCCATTTAGAGAATAGGCCTTTCAGTGAAATGGCCATTCAGAGAATTAGGCTTTTAGAGAATGTGCCATTTGAGAATTTTCTCCATTTGTGAAGCCTCCAACGCCTTAATCTGTTTTTCATGATCAGCCATCTACGGATCAACCTCGGCAAATGCAACTTAACCTTGGAGGTCGTCCATCCATGCGGCAGCTATTGCCTATTTATTACGTATTACGCTCATAAAACACTAAAGTACTATCAAATAGTTTTCGGTAGTTCCCCCGTGGAATTGGAAAAATACTCTCTTGTAGATATGTACAATACAGAGATTATGTACTAATACTATTCTCAAGGATAAGATAACGATATAATACCAATCACAAAAATATTTACAATACGGTGGTCTTTAAATTATTTGATCGACCATTAAATAGAAATGACGACCAATGTTAATGTCCAATTTTAATCTTTATTCAAATCTAATAATTTTATTGTTATGACTGCGGATGTTATTGTTGTTTAAAAATGACACCATTTAATCTGCTGTCAGTATATTGACCTGAGGTAGTAAACAAAAGATTATGTATGAGGAAAATAAATCATCACAAATAGTCTTGTGAGTCGCCTTAGCCTCGTAGCACAATTTCGTAGGTTTGTCTACGCCAATGCCTCCGCGGAAGCCATTTTGCTACGAGCTTTAGTCGTCCTTTTTCAGTAAGTCTATAATCATAAACCGATTAATACCTACGTGATTTACTTCGGGTTTATTTGACGTCAAATTGCATATTAGGTATCTTATACAGGTGTGTCACGGCTTTTCATAAACGTTTTGATAACACCTAACTTAATGCACGTGTCGGCTTTTATCAGGTTCTTTTTTAAATCAACGTGACCTTTATTTTATTATACATACAGTTTTTCTTCCTTATTAAATGCAGGCTTAGTTTAATAGTAAATTAGTCACCGTAGAAACAACTGATTAGACAATTGTTATTATCTTATCATGAACGCCCTTTTTCGCTATACATGCCTTCCTTTCTTTGATAATCGTGCGTAAATTGAACTTACGTTACACTTCAAAGGTCGATTATATTTTATTGTTTCTTTTTTTAAATGTATTTCCTTCTTCGGTAGAATCAAAGACTGATGGCTGATGATTAGTCGGAATTATTAATAAATCGATAGCAATCATTTTTTTATTAATCTATAAAAGTAAACAGGTACAACGTGCAAATCTCATGTTCGACTTTGACACTTTATTTTTAGATCTTATTTAAATAAATATGATGAAATTATTAACAGGTGCCTACGGGTATTTCTATTAAAATTCTAAAAAGCAGAATTGCTTTAATTGTCAGTCCGTAGATACGCTAGAGGCCCTGACGGAATACCAGCAATAGTTCTTATAACCTGTGCGCCTGAACTGCCTCCGATCTTGACACACCTGTTCCGCCTTTCGTATGAGACTGGAAAAGTGCCGAATGCTTAGAAGCAAGCTAACGTACAGCCTGTGTCCAAGAACTACAGTCGAGCTGACCCGGTCAACTACAGACCCATCTCTGTAATGTCCATACTCTCCCTGTCTCTCTCTCTGTGTGTTTACTTAACATGAAGCTCTTGGCATACCTAGAAATTAACGATACCCTCAGTGACCGCCAATACGGCTTCCGCCGAAATCGGTATACTGGGGATCTTCTAGAGTATGCCATACACATATGGAGTGAGGCCACAATAAGGGTTTTCAAGTCAAGAGTGAATAGGTTTTTTCTAGGCAAGCGTGCTTCATCATCGTCGACCACATCATCGCTTACTATCAGGTGAGATAGTGGTCAAGCGCGAGCCTACAGATTATAAAAAAAAACACGTACAAGTCAAATAACACTTTTCCGATTTCTTTTTCTCGACTGTAACTGTTAGTAAGTGGAACCGGATCAACAATCTTGCAACATTTTTACTATTGTCGTTCTATAATACTTGTACTATTCAACCTTGACTGTTGCATTTTTCAATTGTGTCAAGTAAAAAATATATCTGAATATACTTGGATAAACCAGTATGTTGAAGTGAACACACATTTGCTTTGTTAATATGTCACCTTAATGACAAGGAAAGTCAAAACATTTGTGTTTTCATATGTTTAGGAATTCTTAAAATTATTATAATCAAACAATAGAATGATTAATTACGCAGTACCTATCAAGTATATCTTGACGTTATCATCAATTAGATCGAAGATATTGTGTATTTTAGGTGTCACTATCTGCAGAAAGTTTAGTGAAGTATTCGGAATTCCAGAAAAATCTAAGCAACCAAAGGCGTCTTCATGAATCCAATATTGATTCTTATCCCCCACAACGACGGTGACAGCAGCTTGTCCGAATATAGAAATAAAGCATTTATATTATTTTTATTAGGTATCTATCCTAACACAATTTATTTTTAATGTACTAAATAAGCAAAATTTTATTTATTTATTAGATGGAAAACCAACAGCTATATACAAAATGAATAAACAAGTTGAGTATGTTACATTAAGCCAATTACAGGTTCTCACGGCTAGAGATATAATAATTCTAAAGAGATCTTAGCGATCACTAGCAGCAGGCACAACAATCAGAAAAATTAAATCACTAACGCTAAAGGACAATATTGCACACTATCCACTTTTGAAAAAGTCAAGGTTAAGCTGCTTACGCACTGATGAGCTTTTAGTAAACACATCAAACGAGAATTCCTTACACAATAGGTTAAGATGTTTATTCGCTCGCACTAAGTATGAATTACGCCTGCAGTTACATGAAAACGAGGGAATGGAGATAGGTGGATGAAATCTTACTGATCTTTGAGGAACATTAAAATGCATCATTAATTTTTATGGAGGAGATCAGGACAGTCGATTTCATTTGACAATATATTCAAAAGATATGAGCAATCCGCCATTCTGCGACGATTCCTAAGTGGTTGCAGATGGAATTTCTTGCAAAGGTCTAACTAAGTAATTTTCAGAACGATATTGAATACGGAGGCGAAAACACATAAAACGAACGAATCTTTTTTGGATACTTTCAATACGGTCTATGTATTTATTGTAACAATGGTTCCAAATTTGAGACTTATGTAAATACTAAATAGACTGTGAAATATAGTTAACATCAAATAAAACGTGCGCAAATATAGGCATGATAAACCATTAGCGCTGTTGGTTTGACTGCCTCATTTTTGGCTTTTTTTAGAACAAAAGCAAATCTGTTAATCTTCATACCAATATGCTCCCTCCAGGTAATATTTTCATCAAGTGTGTCTCCCAGAAATTTCGTTCTATGTATCTGTAATTGTGCTAATTGATCCCTACATTATTAAGATGAATGTTTTTGCTCTTCTGTGTTTTAAAATTTAATATTTTAGTTTTATTAACGTTCACTTTTAAAGCGTTTATATCTAACCATGTGATAATTTTTTTGAACTGGTTTTAATATTGGTCTCGTGTGATTCGCAATTCTTGCCATCTAGGAAAACTGTTGTGTCATCTGAAAATAGAACACAATCCCTCTCATAATCTTCCATTTTTTGAAGCAGATCATTAATATTGATATATATGGAATAATGGAGGTCCCAAGATGCTTACCTGAGGAACTCCAAAATAATTTTGTCGAGGCTGAGAATTGAAGTTGATTGTAGATTGTAGTCTGAGTTCTGTTTAATACGATTTGAACCATTCCAGATCTAGAAACCCTAATACCAATTTTAGAGAATTTATCGATAAGAATGGAATGATTTACGAAGTCGAAGGCTTTACTAAGTTCTAAAAACAAATCTGAGGTTACACTTTTAGAGTTAATGTTAGTTTTTATAGATTTTACTAAATTAAAGGCTGCTATTGAGGTGGATTTATTATTGCTCTTTTGCAAGCATATTATATTTGTCCAAGAATGGAGGACTCTGACTCTTTAAAAGACCTTGGATAGAATTGGAATTAGAGCAATAGGTCGGTAGTTGTTTTTATCAATTTTGGAGCCCTTTATGCAATGGTTATAAAGGGTCTTTCAACAAGGACGGGTCGATGTTAAAATTGAATAAAACAAGATGTGTGTGAGATATTAACGAAATTTATTTTTTATTTAAATAGCCCATTTATGCCATTATGGATGGAATATGACATCGTTCAAATGTCCGCCGCGGCTTCGTATGGTGGCACGAATCCGAGAGGTCCAATTTTTAATGACTCTGCTGCATAGATCGAGCGCTACAAATCAATGATAAACAATTTCTTTTGGCTTGAATTGAACAATATGGACGTGAACGACATGTGGTTCCAGCAAGATGGCGCTACTTGCCACACAGCGAACGACACAATCGACATTCTGCATGAACGGTTTGAGGGTAGAGTTAGAGTTCCGCTAGAATTTTTGCTTGTCGGGTTTTCTGAAGTCGCAGGTCTATGCCAATAAACCACATTCGACCGTTGCCCTCGTTGCCAACATAGCGCAGGCCATCGCTCGGATTCAGCCGGAAATATGCAGCAGAGTCATAAAAAATTGGACCTCTCCCGTGCCCCCCCCCCCCAGACGGTATTTTGTGTACTGTGGAGATTCCATCACAGTGCATAGTGCAAATCAAATTACAGAGTTGTTAAAATATATGAATAAAATAACAGAAAGAAACTATTCACCACTGCACTGGAGGATGTCTTCAAGTTTCTAGACTGGAGAGGCCGATTCGCCGATGATAAAGCTGTCATGGAGGACCCCAGTACAACGCTAGATGACCTCAGTAGAGCTTCCGAAAGAATGGGTCCAAAAATGAACATGGACAAACCAAGGTGATGTTGAGCGCTCATGTCGCACCCACTCCTATCAAGATCGGTGGCTCCACAGCCGAAGCCGTGGACGACCATGTCTACCTGGGAAAACGGTCCAGTTAGGCAGGTCCAATCTCGAGAAAGAGGTCAACCGTCGGATCCTACTCGGCGGCGGGCAGCATTCGGGAAGCTTCGCGGTTTCTTATCGTCCAACTTACCACAGTGTCTCAAGACAAACTTATGGCTCTGAGACGTGGTCGCTCACAATGGGCCTCATCAGAAAGCTTACAGTCACCCAAAGGGCAATGGACAGGGCCAGGCTCGAGGTGTCCTTGCGGGGAACCGATTACTATTCCGAATATTTTTTGGTCGAATTAAATTTTACCGATATCTATTGACCGAAGTCTTTTGCTATATGCATTATTTGATATATTTTCAGATCATCGAAGTATCATGTGGCATATGTATTATTTTACCGAACTACATTTCGCCGATTTAGAAAATAACTTTTTGCTTTTGGCCGATGCCTCTTTTGAACCGAAACAACATGTTATTTAATATTATTTAGTCACAAATATATCGCCGGTTACTTGGTAGCATTTTCAATTTAAAATTGAAATAGTGTCATAAAAGTCAATATGTTGTGCTACAAAATTTAGTGACAATAACGAATCGCTGCAAAATCGACTTCACGCAGTCTTGTCTGTGTTTACGTATTTTCATGCAAATGATTTATTAATAGCTGTCATGCATTAGAAATTTTTATTTATTAATTATTTCAAACAATTTGTCCAAGAGCGAGCGAAGCGAACTCGGGAATCTAGGGCACCCCGACACGGATAGGTTAGGTTCGAAGGGGATGACGGGAGGTGAAGTGAGCGAGCAAAAGAGCGAACTTAGCTCCCGTCATCTCCTTCGTATCAGGTTACTTTAGACCCTGCAGACAGAAATAGGAGCCCCGCGGAGCGGGACTCGGCCGACATTTTTATTTCAGGTCGCTGTTTTAAACATTTGTATTCGCCCACTGTTTCTCTCTCAATTATTATTTTGATATGCGTTTAAATATAAATATTTCGGACAAATGTTATTTCGGCTAAGTGTAACTTCGGTAAAAAGTTTTTCGACCAAGTAATACGTTGTAGTAACGAAAAAAATCGAATTGATAATAGGTCAACTGAGACAGGGGCAGACGTGACTTCGATGAAGTAAAAAAAAAAAACGAAACGATAATAGTTGAAAAGTTTTAGGTGAAATGAAATTCGGTCAAATGTTGTTCGAACTTATGATAGGTAACCGTCCTTGCGTGATTGAATCAGTAATGTAGAGATCTGCAAGAGCACCAGGGTTACCGACATAGCCCGAAGAATTGCCACACTTAAGTGGCAGTGGGCAGGGCACATTGCTCGCAGAACAGATGGCCGATGGGGCAGAAAAGTTTTGGAGTGGCGACCGCGAACCGGAAGACGTTGCGTTGGAAGGCCTCCCACCAGGTGGACCAAAAACCTGTTGAAGGTTGCGGGCATCCGCTGGATGCGGGACGCACGGGACCGATCAATGTGGCGACGCTTGGGGGAGGCCTATGTCCAGCAGTGGAAATCTTTCGGCTGATATGATGATGATGAACAGAAAGAACATGAGTGAAACTCTTGTCTTTCATAAACCTTCCTGTACATACTTGAACTTGTAAAAATAAACATGAAGTATGATACTTCAAGTTTATTTCTGACAGTTATTGTTGATTTTTTTGCCTGTCCGCCCCTTGTGCCCCTCCCAGAAAAAAATCCTGGATCCGCCCTTGTTCGTTGGTTAGCGGGGTTGTCGGCAAAGGATCCATGGAATGTACTGTACTAGAAATAATGTAGTAAACTCCATTTTTAAACGTCTTAAATTACTCTCAGTTACGATGGGTACGATAAATATGTCTTATTTCTGTTCTGTATTTTTGACAAATTTTGATGTTAACAATCAGTAGATTACACACGCTACTCTGACACGTGCGTAGTGCTTTTCTTGAGTCCTATTCGGCCAATGACGGTGCAACTATTGGAAACTTTTAAATGTCACCTAAAGTAACAAAAAAACGGTAAGAATGTAACTAATTCATCATTCCTATGATGAATTACTATTTGTGGAAATGATTAACAAGATTAGTTAATGATCACTGATTTGTATTCTATCAAAAATAAAGATTGATAAATCATACTATCAGTGCCTAGCAGTCTTTTGAACTGACGGTTTTGCCGCTACCTTTGAACGATTATGTATTTTTCAATGATCGCAGCGTGGATACAGCTAGAAAATTGAATTCTAATGAACTGAGATTTGACCGAATCAGTGATAGATTTTAGATTATATGTATTTCTAGACATAGTTATTCGCTGCTGACGATAGACAAAAATAGTAATGACAGGTTTCTCTTAGACTACTCGCGACCATTATCAGAGCCACTCCTGGTTCGGCAATCGGTGATCACTGAGCACTAGAAACCACACAAAACTACACATGTCATGTCAGGAAATTCTCAGAAGTGCTGAAGCAAAATTATTCGTCTGTTTTTGTTATTTAGCAGGACATATTTTAAGGAAAAATTATAAAAATAACTTTTTTTAAATCATGATCCGACTTAAGATTATTCGGAAATGGATCAATTGTAAAAAATAGTCTTCGTTAAGGACAGAGGATGTGATAACTTCATGCTACTACCTGTTGGCACGTTTCCTGATTCAATTAATAAATAACTGATCAGGATAACTATCTTTAAGCGATCCGATCCGATTAGATTTTATCATAATTTCTGTTATTACTTACGAAATTTTTTTTTTGGTAAAATATTTTCCAGCTAGTAGATCCTATTGACCAAGATTGTTTAGGCTGGAGCGACGGCCGTCATAGTCATTGGCTCACGCACATGGTCGTCATTACGGACTAAGTGCAGAAACCAAATCCCCAAACAATAAGGTGGTTTATGGTTACTAAAAAACAGAGATAAATGTGTCTAATTAGATTTGTTTGTATGAGCGTCATCTTTGTCATTTTATAGATTTTAAAGTGAGGCATGGGGCAGATTCATTTAGACTCGACAGTTAATGATTTGGATGACTTAAGGAAACTGTGTCGATCAGGGTTTCTTAGGCACTATCATAAATTTCTGAGATTCAAGCATCCCTAGCTAACAAATACAGAACAAGTGAAAATTTCTTAAACTCTTTCTTTCTTCACCCAACAGACGAATCAGAAATTACTAAATTTATTTACCATCTTAAAATTGACAGCGCCCCCGAACTTGATGGTACCACCACAAGGTTATTAGTAAAAGTTTTAAATGCTATACTTACACCGCTCACTCACATCGGAGCCTAGAGTCTGTATCATTTCCAGAGTGCTGCAAGGTGGCATCTGTTAGATATATACACAAAAGCGGTCCTTCAAAATTACCGGAAATTATCATCCGATCGCGCTTTTGTCCATCTTGTCCAAAGTACTGGAGGTAATTTGGGAGTTTTTTAGATTTAGCTAGGGCCTTTCACATAATTTCAATTGACATTCTCTTGAAAAATTGGAATGTTCAGGAATACGAGGGACTGCATTCTGCATTGACCGGTTCACGAGCTACCTATCAAATCGCAAACAACTAGTCAAAGTAGGAGACCAATCAAGAGAACTGCTTACCATCAATTTTGGAATTCTACAGGACAGTACACTCGGTCCAACAGGTTTTAGCTTTTATATGAATGACATCTTAAATATACCCCTAAACGACGCAGTAATAATATCATATGCCGACGACACAGTCATAATAATCCACGCCAAAACCTGGAACCAAGTGTACAGTCTTGCAGAGGATGGACTGCTAAATGTTGCCTAGTCTCTTGACGCAAATCTTTTAACTCTTAATGGAAAAATTACGCGTCATGCACAACGCCATCTATCGAATATGGAGTTCAACAGTCCGAGTATCTGAATTGCGTATGTTACGATATTTTACTTCATGAACAATAAACTTTAAATTCATCTAAGTTTTGATAGAGTGAACCGACCGCGATGAAACAAAACCTAAGTAATATTTCAAGTTAAGCACAATTTTTATGTATAAAAGTTATATACATTCGTTTCGTAGATTTTACGTGATACGTGCACAAATAAACATACAAAAATTCAAAAAATGCTGGAGATAGGTTCTGTTGGTTCTCCTTTAACACCCTGGCTATTGTTTTTTGGAAATATTTTCGTTGTACAAAAACGACTTTTCTACAGATTTATTATATGTATTGATTTCTAGAGATTTATTATATGTATTGATTGATGATAATAGAAGTTTATGAAACAGTTGCATAATAAGGGGTATAAAAACATGAGTGTGAAACAGAAATACCGAGCCGTAGGCGTGGTTTTTAATAATATCACACAAATGTTTAATACCTAATTATGTGCAGTTTCATACACTACTTTATCTACACTCATGCATTGGGATTGAACCTACTTAATACCTTTTTTCGCATTTTCCATGCCATAAAGTTGTCATAGCATTTATCATATAGTTTTCTCGACTTTACTGAATAGATTATGATTAATTTCCGTCGCCGCATCTAAAACATCGGGCAAAGTCAAATTTTCTTCCAAAGCAAGAATTACAAAACTCATGATATTCAGTACAGCAAAATGTATGAATGGCGCCAAAACCCAGCACATCGCCGCATTAACCGCGCATGCATTAAAGCGGGCGTGCCCCGTATAAGCTTTCCATTACAAAAAAATAATTGATGGAATCTCCTTGGCGATAAATCTTCTTGGATTTGCCCTGTATCGTAATAGAAAAAAAATGTTTTATAGCATTATTTTGTTGGAGAAAAAGTGTTATAATAAGATTCTATTTTTATATTTCGGCATTCTGTTTATACAGTATTTCAATGTAAACTCGTTTTTAACCGACTTACCAAAAAGGAGGAGGTTCTATGTTCTACATTATGTTTGTTTTTTTTTCAAGCACATCTCCATCAATTTTGGACCGATTTTTAAAATTCTTTTTTTGTTTGAAAAAGTATGTTTTGAAATTGGTCACATTTTAGTTTGGTGAAGATCTGATGAAGAACTACAACAGAACTCTTCAATAAATTACGGCAAATCTCGGGATTGCTGCAATCGCATGTCTATTTATTGTTTATACCATTTCATAACATAACATCACGCCAGTAAGCTCTTAAGGGGTACGCAGATCTCTCATTTCACCGGTTATGTTCAAGTTTTATGATATTCGGGTAATCTATTCTGGCGTCGTACCTTACTAAACAACTTGCCTATTATGTAGGTCCAACTAAAAAGTGAAAAATAAAAATACTTTTTTACAAAAAAATACTACCGACTTCCAAATAAAAAAAAAACTTTATTTTTGGAAGTCGGTGTCCATAACGCAAAAAGTTGGTACCTACCTACAAAACACACCGACTTCCAAAAATAAAGTTATTTTTCACTTTGTAGTTTTTTTATTTGGAAGTCGGTAGTATATTTTTGTAAAAAAGCTTTTTATGAAGTTTATAATTCGAATATTACGATATGAAAGTCGATAAATAAACTTTATAGATCGGTAGCACAAAGTACGTAAGCGGCGGCGCGCCGTCGGTAGTGATTACTTTTTCGATCACGTGTACGTACATATGGGTGCAATTTTCGGGCATCTTTGAAATGAGTAGAGATAAAATCAAGCATTTTTTGAAGCGACAAAATCTTGAACGGAAATGCTATCGAAAATCTTTTGATTTATACTAATTGATTTTTAAAAATAAACATTTTAATTTAAATATCGCTTTTTTTATTGCGGATATCAAGATTGTCGATAAATCAGGGTCGGAGTACCAATTCTCCAAAGTATATTTATTTTTCTACTTTAATCGTATATTTTTCTCCTTACTTAGGCTTTTCCATCGAACGATTTCAGAGATTGAATTAACGCGATTAAAACACAAAGTTAAACATTATTTTTATTTAGGAAAATCATTATTGATTAAATGACCTCTACAAAAAATCTTGCATGCAAGAGTGAGCGAAGCGAGCTCGAGCATTTTGCACCACATCATCATCATCATTTCAGCCGAAAGACTTTCACTGCTGAACATAGGCCTACCCCAAGCATCGCCATATTGACCCTTTGCTTAATAGAAGGAGAAGGTTTAACGAACCTCATCAGGTCTATTATTATGACAAATTGGCTCCTTTAAATCATCGCGACATCGATGGCAAACGTGCAGTGGAATGTATTATTCATGGGATGAGTGACAGGACAATGAGGTCTAATGCCAACGCGATACGTTGTGCCCAACTCGATCAATTGCTACAATATCTCATGAGCAAAAAGGAGATTTTACAATCTTCTTCGACAAACAAGTTTTCAAATAATAGTCGATTTGCAAAGACCAATAGTAATGATAATAGGACTTAATTATTTAGTTATATCTACAAAGTGAAACCTGTACATTTTTCCCAAGGCAATTTTTAATTCAACGATAGCCGTAGAGTTGGTTACAAAACTGAAAACTGCGTGGTAAAATTCAGAAATGACGAAAACTCTAATACCGTTAAAAAGACAATGCGTATATTAACATCGGAATCAAATTCGAAATTATTAAAGAATATAGAGTAAATAATGTCCAATGAACGCTGATTACGCAGTTCGCAGCTTAATCGTTGGGTCTAACCTATATAGTCCTTCTATACCTTTAACAGGCTTTGGTAATGATATTATATATTCCAACGGTGGGATCTCGCATCCAGCGGATTCCCGCAACCATAACCAGGTTATCGGTGGTCCATCTAATGGGAAGCCTTCCAACGCAGCGTCGTCCGGTTCGCGGTCGCCACTCCAGAACTTTTGCACCTCAAATATTAAAAAACAGGAGGTTCAGGAGTGTCTTTGTCAACTTATAAGAATTAAAAAAGAACATCAGCTACAAGATCGAGCGCAGCGAACTTTAAGTACCTGCTTTGGATACGAGTTAGATTATTTTATTTTGCAAAAGAATATACATGCGGAAACCCAGGCTCAGGCTTATTAGCGAGCGAAGCGAGCTGTACAACTTTAGCAGTTTGCATCGTAGATTTTCTTTTGTCAGAATACAAAAGAGAATAGGTACTTGGTCGACTTAAGTATACAGAAAAAATAAGAATTAAGCGGTACTAATAAACCGCTTAATTGATCCGAACTTTTTTCAAATAATATATACCTAGGTACCTCTTGACCGATTATGCGCCAATCCAACGGCTTCTCCAGCTCCGTTGGGCTGCTAACAACTAGGAATCTGCCTACGAATCATATATCGTACGTGTTGAAGTAACATGAGTACAGGTAGGCATTTTATGTAAGTACCTGCCTCTCTCTGTAGGCAGCGCGTGCCATCCACGAATGCGATGCTGTCGTGGGCGGTCGCATCTGTTGTGGCCGCCTCTGCCGCCCCTACATACGTATATACGAGAATCTAATATTTACAGCTGCAAGAAGGTCGTCAAACTACGGCCCGCATGCGGCATGGTGGATGGTATTTGTGCGGCCCGCACATAGCTAGCAATTTTAGTAGAATATAAAAAAATCTTTATTTCGGATAAGTTGCAGACGATGAATAGGTATATATATAAAGTTTCCGAATGTGAAAAAGTTCGAGCTCATTTCACTCGCTCATGAAAACAATAGTCTCTATTCCTAAATTATTTTACATAAGTCAACAAAGTAACTTCTGTATGAATGGATGAATTTCAGAGGCGGCGTGCTGAACTTTTCTGGCTCTTTAATCGCTCCTGCATCTTGCATGGTGGCCAATAATTCAACAAAGTCGCGAGGTGCAAGGATGTGCACTTGGACCCACCTGGCTTTCAAATTATATAATCGATTATATTTTGGTGCACTTTACACAAAAATAGGCCTAACATATAGGAGGCCTATGTCCAGCAGTGGACGTCTTTCGGCTGATATGATGATGACGACACAAAAATATAAATATGCCTCATATTAGAGAACTGTTGAACCATAGGCGAAGTGCTAAAATTTACGAGCTCGCTTCGCTCGCTCTTACATCTTTCTTCTTTGGTTTGCAACTTTTTTGCATAAGTCGAACAAGGTTTTTTCTATCTGTTTATGAATCGGTCAAATAAAATTATTCGAGGCGGGTTGCTGAAGATCCACTCCTTTTTTAACTTATCTTAATCCACATGGATGTCTCCACCCCGCGTGGGCGAAGGTGCCTATCAGATTCTATAATAATAATACCAGCCTGTAACTGTCCCACCGCAGGGCAAAGCCTTCTTCTCATTCAGAGAAGGAATGAGCATTGACCACCACGCTTGCTCAATGCGGGTTGCCGATTTCAGACTTACATTAACTTTAAGTCCAGGATTCCTCATTCACGATGTTTTCTTTGAACGTTGTCTGTCATTTATTTAATTATTTTGGGAAAACAAACAGTTACACAAAACAATACAAAAGATAAAAATTAATTAAAAAAACAAAAGTAACATATATGTAACCCACGACGTTATCCACATCTTAATTAAATAATATTACCAATGCCCACAAGTGCCCACGACTGAGGCTGAAAGTAACATAAATAAAGTTAAATGATCAAAATTGCAACACAATAAAAAAGCATTTAAAAAAATAGAGTCAAAAGGCAAAACATTCTTAATCAAAATTCAAAGTAAATTATAATTCAGCAAATAAATAAAATTCATAAAGTAAGTACTTACTTAAAATTTCAAAAGTAATTAAATTCATAAAATATTTAAAAAAAAAAAAAATGTCAAACCAGGCAACTAAAATGTCAAAATTAATAAGTTATGTCCCCGTGTCAGAAACATAGAAAGTACACATGAATTTGAAAAGTCACACACACGGTGATCTGCAGCTACCTTTGGTAGCGCTGGAGTGCTTGCACATTTCGTCACGCCAGTACCTGGCCGGAGGAGCGTGACGAACTGGGTCTTACCGCCGCAATTATGACGTGCCCTGAAGATGCACATGACAATGTATAACCGACAGATGTTAGCAATAATAATAATAAAGCCATTAAAAAAAATAATCTAGTATTAGTTTACCGGCATTTATATCCTCGGTCCACGGTACTGAGAAATTAATCAGAAATATCCTAGCACCCATACTGATTAATTTTGATGTGCCGTGCTTCACCGAGGCTATTGATGCTTGGAGACTCGCTTGCCCGAATTGTAATCTCCCCGACTACCCATCATCCCAGAGACGGTGGGACGAGCCGCTATGCAGAGCAGTTCAGGAGCACCAAATTGCCACTTCTGCCACCCCTGCCGAGCGCGCTCGCCTGCTGGCTGTGGGTGAGTGGGAGTCGGGCCTCTGGCTTCACGCACTACCGTCGTCGAACATAGGCACCTTGTTTGACGACACTACTTTCCGCCTCGCTGCTTCCCTACGTCTTGGCGCTCCCTGCTGTACTCCTCATCGTTGTCACTGTGGCGAAGTTGTCAACAGCCTCGGTCACCACGGTCTATCATGCAGCCGAAGTGCGGGTCGCATAGCACGTCACGGAAACTTAAACGACATCATCCGACGTGCTCTCGTCACCGTCGGCGTTCCGGCCGTATTGGAACCCCATGGCCTGGCACGTGACGATGGCAAAAGACCGGACGGGATGTCTTTGTTTCCATGGAAGATGGGTAGGCCTTTAGTGTGGGACGCTACTTGTGGCGATACTCTTGCGCCATCCCATCTTCCTAGCTCGTCGTGCTGTGCTGGCGCTGCCGCTGCGGCTGCAGAGAACCTCAAGCGGCGGAAATATAATAACCTCATCGGTAGTTATATTTTCGAGCCGTTTGGGGTTGAAACTCTTGGTCCGTGGGGTCCGAGTGCTCACGCTTTTTTTAAAGATCTTTCCAAACGCTTAGTTGACACTTCGCGTGACCCAAGGGCTGGCTTTTACCTCGGTCAGAGAATAAGCATTGCCATACAACGTGGCAATGCTGCCAGTCTTTTGGGCACATTACCAGTGGACAACGATGTGGAGGAGTTTTTCGACGCCATATTTTAGATTAGGTAAGTGAGTAGTTTTTGGTTTAAGTGTTTATGTTTGTAGTCTTAGTTAATTAAGTATTTTATACATTGTATATACTTGTATCTTTATAAATAAATTATTCTCCTATAAAGCCATTTATTTCCGAAATTTGGGTGCACATTGTTTGATAATAAGAAGTGTTAAGAGTAATTAATTATAGGATGTCCCGCAGTTCGGTGTGCCTGTTGGCATAGGCCTCCTCCAACTACCTCCATTGTGCTCTGTCCTCTGCAACTCTAGTCCAACAAGGCCCCAAAGTTATGCGGATGTAGTCTTCCCATCTTGTTTTTGGACGTCCCTTTTTTCTAGTTCTGTCTCTAGGGTACCATAGGGTCACTTGTTTGCTCCATTTATTTATTTTACATCGAAGCATGTGTCCTGTCCAGCCCCATTTCAAATGATTGATGCGAGTTAATATATCTGTGACCTTAGTTTTCCTTCTTATGTCTGTATTTAAGATTTTGTCCCGTAGTTTAATTCCTAACATGCTTCTCTCCATTGCCCTCTGACATTTTGCTAGTTTGTCCATAAGTTTGTCTGTAAGTGACCATGTTTCGCATCCATATGTTATGCATGGTAAAATGCAACTGTTAAATGTCTTTCACTTAATATGCATGCCTATGTCTTTGCTCTTCATTATTTCCTTGAGGGACCAGTATTTTTTCCACCCGCAGGCTATTCTTTTGTTAACTTCCTTGAACATAGAGTCATGGGGGGAGATAATTTTTCCTAGGTAAACATATTTGCTCACATATTCATAGTTCTTTCCATTAACTTCTTTGTTTGCTTCTGTGGAGTTAGTCATCAGTTTTGTTTTGCTCGCAATCATTTCTAGCCCTAATTCTCTGCTCTTGTTCGCTAGGGTTTTTATCATGTTCTAATTTCTTGGGGCATTCTTCTAATAGGATTATATCGTCTGCGAATCTCAAAAGGTTAAGGCGGATACCGTTAATGTTAAGACCGAACTGTCTTAAAATATTTTCCAGCACTGTATTGAAAAGTTTGGGTGATAGCGGGTCTCCTTGTCGGACACTTCTATTTATAGGAAAAGGGTCTCCTTTCGTTTCCAGTTTTATTCGGCTTTTACTATTCCTATATATGGTTTTGATTAGTTCGATATAAGTATTTTCCACTCCTTGTTCTCTTAGGCTGGATCAGATGAATTTGTGATTCAGGCTGTCGAACGCCTTGGAATAATCGATAAAGGCGATGTATAAGAGCTACGCCGCTCCGTACCTCCTCCGAAGAAATAATTTGATCTTTTTGGCGCCTTATCTATTTTTTTGTTTACTACGTGGAAACTATAAGGACAAGAGATTTGAAAAATTTGCTACCTGTGGCAGCTATTATGTCTTCATTTTTGAGCTTTTATACATAATCATACCTTCTTTCGTTCCGAAGATATGACATGAGCAGCTAGGGTGCCGTCACTCCAGCTTAAACATATTTGTCGGTGTAATAGTTTATATAGTATTTTGACCAGAGATATGCAAATTTTGCTGCCAATGCCAATTCTGCCTTAATTGTTGTGCTATACTATATAACTATATCTTCTTTGGTTCGGAAGATATGACATGGCAGCTGGGGTGACGTCACTCCAGCTTACACACACGTTTTTTGCTCGTAGTTTCAACACTTTTTAAGTATTATCGTTCAGTTCTTTCCTTCCACGTGCAGCTATTATGCCTTATTTTTTTGACAGGCAATCCGGTGAGGTTACGGTTTTGGACTATATCCAAAACCCTAACCTCACCGGATTGCCTGTATTGAATGAGGAAGCTGGGGTGACGTCACTCCAGCTAACGCATACTAAACGACTCACTCATATTAACGAAGTTTTTGTGGCAGCTAAAATAAGACTCGGAACTTTGATTGCTGCTATTATGCCTTAAATATTGGCATATATAGAATTATTCAACCATTTATGAGGAAGCTGGAGTTATGCACATGCACACCAGAGAATGGGTACCGTTTTTACCCTTTGGGTACGGAACCCTAAAAACGGCCCCGAGTGCCCGGCAGCCCGTCTACCCTCGGCTACGGTAGCGGTCGAGGCGATGGCGTGGCAAGGGGTGGGAGTGGACCCGGCTACCCCAATAAACACCGATGACTGGACCTGGGAAAATACAACACGCGAACACTCCGGACCGACGAGAAGATAGCCGAACTCGAGGAAGAATTGAGCAGGTTAAGATGGAGTATTGTAGGGTTATCTGAAGTCCGAAGAAAGGGGGAGGACTCGGTAATCCTCAAATCCAGTAACCTTCTCTATTTCCGAGAGGGTGACCGGCAGTCCCAGGGTGGTGTCGGGTTTATCGTCCACAAGTCCCTTGTGAACAATTTGGTGAAGATCGAGAGTGTGTCGACCAGGGTGGCGTACCTTATACTCAGAATATCCGCAAGATATTCGCTGAAGGTCATACAGGTCTACGCCCCGACCTCGGCACACCCCGACGACGAGATAAAGAATATACTATAATAAAGAAATAAAAGAAGTATAGCTCATTAGGTCGCATGTCAGATCAATATATGGTTCAATTCCCCAGGTAAGTGAAGAAGGCTGCCTATTATTCCTAATATACATAAATGACCTTCCCAAAACCATAGACGGGCCATGTGTTCTGTTTGCAGACGATATTTCTATCCTCACCTCATGCCAAACAAATGCTAATTTGAACGAAAAACTTACCACTATTCTTAATATAATAATAAACTGGATGAACGAGCACAACCTTGAAATCAACTTTACAAGAACCAAATTAATTACTTTTTACCCCCGGCAAAAAAACCAAATTGATTTAAACTTCACATACAACCAACAAAAAATTGAAGTAGTTAACGATTTCACTCTTCTAGGTTTAACAATAGACACACACATAAACTGGAAAACCCACATACAGAAAGTTAAATCGAAAATTTCAAAGTTTTCTTATGCCCTACGAGAAATAAAAAAAACCGGCCAAGTGCGAGTCGGACTCGCACACGAAGGGTTCCGTACCATTATCGCAAAACACTGCATAAAAATCACGTTTGTTGTATGGGAGCCCCCCTTAATTTATTTTATTTTAATTTATTAATTATTATTTTTTGAAGTAAATATACAACTAAACATTCTGTGAATATTTCAAGCGTCTACCTGTTGCCGTTATTAATATCGAGCAAAAAACGGCAAAAATATCACGTTTGTTGTATGGGAGCCCCCCTTTAATATTTATTTTATACTGTTTTTAGTATTTGTTGTTATACCGGCAACAGAAATACATCATCTGTGAAAATTTCAACTGTCTAGCTATCACGGTTCATGAGATACAGCCTGGAGACAGACGGACAGACAGACAGACAGACAGACAGACGGATCGCGAAGTCTTAGTAATAGGGTCCCGTTTTTACCCTTTGGGTACGGAACCCTAAAAACTACCAATCTACAAACGGCACTAGTTACATTCTACGCATATACTTAACTCTTGGTTAAGCTATGGCGTAATATTATGGGGAAATAGCACGGACGCTCCCTCCCTATTTATACTACAAAAAAAGCTGATACGAATAATAACTAACATAGAACAAACAGATAGTTGCAAGCCTTGCTTTCAGAAACATAAAAACCTCACCTTAGTTAATATTTATATTTTAGAATTGTGTAAACTAGTCCGCAAATACCCAGAGTCTAACAACACACGGGAAGACATGCAAAATAATTATTCGTTGCGCCACAAAAACAGACTTGATCCACCCTCCTCCCGCCTCAAATTACACTCTTCTAGTCCGTATGCTGTTTCGATAAAAATATATAACAAATTACCGGAATACATAAAACAAATAAGTAAAACCAATATTTTTATTAATAAATTAAATCAATTCTTAATTAGTAAAAGCTATTACACAATTGAAGAATATCTGACGGATAAAGAACAATGGCAGGTGCCCATACATTGTTTTAGCTGAGATTAAATTCAAAAGTCATTAAATGAAAAATAACTGGTTTAACTCAGGGTGATGTTCTGAATTAGTTTGTGCAAGAATTTTTGTTCGAGAATGTAGAGAATAATAGATATTCAGTCATAAACTTTTGTAGGTTATGTCTGGGTAACTTTTAATAATGTGTTTAATAGGTAATATTATTCAATTTCGTGGCAGTAAAAGGGGAATATCGCATTAGTATTTCCCTTACCTAGTTATTTTAGCATGAAATTGTGTAGTATACTCTTTGGAAAGAGTATACTATATATATATTTAAACTAAGTGACTTTGACGTGTATCAAAAGGTGTAGCGTTACGTATAGTTCAAATGAACTATACGTAAGCCACGTTAATAAAATTAAAGGTAAATATAAATTAAAACTAATAAAAGGATATAAATAACAAATTAAGGTCCGGCTTCGCACGACGTGGGCAGCTAGGAAGATCCCGCTTGACACGACGTGGGCAGAAATTCTTAGCAGGCAGGCAGGCAGGCAGGCTAGGCAGCTGGACGGACACGATGGCGTGGAATGCCCGAGGTAGGCAGATGAGCTCGCAGATGTATCGTTTAGATAGGCAGTAGGGTAGCCAGCAGGACGAATGGGCTGGCTCACAGTTAGATGGTCAAGGCTGCTGAACTAATAGTCAGGCAGTCAGTTAGGCAGTAGAATAGGCTGGCACTGGCAGATAGAAGTGTGGAGGTCGGGCTGTGGCTTAATATGCCGATCAATCAAACCCTTTACTATGAAGCGGTGACCGACGTAGTTTATGAACCAGTAAAATACACACATTTAAGTTCAACACTCAATAAATTATATTTATTGTTTTTCTCAGAATTGGTCACAGGCCTTATATATAATAGTTTTAAAGAGATTTTCAGATTCAATAGTACAACACGTAGTATTAAGTAGTCAAACGACTTTCAGAGTTCAGAGCAGATTCAAGACTAAAAAAGTGACACCCGTTTTTCTTCGTTCCGATATGTCTTCTCAATTTTAAATTCAAATATGAATTAAGAAATCATGAACGAATAAAAACGGTTTACAGAGGCGCAGTCTGCCGCTGCCCTTATAATGAAAATCATAATGTACAACGAGCTTAACAAAAGCTATAGAGTATGGCATCTTATGTCTATGGTTTAAGAAAAATAAAATAATGACAATGTCACGTCAAATAAAAATGTCAAGAGTTAAAAAGAATATTATAGTTTTGGATGAATCAACAAATCTTATAATTTTCAGGTTTAAACCAATGTAAAGCATACATAAAAAATGGAAAACGTGAGATGATACAATTTCAAAAGTAACGGTGATGAAATTTGTAAAATATATTATAAAACGTAAGTAAACTAAAACATGTGGAATGAACACCACATTTCCCCGAAACCCCAGAAAAATTTTCAAACTTAAGGAAAATTTTGAAGGTTGAAATATTAACCTTGTACTTTCACACAACATCTTTCATGCTTTCGTCAAACACTCTCATTCAATCACACATAGGGGATATGGTTCACATTCAATGACGCATACTCCACAAGGAAATATTTAATTAGATAACGAAGGCTTATTTATTTTTTTTAGGTGTCGTTACCCGCACCTGTTTGAAAACCCGAAAAAAAAAAAGAAAATTAGAATATTTAAGAGAGCCCACGCATTTGGCTTATTTTTAAAGAGTTACGGGACCGCTCTTTGCACATAAGGCTTTCGGAGTTGTGCACACCGCTCTAAGAGAACTCCTCATCCTTATTAAGATAAGTGATGTCAAGGAAATTAAGAAGTTTAAGAATAAATACAAGTGATGTCAAGGAAATTAAGAAGTTTAAGAAATTAAGAAGTTTAAGAATAAATACAAGTGTGTCAAGGAAATTAAGAAGTTTAAGAATAACACATAAGTTTGTGTTAGAAATTACATCAAATGGTGTAATAATATCTAGGATAACATAGAATATAATTACATAATGATATCTTCATTATGAGAAAATTATACAAAATTAATAATAATGGAAAACAAAATAAGCCGAATGTGTTTGGTTACTTTGTAAAAATAAATAAACTATCAATATTGCAATTATTAACAAGAAATATACAATATAAACATAAATGGCAAGTAAAATATTAAATTTTAAAATCTTTTACATGCCATTTTCCTCTCGAACCATTAGGATCCTCCAGAATAAAAACAAGAGGTGAAAGCTTCTCAATTACAGTGCATTTAACATATCTTGGAGCTAATTTTGCACTGAAATATGCGCCAGCATTACTCTGAACGTAATTTTTACGCCAGACTGTATCACCGACATTAAATTCTTTAAAGCTGTGTTTATCATTATAATGAACAGCGTTCTTAATATGAGCAGTGTGTAATGCAATCTGTACTTTATCGAAGATAGCAGATAGTAATCCTAAATTAGTGGCATAGATATCGCGAGGAAGAAAAATTACGTTGTCAAGGTTAGTACAATTGGTGTAAACTGAACCACACGGTATAGTTTCACGACCAAATACAAGAAAAGATGGGGAGAATTTTGTTGAAGAGTTTACCGTGCTATTTAGGCCGAATTGGATTTTTTGTAAATATTTATCCCATGACCGATGGTCATTACCAACCAACTGTGCTAAAGCAGTAATAATTGTTCTATTATATCTTTCTGTGGGGTTGACTTGAGGACAATATCTTGGAGAATAAAAGATAAAAGGAACTTTATATTTGTTCAGAAAACTTTGAAACTCGTTTGATTGAAATTGTGAACCATTATCCATTATTATAGTTTGAGGAATTCCATGTACAAGAAACACGGAATTTTCTAGATGGAAGATAATATTAGAAGTTGTAGCGCGTTTGATAGGAAAAATAAGACAATATTTAGAGAAAGAACAAGTTACCACGAGGATATATTGATTACGTTGTCTCGTCATTGGAAAAGGACCCATCAAATCCAAAGAAATATTTTGAAAAGGTCTTGAGCAAATTTTTGGTTTACCCATAGGACCATATGGAGAATGATTCGAGTGCTTATAAGAAAGGCAAGTTTCACAGGTAGAACAAAATTTTGCCACATCTTTAAACATTCCAGACCAATAGTATCTTAAAGAAAGTTTCTTGTAGGTTTTGAAAATGCCAATATGAAGATTATAATCTGTAACTCCATGACAAGATTTAATAAGGTTTAGTCTTTCGGGAGGAGGTGGAACCTCTTTCCATGCAAAATCTTCGTTAAGGTAATCAGAAGAGTTAGTGAAGCGATATAATTTAGCATTAAGAATCTTATAGTTCGGATAGTCATCAGGGTTTCTTTGACAATTTGTAAAAAGTTTATTAAAGTGTTCCAATTGGGACACAATATCTCTCGATATAGGTTCTACAGTGCCAATAATAGCTGTATCAGGAGTTTTGTGGCGAGAAAGAAGATCTGGAACGACATTATCTTTACCTTTTTTGTGTTTCAGATCAAAATTAAAACAAGATAGACGAAGAGTCCACCGAGCTAATCTTCCAGAAGGATTAGACAAATTTTGGAACCACTTTAATGCCGCATGATCGGTATAAACTGTAAACTTTTTACCATTGTCAAGATAACAACGCCAATGTTCAAGTGCAGTAATAACAGCTAGTGTTTCCCGTTCAGTAGTTGAATAGTTTTGCTCATGCTTATTAAGAGTTTTGCTCATGTATGCGATCACTACTTCTTTATTGTCTTGTTCCTGAGTCAACATAGCACCAATTCCAAAATTAGACGCGTCACAATGTACAGAAAATGGAAGGTCAAAGTCAGGGCAAGCTAAAATTGGGGTTGAAATTAAGCATTCTTTTAGTTTAGAAAAGGCTAAATCTGCTTCATCGTTCCAGACGAAGTTCTTAGGAGAATTTTTCCCAGACGAAGTTAGTTTACAAAGGGGTGAAGCGATAGAACTGAAGTTAGGTATGAAGCGACGAAACCAACTACATGTGCCTAAGAATTTCCTTACTTCTTTTTTAGAGGTAGGAGCGGGGTAAGCTAAAATAGCTTCAATTTTATTAGGGTCAGCACGTAGACCTTGGTCGTCAACTACATAACCGAGATATTTTAATTCTTTACGAAAAAATTGACTTTTCTTGAAGTTAATTGTGAGACCTGCGTAAGAAAGTTTTTGAAGAACTTTAAGTAGAAGTGAGATATGCTCTTCAAATGTTTCACTTATTATTATTATGTCATCTAAGTAGCAAAAGACTTTATTATCAAAATCTGGTGTAAATAAGCTATCCATGAGTCTTTGTTGAGTCGCGGGAGCATTGGTTAAGCCAAAAGGCATAACTTTAAAGCGATACATTCCTTTTCCAGGGACATAAAAAGCAGTTTTATCTTTATCGTCCTTATTTAATGGAATTTCCCAAAAAGCTTTAGCAATGTCAATGCTAGACAGATATTTAGCGTTTTTAAGATTATCTAGAATTTCAGAAACAAAAGGAAGACTATAAGCGTCTTTCCGAGTGATTGAATTCAATTTTCTACTATCAACACAGAAACGCCATTCTCCGTTCTTTTTCGGAGTGATAAGCACTGGAGATAACCAAGGGCTCTCACATTTTTCAATTACATCAAGATTAATCATTTCATCAACCTCATTAATTAATGCCTTTTGTTTTTCAGGCGAAAGTCTGTAACAACGTTGTTTAATTGGTAGCGCGTTACCGGTATCAATACGATGAGAAACTAAACTGGTACGACCCAATATGCCTCGTTCTTCAAAAGAAATTGTTTTAAAACGATCAATCAAGTCTGTTGCAATGTTTTTCTCATTAAACGAAAGGTGTTCAAATGTGAGTACTCTATTGTCCACTGAACTCACCGTAATAGTTTTATTAATTGGATTTAGTTCAGATGAAAGCAATTTAGGAGTTAAATTAAACTCTTTCCAGAAATCCCAACCAAAAATCAGTGAGGGATAAATATCAGGGAAAACATAAGCTTTAATAATATGTATTTGATTATTAAATTCGATTGGTAGATGAAAATAACCAGAAGACATGGTTTTCTGTTTGTTAGCAACCATAACTTGAGTAGGCGACTTGAATAACTTAAATCCTAGTTTTTGGATATCTTTATGTGAATTATTTCCTAGGATAGTTATACAACTTCCGCTATCTAATAGACCAGAAAATGGCAAGTTATTAATAGACACTTTAATAAAAGGTCTGTTATAATCTTTTTCCGTGTCATAAAGTACAGAGGTTGTTTTATAGCAATACATAAAATTTTTAATACATTTTAGCCATAATTTCCAATCATCAGGATCAAAATTATTATTTTGAGATTTAGAAATGTTATTCAAGTCGCTATCTAGTTTTTTTGTTGTAATTTTGGGTTACATTTAGGACAATCGGTTATTTTAACTCCTTTAAGACCGCATTTAAAACATATCAGATATTTAGGTTTAGTGCAAGTTTTTAAGGAATGACCCGAGATACGACAGCGATAACAAAAGTCTACTTTAGAGTCATCATTAGTTTTAGTAGCAGAAAGAGGTTGTTTATCATCTCTAATTGCATTTGTATGTTTTATATTTGGAAGGCATTTAGAAGTAGAAGGCCGATAAGCAAATTCGGTAGCATATGAAGCTGTTTCATATTTAGGTTCAGAAAAATTACAATCTTTTTCAGAAAATTTTTCGTATGTTTGACAAGCTGAAATTAAAGAGTCAATTGTTTTAACATCTTTAAGCGCTATAAAGACTGAATAACACGGTCTCACATTATTAAGTAAAATTTCAAGTTGTTCATTTTCATCTAGTTTCTTAGTAAGGCGAGAAAACATTCCAAACATAATGCTCACATACACAATAATGGACTCTGATGCACCCTGAGTTCTGTTTCTAATAGCTTCGAGCATTTTATAGTCATAATTATGTAAACCAAAATCTTTGATCAATAAAAGATGGATTTGACTCCAAGTCAAGGTAGGATTTCGATTAAATTGAAATCGAAACCAATGAAGTGCATCATCAGTGAAAATTTCAAATGCGTGTTTGCAAAGCATTTCTTCAGACACATTCCTAGATAAGCAAAATTCTTCCAATCTTTGGAGGAATGACCTAGGGCATGATTTGCCATTAAAAGAAAATTGTTTAAGTTCTCTGGCAAAATTATGTGGAGGATGATAATTTTGCCAAATCATGGAAGCCTGTGGGTTTAAGATAGTAGAAGTGGTCAAAACAGGTTCAGAAGGTACAGGAGTTGCAGAACTTTGAAGAACTGTATGAGGTATTGAAGGGATCAAACAAGGACCTGGTTGTGCTTGTTGAGGTTGACTGTATGTTTCAACTAACACGTCTTCAGAAGAAAACCTATCTGTATCGCTAAAAGCGATAGCCTCAAACCTTTTATCGAGAGTGTAGAAGCGTGATCGTAAGTTAGAGCAGGCTTCGATGAAGGGTGAAGTTGCTTGAAATCGTCCAAGACGATGATGAAGGTGGTTTAAAAAAGTTTCAATTTTTTTAATGTTAATTTTGTCTTTAGAAATTTCCAATTGAGAAATTTTGTCTTCTACGTATTTTAAAGTAATTTCCGTCTGGGAGAGATCAAGTTTGAGGGGAATGGGAGAAGATTTTATGTCTTCAGGAAGAACGTGAACAAGTTTTGACATTTGTTCTTTGAGAGTTTGGAGATTATCAGCTGGACTCTCAGTTCTGATAATCACCTCATATTCGAGTTCAGGTTTGTTGAGATAAGAGTACTTAATTGATCTAGCCATGATTAAATGACAAGTAAGATAGAATCAATTCAATAAATAATACTCTCAGTTAAGGTTAAAATATAGTTGCAAAATTACAACCAAAAGTAAAAAGGTTTAATTAATTAATAAATCAAGAAAATTAGTTTAAATAAATTATTAATTGAAAAATATTTAAGAGTTATTTAATTATTTGTAGAGAATTATTTACTAAAGGATTTTAAAGAATTAATCCAGAATTTATTTAAGAGTAAATTATGCAGAAAAAAGAAAAGTGCTAGCAAACAGAAATGATAATGAGGTGATGGCCTGAAATAGATACCAAAAGTTATTCACTTGTGCAAGTAATGTTTTTGAATTTTGAGAAAATCGAGCCCACGTTAAAAAAAAAAAGAAGATTGTGGGTGATGGGGTGAGTTCTAGAAGAAAGTTGGGCGCCAAACTGTAGCGTTACGTATAGTTCAAATGAACTATACGTAAGCCACGTTAATAAAATTAAAGGTAAATATAAATTAAAACTAATAAAAGGATATAAATAACAAATTAAGGTCCGGCTTCGCACGACGTGGGCAGCTAGGAAGATCCCGCTTGACACGACGTGGGCAGAAATTCTTAGCAGGCAGGCAGGCAGGCAGGCTAGGCAGCTGGACGGACACGATGGCGTGGAATGCCCGAGGTAGGCAGATGAGCTCGCAGATGTATCGTTTAGATAGGCAGTAGGGTAGCCAGCAGGACGAATGGGCTGGCTCACAGTTAGATGGTCAAGGCTGCTGAACTAATAGTCAGGCAGTCAGTTAGGCAGTAGAATAGGCTGGCACTGGCAGATAGAAGTGTGGAGGTCGGGCTGTGGCTTAATATGCCGATCAATCAAACCCTTTACTATGAAGCGGTGACCGACGTAGTTTATGAACCAGTAAAATACACACATTTAAGTTCAACACTCAATAAATTATATTTATTGTTTTTCTCAGAATTGGTCACAGGCCTTATATATAATAGTTTTAAAGAGATTTTCAGATTCAATAGTACAACACGTAGTATTAAGTAGTCAAACGACTTTCAGAGTTCAGAGCAGATTCAAGACTAAAAAAGTGACACCCGTTTTTCTTCGTTCCGATATGTCTTCTCAATTTTAAATTCAAATATGAATTAAGAAATCATGAACGAATAAAAACGGTTTACAGAGGCGCAGTCTGCCGCTGCCCTTATAATGAAAATCATAATGTACAACGAGCTTAACAAAAGCTATAGAGTATGGCATCTTATGTCTATGGTTTAAGAAAAATAAAATAATGACAATGTCACGTCAAATAAAAATGTCAAGAGTTAAAAAGAATATTATAGTTTTGGATGAATCAACAAATCTTATAATTTTCAGGTTTAAACCAATGTAAAGCATACATAAAAAATGGAAAACGTGAGATGATACAATTTCAAAAGTAACGGTGATGAAATTTGTAAAATATATTATAAAACGTAAGTAAACTAAAACATGTGGAATGAACACCACAAAGGTTGTCGTCAACCAGAGAGTTTGTATAGTTACTATCTTAGATAAAGTACCTACAACCAACAACCAAGCTATATTTTTTTTCGACTTGGGTACTAGTCTTTTTGCCAATCATTAATTGAAAGTAATTCATTTATTTCTACTACACTACAATATTCTTACCTACCTGCAAGGAACATCTACACTTAGACATAAACTGTATTGTTAACTCATTTACTGGAATAAATACTATAATGAATATAGTTACTACTTGTCACTTAGCAGATAAAATATATAATGGCAACACTATGCTAAAGAAATGAACTAAAAAATCATATAACTTTTTATTTATTATGTTTTTTTTTAATCTATTTTGGACCAGGCCTAATTATACTTTAAAAAACATAGACAATTAATAGAATGTCTCTCGTATTTATCTCACTTTCAGACGATCAAATTTAAGTTAAAATTTCGCCATTGTTCTTTAATTAAGAATAATGACTACTGTTAACTCGATAAGTGAAATGACATTAATAAATAATTGACTCAAAATATAATATGGACATTTTAAATTTTATTATGTATTAATTTTATTAAATATAAACTATCTAAATCAAATATACTTATTGTAATATAAAAATTTAAAACAAATAATTAATATTTAAGAATAATATTTAATTTGACATGAAAATAAAAGGGATACGTATTAGTGCATTAAACCAAATAAAAACAAATAGAAAGGGAAAAGATAGCTAAAATATTAATTGATAAGGAAATATTGAGCGCTATTCCTCTCTCCTAGACACTGATTGTATCTAGAATGTTGCTGTGCCCGACAGGGTCCATAATTGTTTCTGTAACTTATATTTACCACCTGTATGTACATTATGGATGCAATAAATTTAATTTGAATTTAAGATAGAGGCCATGTATGAGGATATCTCTACAGCCATGCATGGTTTCAAAACTTACTTCACCGTTGGCATGGGGGACTTCAACGAGAAACTTGGCAAACGACACGAGGATGAGCTGCAAGTGGAGCAATTTGGAGTTGGACGTCGGAACCACCGGGGTCACCTACTGGCCAGTTTTATGGAGAAGGAGGGCCTCTACATGATGAACTCCTTCTTCAGAAAGCGTGAGCACAGGAAGTGGACCTGGAAAAGCCCCGATGGTGCAACTAAAAACGAGATCGACTTCATCATGTCAACCAAGAAGCAATTTTTCAATGATGTCCCTGTGATCAATTCGGTGAAAGCCGGGAGCGATCACCGCATAGTAAGAGGCACATTGAACATTAATGTCAAGTTTGAAAGGTCTCGACTAATGAAGTTCACGCTCCGTCCAGCACAGATCCAGGTCCAAAACCCCGAGAGCTTTCAGGTCGAACTCCAGAATCGTTTCGAGTGCCTAGGGAGCTCCGTGGACGAATACAGCGATGGGTTCGTGGAAGCTGTCCATACGGTCTAAGTTCTAAGTTTTTCAAGACCCGCCGTACAGATAAAAACAAAAAGCTCTCTGATCCTACTCTCAAGCTCATGTAGGAGAGGCGTGAGATGATCTTGCGGTCTTCAGACGATGCGGTGAAATACTGGAAGCTAAACAGACGGATCTCAAAGTCCTTGAAAAGCGACTTCCACCGCTTTAATACTGAAAGTATTAAAGACGCGATTGAGCGGAACAAGGGCTCCAAGATCTTTGCAAGAGATATGTCTATTGGGCTGAGCCAGCTCACGAAACTGATGACTGATGATGGGAGGATCGTGCCCACCAAGGAGGAGCTTCTGAGGGAGATCGAGAGATTCTATGGTCAGTTGTACACGTCAACCAGTAAACCCGTCGCGAATCTAGCGAATGACCCTAGAGCTAGATTGTCCCGACACTATACCGAAGACATTCCGGACGTCAGCCTGTATGAGATTAGGATGGCTCTGAAACAGCTTAAGAATAGCAAGGCACCGAGTGATGACGGAATTACAGCCGAACTCCTGAAGGCGGGTGGAAAACCAGTACTTAAGGCCCTTCAGAAGCTGTTTGATTCCGTCATACTTGAGGTGAAAACGCCACAGGCATGGTGCAGGGGTGTGGTGGTACTCTTCTTCAAGAAGGATGTCCAAGGGTGCCAAATTGACCACCGGTACATCGAAATGTTGAAGTGTTTATACAAAAACGCCACCATGTCAGTTCGACTTTAGGATCAGACTTCGGAACCAGTCCTTCTGCAGCGAGGCGTGAGACAAGGAAACGTCATATCTCCGAAGCTGTTTACCGCTGCACTGGAGGATGTCTTCAAAGTTCTGGACTGGAGAGGGGAAGGCATCAACGTCAATGGCGAGTACATCACTCACCTTCGGTTTGCAGACGATATAGTGGTTATGGCTGAGACCATGGAGGACCTCAGCACAATGCTCGATGATCTCAGTAGAGCTTCCGAAAGAGTGGGTCTTAGGATGAACATGGACAAAACCAAGGTGATGTTGAATGCCCATATTACACCCACTCCTATCAAGGTTGGAGACTCAACACTCGAAGTTGTAGGCGACTATATCAACCTGACTATATTAATTTTCCTGGGACAAACGATCCAATTGGGTAGGGCCAACTTCGAAAAAGAGGTCAACCGTCGAATCCGACTCGGCTGGGCAGCGTTCGGGAAGTTGCGCGGTGTCTTCTCGTCCAACTTACCACAGTGTCTCAAGACGAAAGTCTATGACTAGTGTGTGTTGCCAGTGATGACATATGGCTCTGAGACGTGGTCGCTTACAATGGGGCTCATCAGAAAGCTTACAGTCACTCAAAGGGTAATGGAGAGGGCTATGCTCGGAGTTTCTTTGCGTGATCGAATCAGAAATGTAGAGATCCGCAAGAGAACCAGGGTTACCGACATAGCCCGAAGAATTGCCAAACTTAAGTGTCAGTGGGCAGGGCACATTGCTCGCAGAACGGATGGCCGATGGGGCAGAAAGGTTCTGGAGTGGCGGCCGCGAACCGGAAGACGTTGCGTTGGAAGGCCTCCCACCAGGTGGACCGATGACCTGGTGAAGGTTGTGGGGATCCGCTGGTTGCGAGACGCATGGGACTGGTCAATGTGGTGACGCTTGGGGGAGGCCTATGTCCAGCAGTGGACGTCTTTCGGATAATGTGATGATGATGATGATGAAATTTATTTTCTGAATGTATTTTGGTAAAAGTTAGTAAGAAAGTAAATTCATAACCTATATGATCGGGGCTGAGAAAAGGGGCGGCTGTTACTTCACGGCCTAGGGCGGCCAAGACTGCCAATCCGCCACTGGACAAGCATACATCCAAGTCTTACATGTGCAGCCCGATGTGATCCCTCCTATGTGAACCTTCACCAGAAAAATTTTAGTTTCAAAAAACGTATTTATCAGTATTGACGATTGCATCGGACCATGAAAAGTAATAAATATTTAGAACTAGATTTAGAGAAAAACGAATTAATTAAATTCATTTCCATTTTTGAGAAAATGGGTATGGTAATCGATCAGTAGAGAATGTAATTTAATTTACCTATCTGATAAAAACGATAGATCAAGTTTATAATATCGAATCAGTGCAATTAACGTACCTACCTATTTGTAATCAAGATTGTAACAAAGAAAAACTTGACGTAATCAAATTTAAATTGCACCCCACACACAAAATGTTCACAATTTCACGATGACAAAGAAAATAATTGCACAATCATCGTCTTATTTGATATCATCATTTCAGCCGGAAGTGGCCTACTGTCAAACCTGTTGTTGAACATAGGTTTCTCCACAAGATTTGCCCTAGATGTGGGGCAAATCTTGTGGAGAAACCTATGTTCAGTCCAAATCGTTGTCTAGCGGTATCCACTTGTTGTCTTCACAAGTCTACACTGCTGGGTAATGTCTTGGTTGCACTACAACCAATATAGTTGTACCTACTGCAACCAATATTGCCAACAACAAATATGTCTGCCGTTCCTGGCAGTCTCCTTGGTTCTTTTTTGAGCCCTGGAGGACCACAGATCGTAAGATTCAACACTGAAAACTTGTGGAGTAACTTCTTAATTCGGACACCCCAAATTGTATCAAATGTGGGCTTTCACTATTAAATAATTTACTTAGTAAAGTATCAATAAATTTTAGTGTTTCTACGACTATTTTAACTATACTACTAAACTAGAGCTGTTCCTCTTTTCTTTGGATAATTTGTTACAATCAGTGTCTTCTTTTGAGCACACCGTAGTTATGGGTGACATAAAGAACAACGGCAGGTGCCCATACATTGTTTTAGCTGAGATTAAATTCTAAAGTCTTTAAATGAAAAATATCTGGTTTAACAAAGGGTGATGTTCTGAATTAGTTTGTGCAAGATTTTTTGTTCGAGAGTGTAGAGAATAATAGATATTCAGTCATAAACTTTTGTAGGTTATGTCTGAGTAACTTTTAATAATGTGTTTAATAGGTAATATTATTCAATTTCGTGCAAGTAAAAGGGGAATATCGCATTAGTATTTCCCTTTCCTAGTTATTTTAGCATGAAATGTGTAGTATACTCTTTGGAAAGAGTATATTTATTAAAACTAAGTGACTTTGACTCGTATCAAAAGGTTGTCGTCAACAACCAAGCTATATTTTGTTTAGACTTGGGTACTAGTCTTTTTGCCAATCATTAATTGAAAGTAATTCATTTATTTCTACTACACTACAATATTATTACCTACCTGCAAGGAACATCTACACTTAGACATAAAATTCATTTACTGCAACAAATACAATAATGATATTATTACTTAATATAGTTACTACTTGTCACTTAGCAGATAAAATATATAATGGCAACACTATGCTAAAGAAATGAACTAAAAAATCAAATAACTTTTTATTTATTATGTTTTTTTTTATTTATTTTATTATACTTTAATAAACATAGACAATTAATAGAATGTCTTTCGTATATAACTCACTTTCAGACGCTCAAATTTAAGTCAGCAAAAATTTCGCCATTGTTCTTTAGCAAAAAACCCAAACAAAATTAAATCTGAAGGGGAACGCTATTTAACCTTAGCTGCTACGCATGGCCTATTGCCAGCACACACTCTAGTTACACGTAGCGCTTGCCAGGCATGCATAGACCATGTCCTTATAAAAACTAAACACTCCTCTATCATCATAGTCCCAAATGCAACACTAACAGATCACCATCCCGTCATATTTCGTATAAATTAAAATAAACGACGGCAACAACTACAACAAAGGCATATATATATATAAAAGAAAGTCGTGTTAGTTACACTATTTATAACTCAAGAACGGCTGAACCGATTTGGCTGAAAATTGGTAGGGAGGTAGCTAAGAACCAGGAGAAGGACATAGGATACATATTTTTATCCCGTTTAGGGTAGGGTATGGTAAGTAGGGTAGGGTAGGTAGGGTAGGTAGGGTAGGTAGGGTAGGTAGGGTAGGTAGGGTAGGTAGGGTAGGTAGGGTAGGTAGGGTAGGTAGGGTAGGTAGGGTAGGTAGGGTAGGTAGGGTAGGTAGGGTAGGTAGGGTAGGTAGGGTAGGTAGGGTAGGTAGGGTAGGTAGGGTAGGTAGGGTAGGTAGGGTAGGTAGGGTAGGTAGGGTAGGTAGGGTAGGTAGGGTAGGTAGGGTAGGTAGGGTAGGTAGGGTAGGTAGGGTAGGTAGGGTAGGTAGGGTAGGTAGGGTAGGTAGGGTAGGTAGGGTAGGTAGGGTAGGTAGGGTAGGTAGGGTAGGTAGGGTAGGTAGGGTAGGTAGGGTAGGTAGGGTAGGTAG